>JABYQM010000003.1:3020536-3641072 GCA_022606115.1 Daedaleopsis nitida | reverse complement strand
GGGGATAGACGACCCGAGTGAGCCTATCGTGGGACATGAGAGAATGCGGTGTCGAAACAGCAGCGGCGAAAGACGGTCGTATTTGGATGAATGGAGATCCCGCGGCCGAATTGAGAAGGGACCTGGCTGGCCAGCATCGAGACGAGCTACAGTAAGTCGACATCCCCGCCATGTGGCAGTGTGTTAGAGTTACCTATGGTTTGGAAGATCAGTCGAGTGAGGTGCCCCGTGACACTGAGGCGAGGTCATTTCAAGATGGAAGCTTTGCTCGTCGACAGACATGACCCAGAATGGAACAGAGGAGCTGGCTCGGTCGAGGGATAGTACTCACCATATGGCAAAGGAGAACCAGAAGCCTAAGTATTTTTGGCAGCCCCAAAAGCATCCCTTGCCGAAAGAGAAGGCTAGTCCATGCCTCGTCCCGCGTGGAGCCCTCAATAGGATGTCAGTGACACATGCTGCGATGCCATATGGGCGGACTTACTCGCGGAAGCAGTTGACGTGTGCGGTGTGCTTACCCTCGT
Source organism: Daedaleopsis nitida (assembly GCA_022606115.1). Classification (NCBI taxonomy): domain Eukaryota; kingdom Fungi; phylum Basidiomycota; class Agaricomycetes; order Polyporales; family Polyporaceae; genus Daedaleopsis; species Daedaleopsis nitida. The sequence continues at coordinate 3,640,548 of JABYQM010000003.1, read as the reverse complement.
CGACCCGTTTATCTGTGTCGCATAACGTCGACGACGACAACGACGGACGTGGTGAAAAAGCGGGGATGATGGTGGTGGAAAGAAGAGAGCTGGAGGAGAGACGGGGTGGGAGTTGCCGTCAGGTAGTTGTGATGGGATCAGACGTCGATCTGCCTGTGCAACCGCCAAACAGCGCCAAACGCGCCGAATATGGTCCTCGTGATTGCGGTCATATAATTGACCGCATGGTCAGAGAGACACCCGTCATCGTCGTCGTTATATACGACGACCACGGCTCAACGTGGAATGTACCTCGTCGACCCCTCCTCCCTTCCCTCCGACCTCTGGGGCGTCGTGCAGTCCACCATGCAGCTCCTCCACCACGGTCTCCTCTGCTTGACCGCCTACCTCGCCTCGGCCAACGTCTTCCTCGATGACTCGAATGGCGTACGTGGCGTCTCCGCGCAGTACCTGCTGGGCTTGGGTGAGTGCGCATATATCGGGCTCGGAGCATGGATGTTGACGACGAGGGCGGTGGGTAGGCATTGCCGACATCACTGGGTAGCTATTCCATCTTCTGGGAGGGAGACGTGTGCTGAGACGTGCAATGTGACCAGTCCGGTCGTGGAGACGAACATGATGGTGAGTTCTCCCTTTGAGGACGGAGTTAGCTCGCTCGTTGTCGCGTCCTATGGCCCCGGATGAGTGGGCAACCCCATTCCCGGAGGCGTGAAATCACCTCTTCGAAGCTCGTTCTCTCCTCGGGGTTCACGCACTCTCTACCCGCAAAGGAAATACCCGGTACGCTCGTCGCCTGCCGGAATCGAGCGAGCGAGCGATGTGGAATACACGACTTACCACCAGAGCGCTATGGTGTTGGTGGGCGGGGTGAATTCCGATTTTGCGAAGGGAACGAATGTGGAGGAGAGTTCTCGCGCTTAGTGAGCCCTCGTTCGGCCCGCGCTCGCGAGCTCGCGCATTCCGAACTTCAACATGTCCAGTCCTCCTAACCAGTAGTAGCATATATGCTGGCTATCTGCTAACGATATCTTCAGGGATACGCAAGTCTTAGCCAGGTTGACACGGGCCTACACCTGCGGCAGCGCAGTCGCGCGTGGATCATCGCCGATGCGTCAAACTCATCCAACCGCATAGTGTTCATCAACGCTGGTAAGTCCGCTCTTTTCGCTCGAACATTCCTTCCTATCTCCCTCCTGGTGCGCAAAAATCGATTGGACTGTGGAATGTTCCACAGTCACGCTGGACAAGTCCTCTATGTACCAACTCTTGTTCAGATACAGTCCTATGTTCAGAATTGCTCACTGTTGTTCCCAGACATTGCGATGGGTGACACCGGTGTTCGCCGCTCAGTCGTGAGCGCGCTCTCGTCTCAGTACCCCGACCTGTACAACAACGAGAACATCGCGCTTGTGTCAACTCACCAGCACAGCGGTGTCGGCGGGTACCTCGAGGACCTCCTTCCGCAAATCACCGCGCTCGGCTACGTCAAGGAGACGGCTGATGCGATCGTCGCCGGGACTGTTCTCGCCGTTCAGCGCGCACACAACAATCTCGCCCCGGGCAAGCTCAGTCTCGGAAACACGACAATCGTCGACGGAAACCTCAACCGGTCGCCCAGCGCGTACCTTGCCAACCCTGCAGAGGAGCGGGCACGGTATCAGTACGACCAAGACAAAGATATGACGTTGCTCAGATTCGACGACGAGAGCGGAAACGCGCGCGGCTTCCTGAGCTTCTTCGCGGTCCATGGAACGAGCATCTACGAGGTACGCCCATCTGTTGTCAGGTCTTTCCTGCTTCTTTGATTTTCGTCTGATATCCAACAGAACAACACCCTTGTCAGCAGTGACAACAAGGGCATGGCCGCGCATCTCTACGAAGGTGAGCAATTCTGTGACTCGGTCCAATCTTGTCCTGAACAATGCACGTAGCGATGATCGAGCCTGACGCAATGCCCGGCAACAACACGTTTGTCGCTGGGTTCACGCAATGTACGTTCCGCATATCGATACAGCTGTCGTCGACTTTCTAACATGAACGCCAGCGAACGTCGGTGACACCAGCCCTAACACGTACGTCCCTCTGTCATCTTCTTCTCTCTATTTACTGATCGTGTTCATCAGTCTGGGCGCGTTCTGCGAGAGCCCTGGTCAACCATGGGACGGCCAGCCATGCGAATTTGAGCACTCGACATGCGGCAACAAGACCGAGGATTGCCACGGGCGGTGAGCCGCCTACTACTGACCTGTTCAAGATCTTTTGCTCATACTGCAAAACAGTGGTCCGGGTTTCATGATCTCGGACTTTGAGTCGAACAAGATCATCGGGCAGCGCCAGGTCAACGGCGCGAAGGCGATCATGAGCCAAACCCTGCCTGCTCTCACCGGCCCAGTCAACTACGTGCACACGTACATGAACATGTGAGTTGAAAACCGCATGCATCGTCGCGCGCGCTGACGGCTGGTGGAATCCAGGTCGTTCCGCCAGTTCACTCTCCCTGATGGAACAACGGCGCAGACCTGCCCGCCGGCGATGGGCTTCTCGTTTGCTGGTGGTACTACGTGAGTGTCATCGACTGTCGCCACATGGTCGCCTTCTCATTCTGCGTAGTGATGGTCCTGGTGCCTTCGACTTCATCCAGGGCGACAACTCGTCCACCCCTCAGTACGTCATCCCAGAAGAGATGTAAAACACGACTCTGACATTCGTACAGGAACCCATTCTGGGAGATCGTCAAAGGCGCAGTAACTCCGCTCCCTCCGCAGGAGCAAATCGACTGTCAGTCCCCGAAACCCATCCTTCTGAACACCGTGCGTTTCTCAGACTTCTCTTCGGCTACCTCTATGCTGACGTCTCTCTAGGGCTACGCGCACTTCCCGTACGAGTGGTCCCCGAACACCGTGGACATCCAGATGCTCCGTATCGGCAACTTTGTCATGCTAATCATGCCCGGCGAGCTGACGACCATGGCTGGGCGGCGTATCCGCGAGGCCGTCCGCGCGAAGCTCATCTCTGAGGGCGTGATCGGCGACGATGCGTATGTCGTCGTTGCTGGCCCGGCCAACACGTATGCGCACTATGTGGCCACGCGCGAGGAGTACGGCGTGCAGCGCTACGAGGGCGCGTCGACGATCTTTGGGCCTTGTGAGTTCGTGTTCCTTCGCTGTTCGTTCGCATGACTGAATGATACTCGCAGATACGCTGGAAGCGTACATCGTAAGTGCCATGGTATCCGTGTAGTCGTGTGATATTAACTTGTGTGCCCAGGATAAGTACACTAGCCTCGTTTCGTTCCTTGCGGACAACGCGACGGGCAAGCCCGCGTCGGACCCCGCGCCTGTGGATCAGACCAGCAAGGCTATCACCCTCCGTGTATGTGTAAATCTCTCCCCTCGTCGCTCTAGTCACTGACCGTCCGAGGCAGACTCCTGTGGTGTTTGACGAAACGGGCATTGGTCACAAGTTCGGCGACGTTTTGACTGACGTGCGCACCAGTTCGCCCTACAAGGCCGGCGAGGCCGTGATCGCAACGTTCGTTGGGTGAGTACTCCATACCAAGAATATTGCACCTCGTGCTGACACCGATACTCTTAGTGCGAACCCGAGGGTACGCTGAGCATCGACACTCGGGAGATCTGTACGAGGCTGATGGGCATTGATTGCAGAATAACCTCCGTCTTGAGCAAACGTTCCTCTCCGTGGACCAGCTCGCTAATGGCCAGTGGAAACCCGTGCGCTCCGACTCGCACCCATCGACGACGTACCAGTGGACGCGGACAAGCACCGTGCGTACGACCGTTCCTGTCATTCGATTCGAGCTCACACGGCGTACAGATCATCGGCACGAGCACCGTCAACATCACCTGGATCGTCGAGGACGGCACCCCTGGTCAGTCTTCCTCGTTTGTCTCGTGCGCGCACACCGGGACTGACTTGCCGCGCACAGCTGGCACGTACCGCCTGACGTACTTTGGCGACAGCAAGCCGATCATTGGCAGCATCACGCCGTTCGTCGGCCACTCTTCGAACTTCACGATCTCTTCATGAATATGCACTGGCTCTGATTGTTGTTGTCTCCTGATCGATATCGTTGTATACCATTGCCACTGTTTTTGAGTTCTCTTTCTCTCAGGACTTTGTATCATCATTGCAATCCAATGTTGGACGCCTCCGACTCCGATGCGCATTGTGTATACTTGCTGCTGTCTGTGAAGCGATGAATGTTTCGCAGTTATGGCAGGGCTAGCGGTTCTTGGCAGGTTGTCGGAGTCGAGACGTCGACGTGCTTCGAAGGAGAGAGGGCGACCACGACAGTCGTGAGCGATAAACAGCAGAGAACGAGAGACAGTGGAGGGCGACCACGACGGTCCCGACTAAAAACGACGGCTTACTGACTGCTTTGGAGAGGGCTAGGGTCAGGAATGTTCCGGATCCAAATGCAAGGTCAATATATACAATGCGACTCCGGAAAGAGCCATAGCGATACAAGCCGTTGTACAACATGCCAGGAGTCACAGTTCTATCGTGCGTCAGTCCATATCCCGTGTCGAAGACCCAATAATCTCAACTAAGTGCCCTCAAACTGACTAGTAGCGCACGGGAGCCTTGCCATCGCGGCCCTGCACGACGATCTCAGTGGGGACTGCGGAGAGGTTGTCCTGTAATGAATGATGAGCATCTCGCTCTCGCACTGCAACGTGTCTGCGCACCTCGGGACCAGCGAGACGGACGGCGCGCCTGCGACGCACGACGCGCGCGGCGAAGAAGACAAAGAGCATCGTGACGAGCGCCAAGAACACGCCGATGGACGCGTCCGCGACGGTGCTGCCCGTCGTCGCGCCCTCGGGGAGGCCAAGCACGGCGGCGGCGGTGGACGCGGAGGAGACGGAGCACGCCTGGGCCCACTCGCGGTTGCTGTTGATGACCGAGTTCTCGAGGCGGTAGATGAACTCGGTGAGCGGGATGTCCTCGCGGTGCTTGAACACGTGGATGGTGCGGAAGTCCTCGCTCGTCCCGTTCCGGAACTTGAAGCGGAGGAAGTCGCGCGCGTCGGGCGGGGGCGCGCGGCGCAGCTCGATCGCGATGGCAGACCCGAAGTCGGCTGGGTTGGGACCACCGTTGAGCGTGCGCGCCGACAGGGGATGGGACGGTGGTCGGTTCGCCGGAGTGCGAGGCGAGGCGCGATGTACATCATGTCCGACGATGAGTTTATAGTCCACGGGCGGGAGATGGTGATGGCCGAGACCGGATCGCAGTCAGCAGAGTGGCGATACAAACAATCCAGCTAAGGGGGACTCACGGATGGCCTGGAGCTCCGGGTGAGACTTGATGACTTCGGCCTGGTGGAAGAATGAGATGAACGGTTGGTAAGTCGTCTCGATGACCATCAGCTGGAGCGGGTCGCCGTTGAACGCGATGCGCTGGAGCGCCTTCAGTATGGAGCTGAGCCCGGTCCGGCTCGCAACTTTAGTGTGCATAGGAGATGGAGATCAGCGGGGCAACGGGAAGACGGGCGGACGACGTACTGTTACCAATGCCGCCCATCGCCGGATCGGAGTAGATCGCATTCTCGCGGAAGTCAGCAAGGCCGCGGGCCTGCTCGATGAACGTCGGGGGAAGACGGTGGGCGTAGGTCTTGTTGTGGATCAAGCCACTAGAGACAAAGTCCCATACCTGGAAGCGAACGATTTCAGTAAGCCAAATCGTGTGATCAACAAAGGGAAGGCGGACTCACGTTGTACTGGGGAGGATGGAGGGTACGAGAATGGTCAGCCGCCGAGACAGGAGCGGGGAGGGCAGGGAGACTTCATACCGCATTCTCCAGCGAGAGCTCCTTGCCGAATGCAAAGTCCTTGAGCGCGTGGAAGAAGGGCTGGGCCTTCTTCGCGACCTCCTTGAACTCGTCCGAGTTGTGCACCTTTTGCGCGTGCTTCTCGAACGCCTAAACAATCGTTCGTTCAGGGCCCAGGCACATTCCTAACCACGCAGCCACAGCGCTGAGCGGGGACACGATACATACCGGGCAGTCGGTCCACGGCTCGAGCGAACGGTCGTTGCTGGGCTCGACGGTCTCGACGGGGATGTACTGGTAGCCGTTCAAGGGCGCGACGATCGTGCTCTCGTTCGCGAGCGTGATCCTGTGGGCGGGGTTCGGGGGGAAGAGGCCCTGGAGGAGCGCAGTGGCGGAGTCGAAGACCGGGGCGCCTTCGCCGCCAACCTTGACGCGGACCGCGACCTCAGAAAGGTCGACGAGGTCCGAGTGGATCCCGCGGATGTACGAAGAGGAGTCAGCGTCGAGGTAGAGCTTCCTGAGGTACTGGCCGAGCTGGTGCGCTTGGACCTAGTTGGCGTGCACAATCAGGCTCGTCGGTGTCTATAATGGAGAAGACGAGGAGCGTACCTCTCCGAGCGGGGTGCTCTGGGTGGCGCTCGCCTTCTGGGTGATGGGGTGCTGGAAGCATTCCGTGCGGTCTCCGTTACGGGCGAGGATGACAGCGCCGAGGACGTCGTGGTGGGCGGCCATGTCTGCTGGTGTCGTGTTCCGTTCTCGTTAGCGTTGAAGGAAAGCTAGGGGACTCGAGTAGGAGACCGCGGTGCTGAGGGCACTTCGAGCCAACGGGGCCCGTACTTGTACGGGGGACCGCGCTAGAGTCGAGTGGGGTCCGGCGTGGCTGCCTGACAGCCATGCACCTGCAAGGACTGCGACACGCTGTCCCTGGCGTTGAATGGAACGACCTAATAAACGAGTGTGATCGTGAACGTGTTCGGATTGATGGCCATCCCGCTCGCCTGCATGAAGCGGAGATGGTGGACAATCGTATCTTGCCCCACTGCTCCCATTGTGACGGCGCCGAGTTAAAGCACTTTCAGTCTCTCCTCCGGACCCCGGAAGAGCTGCATAGTCTAGAGAGATCGGACGTGCGGACTGCCTCAGGTAGGAGTCGAGTGCACATACCTGGGAGGCCGAACGACATCTTGGTGCGTGCGTGGTGGCTTGCAGACCCGTGCCTCCGCTCTTCTAGAGACAGGCGGAGGGATATTGCGCGCCTTTGCGAACCTCACCCACACTTCGCCGTCAACCTCGCGCACAACACGCGCAGGTACGTCAACCACGTGACCGTTCCTCGACGCCGACCAAGACGGTCTCGACGGCGCCGAAAACCGAGATGACGGCGAACGCGCTTCCGTGATGATCCATGAACAAAGGCTGCCTCGATCTTGCATTACAGCCGTTTGCATATCAAACGAGAATCCCGAAAAAATCCTGACCCCAGTTAGCGCCGGCACAGCATACCAAATTAGGTAGGTACGGGTAGGCGCCAGAAAGCCAGCATCCCGTCCCGAACGCATTTTGCTCTGCATTTTGCTGCTCGTCCGCTGCTCGTCCCCCGATCTATGCTGAACACCTTCCATGATTCTCGGGCACCTATGTACAATGCAAACTTCTTGCAAAACCCAATGATGTTACTCACCAACGGTCAGCAGAACTTTTGAAATGAAGGCCGGTCGGCGGTGGTGACTCCCTCTGCCGCTGCCTCACTAGCGACAATCCTCCACCATCTGGCACAACTAACACTGGCGGTGGTGTCTCTTCCGAATACTCTTTCAGTAAACCTCAAGCTTTTAGATGCTTCAAGTCTCGAGACTTGGGATATGTGCTGGAGGGAATGGTGAAGAATTGGTCAGGGTGCAGATGTCTCAAGGTATGCTACACACACCATATTTTCCCCATCATGTTGCCCTTGCCAGTACATGGATCGACTCTGTGCACTATTATGATAGTGTAGCCTCTATTCCTTCAGTGTATAAGTCATATCGGTCAGTAGTCACTGCTCATTCCTATGTTTTGTACAATCATCAAGTGTCAATCAAGTGTGCTCAAGGGGAAGAACCATATGAGCACAATGTGTCCATCACTGCACCTCAAATCTACATATCTACTAGAGTGACTACAGGGACGAAAGACGAAGCCAAAGGGGTACTCGCCCGCTGCTTGTGATATTGTGGCGGGCGGTGGGTGCATGGCGCCTACCTGTACCTACCTAATTAGGTATGCTGTGCTGGCGCTAACTGGGGTCAGGATTTTTTCGGGATTCTCGTTTGATATGCAAACGGCTGTATCATGGCGGCACATCTAGCCTTCCTCCGCAGCATGAGGCCCGGCAATTGTGAATCTGCTGAGACCAAGCTCGCATGCAGCACAATGCACGGGATGCACACAAGGCAACTTAATGCAAATAGAAGCACGCTGCATACATCTGGCACGACGGAGCACGACGGCCATGCGCAAAGCATCAGCACCACGGCTAATGAGCAGAACCGGAACGCTAGCCATGGACTTGCCTGGTAGTACGACTCCGGAATGCCAGTACATTTCCTCCACTTCCGCCGACATCTGACATCTACTTCTTCTTCTTGCCCTTCCCACCGCCAGAGCTCTTGCCGATCGCGCCAGCAGGCTCCATGGCGCCCTGCGTAGCACCCCCTCCACCCTTCCGCCTCCTGCCCTGCCCGAACGTTGTCCGCTCGCTCTTCTTGAGCCACCGCTCCGGATCTGGGGGCGGCGTTACCCCGGGCACGACGGCCTTGGGTACGCGCTTCATTCGTACCTTCTTCGCTTTCTGGCTCTCCACAGGGGCAGGAGCGGAGGCGGATGCGAGGGCCGAAACTGACGCAGCCTGTTGCTGTTGCTGCTGGGGAGGCGGTGCGGTCTGGAGGGAGTTAGAGACCGAGGACGGAAGCGCATCGAGCGCGTGCAGGAAGCCCGACGTGAGGAAGTCGAGGTGTTTCTGCGCCGCTTCAAGGTTGGTGAGGATGTCCGAGTGCTCCTCCGTGTTCTGAAGGCGGTCCAACGTCAGGTTGGTGAACCTTGGTGGGATGAAGGAGCCGAGGAGACCGAAAACGTTCATGATCTGCGGCACCGGCACTACATAACCACGGTGAAGAGCTCGCAAACAGACCGGTGGGCAGTGCCGGGCTACAATACGTGCGAGGTGCACTGAGACTGCACCTGAGGGTCCACCTCGTGTAAATCTACACCATAGGCTGATGTGTTCATCCACCAACAGCCCATCGAAGCCAGAGGCGATATGGCTATGGGGTAACCCTGTATAAGGAGATGGCGGTGGTGGTGTGGATGATGGTAGTACGAGATACGCAACGTTGATGCGATCTCTCGTGAGACTTAGAGCATCGGATGTACCATGACATCTCGCATAGGTACCCGCAGCACTCGATGGTATGGTACTCATATCCCAGGATCACATCACAGCCAGGTGGATAGAAGAAGTGCATAGTGTGCAGAAAAGAGATGAAGACGCACCGGTTCAGCGCTGTCCAACAGCTGGTTGTACAGGTCGAACGCCGCCTGGTAGGACCCTTGTCGATACGCCTAGCAAGGAGGAGCCCCGCACAGAGCCTCAGCCGACACGCATCCACGTTGAAATTGACAGATGGGAGCACGTACCAGCTGTGCCTCAAGATGGAGCACTCCTCGATCCACCTCCTCCTCGCCTTCCTTTAGCACCCCGAGCACCTTCCCCGCATCGCCCTCCCGATGGAGCCGATAGAGCGCGTACGCCTTCTCGAACTCGTACCCGCCGTCGCTCGAGCTGTCGTCCCCGCTCGAGTTGAACAGCGCTTCGGTCATCGCGAGCGCGGCGGCGTACTGGTCGGTCTGGAGGAGAAGGAAGAGCTTCGTCTGCAGCGCATCGCGGTCGTTCGGGTCGAGCCTGAAGACTGTACAAGCCGAGAGAGCATAGTCAACAGCGAGCAAAGCGACTATCCGAGAACCCTGGGCGTACTCTTGTCGCAGGTCTTGATCGCGTTGGCGAAGTGCCCGCCTTCAATCTGCGCACAGAGCGAGGTAAACAGCCGCTTTAGACGGTCAGCGACGGGCAGGGGTTGCTTTGGGGCGGCCTTTTTACGAGTGTTCTTGCTCGTCGTCGTCGGCTTCGAGGTCGGTTTCGCAGAGGGTTTGGGAGGCATATCTCCGATGTCGCGGTCGAGGTACAAGCAGGATGTGGGCGCTTACAGTACTGGGCTTCAGATCGCTCGCACGCCCCTACTTACAGTGCTTATGTTCCCTTCAGCAGAAGCGTAGTAGTACATATGGAGGCAGACGACGGGATAGTATTGTTATCCGAGATTCAATGCAAGTGTGAATGGACTTCGACTCGACAGACCAGCCAGGGGGGAGTTGATTGCGACTAGAACTACCGAAGAAAATGAGCGCATACGCGCATGTCGAACATGGATACAATAAATAGATCAAAGAAAGCGGAGTTGCGGAAGGGAAAGTGAAGAGAGTTTGAGCCAACGCAACAAGGCTGAAGGAGGGTGGTATAAGGTACAGTCGAATTAGATTGAGTATAAATACGCATATAGAGCATGGGGGCAATCCGAGAGCGTAACACGTGCAGCGTAGAGCATGATGAAGAAGCGTGAGGAGACATAGCGATGTAAAGGGAAGTGCGAAGGATAACTAAGCGGAGCCAGGGGTTATACGCCTGTGCTGCCGCTCACGACGCTCTCCGCGTGGGAGTAGTACGCCGGCGGAGGATTACCCTCGGGATCAGGCTCGACGTATCCGCGTGTGGTGAGTTCTCCGGGGCGAAGTATCTTGTCTTTGGAGCTTCCGTTCGGACGCGTGTACATCGTAGTCGTCGTGCCCTGACGCTCGAGGTCGACGGATTGACTTCCCTCCGGGTGGTGGAAGCTCCATCCGCCGTCGGATCGTCGATACGCGACGCGCATGTTCTCACCGGGTGTGTGAACTGTCGGTTCATCGACGTGAGTTATCCGCTCACATTTCCACGAAAGGGGTTAAAGAAGCGAGAAGTTCAACAGTGGGAACCGTCCCCATGTGAACATGAACAAGGTCAGGAGGGCGGAGCACGCCGCGTCGTTGCCCCTATCCAAGCCAGAGGTCTTCCCCGAAGCTGAACGTCGTTGGGTGGAAGAGGCCACAATTTGCAGAGACACTGTACACAGGCGCAGCATTGCAGCCATCAGACCCCGTCACAGTAGACTTCAGCCTGAGGACCCCTGCTATCCCGCCCTCCAACCGCGCGACCGGCCGGCACCATGAACCATCTCATGACATTCCGCCTCGTTCAGAGAGAATATGTGCTCACCGAATTTGGGTCTCTCTGCTTCAGGTGCGTTCACCCCCACCCCAAACGGCGTCACACGAGCAGCGAGATGTGTAGGATCGACAGCAACCATGTACGTCCGCCTGTGCGACGAGAGCTCGTCCAGCCGCTGTTGCTCCTTCTTCCCCTTGAAGCGTCTCCGCACGAAATACAATCCGAGGCCGCCGAAGACGATCAGCGCGACCACGGCGAGGGAGATGCCCAACGCGAGCGTCGTGGCGGACCGCGACGACTCTGGGGTCACGCTCGCGGAGGAGTCGGGTGTGGATGTCGCAGTGGTCGACATGGTCGTCGAGGGGATGTGAGAATCGCCAGTTTCTAGCTTGAGGTCTGCGGGGGGTTGCTGGAAATCGCGAAGGAATCTGTGGGAGAGCCAAGCCGCTCAGCTTGGACCAGTGTTCAACCCTGCACAGATCATGCAAATTCGGGACTCACCTGCAGCTAGACCCGCTACGTGCGCCAGCGAGAGGAGACGAGGAAAGAGCGTCCGAAACGAATGTGAAAGCAACCGACCCGACGGTGGAGGCTGGTCGAGGGAGGGGTCGCGCGCCGGTAGAGCAGTACTTGCGTGATATATGTATCTCCGCCCGAGGCCTGTCTGATGCGCTGGTCTTCACGACGTCAATCAGTGTCTAGACGTCGCCGCGTTCATCAAACCCGCAACGTGGACCTGGCACACAAATGAGAGGCGCGGTGCATAACGGTGCAGATCATACCTTGAATCTTGATGGTGATGGTCGGTGTTCAAGCTTCAAGACACGGAACCGCGGGGGGGATTCAAAGCTTCACTGATAGCTAGTAACCATCTTTTGATGTTGCTTACTGGGTAAGTAACTATAAGTAGACCGAGCTGTGATATATGAACCGTTTCAATGGGTGTGCTTACGTCAATAGATATGAAGCGCTTTACATACTGTAGATGTAATTTTGCAAGCGTATCCTCCTCCTCCCCGGTCCGTTACACTCTCCTCCTTCTGCTTCAGTTCTCTCTTCATCTAATTGTTGGCTCTCTGGCTCATGGACTCCCATCCAGACGAAAGACCAGCCAAACGATTCAAGGTATGCTAACTTCTCTAGATTGTCAAGTACTTAACCTGATTCCACACACAGCACGAGTCCTATAAGGATACTCTCAAAAGCGTACACCTTCCTTCGGCCTTGAACCAGACGAAGTTCGACCATGAGATCGGGGTATGTATGCTTCCTGCTCATGCTATGCGAAGAGACTGACTAGTCGTAGGACAACGACTCACACTTCCACGAAGCCCTGTTGCACTGGCAGGAGCTCAACCTCGCACCGGCCTTCCTCCAGTTCGCCCGGGATGCCGACCCACTCTCGGCCTCCATGCCCCTGCTGCTGCACAACTGGAAGGAGATTGTCGAGCTATGGCTGGGAGCTCTCGAGAAGAGTAACGACGAAGGCTTGAAGGCCATCCTCGAGTGAGTCTCTTCTGTTACCCTCTGAATGACACACATCGTGAACGAGGTGCGTAGTCTCTTCCAAAAAATCGCACACGACCTCCGGACGACCCTTGCACCCGAATATCCGCGTGTTCTCCGACGGCTGCTACGACTTCTACCCCGCTCGCTGTCTGCCGAAGCTTTGACCGCGCTTCTCGCGACTTTCTCTGCCCTGTTCAAGTACGTGCTTGTCCCTGCTGTCGACGCCGAGCTCTTGCAGCAAGCATGGAGCGCGTTCTGCGACGTTCTACCTCAATGTCATCCAGAGGTGCAACGTGCGACTGCAGAAGTTTGGGGAGCTACTCTACGCCGTCTCAAAGTGGCTCTTCGGGGAGACGCTGTCCAATTGGTTGCAGCACAGTCAAGCAGCTTGGGGGACGTATGCGCTTGGATATTTGTTACGGCCTGCAAGGTGTGTTATCCTGGGTCCTGTTCATGAGGAGACGATGCCTGACGCTAGCACGTCAGTCGGTCTCGCAAACACTCCACACCGTAACAGAAAGCTTGGTGGCCCCCCTCATCCAGTATTATCTCTCGTGCGACGTTCCTGACGATGTGTACACTCTGGTCCGACGCGTTCTCACTGCTCTCATCCACCACTGCAAAGGCGCAGAGCAGTTTTCCCCAGCCTCGGACGCGGTAGTGAGACAGTTCCTGAAGGTCGTGAAGACTTCCGACGAAGAACGCATCCGACGCATGCTGGAGGTGGCTAGCATCGTCTGTTCCGTGCGCCAAGGCTCCCGGATGACTCGTCAGTCAACTCATAACCCTCAACGCGGCCTTGATACTAACCTGGGCGATAGACAAACAGCTCGGCTCACTTCTTGCGGAATACGGAGCGATACCGCTCACCGACGCTCTCCACACTTCCTTGGTCAAATTCGCGACGAGCACTCTCATCGCAGGCGATATGGCCCTCTGGATGGCACACGCACGCAAGATCTTCGATCGTGCTTGGGAGCGCCCTCTTCTGGGCATCGAGCTGACTGGAGCCCTGTCTGACCTGTCCTGGGGCGGCTGGAAGCTCGTCGCACTTCCTTGTGTCTCAGCGAATACGCACAGGCTCCTCGATAGCCATCCCGCGCCGACACTTGAGCTGCTCGCCGCGCTGCATCGTGAAAAGCGCCTGGTTGACATGGACATCGTGTGGAAGCAGCGCTTCCAGACGTGGGTAGACAAGACGTTCGCGTCTTGGGAGCACAACGAGGAGAACGTACGGATGCTTCAGCATGTCATCGAGCTCTCCAAGCTGCTCCCGGCGCTGACAGAGATCCTTGTGAAAATCGTCGATCAAACCCTCGACGTCGACGATACTCGTGGAGAGTACGAAACTACTTACGCGAACTCTTCATGGGTCATCGGCGCGTGTGCTGATTGCATATCCCAACGACCTAACTCCGAGTGGGCCGACGTGGTTGATCTCCAGAAATGGATCACAACAGTCGTCAAGAAGTGGGGGTGGTCCGGTCGCGCAGTTCAAGGCTTGGCATCGCTCGTACAGTCGAGGTACGCCACTTTGTCACTTACTTCGATCGCTCCTGCTAACTGTTGTTCAGTCGTTCCAAGGATGCGCTTGTCAGTTTCGACACTCTCTTCGAGTCTCTCCAAGGTTCGCTGTTATCCCACTCGCGCCCATTACGACTCTTCTCTCTCCGGCTGCTTGGTGCACCCGTCGTCAAGGCTCCCGAGGGCGCCTCTGAGCTACTGAAGAAAGCGCAACAGGCTGAAGAGATCAGCGTAGATTTGCAAGGGGTGCGCGAACGTGTGCTCCGAATAGGGCGGCTACCGGTGGCCGTGAAGGATGGGGACGACGTCGCGGCCGACATCTGCGCTCGCTGGCTCATCGGTGAGCCTTTCGCGTGCCCGTCCGTGTCGCAACCGAACTGATGACGGCTTTTACAAGCGCAATTGAAGGTCAACCTCCGGCCACTGTGGGCGCCTGCTGTTACTGCACTATCAACATTATCAACTCGGTTTGGAGACCTAGTGTGGGACTTGCTGTTCAGCGAGCTACAGGTCGCATCGTCTGCCAACGCCAGTTTCAGATTTGAACCCGTGTGGGCAATAGATGAGGAAGAAGCTGGAGACGATATCTGGGAGGAGGAGCGGTCATGGAGAGATCCGAGCGCTCACAAAGTCCGCGCTGCGTTGGCCAAGTGGGGATGTCACAACAGCGCGAGACGGGCTATTGTGCAGGTAACTCCTTTGCTCGCTGTTCATCTAGATGCATGTACTGATCTATCTCAAGAGTCAACTCACCCGCGACAGGTTCGACGCAACGACGTACGACACGCAGCTCCTCGCTGTGCTAGAGGACTGCTCTTCGTTGGCGGAGAAGCACAACCGCGACCTCATCCCGTATTTCCTCTCGCTCGCTGGACCGGATGCACAGGCGAAGCTGCCCCGATACAAGCTTACTGCGTGGCTCAAGCTCTACTCGAAGTTCTCCAATCCAAATGCGTTGCGCTCGACGGAGACGATGCGTGCGCTCTACGTCTCCCTCCTTCCCCATCCTGATCGTGCTCTGCAGCGGCTCGCGCTCTCTTGTCTGCTCACCTACAAGTCCCCACGACTCGTCCCCCACGAGGATTCGTTGCGCACCCTGCTAGACGAGACGAAGTGGCGCGACGAGCTCACCCAACTAGACTTTGACCGATTCGAAGCGGACGAGCGCCCCGAGCTAGTTGACGTCGTCATCCGTCTGTTGTACGGCATGATGCTCGAGAAGAAGGGGCGCTCTCGTGGTGCGGACCGCCGCGCTGCTATCCTGTCCTCACTCGCGGGCTGTACGGACGAAGAACTGGGCCTCTTGGTGGATCTCATGCTGCAGCCCATTCGCAAGGAGCGACAGACGTCAAGTGAAGAAAGCGCCTTCACCATCTCCCCCGTTCCTCCGGGCGTATCGGAGAAGCAGCAAGTCGGGTTCTTGACTCTCCTCGGGGACGTCTTGAAGCACCTCGGGTCGCGCATCGTCGCCCGGTGGCCCGTTTTGTTGCAGACGTTGCTAGATCTTGTAGGGAGCGCCCAGTCTTCGTTAGACGCTGGGAAGGATGGGGTCGTCGAAGAACCGTCGGAGGAAGACGATACAGTTGCAGATGACGAAGAGCACACTGACGACTCTCCAGGGTCGTCGCGAGTGCTGAGGACCATCCGCCAGCTTGGACTCAAACGCCTGGCAGATTTCTCCCGCTCTCCGGTCACCTACGATTTCTCACCATATATGTCCGAAGCATTCCGAGCAGTCATCTCGCCCCGTTTGCATATGCTCGACCAGGAGAACACACAATCGCCGTCTTCACTCCTCGATCTCTTCCACGCTTGGACGCAGCAGGCGGAGTATGCTGTGTACCTCGTAGGGTACGACAATCGCACTCTCCCCAAGGTGTACGACTGTCTTGTCGCGACCAACGTGAAGCCGGCCGTCATCTCCAAGGTCTTCGACATCGTTCAGCAATTACAAGCGCTCTCCGTCTCCGATGCTATCATCCTCGAATCTGTTTTCAAGCCACATGTCTCCCATCTCCTAACCAACCTCTCCATCCTCGTCTCCCGGTCGAAAGGCAACGTAACGGCTGTTGTAGACGTTCTTGGTCGCAGACAAATCGCCATCTTGTCAGATCTCGCGCCGTACCTCTCGGACTCGACTCAGGCTGTTATGCTGCTCGACCTCTTCGCGCCCCTGCTTCGGAAGCCCCACAAGGTTGTTCCAGAGAAGATCAAGGTTGACATGGCCAAGATCCTCTGCAGTCTCTTCCCGCTCATCCAAGAGCTCTCGGACGCGGACAGTCCAGTCTTCATCAGAACATACGGCCTGCTCTCGCAGCTTTTTCAGACGCTCCGCTCCAGACAAGCTCGTATTGCGCTCTCCAAGGCATTCCGCTCTCTGGCGGAAGTCCAACCGAGCATCGAGTCTCTCGCACAGCTCATGGAGTCGTTCAATGCATACTCCGTCAAGCGATTGGAAGAGCCTGACTTCGATCGTCGCTTGACCGCGTTCGCCGACCTGAACGATAATCTCTACAAGACGCTCTCCTGTCGCGACTGGTTGCCGATCATCTACAACATGCTCAACTTCATCCAGGACCCGCTAGAGCTTACGATTCGGAGGAACGCGGCGACGGCTTTCAAGAGATTCATCGACTTCGCTGCGGATCTACAAGGCGAGTTCGAGGAGACCTTCCTAAAGACCCTCTGGCCTGGACTCAAGAACGGCTTGCACTCCAAGGCCGAGCTCGTTCGCGCGGAGATCCTCGGAGTCATATCACACGCCGTGGCGAGGTGCACTAGTATCGCTTCCTTACAGGAGATGCGCGTTTTGCTCGCCGGCGGGGACGAGGAAGCCAACTTCTTCAACAATATTCACCACATCCAAATTCATCGCCGCATGCGCGCCATCCGCCGTCTAGCCGAGTTCGCTGACCAGGGACATCTTCGTAGCACAACGCTCGCGGAAGTGTTCATTCCCCTTGTCGCCAACTACGTCATCACCACGGACTCGCTCGACCATCATCTCGTGAACGAGGCAATCCTTGCTCTGGGACATATGGCGAAGCAGCTGAGTTGGGGCGCGTACTATGCCCTCGTCCAGCGCTACTTGAAGCTTGCCAAGCAGAAGGACACGTCGGAGCGTGTGTATGTGCGCACCATCGTTGCTGTCCTCGATAGCTTCCACTTCGCTATGGAGGAGTCTGTTCGTGAGGACGAGGCCGCTGCTATGACCATCGCAGACGCGGAAGACGAAGATATCGCAACGGAACCTCAGCCCGCAGCAACCGCTACCCAGGACTCCGCCAAGGTCGCTCGCATACAAGACGCAGTGAATTCGCGTCTCCTCCCCAGCTTGATCTACTACTTGGAGAAGCGCGACGAGACAGAAGACAGCCTTCGCATCCCCGTCGCGGTTGGTATCGTACAGATCGCCAAGCATCTTCCCCTCGAGCAGCGTGATGCGCAGATTACCAAGCTCCTCACGGTCCTCAGTCAAGTCCTCCGTAGCAAGTCCCAGGAGACCCGCGACCTCGCAAGAGAGACCCTTTGCCGCATCGCATGCGCTTTAGGTCCGGCCTACCTTCCGCTCATGATCCGGGAGATGAGGGCAGCCCTCCTTCGGGGACCCCACCTACACGTGCTGGCGTATTCAGTCCATGCTCTCCTCGTCCATGTGACCTCAGGCGAGCATTTATCCACATTCGACAAGCTTGACGAGTGTGTGAGCGACGTGGCTGCCGTCTCGTCCGAAGTCATCTTCGGGGAATCGGGGAAGGACGTTCAGGCCGAGGGCTTCAAGACGAAGATGCGGGAAGTGCGCGCGTCGTCCTCGAAGAGCATTGACTCGTTCGCTCTGCTGGCTAAGCATATCACCCCTCCCAAGATCAGCAGCTTGCTCGTGCCCATTCGCAACATCATGCAGGAGACGGAGACGCTAAAGGTCATGCAGCAGGTCGAAGATCTTCTTCGACGTATCGCGGGGGGCCTCAATTCGAACGTCCATCTCGTGCCGACCGAGCTGCTGGTGCTCTGCCATACCCTCATTAGCCAAAACGCCCGCTTCCTGAAGGAGGCGCCCAAAGTACAGTCTTCGAGGAAAGGCAGGAAGCGGAAGGACGACGCAATTGTCCAGGTTAAGCGCCGTATGACTTCGGACGATGGTCACTACGCGAACAATTCCTTCAGGTATGTCACACAATATTCTCATGCTGCATCAACTGACGTGTTCCAGGTTTGTTGTCTTCGGGCTGGATCTCTTCAATACCGCATACCGTCGAGGCCGTTTCGACTTCAAGGACCCAGCCGTGATCGCTCGGTTAGAGCCCATGGTTGCTGTGATTGGGAACACCCTCTACTCGTCGCATATGCAGGTGGTGGCGCCTGGCTTGAAATCTGCGTCGGCGATCGTGAAGTGTCCCCTGCAATCGATCGAGAAGTCGCTCCCCGTCTTCATTCGCCAAACCATTGACATCATCAAGCAGGCCGGCTCGACCGAACCCGAAGTCGTTCAGACCGCATTCAAGTCTTTGGCGACCATCTTGCGCGACCATGCTAAAGCTCAAGTCAAGGAGAAGGATCTCGTCTACTTGCTCGAGCTGCTCGCGCCGGATCTCGAGGAACCCTCTCGTCAGGCCGCTGTGTTCACTATGCTTCGCGCGATTATTGCTCGACGGTTCGTGGTCCCAGAGATCTACGACGTCATGGACAAGGTCGCCGAGATCATGGTAACGAGCCAGTCGCCTCAAGTGCAAGAGCTTTGTCGTAGTGCCCTCCTCCAGTTCCTTCTCGACTACCCACAAGGCAAGGGTCGTCTGAAGAATCAGATGACCTTCCTCGTCAAGAATCTCTCCTACGTCTACGAGAATGGACGGCGGTCTGTGATGGAATTACTGAGTGCAATGATCGCGAAGTTCGAGACCAAGCTCATGCAGGAGTACTCGGACCTGTTGTTCGTCGGGCTTGTCATGGTGATTGCTAATGATGAGTCGGCGAAGTGTCGGGAGATGGCCGCCGAGCTGATCAAGAGCCTCCTCGCGCGGCTCGAGACGAATCAAAGGAACGTCACGATGTCGCACATCCATTCTTGGGCTACCCAGCGCGCACAGCCTCAACTCATCCGCGTTTCCGCTCAACTGTACGGTCTCGTCATCGACTTTCTGAAGGCAGACATTACCCCATACTCAACCTCAGTACTCGACGACCTGAACTCCGTCCTTGGTCGTAGCGCTACAGCACTAGATTCTGCGGCGAGTGGCGAGCCTGATTCAGCTGACGGTGGAGATATCGACGATCTCGCTCAACACTGGCAAACACCCTACTATGCACTGCTGGCCTGCTCGAAGGTGTTGCGCGAGAAGCCCGAGTATACAACGCAGGACGGTGCGGTTAACTGGCCGTCCGTTGTGACACTTCTCCTCTTCCCCCATACATGGGTTCGCACTGCGTCCTGTCGCCTCCTTGGAACGTTGTTCGCTGCTGTTCCCGCATCCGCGCCTTCTTACGACAGTTCCCTGATCTCCCGGGCTGTCCTAGAAGAGGTCGCCACGAAGCTCACCCTTCAGCTGAAGAGCGAACACCTTGACGAGCAGCTCAGCCTTCAGATTGTCAAGAATCTGTTCTACGTGGGGAAATATTTCTGCGCCATCGAGTTGCCTGCCGACGCTACGATCGCTGTCGAGGATGAGAACGACGACGATGACGATGACGATGACAACGACGACGATGTTGCCGACGAACACCCTGATGACGAGGATCAACGACAGCACCAGCACGATCCACTATCACGGTTGTTTTCCCGGATGTCCTTCCAAGCGCGGTCGGCTATGATTCGTCGTCGAAATAAGGCGCGGAGTCCGGTTAGTAGTGTCAAGTACTGATACGCTCTCTCGCTAACTCCTTCGTCTAGGATAATTGGTCGCATCAACCATCTTCTGTACTGAAGTGGTTTGCGGCTATGGTGTCGTACATGGAAGCTGACGTCGTACAGCGCTTCCTTCCCCACATACTGAATCCCATCTATCGAATCATCGACGACGATACGATCAGGGACAGTCATATGGGTGCGTAGTCTCACTCCGTTTTTCCATGCGTGTGGTCTAATTGCGTCTTGTTAGACGAGTTGAAAACACTGGCGGTGGAGCTGCAAGACTTAGTCCAAGGCAAAGTTGGCACAACGAAGTTCGCCAATGTGTACAATAGTATACGACAGAAGGTGCTCAGCGTCAGGCGTGAGAGGAGGACAGCCCGTGCCATTCAGGTAATGCGATAACCTCCAACACCACATGACCACTAACATCTGCAATCTAGGTCACTGTCGACCCTGCAGCTGCTGCCCAGCGAAAGCAGCACAGAAACGTTGCGAAGAAGGAGAGTCGGAAGAGGAAGAACGACTCCTTCATGTAAGTAAGATCTTCTAATACGGGACGCCAAAGCTAATATGGGTGACCCCATATTCAGTCAACACAAAGGCAATCTCAAACGGAGAAGAGAGGCGTGAGGGTGCAACTACGCTGATCGTTTTGTTCGCTACTTTCCTTCATGTAGCTGCGGTGAATACCTCATGAATGAGGATACGATGCACGACGTGCGCAATCTCTCTTAGAAATGCGCATGTAAAACGCAGGGTTGCCGCAGCATGATCTGCGCTCTTCCGGGTGAGAGTCGTTATCTGGTGCATATGAGCCGCAATCCCATAGCCAAGTTGTCACCAGATGCTCTGTCGCAATACATACTAGGCAGCCAACCCACTGTCACTGGTGGCACGCAGTTGTACATGCGTTGCAGTGCATGACATGCTGGTGGAGATAGTTCTCAGCGGCAGGGTAAACAGTCCAAGTCTCTGATGAGTTGCCCGCTCATATAAACTCCCTGCAAGAGTCCCATTGCTTTACACTCTCCCTCCACAATCCGCACCTGATACTCACTGGCAACAATGTCAGGCAACCAAGCCGGTACCAACGGTGTTGGTCTCTCTGACTCGCTGTACGCCGCCCGGCGGCGACGCATGCTCGACATTGCAAATGCATTGCATCTTACCGGGTACACATCTTTACCAGCCTCGCACTATTGTGTCCGCTCATGATCACTTCCCATAGGGTACAACTCGACATTGATCTGCCCGTAATCGCCGTCCTCGGCTCTCAGAGTGCCGGGAAGTCATCTCTGATCGAGTCCATCTCTGGTATCACTTTGCCTCGCGCAAGTGGGACATGCACAAGGCGAGTGTATCAATCATCTTATATGTGCATATGTCTTGATTCAACTCATCGGTGCACGAATAGATGCCCTACTGAGTGCCGGCTTGCCTACTCGGCAGAGCCATGGAAATGCATCGTGTCATTGCGATACCTAACGGATAGAGATGGCCGTCCCCTTGGAGTTCCCCGAAACGAGCCATTCGGTGACGTTATATTCGACAAGGACGAGGTTGAAGATAGAATCCGACGTGCGCAAAGGGCAATCCTGAATCCGAGTACTGAGGCCGACTTCTTCTTAACTGACGAGACGGACTTGCATGAATTAACCTTCTCGACGAACATCGTGTCGCTGCAGATCAGCGGTGAGGATGTTCAGGACCTGTCGTTCTGCGATCTGCCAGGTACCCATCATACAAAGTCTGCATCGCATAGTACCTACTCATTCAATTGCTGCAGGATTGATTGCTAGTGTCGGGACCCACGGTAACGAGAGTGACATTGACCTCGTGAAAGCTCTTGCTACCGCCTATATTTCAAGACCCAGTTGCATCATTCTCCTCACTGTAGCGTGTGAAAGTAGGTGATCATGTTTGAGCGATGTTGGCACATAGGATGCCACTGAGTCGTTGCATAGCCGACTTTCAGAATCAAGGGGCACACCGACTCGCAAAGGCTCACGATCCGGACGGCTCCCGGACGATCGGTGAGCAGTGTCGAGACCAATGCCAGAACAACCATGTTAATAATCACTCTCATGGTCCAGGAGTACTCACCAAGCCGGATCGCATCCCTGGTGGCGAAGAAGACAACTGGGTGCGTTTCATCCGCAATCAAGACGAGTCTTTGGTACACGGGTGGTTCAGTGTGAAGCAACCCGACTCTCGTGCCATAGCCGCTGGAATCTCTTGGGAGGAAGCTCGTGAGAAAGAACGCGAGTTCTTCTCGACGGTCGCACCTTGGAGTATGTTAGAACACGAATGCCAGAACCGGCTCGGGACCGAGAAGCTCGTGAATCGCTTGAGCGACGTCCTATCGGAATGCATTTCGCAGAGGTTCGTCCTCGCTCCAATGTTCCTGAGGTGTACGTTTGTTGATCCGCCTTCGTTTCAGGCTCCCACACATTCAGGAAGAACTGCACAAGTTGCTCGCTGCCACCGACGAGAAACTCGCAAAGCTCCCGAAGCCCCCCTCCCCGGACGCTCTGTCCGAGGTCCTCTACCATATCTCCGAGTTCTCCAAGCTACTTTCCAAGCATGTCGAAGGCACTCCGAACGCTGACGGTCTGCTGCAGACCATCGAACCCGCTTGTCACCGGTTCCTCAAGGCAATCAGAGCGACGGAACCCGACTTTCGCCCGTATACCCGCCAAATTGCTGCGAGCAACCCGCAGATACACAAATTCCTCCCGCCGTCTTTCCTCTCCAACGAAGGAGGTTCAATCACACCAGAGGATGATAGTCACGCGATTTATCTGGACGACGTCACGAAACGAGCTCGCGAGTGAGTGCGACTTGCATGTCTATTCATCAACCCAACTGACAGATATGTGCCAAAGAGCTCGGACCCGTGAACTCCCGGACCATGTTCCTTTCATCGTCACACAGGAGTACATCACAGCCGTCATCTCCGCATGGCAGGGCCCGGCTGAAGGGTTCTATCGGGAGGTTTACAATGTGTTGATTCAATATGTCAAACAGCTGGTCGCGCATCACTTCGAGCAGTATCCCCTTCTCCAGAATCGAGTATTGTAAGCATTCTCGCTAGTAGCTGAGTGACGTGCTGATAGTCAAATAGATCAATCGTCACAGACTTCATTATCGCATCCTCCGATGAGACTCTCAAACGCATCAAGTGGTTCATCGAGCTGGAGTCGCGCCCACGCACACTCAACGAACCATACTACGCCGACTACCGGAACCGCTTCCGCGGTCACTACAAGGGGTGGCGGCCCAAGGACGACCTGCCACGCTCATCTCTGACGCAGCGCATCAACGAGGCCCTGGGCGGACACGGCTCGGAACCTGATCTCGAAGGGTACATCAACGACGTCCTCTCCGGTCTCGCGCGCATAGGCTTGCACGGCACCCAGCCGACGGATATCGCGAAGCTGCTCCCCCAGACTCGGCCGATGCGGCGATCGACATCATGGCGGACGTACGCGCCTACTTCCAAGGTCAGCGAGATATCTCGATCCAACTACGTATCTGCTGGACTGAGAGGTTCTGTTGCAGTCGCGTACAAGCGTTTCACGGACAATATACCGATGGCCGTCGACTTCGAGCTGGTACTCGGGTTGGACCGAGGGCAGGCGTTCGAGAAGGCGCTGCGGAAAGGACTGGGCATCGGAGGCGAGGACTCGGCCGCTCGGTGTGCCGAGTATGTCAAGGAGCCCCGCCATATCGCTGAGAGGCGCGAGGAGCTGCAAAAGAAGCGCGAACGGTTGGAGACGGCCAGGAAGCAGTTGACGGAGCTGTGGTTGTAACAGCCGCTCTCATGCGTAGGACTCCTCGTGCTATTGTTCTTGAAATGACCACTGTATTTGTATTCGACGCATGACAGACAAAATGCATATCAGTATACGTGATGCTCAGGTGCGAACGGATAGTGTGTATCTCGGGCATGCGCAGTAGGAGCTCGAGCATTCACAGGAGTGTAAGTTGACGGAGGAGGGAGAAAAGAAAGTGACACACCGAGCACACCCCGAAGCGCGAAGAATGGCAGATCTCGGACCTCGGTGACCATCGGCGACGGTACCGGGGCTTTCGCACGTAGCACGCATAATCATACATGTCCAACCAAGTGTCGTTTGCAGCTCCTCTCGGATGTCGAAAAGCGTCGCGAGGGACTTCAAGCAGTCTCTTGTGGGCGAACGATCAACTTGATCCCGCTGACCTTGTTGTCACGCATGCGGTCGCACCCCTCTGGGATCCCCGCCAGGCCCCCAGGGAGCACTTCGATCCTGTTTGGCTGGGCACACAACACGGGTAAGTATAGCTTTCACTCAGATGGAGTCACTATCAGGAACACTCACCACGATAACGCCCGTGCGCAACCACTCCGTGAGCCTCTTGTATAACTCGACCCCCATGGCGTAATTCTGGGGAAGCCCGATCGCCGCGAACGTCTTCGCGATCTTCTTCGGAGCCAGCCCGGCCTCCTTGTCGCGCGCGATCTTGGCGTCGAGGGTGCTCGTCTGCGGGTCCACTACGACAAGAGCGCCGCCAGGCGCGAGCGCGTCGTACGCGAGGTGATGCAGCGTGTCCTCATCAATCGCGTTGTACGCGTACACGAGCGGCTTCCCGGCGGTGAGCGTCGGGAGTTCGGCAAGGATCGCCTCGGGCGCGAGCGAGCGGTCGAGGACGTGCGTCGCGCCGAGCGTCTTGAGGAAGTCCGTGTGCTTCAGCGAGGAGGTGGTGATGATGGGCGAGAAGCCTTGGAGTTTCGCTATCTGGATGGCTGTGTGACGGGGCCTGATTAGACATGTAGTATGAGTACGTGGTGAGGTACTTACCGAACTGTCCGACAGAGGACGATCCGCCGATCACGAGGGCAGCTTGTCCAACGTACTTGGTCAAGCCGCCTTCCTCCCAAGGTGCGGCGAAATCGACGGAGCTCGCCTGCGGGTGGTGGCTCCAGAGACCGGTAAGGACGGTGTTGAGCGTCAGTGGGACCGACGCTGCTTCGTCAAAGGAGATGTTGTCCGGAATCTGTAACCGATCCGCGTCAGCAGAAGCTCGGTGATAGAATGTGCAACAAACCTTCGCAACAAAGTCGGCTGGAACGACCGTGTATTGCATGAACGTAGCTTGTGTCTTGTCAAAAACTCCACCCCCAGGGAAGAGACTGCCGATACGTATGCTGTCAGCACACATGCGATGATCCAGACTAGATAGCGTGCACTTACACCTTCTCGCCCTTCGCGACATTCGTAACCTCGGACCCAACCTCCTCGATGATCCCGGCGCCGTCCGCACCGCCGACTACCGGGTAGTCGGTAATGAAAGGAAGAGCGTACACCTGAGTCTTCCAATCGGCAGGGTTGAGCGCGGCGGCGACGATCTTGATGAGGACGTGCTTCGGGCCCGGAGTCTGCACAGGCCAGTCTGTGAGGAGCTTCCAAGGTTGCTTCGGCTCGGGAATGACAAGTGCCTTCTGCGTTGACGGGGCCATCAAGAGAGAGGTCGATATATGCGTGTATGATAGCGGGATAAGTGCTGTTGAAGATGCCTCCTCCAGTACGGAAAGCTGGTCTCTTTATATCCACCCATTCGTCACAGATACGGAGAGCGACGTGTCCTGACAGCTTGGCCGCCGTTGAGTGCAACATATTGTCGGACTCCAAGGTGGCTCGATATCCAATTGCTGACTGGTGGCGCCCCTGATCACAGGAT
The DNA here is from genome assembly GCA_022606115.1 of Daedaleopsis nitida. NCBI lineage: Eukaryota > Fungi > Basidiomycota > Agaricomycetes > Polyporales > Polyporaceae > Daedaleopsis > Daedaleopsis nitida. The sequence goes on along the minus strand of JABYQM010000003.1, from coordinate 3,614,859 downwards.
GTGCAATCCTTGGGCCGCGGACCGGACTTTGATGTGGGCTGATCAGATGCGGACGTTTAATGCTTCATGTAACATTAATGGGGATCGCTGTAGGTACCTGGAGCTTGAGCGTACACATCAGGAAAAGTGACTTCCCATGGATATACCATAACATAACAGAGGATGTCACGACATACCATGTCATAACACCAATGTTTCTTGGCATATATTCTGCACCTCGTGCGGTGCGCTTGTTTTCCTTCCAGTCGCGAGGGAGGGGGCACGGCCGTCTACGGCGGGACTCGTCACACCGGAACGTTCGTTGGCGCCCAACCGTCCGGGCATCCTCGACACCCCGACGACGCACCTGGAAGTGCAGGTGCAGGAGCTACTGCAGCCGAGAGCTGGGAGCCTCAAAGGAGCCAACTCCCGGTGTGCGAGCATGATTCCCGACTTCCGCGAGGATCTGTGGATGATCGACGAGCAGGTGAAGGAGATGGAAGATCAGGCGCACCGGTGTTTCGAGTATAGAGACATATATCGAGAGATCATGCGGGACATACCTTAAGCTTTCAAACGCGTCTCGTCAGTGTGTCCGTTATAGCGGACTGACCAGAAAAGATCATCCACCACTACACTTACCATTCTCACGTTCACATGCACATTGACCGCTTTGATGTCAGCCCAGGGTAAGTGACGTATCCTAGTCCCTCGGAAATGTCTGGGATGGTGTCATGTCTTGTCAGAGGATACTCGGAGGATACAGCTCCGCTTGGTAGAACCGACCGGATGAGTGAGTGGTTACTCCAATGGTTCCCGACACGGACTCGGAAGGCGGAAGAACGTGGCTCGCCAGCGCTTCTATTGCCAAACCGGGAGTGCGAAGGAGCGGGCCGACAGCTGCAGCCATCCGGAAGTCTAATGGATTGCGAACGGGTCCAGGACAGCGACAAGATACCGCAGATATAACCAAGAACAGCAGCATAGCATGCGGAAGTGTCACTCCCAAGTGGAGCGGACTTTGTCGAACGCACCAATCTATAGGGGTAGTAGAGGGCGGTCAGAAATGTATATAAGGACCCCATGCTCTCCCTCAATGCTCACTCACCAACGCATCCCATCCTCTAAACCAAACCAGCTCTTCTATCACAACCCTTCATCTCCACAAGCATGTTTTCCAACAAGCTCGTCGCGTTCACCATCCTCGCGCTGGTCGCCAACGTCAGCAGTAAGCATTTCCTTCACATGCATAGCACAGAGCGGATACTCACATATACTCTCGATAGCTCGTCCAGTTGACCTGGACCAGAATCCGTCTACGTTGACGTCCGCTCTCCCGACCTCGATCGAAAGCGTCGTACCCACCGCTTCGACGGTCACGTTCACCACAAGCACGACAAGCACGCCGGCTGCTCCGTCGTTGACAATGGGGACGGACGTCCCTGCAACAACGCTCTCGGTCGGCTCGTCCGTCGCTGCACCTTCGTCAGCAGTCCCCTCCGCCGTGGAGACCCCCGCCATCCTGATGTCCTCACCTTCGAACGCCGTACCATCGACGCCATCAGTCCCGACGCCGATCCTATCGACCGACGCCGCACCATCACCCACCGCGCCCACGACGCAGCTCTTGGACGATATCCCGAGTGGCCAGGGTCAATCGAAGGACACCAAGAGCGCGACGAAGATACCCTCGTCAGTAACTGACGCTATGACGCGCGGGGTGCCGACTACCGTCGTCGCCGTCGCCATCGAGCCGTCTGCACTCCCCACCATGCAGACGTCCGCGCGCGCACCCCCTGAGGCGTCGACGCCCTCCATCCCGTCTACGCCGACCTCGCTCCCGGCCGTCCCAGCCTCTTCACCATCGGCGGAAATCCCGGCGATGCTGAACAGCACTTTGCCGGTGGGACCTTCCGCACCTTCCGTGCCCGAGACGAAGCCCGCTGTACCCGCGTCAGCGCCGTCTACTAGCCTTGCTAGTGGTCCTACGACGCCGGCGGCGCCGTCCGGGGTTCCTGGGTCCCCTGCGTCCCTGACGCCCTCGGCACCCGCGACGTCAATCTCAACTGCCCTGCCGGTGAGCAAAGGCGCGACCCTCGCCTGAGGGACGACGGTCAGGCGTATGGGCCATACCGGACGACTTCGAGGAACAGCCTGAGGGGTTCCTTCTTAGCACCGTTGGATATCAATCGTAGTGATTAGATGAATAGCTGTTTCATACCTGCACCATGGAATACATTCCATCATTGCCATGGCCGCCCTGTGTATGCTTGCGTGAGTCGCCATATAGGTCGAGGGTGGGGGTTCAATTTCTGATTGTTCTATCTGGTTGCCAATAAGTGGATGTGTACGTAATCAATACAACGCGGGAGTTGCCGCAAAGCACCTCTCCTCTAAGACTACACTGCTCGCAGCTCACTTGCCGTTAACAAGCTTGTAACTATAGTAGTACACACAGTATTGCTTGGTGGCATGGCTGATTCTCTGTTCTCGCTGCCGTCCCTCCGGATCATCAACGGATTCACAACTTGTCTCGCACAAGATCTCCCCTCCTCCGTCAAGCATGCGAAGCTCTCCGACGACGAGCTCGGCGTGCATCGCGTCACGTCCAGCACAACACACACTCTAGTCACTCCTCCTCTGCCCGTCCCCGGCGGAAATGCGTCTACGCTTGCATGGGAGGCTGTCTTCCCCGCTGCAAGCATCAATCCAGGCAACAAGTCTGCCCCACATGGTGGCTTCGGCTTCTACCTCCGCGGACCAGCAGCGTTCTCAGATGCGCTAAAGAGACTGAGCGACGAGGACGACGCCGAGGTTGTGTTCAGCTATGATGTGTTGTTCGAGCAAGGTTTCGAGTGGGTCAAGGGCGGGAAGCTCCCCGGCATCTGTGAGTACTCCTGAGGTCCTGTGTTTGGCTTGCGCGTTTCCGACCGTGCAAGCTGACGATGCGCTCGGTGAGGAGATGGAGGGGCGGGTGACTCTGCGTATGGATGTACGGGCGGGCGACAGACCGATCGCTGCAAGTGCTTCAACTTGCGCTTGATGTGGCGGTAGGCTGCATAGCTCGTCCTGTGTAGGTGCTCTCTGATTGTTCGTTGCACCCATTCGCAGCGAGAAAGGGGCAGGCGAGCTATATGCGTACCTACCGCACTCGGCAAGGAACACCGAACGTCTGCTGGCCATCCCTCCTCGATCCATACAGCATCCGGACTATGGCTTCTCAGTAGCTCGTGGAGCGTGGAAGTTTGAGCCTGGAAAGTGGACACGAGTGACGCAGCGGGTCAGGGTCAACACGTTAGGAAAAGAGAACGGTACGCTCGAGGTGTTTGCTCCAGATGCTCTCAGACTGGTGTTCACAGCAGTTACACGCGAGCGTGCAGGTCTTGTTGAAGTATACATCGACGGGAAGTCGGTCCTACTCGCCACAGGTCTAGTACTCCGCACAGAGAAAGGTCCCGATGGACGGGTCCAAGGATTGCACCTGCAGACCTTTTTCGGAGGTACGAGTGTCGTCAATACGGCTTTCAACGCCTGCTGAAGTATGCACGCCGCACAGGACATTCACCGGAATGGGCGTCACCCAAGGGCCAACGCGCTTGGTTTGCGAACATATCCGGGGCCATCGTAGAGTCGCGACACGGACACGACGAGCTATGAACATGTTTCCCACCCGGACTCTCCTCTCGCAACAGGGCAGGTCTCGCTGCTCGTGTACGTCGAAAACACACGAAGAGGGCCGTGGAGTATATCAATACGGACGGTGTACGATCCGAGAGTGATTACTGTACTGTAAGCACTCACATCCGTCTCTTGCGTTTTAATTAAGCTCACACAAACAAGGGACTTGATAGTATTATAGGATGTCATTGAAAGCACTAGGCGGTGTATTGTACAGCGAAATGTTCTACATTTACACCCGGCCGTCGCTCAGGCGAGGCTCGCGTGAAGGGCGGTCGAGATCGACGTCACGGGTGCTGAGGGTGTTGTTGCAGCAGGGGCCGCAGGAATACCGGACGGCGCCGCTGGCGTCGCAAGATTACCAGTAGACGACGCGGATGCGGGCACGGACGACCCCACCGGCAAACTGCTGTTCACTATCGCCGGGATCTCCGCCGATGGCGAAGGGGCTGGGACGGCCGGGAGCGAGGACGGCGTAGACGGGATGGAGGGCGTCGACGCCTCGGGGGATGCGGGCGCGGACGTCTGCATGGTGGGGAGTGCAGACGGCTCGATGGCGACCGCCGCGATACCCGTCGGCACCGCGCTCGTCACAGCGTCGGTTACTGACGAGGGCATCTTCGTCGCGCTCTCGGTGTCCTTCGATTCGGTCTGGCCGTTCGGGACATCGTGCAAGAGCTGCGTCGAGGGCGCGGTGGGTGATGGTGTGGCATCGGTGGGTAGAACGGGCGTTGGGACTGATAGTGTCGATGTTACGGCGTTCGAAGGTGAGGACGTGGGGATGGCGGGGGTCTCCGCGGGGGAGGGGACTGCTGACGAGGGTGCAACGACAGACGAGCCGACCGGGAGCGTGGGTGCAACGACGTCCGTTCCTGTCGTCAACGACGGGGCAGACAGCGTGCTCGTAGTGCTTGTGGTGACCGTGATCGTGACCGTCGAGGCAGTGGTTACGACGCTCTCGATCGAGGTCGGAAGAGCGGACGTCAACAACGTAGACGAATTCTGGCCCAGGTCAACTGGGCGAGCTATCGAGGATAAATGTGAGTATACGTTATGTCAATCGTATGAAGCAGCCTACACTTACTGCTGACGTTGGCGACCAGCGCAAGGACGGTGAACGCGACGAGCTTGTTGGAGAACATGCTGGTGTAGATGTAGTGTTGTGATAGAAGAGCTGGTGTTTTTGAGTAGATGATGGGATAGCTTGGTGAGTGAGGACTGGAGGAGAGCATGGGGTCCTTATATACCTTTCTGACCGCCCTCTACCCCTGCAGGATATGTTGGACTAGTCCGTTCGACGAAGTCCGCTCCGCTCTGCAGCTTGCCCAAATAGGAAGCGCCAGCAGCAAGTCGGCCCCCTGTCTTGAATTGTATCCGCGGCATCCCCGTCGATTTCTTGCTCACAGGCAGCACAGATCATTCTTCTTAGGCTCGTCTGCAATCCCCGGGATGTCTGGCTGTATCGGTCCGCTCATCCGCTCACCCAATATGGCAATAGAAGCGCTGGTCAACCCGGGCCAGCGACTCGGACGTCCCGCCTGACATGGAGTCTGTCGCGGAATCATCTCAGTTTCTTGGAAGATGCAGTGACGCGTAACTCATATGTGGACTGTCGGACGCTTCCGACCTCGTATGCTATGCGACAGATGCTGGGTGCTGATAAAGCACCTGCTGCGTCAGAACGTCAAGTCATCGGCTCTGCATCCCTGACCCACAGGTGTCGTAAGCCCACTTGACGAGTTGTCACTATATCGAGAACAGACTTGAAAACCAGATGACTCGACGAAGCTCTTTTGCAGTCCAGTACTGCTCCGCACATGGAAGTCATATCGACCAACAATCGTGCCTATGCGAGTCCTGGCTCTACTCTGTCGTCGAGGGGTAGTTCAAGACGCACTCGAAGAAGAACATCCTCGGCGCGCGGTCAATGGCTGTCAATGTACCGCTCGTGTTCGCGCTGGACAGTGCTCTCCGGCATATTGCGCGGCCTCGTGGCGTATGGCGTCCGATGTTCTCATCGGAGGCAGGGTCGCATTCAATTGTCGAAGGTTGTCGACTTCGGATTTCGCCGCCAGCGCGAGGGGCGGTGGTCAGAGCGGCCGGCTACAGCCGAGTTGTTTACCTTTCTAGGCTTGTTATTCCGCCTACTCGTCAATTCGCTCAACGTTCTCTACAGCCCTCAATCAGTTGAAGATCATAGTCTTTGATGCACAGTCATGCACACCTTGATATCTCGACGAGTAACAGTAGCATCCGCGACTGAAATGCCCTGGCCGATGCACGGACGCACGCCGGCGACCTCCTCATCGACAATCGCACTTGGAAACCCAGACCGCATGGCGCCGGTGCAAGTACGCCGTAATCTCAGTCACAGCTATCGTAATGTGGTCAGGCAGTGTCAGAATGAGTATCCGTCCCCTCCTGATATTTTTCGAATCCCACGGTGTATCCACATTACTCGAGGCGCTGTCGTAGGACTCCTTATAACAGCAGGAGCGCGAGTCGTGTCAGTACCGCGCCCTCAATCCCGATAGCTGCACGACCTCAATCCCCACTGTAAGCAAGCGCAACTCGAGTCTGGATACATAGTTATTCTAACAGTGCACATGCAGGTGTGATCAGATGACTGCCCAAACGCTCGAGATTCCGTTGGATGTGATGACTGGGGAGACCAGCGGTTCGCCGACAGTTCCTTCTTCCAGTCAGGAGGTACGTAGTCACTTTCCTGCGGATACGTGGATACTCGTCAATCTATCTCCCAGTCCACAACCTCTCAGTGTTCCAGCTCCGGCACTCTACCTGACCCGAAGGTAACGACCAGCCGATGTATCATCCTTGGAATCGACGTTGTATTAACCGTGCGTCTCGTAGCAACTTCTCGACGACATTCGTAGGAGCTACAGCGAGCAGCAGAAAGCGGAGGCATGGGCGAAGACGGCGGGGGTGGTCAAGACATACAGTGATGAGTTGGTGAAGCGATGGAACACCGAGATCGACACCCTCCTGGTCTACGTATGTTCTTCGCCTACTCCAGACAACCCGCCTGTTGAATTAGAGAACCGTCCACAGGGTGGCCTATTCTCTGCCATTCTCACCGCGTTCAACGTTCAGTCGTACCAGCTCCTACAGTTGAACTCCCAAGATCTCACACTGGCCGCGCTTCAGCAGATATCTGCCCAGCTCGGCAGCCTGTCGGTGAACGCGCCATTCGTCAACTCGAGTCAACCAGTGTTCTCCCAGAGCGACGTTTCCGCCTCGACTGTGCCAGCCTGGGCCATATGGCTCAACACTCTTTGGTTCGCCGGCCTCATATGCAGTCTCGCCGCCGCCTCCGTGGGTATCATGGTGAAGCAGTGGCTGCACGAGTTTCTTTCTGGTCTCTCAGGAACCTCTCGAGAGATCGCTCGTCGGCGGCAATTCAGGCTGAACAACCTGAGCAAGTGGCAAGTTGCGACCATCGTTGGATGTCTCCCAATGTTGCTCCAGTTATCCCTTGTTCTATTCCTTTCTGGGCTCCTTGTCCTGCTCTGGCAGCTCGACCCGATCGTGGCTGGTGTATCTACTGCGCTCATCAGTGTCTTGTTATTCTTCATGATCGGCGCAACGGTCCTCTCCGCGCTTATCATCGACTGCTGCTACATATCACCCATCACGTTCCTCATCTACCCCATCACGGAGAGGATCCTATACATCTTCCGCGCCATCCTCTTATACACAGCGAAGTTCGTGGACTTCCTAGCAAGCAAATCCCGCCATCTATCCCGCTTCCCTACATCGATTCCGCAGTCCTGGCGCGACCGTCGCCCGACACGGACACGACGGGGCCGTGGGCTGGCAGGCATTGAGGGCAGGCGGGAGATGCTGGACTCGGACCAGATCCGGACCGCGTACGAGCTCACGATGGACCTCAAGTATCTCGCAGTGTCCGGCACGGCCTGCCTGGCCGATCTGGACTACGACGCGGCGGTCTCCACAATCCAGCACGTCGCAGCGATCGACCACCGGCACAGGCTGAGTGAACTCGTCGACATCCTCGACCCTCCGATGGACTTCTGGGCATACGCACTCCTCCGTCTGGCCATCTCTAAGGGAGAGCAGCCCGTCTTCAACCCGAAGGTCTGGGAGTGCAGAGGCTACCACACGGACGCGTGGGTGCTCTGGCGGTCGACAAGGGCGGAGGATGCGGACCGGGTCACGCGCATTCTCGTTTCGCTGTCGCAGGCCCTGTCACCAGCTGACGCACCATCTAGCAAGTTCGCCTCTCGGATACTCGCGTCCACAGCCATCCTAAACGCTCATCGGCTCCGCCAACATGTCTTGCCCGGTTGGAAGGACGTTCAGGACGGTGAGTGGCTCACTCAGAGTTTGCTTTATTGTCGACGTCACTGACGAGCATGCCCGAGCCAGCGTTCGCAATGGTCATATCTCTACCATGCCCGCGAGGCCGGTGGGACATGTCCGACTCCGTGGATATGACGGACGATATTTACCAACACAGCGCAGACTTCCTCATCGCGTGCGCCCGACTAGGTGATGCCCCGTCTGCCAAGCTGGAAGCGGATGTCCGCTCGTGGGTCGGACGCCATCACGCTGCGCTGGTGCGAGTATGGAAACGGGTATACCTGGACGACCGCGCGAAGGCCTGCGTCCTGCGAGCGCTGTATCGTTTGTCCCTGTGTGATCGCGATCTCGTGCCTCCGGACGTGCTTGCGGCGTTGAAGGTGTTCAGCCAGATGTCCCATCCAGATTCCGCTCTGGTCGAGAGATCGCCATATCGTCGAGCTTTTGACGCTGCGTCGAGCCTGTTGGACTCGCTTTGATGATCCTGCATAGAGGTATGTGCATAGGGTTTAAGTTCGCTATGGTACACTGATCTTCATGTCCCCCGCAGGTCAACTTTTATATGCGTGTTCTTCCGTGCGATCTTTTATACATACAATTCATCCATGCCAATGCCAAGGGTTCAATTCCGACAGCTCGATCTCGGCCGCATCTGCATGAGCGCCCGATCAGTGGAGGGTTCGGCACATTCTCTCCTGTGCTCCCTCAGTCTCGTCTTCGCCTCTTCGCGCACGCCTTCGCATGTGTTCTCACCAGACAATGCGTCAGGCAATGCCCTTACTGGTCGCAGTAGTAGGTCAATTGGGGGGAGCTAGAGCACGGACTACTCCCGCACGAAGACCGCGACGACTTGTCGAGCTGAAGGAGGGTGTCGCCCGCGAGCCATGCCCAAGCTGGAGGGCGATGCTAGCACACGTACGCTCCCCTAGCTTCGAAGTCGCGGATGCCCCAAGAGGAAACCGTCGGGCGCGGCGCATCGTTCGTACCGCGCGATGGTGGACGCAAGTGGACTTAAAGAACCTGGAGGGACACCGGGACGAGGATGAGGCTGAGCAGGCGCGATTTGAGAAGCCACTGCGGAGGGCGGATACGAGTCATGGCTGAGCAGAGATGTGCTGGCTTGCGATGAGTATGACGTCGAGCTACGGCGGTTATATTCCTTTTCGAGGAGGGAGTGGCGCGCCGAAGGGTAGGGGACATGGCATAGACTCGGGCGACGAAGAGAGGGACCGGTGGTGGACAGCACGTGGGCCACAAAAACATGACCCTGAGCTATGGTTTCTAGAGTAGTAAGTGTCAGTAGGAGGTTTAGCGGAGGGCAGTAACGTGTAGAAAACGTCGCTGTGGCCCACCAAGAGATGTATCACTGTCACGACAAAATTTGCGAATATCCAGGATCATGCATTCGCAACCGCCTAGAAATGACCCACCCTCGTGAGCCAACTATACATGGTGCTTCTTGTTTTTCTTGCAACACAAATGAAGATATACGAAAGCAGACGAAAGACCTTCTTCGTGGTAGAGCAGGCGGTGCGTTCCAGGGGGAGAGCGCTTTCGACTGGCTCGATAAGCCAAGGTCAACAGAGCTGAGGAGACAGAGACCCCCCAGAAAGCCTCCTTGACAATGGAATGAGCATATAGCAACGTCGCGGCAATTGTCGTAGCCAGTCATGGCAACCTGAAGAACTTGAAACGGCGAGGATATACAATAAGTTAGGGCGTCTGATATATGGTAAACTGGAGCTACGCACGCATTGTAACGCTTCGTCCTGAGGCCTGAGCTCTGTCCTGCGCTAGTCTTAGAGCGGTTGCAGCAATATGTATAGCCTAGCAGGACCGTCAGGTGAGCGTCCTTCGGCCCATAGTTTGCGCCTGAAGGGAGTCATTGGCGCCGGAGACCTGAGTACAATCACTCGTTAGATACTGGACGCACCAGTAGGTCTATGACTAAGTGCATCGAGGGCAATCGGAGGTTTCTATGAAGCTTGGACTGTCCTACTTGAGCGCAACGGGTGGAGCTATGATGCGTCTGTTCAGCATGGAACAAAGAAATAGGTCTCAAACTTACCAGCAGATTGCGTTGTGAGAGCTGTATTGTGATGAATATATATATCGCATCCTCTGTCTCATTTGGGCGTGGTACCGCTGCTTGTCCACCCTCAGAACAACATCCAGTTCAGGATCTACTTACTTCCACAGCGCGCGTGAGATCGACCGGGTGCGAGTCAGCCTGAGTTCCGAATTTGCGCATCAACGATGTTCAATTGGTGTATTAGATATATATATATATATATCGTAACGGCGGCAAGCACCAGTCCCCGACTCCATTATTATCGAAACATTAGTCGATTTTTTCATCACAGTTGTCAGCTAAAGTCTCAAGATCACAGTGATCCGAAAGGATGTGTAGAAGAGATCAAATATCCATATTCAGGCTTGGCCTGCACTCTAGTGCGGCGCGCATCAGGCAGGCGCAAGGCCTGCCTTCAACGCGCCGAAGTGAACAAGCGCACACTATCAGATTTGCTGACGGCATGCAGTGGCGGTGTTGGCTCCAGGCTTGTTGTTGTGTACATATCGCGCTTATACAGCTCAGATCGTCGGTTGAAATGGCGGCGCGCATCGGTTGGGCACAAGGCCCGCCCTCAACGCGCCGACGTGATGCAGTCGCAATAGGTCCCAATTGCCATCCTCCCCGAGGTTGTCAAACATGGCCCAGTGTCCTCTCTCGACCTGGCCTGCGACCACACCAGCCCACCTTCCTTCTCCCCCATCTAGCTGAGCTCCTCCTATCCATCTCCCAGGATGCCTTGCCGTGTTTGGCTCACCGATTCGAGTCAAAATGTCGCCAAGCTCTGAGTCGAGTTGTCGCCGCAGCCTGACACACAGTGGCAGTGCGCCAGTATTGTTTGCACCTGTTGTGAGAGTGGCGTCTAGAGCTTGGTCTTGTTTGGCTACTTTTCCACGTGCAACGGTTTGCAGAGGGAACCCGACTGTATATGCATGGAGAAAACCCTCCTCCTATTCGGAGTCGGGGATATAGTTGGCACATTGGCACCGCGACTTGGATCGACACGACCAATTTAAAAGAACCCGACCTCGGGAACCCTGAGGTATTAATCGCCCTAACTTAGCAATAATCAGTAGATGTACGACCTTTGCGCGTTCGCTGACCTTACCATCTCTGCTCAATGTTTGAGCGAGGGCGAGGGTTTTGTAGGCGAGTAGAGCCTCTAGAGGTGTGGACAACGTGTGCTCGGCGTCGGCCATCGTCTTGGAATTGAGCTGTCTTGCACGTAGACGCCCGAGAACAATGACTTCTCGATGGGCGCTTGGAGTGCGTGGTCCGTGCGTGGGAAGGTCCTGTGGCTGCGTTCGGGGGCAATTGAGGTTGTGACAATGCCTTGTCGCGATCTGTCACCTCCCATATTGCTGTGACGCCTGCGCAATGGCGTCCTCGACACACTCTGCCCTCGCCGTCGGCCTCGTCAACGCTCTCGTCGCCAGCCACGTCCCACACGACTCTATGCACCACATCTACAAGGGCAAGACAGCCCGCTCGTGGCAACAGCTACCTGGAGAAATTATCAGGCATGTTGCTCACGTCGCTTATTGGTCTGCGCCACCGCCGGGCTTAACGTCTTGTTAACCAGGCTGATCACGACATTCTACCTCCTCGATGTATCCACCAGTGGCCACTGCCCAAACAGCTGGGCTATCCGCGAGATGTGGCCTCACCGTTTTGCTTACACCACCTTCCGGGACGCGCTTGAGGTCGAGAGGATCATGCACATATTTCCGACGTGGAAACCACACAGTGAGTGATCATTTATGTTGCACTGCAAATGGGGGGAGAGCATATCAATGGAACCTTCAAGTTCGCATTGCTGCGCGGTAGTTGTAGATCGCGTCGACGCGTCGACGCGCGACGCGCTTCGCATCACACCCGCGTCATGCTACCGGCGGCTCATCATTCCGTTACCGTCTCGACATGCGGATGCCGTTGAGTCGACTCAATGCTGTGCTGTCTGCTTGCGGGGGCATTGTATGCGTTCATTTCATTCAGGGCTCAGTGGCGAGCGGTGATCGTCGACGCGTCCAGCATTGGCGCCTTCTTGTAGTTGGGTCCTCTGACCCCTACACCAACTCTGATCTCATAAACCCGAGCGATGGTCGAACTTTCCTATTAACAGTTCCTCGTAGTCGAACACCACCTATTCTGGAACAAGGCTTGCGCGGTGATTGACCCTTCTGGAACATTCAACAACCTCCTCTTCATCCACCCCACTGCTGGCTCCAACAACAGCGGCCTTATACAAAGAATCAGCATGTATCGACACTTTCGCCAGATGATGGACAACTCTTGCACGGTGTGTCGTATCAACCATCCTTATAACTCGGAAGGTCTCTGTACAGGGGGTGTCAAGCGTTCCGCAAATTCGCCGACGCTCGGCGTCGTCGCAGTATGCAAGGAACACCGGAAACAGACGGCGTACTGTGGAGTGTGCCTCCGAGAAGCCCCGCGTGGAGAGTTGGAAGAAGACTACTCTCAGGGCGGCCTCGTAGGCTGCGCAGAGAACGAGGACGACGAGACATGGCCGGGCGTTGAAACAACATGTCGAAGTTGTCGTAATGAGGCGTTTTGGCGGAGGGTGTCGATACGGCCGGAGTGGAGGGACGCGATAGATTCCCAGAAGTGGCCGTCGTTGGATTGGGAGACGAAGCAGTCTGTGGAGTCGTTCGTCGACATGGGCGAAGGGTCAATACGGGACGTTCTGCAAGTGGGCGAGGAGAAGCACTGGCTGCGAACCTACACCAAGCTCGGTGACATGCTGCAGCAAGCTCTAGCAGCGTCTCGGTATGCTTCCCGTGCTGAGGCTGGCGAGGCGTATGGGACGGACGAGGAGCTCAGCGATGACGACCTCGAGGACCCCGAGATGCTCAGCCTCACCGAGGATGCGGGGGGCATCCGAGAACTGGCACTCAACGACTGGGCCCGTAATCGAATACTAGACGGCCACTGGATCAGTCCTGCCGACGAATGGTACAACCACACCAACCACGGACGAGTACGGCTAGCCCTCGCACGGCATCCGTGCCCCTGGAACCGTTGCGCCATCTACGAGGGTGCACTTGAAGATGGTCAAGGTGACGCAGCGCAAGAGCTGGAACATCCACGACCGAAGACTCACCTTGCTCCCCACCCTCCATCATACGGCCTCTGCGAGCAAACCTATCGCGCGTTCCAGCGTCAGATGCGTGAAATCCTTCTCCCACCGTTGCGAAACATCGTCCGCAAAATCGTCATTGAGTGTGCCGCGGAGGGTACGGACCCTGCCATTCGAACTGTTCGGATGACCACTGAAGACGTAGTGCGCGAATTGCGTGACGAATCCACGTGGTACAACGGGATCGACTGGCTGGAGAGGCGCACCAATGCACGGCTGGAAGAGGAGAGGCGGCGTGCAAAGGACGAGGATGACTCTTCCTCTTCATCGCATTCCGGAGGATCCCATACGACCAGCCCTGTTTTGTCGACAACCACTCTGCAGACGACACCCTCACCCCCTCCTTCGGTCAAGGATGACGAATTGGCCGTGTCATCTCCGCTCGCTGGTGTCCCCCCGCCGATGTCTCCCGTGATGAAGATGAAGGCACCCGAGCTGCTACGACCGATCCCGTACGTACCCGTTACGACGGAGCATATGCCCCACTACAGTGTTGAGGCGTTTACATTCGTGAGTGACTTGGTTGCTCAATGTCTGGCTGCGAGTTGATGTATCTTGTAGGCGTGGCGTGAAGCTTGTGCCCCACTCTATCAGTGCCAGTGCTCGATCTGCGAGAGGGCGATGATGAATGTCAACGGTGCCGCTGTACCGACCCAAGCTCAGCTTGCCGCTGCGCAGGTGCAGCAACCTCCGAAACAGCTACCGGTCGAGATCCAGATCCAGGAAGCCCCCGTTGCGGCGGAGGAAGAGGAAGACGACTTTGATGAATCGGAGTTCGAAGGCGAGTCCGAACGCGGCGACGACGCGTTCATCTCCATCCCTGAGTCTCCGGCGCCCACCCCTGCATATCAAGTCACTTCGCGCAAGCGACCATCATCAGACCTTGACGCAGAGTCGGACGCACTATCATTATCGACGGACGCCGATCAGTACGAACGGTCAGAGCGATCTCGCTCGCCTCCAAAGCGGGTAAGAAGAGAGGGTTCTTGCGAGCATGTGTTCTCTCCGTCCGCCACTGCGATCCCTCCACCCTCGAGCTCTCCAATCAGACAGAGGAAACGTTCGAGCGAAGAGCTGGACGACGAAGGGACCGTACTTACCCCTTCTTCTGGCAAACGCATTCGAGCCGACTTCGTTAAGCGGTGTCCGAGGCTAGATTCTCCGCAGGCGACGCCGACAGCCACGCGCGAGAAGACTGCGTTGGTCGTTGAGACACAGAGCAACTAGGACTCGTCTCTCGTCAGCGGTACGATTCAACGTGCCCGGGGGCGGATGTGTGCTGGGGGGAGGGTGCAGACTGTGTGGGCGGATGTTAGCTGCCTAATATACCGTACGCGCGACGACCAACCGCGTGGGATCCTCACCCCCGCACCAGTACGTCGTGCTTGGGACAGCAGCCGGTGCTGAATAGGTGGACTTTCTCCGCGCGCGCGTAGGGCGTGACCGCGAGTCCGCTGCGATCGATGGACGATCTGCGCCGGATGTGCGGATCTCGTTCTCAATTCCTGTTCCACCCACCCTCCCACTCATATCCCCCCTCCCCGATCATGTGCGCCCGGACGCCCAGCGCATCTGGTGCCGCTCAACGCGCCTGTACTGCCGCTCGCCGCTCGCCACGTTCCCACACCGTTTTCGCAAGCCATCAGCGAGTCCGAGACATCGAAGTGAATCATTACGAGAAGAAGACGAGGTGGAAGACGACTGTTGCCGCGGAGGGCTCGCGGACCACACGGATCTGGGACGGCGTCGCGTTTGCTTGTTTGTACGTGCTGCTTCTTGTGTTATGGTTGGTGTTCGATTTTGTTCTTCGGCCTGCACGGTTCCGCCGTGATTTTCATTTTGACCCTGGTCACGCACTGGCTCGTCTGGCCTCGCGTGTGTCCGCACTATGCCTACCCTTCGCCGTTTTCGTTTACCTTGCTCCGTGTCAGTCGCGCGTCTTGCGCCCTCCGCCCCCTTCCCCTCCTATCATGACTGTGTTCCCAGAGTTGTTGCTCTGTGAATGGTTTCGTTCGCTTCTTATCTGCCTCTTCCCCCTGATCGTCGCCCCGCACGCCCTCCCGGCCCTGGACCTCGCCCCCGAAACGCCTCCGGATATCTCGTCCGCCTCGACGGCGCGTCTCCCCGTCCCGCCCTGGTCTGATTTCGGCCCGTTCTCCCCGTCCTCCTCCCCTCTCCTCCGGCGCCGTTCTCCGATTCTATGCCTCATGGATATACACATCTACTCCGTCCGCATCGATACTCGCACCGCATCCTCACCTCATCGCTCTGAATCCTGCTCTGCAATATCGCGCTCGCATTCGATGTCTATTCGTTCTATCCTACCCTCATCCCCCATCAACACCCACCCTATAGCCATTGCCATGTCTGGAGGATGGACCTAGACCCCGCGGTGTTGGTTTTGTTGCGATCGTCGTCGCCTCTTCCCCATGTCGTGGTCTCCGACGAGTGAGCGCATTCCCGCCAGCGAATGATGGTGTATGGCGATCGCGAAGGCCCCTGCGGGTCCCGAGGTCATACGCGTCGTCGTGGTGCGTGACCTCGTCTTGTCGAAGAAGATCTATCGCCGTGCCGTTTGTTTATAGAAAGTGAACGCAAGAATGCAAGAATATACAGATACACATACGTACGTCGCACTCGTCGACCGTCTATCGTATACGTATACGACCCTGTACATAAAGTATCCCGCCCCAAGTGCGCGCTGTAGTATTTACCTGCCTCCCGACCCCATGCTGTACTCATACTTTCCTCGAGCTCGGACTGTCCGTATACGTTTACTCCCGCGAAATATACTCGCCTCGAGGCGCTTCGCGTTAACCTCTGGGCCGATATCATTCCTGCGTCAAAGTTTGTGTGACCGGTACTTATCGTCGCCCGGCCGCACTCTAGTCATCGCGCGTCGCGCGATGGTTCGGATATGGGCGCCTACTGACGTTGCGACTTGCACTCGAACGACCATCTCCTCGACGCGGCCCGCCGACATGTCTGCGAGATGAACGATCTCCGAGCGTAAATGGACGCTTCTGCCTCTTTCACGCTTCGTCGTTACAGTGTCACGGTGTGTGTGCATGTAGACCTGCTTGACTCGGCGAGCTGAACGCCTTCTAGCTCCTGTTATTCGTTTGTTCTCCCAAGCGAAGGCCCTCCCGTCCGAGAACCGGGTCCTGCAGTGGAAGACGTGCGAAGAGGTGAGTTGACACACTATTTCGATTTAGATATCTGCATCCGCTTTTCCTCGTGCATTGTTCACTCACGAGTGGACTGCCCGAAGAGCAGCCGTATGTTGCCATGGGGAGTACGGGCGCCTATCGTCTGACAGTGTTGTTGTTTCGAGGAGTCTACTCTCGTTCGGGCTCTCGGGTTGTGCGGTGTGCCTTCTATCGAAGAGTCTTACGCTGCTCTTCTGATCTCACGCATCCTATGACCTGCGACTTCATGTGCCTGAGTCGCTAGACACATGGAATCTCGCAGGGCGGGTTGGATTGGGCTCGTGCACGACATCCCAAGCTCCGCGAGTGGCGCATCGAAGTGCGCAGTGCAGAGCCGACACTGTATGTCCGCGATGCGGCAGTGAAGGCTGTGAGTACCCTACGGGATAAGAGCCTTCGCGCCATGCTAGTTATAAGTACCTTCCGCAGGGCGCAGCTGAGCTGGAGGTCCTTGTATTTTAAGCGCATGGAGAATTGTGGCGAGGAGAATTGTGGCGAGGAGAACTGTGGCGAGGAGAACTGTGGCGATGGTCCTCGCATTCTGTCTTTGAAGGAGAGCTCAGAGCTCGGCCCGTCACAGAAGGTTCAGGTTGATCCTCGGGCTCTGATTCGCCCACTCTGCTCCGTCCTGTGCTCGGCGGCCTGGACGCCTGGACAGTTTTTGCTCTGCTTACCACCTCACTGTCTGGACGAGTTTGGCACCAGTGCTGCTGGAGGCTCGATTTACGCGTGTGCGCCTGACGTGGGTTGGTCTATTGTAGTTCTGGCAGGGTAAGTAGCAGCATCGAATGTACGGATACAAGGACTCGAGGAGTGTCGACATGCTAAGGGAGTTATAATACTACGTAGGGGGGAGAGGCGCTCGCTCGAATGAATTAACCGCTCCCTCCAGTGCAGCGGCTTCTCCAGGCTTCTCCCCGCCTCTCGCGACGTCGAGTGCCCGGTACTGGTGCTCCGCCGGTCTACTCGTCCTCAGAGTCGCCCCGGGGCTATCTCCGTATGTCAACTAACTTCATCGCGAAAAGAATTTCTTGCTGTCTCTCGTATGAAATGCTCGTCTGTTGGGGCTGGGCTTGACATTTCTCTTTGCTAGGTTCGGCCGTTTCGCGCCAAATTCGCTTCGGTCTAGACCTCGTGGTCGTCCTTTGTCTCTCGAGGTTTGCGACAAGGTGAGCAAACTCAAGTGCTTGCGGCTACGTTTCATGAATACCTCTCTTTTCTTGTACGTTGTTCACTCGAGAGGCGATTGAACAACGTACGGGACTCCGGTTGCTAACTGGACACGGGGCGCTTATCGCCAACGTTGTTGTGGTTCGAAGCCTTCTTGTGCGATTCTTCGTGTCCGCGCCTTGCGCATCTTTGCAACGGCTGTAACATTATATGAAGCTACTCTGACTGCAGACGGAGTGCCGTCATTAGCAGTCTACTGACTGTGCTCCTAGCTGCTGTTAGAGCAACCTCGCAATTCTCTGCTTCGAGGTTTTTTCGGCTGGGACGATACCCACTAGTAGCTTGCCCTTGCAGCGAAATGACCGCTGTCTACTGCTGTGATGCACGTCGTTGTCTGCTACCGTGCACTAGTGTCCCAAGTACGCCACTAGCAGCGCATGCCGGCGGTCAGAGTCCGACGATATTCGTCGGAACGGTTAAACAGAACTGGGTGGACCGCAGCGTCACGTTTATGCTTTGTGACAGGATGTAACTATACGAGAAGGGAGAGCTCAGGCATTCTATCGCGCAGCTCTTAGGAACCCATGTACGAGCGCATGAATGGATCGCGATCTGCTCCCGGCTACAGCGGTGTATCAGAGACTCCGCCGTTCTGGGGCATTTCCGAGATCTATGTGCGGTAGATCAGATTCCATCTATTGCTAGAGAGGAGATAGCTGTGCTCCCTGACCGGAAAAGCCCCCAAGTCGAAGTCCAACGGGACATGGCGGCTCGTCATCGTTAAGCGCCAGAACTTATTGTACTTTCTCTTTCTTCTTGCAGGTCGTCAGGACAGCACAAACAAGAAGGTCAGAGCATGCGGACTCTCAAGGGGTCCCGAAGTGCATATAATACGCCAGAATCCGCTCGAATGGTCGCGCCACACTCGTCTTGACTCCCTATCCTTCTCGGCGCCCCGTCTTCCACCGCCATGCCAGTCCTCGCCCTCGGAAGCGTATTCGTGCGCCAATTTGACGTCCGAAAAGCAGCGCAACACCTCCTTCGCTCGTACTACCTCCGAAGCATCACTCATATTCGCCGTGGGCCACGCGTCTCCCTCCGTCTCCCCTAATTGGACCGTCGTGCTACGTGCTGCGCCGACTCGCCTGCTCCCTGTCTATCGTTCATCCGAAGGCTGGGATTGTGCGGATTCTCTGGGCCAAAGATGAGTATCCGCCTGCATTCTTAACATTCGGTGTGGGCGCACGACCATCCGCCACACCCTCTCGATGACCTTAGACCTTCCTGTTCTATGCTCTCCCTCTGCACCGAGACGGCCCCGAACACCGCCTGCCTACCTCGTGGATCAGCTCCTTGGAAGATGCATCATACGAGACCGCCAGAAGCTGAGTAGCCACGACGTTCTGGCCATTTACGGGCGACGGGCGGACGGCAGACAGGTACGTTCCTCCATTCCCGCATCACAGGCGTCACAGTCCCTCGTCCGTCTCCTATCGCCGAGTTATTGCCCAGGAATGGCATCCAACTTTCGAGGTATGTGGCGGACTGCTCCTCAGTCCACACTGCCCTCCCGTACGTCCATTATAATAATGGGGCGGGACGTGTCATGTCCCGCACTTCATTCTCTCCGCTATGTACGGGACCTCCAACCATTACACAAGCCGAACATCATCCTCGACGTGCCCTCCGGCGCGATCCCATCCTCAAAGCCATGCTCGCGCGTGCGTGCCCTTATTTATCTCACTGCCCATCCTACTCACCTCGTATAGCAGAACCGCTCCTCGCCCCAAACACCATCAGAGCGGGCAGCTCAACTGTCCCGCCACCCAACGTAAATCCCATCCAGGATTGGTGAGCCATAGCTCAAGACACGGTTCGAGCGAGCAGTGCTCTACACCGGGCGCGAACACGTCTAGAGCCTATCAGGCGCAGTAAGTCATTCTCCACATCACAGCCTATCCCATGATTGAAGGGCTCCCTTTCAGGCACGTCTCATCACAATGGCCAAGCGGAAATAATGTCCCAACTTGTTCGCCACCATGGCCGAGCCCTGGTGTCGACACAAGGGCACATGGACGTTCACCTACATCTGCGCCTTCCATGCAGTCTATTAAAGTATCACCTATCTATTCTACTTCCACGCATCGTACTGTAGCGCCGTCGAGCGTGTCATCATTTGTCTATCCCTCTACGACATACTCGTCCGCATCAACTGCAACGTCTTCGCCCAACACACACGCGCCACAATTTCATTGGAGTTTCAACAGTCCACAAAAACTGAACAGGCCATGTAGAAGGAGCCTCGCAAACGTATCTGGTATGTGAGCCCGCCTCGCATATCGAGAGACATCAATTGAGCAACGACTTTAACAGCGTACCCGGTGCAAAATTCAACTAGTATGCGGCGTGATGGTTACTACAACCCTCACTAGTAGTATGCAGACTAATTCGCAATTCGGAGACGTTGACATACATACCACTCCCCGCTGTACTTATTGCGGCTCTTCCAGTCACGACTATCTCCCATAGTTCATTTCGCCGGCCCGGACCCAACCGGCGCGCGCTTTGTTATCATTTTTGATCTGAGTCACTGTCTCAACTTTGGACTCTTGCTTTACTCCTGCTCCTCCGTCATAATTTCACTATCACAATGCATCGATGTCTCCTTGATGCACATATCTACCATAACATCTTGCAATTCGTTCGCCTACAATTTCCGTACAAGGATCCGTTCCACGGGTTCCATCAATACTGCGACATTAATCCCACACTGGTGTCGTTGGCTGTAACGTGCAAAGCGTTCCTCGAACCTACGTTGGACATCCTTTGGTTCAGTCAAATCTCGTTGGCACCAATTGTCCGGACCCTCCCGGATGGTGTGTTGATGAAGAGTATACTGGACTGTGATACACGCGGCGAACCGCGCTACATCCTTGTACGTCGTGCTTCGACCTCTGAGACGTGACCGTGTAGTGCGACGCAATACTGATGCTGAACACGTACCCCTAGACACCAATGAGACCACCACTCGCGTCAGAGTGGACGAGATTCGACTACTACGCGCGACGCATCCAGGAGCTCGGTTTCTATCCTGTGGAGTTCCCGGACAACGAGAGTTCCAATATGGAAGCCACCAACACCTTTGGACAGCGATACTCTGTACATCCACGTGTGGTATTGCTTTTATGCATAACACGTCGGAAACAGGTGCTGTTTCCGAACCTCGCTCGTCTCCGATGGAATTTTCGGGATGCCGATTGCACGGAGCTACTCCCGATGTTCTTCGGACCCAAGCTAGCTTTCCTCGCCATCAGTTTCGGCACACCACCGCAGTCCAAAGGCGCAGATATAGTCAAAAAGAATTTGAACTCCATTGTCGACTGCTGCCCCAGTGTCACCGATCTAGAGATCCCCTCATCGCACCCCGATCCTGTCGTCGAGGCAGCGATCCAATGGGCTTTCTACTGCCGGCGCGTGGAAGGGTTCTACCTCAACACTGCCGGTGGATGGCCAATCCCACTCCTTCAGCGCCTTGCTGAAGAGCCCTCCCTCCGTAAGCTGTGGCTCTCGATGGACGAAGAAGTTGCGGAGCATGATATAAACCTTCTGCGCGAGTGCATCCGCCCTCCTTTCCCGGCGTTACAGAGGCTGTGGATCGTCCTCACCCAATCTCTCGCTCCCTGCACCGAGCTCATCAGAATCATGGGTAGTTGCGCTCTGCACACCCTCTACATCATCGTTCACTTCAGTGTACCACCTGCCGAGCTCGAGGAGTTGTTCGCGGCTTTGCGAGATCACTGCGCACCTCATACCCTCCAGGTCCTCGAAATAATGACGCCATTGGACGAGAAGTTTGTGCGAGAGAACGAGGGCACCCCCGAGGGGCAGTTCCATCTAGGCAACCTTGAACCCGTCCTTGGCTTCTCCAATATGCGTCACTTTCGCCTCGAGCTACAGATATTCTTCGAATTCGACAACAACGACATCATGACTATCGCCGATTGCTGGCCATTGCTGACCGACCTTCGCCTTGCATCCTATGGATTCTTCCTTCCTACCGAGATCACATGGGCTGGCTTTGCGTATCTTGTGTACAAGTGCCCCAGCTCGAGCTCTTATGTCTCGCCTGGAACGCCACTACCGAAGATGTCGCTCTAGTGACCTCGCTTCCCGACTTCCGGCCTAACAGAGCTCTCCGCTTTCTATGGGCCTCAGACAGCATTCTAGGGGAATCGCCGGAGCACTATGCCGAATGCCTTTTCGCCGTCGCGCCACTCGTGCATAGCGTTTCCGGGCATGTTCATGAAGACACGCGACGTGATATGATAGCTCAAGTAAATCCTGTGTCGTTCTACACACAAGTCGAAACGGTCCTGTGGCAACTCAGACGGACACATATGCGAGAGGAGTTCGGGTTCTTGGACGAGTACAGTATGTGTCATAGACTCTAGCGTGCAGGGCGCGATATCTGACTTAGTCCATTCTATTCACACAGTGCCGAACGAAGTAGATATGATGAACGACTTCTCTGGCAAATCCGACGTGCCTCCGTTCCCTTATGTCAGAGTGGATGACTTTGGCTTTTACAAGAGGTAATCTTTTGCGTGACCGAAAGAATTCCCGAGCAGAAGCAGACTGCGTCGTGCGAGGTAAGCTGTCTATTGCTCAATACTATAGGCTGACATATCACTCACGACCGTTCAAGCAGACGCACTATCCGGGGACTTTCTCTGATTTAGCGGCGTAACTACTGGCTCACTTCGTTTGTGATACGCGCTATGTATACGTATTTATTTCTACGCCTTACGCCTCCTCCTCCCCATCTCCTCCTTCTCCTCCTCCCGCCTGGGCGCTGAGCGTCGGACCGGCTGTAGGGAGGTCGCTCTTGGTATCATACCTTTACTCCTTGTGTATCACTCGTTCGTGGGTTGATATCAGTCGATTGTGACCTAGGACAAACGTGTGAATGTCTTCTAGTCTCCCTAGGCAGACCGTGATGAGGACCTATTGACGTGAGGGATGGACGTACCATCACGCTTACGGTGGCGCGGCAGATGCCGCCATCCTAGTAGACGCTGAGTCGTAAGATTCTCCTCCTATAATGATGATCCTCCTCCTCCTCCTCCTCCTACCACTGCTTTCTCGACGGCGACGAGCTTTGTCCTTACCTACTCTACTGCTTGGTACCCGCTGCTTTGTAAAAAGGGAAAAGTGTGTTCAGGCTCACCCTCCGCCTGAGCTCGAGGGGGAAGCAGGCGCCATAGTATAACTTCTAGTCGCTCTCCCTGTTTTCGCCTCTACGACGATGCTTCTGATTGCCCCCTGGAAATTCTTTGCTTTTTGAGGAGATGACCACGCGGGTCCCTGTGCGTACAGTGGATCCACGTCGCACGGACGGACGACAAGCCCGACGATTGCTACACGTAGCCCGCGCTCAGTGGTATACTTAGTTCTCGAGGTGCGTTTGAATTAGTCCCATTCATCTTCAGGAGCAATGGGACGGGCGAACATTTGTATATGATTGCAGGAGCCTAATATATGGCCCGTCAGTTGTGAGCACTCGTCGTCTGTTTTGGCCTGGGCAAACTCACACAACGACTCGGAGCGAGTTGTCATAAGATAGATGTTATTGAAGCACTAGGCTTCGTATGATTCAGAAAGGCATACACGAATTATCGACGGTCTTTTCTACATTATACTCGCCGCCCTCCTTCAAAATATGCTCACAGTGTTGGTTACAGGGAGGGTAGTCGAAAGCGGCGCGATAAGCGTGGAGGATGTAGAGGACGTCGGAGTTGCAGGAGGGCTCGAGGGCACTGCTGGCGCTGCGAGGCTTGACTGCATGGACGCAGGCACCTCCGCGGACGGCGAGGAGGCCGGGATGGTCGCGAGGGAAGTCAGCGTCGTCGGCGCCGGGGCGACGAGGGTCGGCGTCTCGAGAGAAGCGGGCGCGGACGTTGGCACGGTCGGGAGCACAGGCGTCTCGATGGCGGCGGCCGCGAGGGTAGTGGGCAGCCCGCTCCTCACACCGTCGGGCGCCGATGAGAGCGGCTTTGTCGCGTTCAAATTCTCGGCGCCCTTCGAGCTCGCCTGGTTGCTCGGGAGACCCTCGAGGGGTTGCATTGTGGACGCGGTGGGTGATGATGCGGTGTCGGTGGATAGGACGGGCGTCGGGCCTGAAGGCGTCGATGTCGATGGTACGGCATTCGATGGCGATGATATCGGGATGGCGGGGGTCTCCGGGGCGGAGGGGACTGCTGACGAGTGTGCAGCGACGGACGAACCAACCGGTAGGACTGGCGCAGTGGATGCAACGAAGTCCGTACCCGTCGGCATTGACAGCGTAGAGGGACTGCTCATCGTGCTTGTGGTGACCGTGATCGTCGAGGCGGTGGGTACGACGCTCTCGATCGAGGTCGGGAGAGCGGACGTCAACGTAGACGGGTTCTGGCCCAGGTCAACTGGACGAGCTACCGAGAATAAAAGTGAGTATACTTTTTGATATGCGTATGAAGCAAAAGCAGATACTCACTGTTGACGTTGGCGACCAGCGCGAGGATGGTGAACGCGACAAGCTTGTTGGAGAACATGTTTGTGCAAATAAAGGTGTTATGAACGAAGAGCTGATTTGGTGTAGCAGATGGGATAGCTCGGTGAGTGAGGATTGGGGGTGAGCATGTTGTGCTTATATACCTTCTGACCGCCCTCTACTCTACCCCTGCCTGCGCAGGATTGGTGCGTCCGACAAAGTCCGCTCCGCTTTGGATACGGCTGGAATAGGAAGCGGCTGCAGTCCTTCCGCTCGCTATACCCCTGTCTTGGAACATGTTCGCGGTAATCATGCTATGTGCTCTAGCCACCCGCATAGACTTTCTTTCCTGGGCCCGATTGCGATTCTACAAGGCGTCCGACTCCATCAGTCGCCATACACGTTAGTACGGGGCTGTCGTACGAAGCGAGTACGGGCGGCTGAACCTACCCATCTCCTCCTCCATCGGCCCGCTCATCCGCTCCCCCCATTTGGCAATAGAAGCGCTGGTGAAGCTCCCTTCCGCCAGAGTCCGTCATCCGGACACATCTGATGAGTTCCGCAAGGTTTCGCAAATTCGTAATACACGGAGCAGATCTATCAAATCTCCGGGACCATACCTTGCTGCACTCGATGTTCCCTTCTCCGACAATCGTATGCCGACTTGGAGTCCCTTGCGGCCAATCACTCGGTTCTCTCTTTCGCTACCTGTTCTGAACCTAAGTATTAGTGTACGGTAAGAAGTCCCATCGTCGAATGTCTTTGTATGACTGTCGCTGAAGGCCATTACAGCCCGCCCGGGTATATCCGCGAGCGCTAATCTAGGAGACGCCCTTGAGCCACGCCACTTCCGAGTATGTAGCCGTGAGACTGCCCAGAGTCTTCTTTACTCAAGACGACGATATCTGACCAGAAAACATCTCAAGGCTCTACTCCCACGTGGGCTAAATCGATACTACAGCAAAATTGTATGTGGAAGTTTGGAAATCATGCTGTGCGCACTGATACTGATTTTCGCTCGAAATATACTAGAGCACTCACCATCCTGGACGATCCTGCACTTCCCTTCGACATTCTCCTTGCAATCATGGAGGTCTCCCTGTTTTCGGGCAGGTTGAGAATGTCGATGACATGTCGCGCCCTTCGGAGCGGCGGCGCAAGGTACCTCCTCGAAGACGGAGTCGTATTGTCCTCGACCGAGCAGATCATTTCCTTCGCGAAATTTGTCCTGTCGGACAGTGGTGGTAGTCGTGTGCGCCATCTGCGAAGTCTCGAGATATTCGCTGGCGGTGTTCCCCCTCGCGCCGTTCTCGCTCTCCGGGGCGTCATTTCACATCCTCTTCTGAAGCTCGACTCCCTCGCGCTACTTGACGCAGAAGCAATCCTCATATCTGACTCGGATGCCTCCAACGGAGACGCGGACGAAAACTCGCTCTTTCACGGCTTCGCCTCCCTGACCACTCTAAAACATCTCACAATGGATCGAACGGACGGGCGCTCCTTCGATCTCATCCGCTCTCTATCGTCATCGCTCGTCACTGCATCTTTGAAACTCGAGCGATTCACCACATGGAGCACGCCGCCTACCGACCCTGACGAGCGCAACCCGATTCTTATCCTCATCCGGTCCTTGAATACACTCGAAGAGCTCTCGGGAAACGGGTTCGAAGTCGATCCGCTGGTCATCAAGTACGACGCCGTGTATCCTCTAGTTCGCAAGCTCACGATGAGCTACTCAAGTCCTACAGCGCCGGGCATCATCGTGTACATCAATGCATACCCCCACCTCGAATACCTGTCTCTTCGGTTGCCATCAGAGGTAGTTGAAGAGGACGCGGAGGAGCGAATTATTCTGAACGACTCTCTCGTTAGACGAAACACGAATCGCGAGGATCAAGAGAGCTACAACTGTACTTGGGCGCGTTTGAAGGAGGTGTCGGGCACTGTGATGGACCTATATGAACTTGGCCTCATCTCTCATGTTCCGACGTTACGAGTCCTCGACTTGATATCGACGAGAAGCGACGGGTATCTCGCAGACGTCGTCCTGGACATACGCCCTTCGCACCTCGTGATCTCTGTGGCCGGAACGACCGTTCTCGCCGAGAACGGTATGCTCTCTACGGCGCTGCGGCAGTCCGACCAGTTGCGAGTATTGGAACTGGAAGTCCGATTGCTGCCCGATGAGGACGGTGTCGGTCTCAATGTCATCATGGTATGTTTCCTTCCCTCGTGTGGGCCGCCTACTCATATCCAACCGCCAGGACGCTATCCGGGCCTCCCTTGCCGCGTTCTCATCCCTCCGATCTCTAGTGTTGACTTTGAGTTACCAGCTGCTCCTCAAGCGATGGAGACGGCTACAAGCTCGCGAAGAGGCTAGTCTACTCGAGCAAGAGCTACGAAGCATGGACCTACGAGCTGAAGAGCACCGCTTGTGCAACGTGTTGACGTTCCTGACCAAGGTCTCTGTTGTGACCAGTGGCTGTCCGCATCCAGACCTTGACGATGACACATCGTCGATGTCGAGTAGCGAAGAACAGAATCAAGTCACTGAAGACTTTGCGAGGTTCATGCTTGAAGACGACGAAGGGTGGTGACGGTGAGGCGAGCCTTCTTGATGACGGTATGTGATTTGTTGCTACGTCCAGGTAGAAGAATATTGATGATGAATTAGCTTCTTCTGTCTATCATACTTCTACTATGTCTGTACAGGTGTTGTACATATGTATCACTCGCGCGTCGTTCACTCGGAGCTCAGACCTCAAGAGCACGTAAACGTGTCTGCGGGATAAGTTAGCGTTGAGTTAGCGATTATGTACCACCACGTACGGCCCGAATTCTCACATGGACATCGCGTCGCCTTGTTCTATCCTCCTCATCAGAGTCTCCTTTCCTTCCTCTTCCAAACACTGTCACGAACGGTATGCTGAACCTGTATGGGGTGCAAGCTACGACTGACTATGATCTCTCAGACAATGGACGAGTCCGCGCGGCTCCCTCTAGACGTGATTGCCCATGTCATGGCGTGCTCCCCTCCCACAGTCATCGCCGCGCTTATGACTACCTGCCGAGTCTGCTATGACGAGGGACCGAGACATCTACTCCAGGGCGGGGTCTTCCTTCGTTCGATGAAAGACGTCGAGCTATTCACGACTTTCATGTTCGCACCGGGCACTACCCGATTCCCCTTGCTCAAGCAACTAGAGATTGATGTCCATCCTTTCGTCTTCGCTGGCTTCAGGTCCTCCGAGTCCGTGATTGGAGAAGCTTGCTTGATGCGACTCTTGCGGTGTCCGGACTTGTGTCTCGATACATTGATTCTGCACGCAGGTGATAGTCTATTCGACTCCATCGCCAAATCCAAGGCTTTGTTCGGTGGACTCACTGCCATCAAGAATCTGGTGCCCCTCGTGACTTCGCTGTCGAGGCATAACCGGATGCAAAGAAGTATTGTCTCTGCAGTTGCCAGCCTGCTTGCGATGATTGAGACTATGTGTCGGAGCTGTCTCCGTATACTATCATAGGAATCCGAACTCACAGTACCCGGACACTACATAGGTAATATCGTATTCCGAGTATCATTGGGCTTCGGGTACAACATAACGCTCTGCACCTAGACTCAGACTTTGCCGAGAATCCGGAATCATTGAATAGTCACAGTGGACGCTAATCTTGCCCGGCTTTGTTAAGTCTGTGTGGGTTGCTTGCTAGCGATACTTGTGTTACCCACTCCAACACGGCAGAAAACCATGGCACAGCGTCTCATGAACCGTGTAGAAGATTGATGAGCGTCTGGACAAAATCAATACGAAAAATCCCCGTCGAATAAATCGCGAAGCACTGTTGTGAGTAGACAACTTCGAACATCCACATCCATTAGAGAAGACCCGTCTACGTATTTCCGAGTGACTCACAGCGGGTCTCCCAGACTCGGTCCGTTTCGCGCGACACTCAACTCACGCAATCACCACTACACCTCTTCTAAGACTATTTTCTGGGGTGCAGGTGGGAGGTGAGTCGGAACTTTTCTCAACTTATGTAGTCCGATCTGTAAGCAGCTCGTTATATGTGTAGACCTAACCTACGGACCGTCGGCCCCTTTGATTGCTGGGACGTAGTGCTGTATACGAATTTCCGTGAGTGCAGGACCCCCAATTCTCATATATCGTAGTTCTCGAGCATTAAATCCCAGAAGGGGATAGGTATTCGACATAAAGGAGGTGCTTTCTGCACTGCTCCCATGCTGACTCGAAGGCGCCTCTAACAGAGGTCGGCTTCGAGAGGTTCTCTGCGCCGTCCTAGTGACATTGTGGTATTCTTAGGGCATTTGAAACCGCCTTTGCAGCCTGTGATGTAGACCTCCAGTCAGCGGTCTTGCAACGGCGCACACGTATTGATTAGCTTGCGAACGAACTATGCTCACTGTTACGACACATCCTCAGTCGAACGACGCGGGTACTGTCTTCATCCTTGGTGGCGGCGACATAGAAGGTGGCTTTGAGTTCCCTGACGTGAACGTTGTCTTGCCGATGTTCCGACAGTGATTTAATCGCCGCCATTGACTGCACGTACGCATAGAACCCGAATGCTGCGACCAGAGTAGTACACCTGTTGGAAACAAGGAAACGTCGGAGTATGGTAAAAGTATGTGGAGAACCGAGGAATGTCACTGGTAGCGAGAGCACCCGATGAAGGACTTACGTTCGTTGTGGCGTCTGCGTGGTACATTCGGTGATTGTGCGATGATTAACCCTTTGACCTACTGTGTAGACCTGCTTGACTCCATTTGTAGTCGAGTAATAATATAAGGGCAGATACACTGTGTGTAGAATCACTCGCCGTGTTGCTGTGCTGTAAAAAAAGCGCTTCATACAGTGGAGGCTGCGGAGCTATAAGTAGGAGTATCCTTAGCCCGGCTACGGGCGTCCGGAAGGTTTCAACAAGACTACTACTGAGAAGTCGTTTGTTAGCAGCGCCAGCATACCAGCAGACTTACCTCTGGACAGCAGCCTGGGAAGGCTAAGTTGACTACGGGGCAACCTCCGGGAATACTAGATATCCACTTCGGTCATCTGAGACCATCTTCTGATGGTACTGTGAGGTGCCAAAAGTCTGTGAGCAACAACTGGTGCGGTTGCAGCGGCCGCGCGTCGTAACACTTCCGTAAGCGCGTTCAGGGTCCGCGGCGACATATGCAAGGAAGTGGGGTGTTTGGTGCATGCCTGTAGAAGGAACTGCCGCAGCTGATCATCACAACATACTGATATCTGTCATCATTGGCGGTTAGCCTTTTGCCTGATATCATCACAGCCGCAAGTCTCCAGGTTTTGAGTGACTTACAGAGTGACCAGTTCGGTAGACTTACGGTGTGAACTGGAGCTATGTGCTGGGTATGGCAGGATATTCCTGTCCACAATAACAGGAGTAAGAAGCGGATCCCATGTACTCGTCAGTAAGACGGTAGGCGATGAACGCAGGGAGCCACTTATCCGAGTCGGCCTGAAGTTGGTCCTAGGCCGTAATTTGCTTGCGTCAGATGGATGACGAGTCGCCGGGCATCCCGGGGATAACTCAACGTCGATGTCTCCGGATCATCTCCGCGGCCTTCCACTTGCGCGAGATCTCATCGCCATCGAAGCTGGAAGAAGGTTGTCTGCAATGACATGAGGAGTCCTGATTGCAGAGTACGGGGTCGGGTTTCGTCGAGAGCCACTGGGCGTGCGAACGCGTGTAGAAACCGCAGTGGTCGATCAGGACATTCGTTTGTTCACCATTCAATATTCAATGGCGGTCCGAGGTACAACATTTGCGTGTGTGGTACATACTGCTGTATGGTCAGTGAGTATCCAAAATTGAGACAGAAGTGGATCTCTGTCAAGGCGACTCACACGAAACGCCACTGCACGCGTGAACATCAGGATTCAGAGTCACATTTTTTAAGGTTTGGCCGTTAACGTTCATGACTCATGAGTCAACCATGCGCACGCTGGTGTGAAGGCTCGCCTTCCGTTGTACTTGATGGATTGCAGAAATAACCCAAAGCATGTCGAGTATTGATATGACGAGTCCGTGTGTGGTCCGGTAGCGCATTGCTCATCGAAGTCACAGGACGCGGGAGATAAGTTGCTCAGGCAGAGATTCATGACTATTTGCTCTCAGAGTTGAAATCTAGTACCCCGCCCGATCAGATCATGATGCCTGGTAAGTACGAGTTGGCCAACCTGTTTGCTATCAAACGACTCGGACTCCGAGTAAGTATCGGTCGAGATAACGATATCGAAGTCTAGCGGTTTTCTCACTTACCTCAGCCACAGTAAGATGTGTAGCTTTCAGCTACATATTGCAATATCATGTAGTCCAGAGCTGTTGATCTAGGATCAGAGTAGAAAGGATACCATGGCGGATGCCGCTGAGTAGGAAGGAGAGTTTTAACTAGCGCGCAGGCTGCATTTGCCGCAGGCCATTTCCCCAATCGGTGAAGTTTGCAGTTCTCGACATGTACCGCACAATTCTTGTCATTCGCCTCGCCCTGTGTGCTGCGATGCATTGAGAACAAGTGAGGTTTTAAGCCTCTCTATTTTTGAGGTAGTAACCGCGCTGATTGATATCGGGATGGCACTTGCTACCGGGCCGCAGGCTACTACTATCGCGTTTGTGAACGCATCAATCACCATGATTCACAATACTTAGTGCAAGTAAGCTAACTAGTCCATGGCAACCATCCCATGAAGTAACAACTATTCTACCTGTTACCTGTGGAAAATACCATTATGCACCATGTGCAAGCGACAGGTGTTGACCGCCGAACTTTGATCACCGGATTGCTGTGCACGCGTTTGGGACGGGCATTACCCCTCATTCAAAGGGATATCCATCTATCCGGTCCTCAGGGCGACAGGCACACGAGTATAGCGACAGACGAATGACTACCATATGGCATATGAACGCCTTGTGTAGCGTCTACCCTCGGTGTTTGCAAGTATGCCGTAGTTCGAAGTCCGAGGACCCAACTCATTGTGACGGGATTCACAACGTGGCGGAGGAACCAGACGGCTGGTGCATCTTTGTTCCATGCTCGGGACACTGATAAGGCGGTAGAATATACTGACTATCGCTTACTGAGTAGAGGACTGCATTACTCTTGTAATAGACTCGTGTCGCTGCACGTCCACCTTCGTACCCAATCGCGACGAATTTGCCTCAGATGTAAGCCGCCTTTGCACTTCAATTCCCCGATCATTGCCACATGTGTAGCAGCTAAAAAGGATGAGCAGAGAAGCCACGACCGACCGCTATTTCTGCTCAATCAATGTGTTCTGAACTCCAGGTACAGCGAAAACTTCTACTTCCCTTGAGGTGCGCCTGACAGCCACTGCGAGAGCAATATACCCTGGTCAGTCAATTGCCATGCTCGAAGCCTCCAACGCCATAGCATAGCTGACGGACATATGGACCTGAGCCGCCTTCGATCCCGAAACGCATCTCGGATTATACAACGGCTGCGGGAGCTATACATCCACTGCGCCGCATGCAGACGGTACACGTATGCGTAGAGCCGCTCCCATTGAGTGAACCCGCCGCTTCTCTCCGGGACTCGGATGATGCGTCAGCAGGAGCACGAACGTTGTGCTCCAGTGGTCTGGACTCCGTGGGACATCAGCGAGAACAGCATCCAGCATCTTCTTGACCTCGATCGTGGACGCACCCTTCCAACAAGGCAACAGGGCCCGCCTAGCTCAAAGGTACCGTTAGCGCGTAGAAGAGGCGCAGCTCGCGAAGGGAACACGTTTATGAATGACGTGGAGAGCATGTTTCGACCCCCGCAATCATGTCGTAGGTTGCTTCTGGCAATGTGATCGTTATATGGGGTGGAACGCTCTGGCATTGCTCGTCTGGTGAAAAGGGTACTTCATGCGAATGTCAGAGATTACAACAACTGGAGGGCTGGGGTAAACGCCCTGCTCCATTGAGAACCAACGACTCACACAGATCTCTGGCAAGAGGTTAGAACTCCGTCGAGGGTAGCCGCGAGTCCAAATGGCAGCTTCACGTCCAACTAACGACAGCGCGTACCCGCTGGGCCGCCAAGCGACGTTCAACGTTCAACCCCGACATTAACCCGTGCAGCATCGAGGGTCAAGATTGCGCTACCCGGAGAGACCGAGTGGTGACGGACCATTGCATACTTGGCACTGGAGCGGGCCGTACTGTGGCCATAGGGCCCTGAAGTAGCTCCGATGGTGTTACGGATCGGAGTAGATCGCGAAGTGTCGGAAAGGGGGTTAAAGAAGTTATGATTCCTGTGATGGACTGAAGTTCAGCTCATACCGCCACTCAGCACACGTTAGGCGGCTTTTCTCATAACGTAGAAAAATCGCACGATACTTTGTGCGCAGGTTGGACGACCATCACGATAAGATTGCTTCCGGAAAGAAGCACCTGCACAGTGGATGTAGTCGGGTATGTGATAGTAGGACCCGCCCGAGCCCGAGCTGTTCCCCGGGTGATATAGACTGCCTAACGAATTGGGGAAGCCCATGCTTGAGCTTGAGCTTTCCATCGCCAATCACTGTCAATAGTTGCGTCTCGGCGCCGGTGGACCATAGCTTACGTGAAGCGTGCACGGGAGATCGGCGGTAGCATGCGGTGAATGAGGGGCGGGAGGGGTGCATCGAGGAGTGCAGTGGGCCACGGGGGGTCGTACGAAGGTCGGTAGCCTCGTGGAGCATCCCGCGGAGCCCTGCGCTATTAGTGGATCGCGTTCCCTTGCTATCTGACCGTGAGCCGCGTTACCGGCGGGATGCGCCACGTCCCGTTCTCAGAAGCATACGCCTTCCGGGAGAGTGCGCGAGTCGAGTCACCTGCGAAGCCGACACGAAGACGCCATGGGCCGGTTGTTTGGCCCGAGTGCTCAGTGCTCTTTCTGACCAGTCAGAAACGGTATCAGCAGCTCATACCATCGTGCATTCCATGAATAGGACCTACACCCAATTCTATCGTTCGTCGTTTGACGACGCAGCGATCCAACCTCCGGAACAACTGACAGTGGCTGATGGCCATCAAACGACCCGACGAGCACGACAGTGTCCAGAGAACACGTACGAATGGGGCAGCAGTCGCGATTATTCGTGCTAAGCAGTCGTGCAGCCGAATGCGCCCCGTGAATACCCGCGAATTAACTGCCACAGGGTATGGCGAGCTTCGACGTCCCTGTTGACCACACGTCTTCAATATTCATATGACAGTCGAAGCTCGAGGAAAGAAAGAACAAGAACCACCCAGCTTCCCTGTCCTCCTCCTCATCCGTCACAAACGCAGCAGACACGTAGCGCCGACACACGCCCTGCCTGCATGCTACCAACCTCCCGCCGGGCGGGTGTTCTCCCCTCTGCGAGCGGGCGGCGACTCGCCCTGCCCTCCGCGACGCCCCTTCGCCGCGGGCGGTACCTTACTTTGACGGCACCAATGCACGGAAGGGGCCCCATGCCCGTCCCTTTCCGCATCCTGGCCCGCATCGCACTCTCTCCCTTGCTTTCGGGAACGCAGCGTCCACGGCGCTCCGCCCCTCGCCAGCCCGAGCCGTCCTCATGCGGCAGTGCGGGCCCAGGGCGACGCGTCACGCGCGAGTCCTTCCCGAAACGAGCTCGGGCCGCGCACAGTGCCGCAGCGCACCTTCTTGTCGCTGTCGTTGTCGCGCCGGATCGCGGGCGCCATCGGAGAAGCCTGGGGGCCGTCGTTCCATAGGCGCGCCTGCGTCCTAGTCCACCGTCCCGTCCGGGCAACGCGTACACGAAGCACAGTGCGACGGGATAGAGAACAGAGAACAGCGATGGGGACAGAGAACAGAGACAGAGACAGAGGCAGAAGCAGAGGCAGAGGCAGAGGCACGCAGCGAAGTCGTGAAGGCACAGCGTTGTTGCGCGGTGGTTCCCCGTTCTCCAACCGTATGGATATGTGGCGGCTGCACGAACACTGTCGGCCGTAGTTGCTGGGAGGCTCGTAGGGCGTTTGGTTTGAGCGGCAGCCGGGGTCGAGTGTCGCGTGCGGCGGGAGTCGCAGCTGCGGTGGATGGACGACGATGGCATGCCGCCAGGGGCATGCGCATGCAGGAAGCCGCAGGAAGCCCCGTGGCCGCTGGCAGGAGCATGGGAGGGCGGGGCTCGCCGGCGCGCCAGTGTCCGTTACGTAGGAGACGTGCTTCGCGCGCGTCGGGGAGGCGTCTACCCGCGCACTTCCATGCGGGCGCGCGGCAGCCTGAGTCGGGCTCTAGCAGTAGCACTAAGCATACTGACTCATGCACATGCGGGTTTCCCGTCCGGCGCGACAGGCTGTTATCTTGGGGGGACGCACGGGCTCACGGGAGGGTGTGGGTATGGTTAACAAGCAGACCGTGAATGGTGACGGGCGAGACGAGGGGTGTACGCGAAGTCCGAGTCGGTGCGGGTGGGCTGAGCTGATAGGGGGGAGAAGAGTCGGGCGGAGGGAATCAGATGGCGCGATGCGTACTTGGTGCCGGGCTTGCTTGTCCGAGTCGGCGGGGGCGAGCACTGGGTGGGGGTTCCATGAGTGCGGCGCGGCGGCTTAGCTAGTAGGAGTGGCGTAGGAAGTGCAGGGGATACTTGGGAGGGCATCCAGGTGCACAAGATGCGCGCCGAGTGGCCAGAACGGGTGTGTGCGAAGAGCGGGCGACGTGATGCGGGCAGCACAGTCCCAGTGCGTCGTAAAAGGAGTGAAAGAGTGCTGCGCACGTTCCAGGACGTCGGGCGCATGCTTCGTGCCGAGCGGTGAACGTTCGTTGCCCGCGTTGGGTTCATTGGTGTCCGTGAACACACTTCGTCGGCCCAGTCGAGGGAGGAAGTCGTCGGTCTCCTTGAAACATAGGAAGATGGGAGCACGATGTGCGGATCGAGCGATGCGAAGCATCGAAGAGCGTCGCAGATACCTCAGACGCACGCCCCGGAGAGCCGCTCGTCTCTGTGTTTGGGCGGGCTGTCGAACCCGAAGAGTCGGCCCTTCGACGTGCAGGGTGCTCAGCCCAAGTGCATCCGGTTTCGATGATGCGATATCCCGTTCGTAGCACGAGTGTCTCTCTTCGTCTCGGGCTTGGGACTTCCCAACGAGACAATTTGTCAGCGTGGTGAGTCTGTACCGCCCATGTTCTCAGTGTGGATTTGCTGACTCAGATGCGTTTGAGGATACATACCTTGGAACGACGAGCACACGTCGTACAACATGGGCGGAAGGATAGAATGCCGGTTTGTAACCCAGACTGGGTAGTGGGGCATACACATACGACTCATCATCCCTCCACACACGTCGTCCGCCGGCTGGCTCTTCGACACCCGCACGAGGATTACCGAGACCAACGCATGGTCAAAGACCAATCCGACACACAGCCAATTATGTTCAGCTCGTGCCGACAGCCGCATGTCTCGGGATGGAGTAGGCCCACAGCAGGGAGGAGGCGGAGGAAAACATGAGCCGCCCGTGTCTGTTGCCGGCGGTGGCTTCCATGCCTGCGAGTCGCGAAGGTCAAGCGCGGGTCCTGTTCTGCACATGCCCGTACGTCGCCCGAGGACTCCGGTTTATGTGTACTTATGCATCCGGCGAACGTGGCGAGGACGGACGAGTCACGAGCGCTTTCAAACTTCAAGAGTACTTGGTCGGATACGGCGACGGAGGACGTTCGCCCTGCTCCGCAGCCTTGACCGGCTGGAGTGAGCGAGCGGACTGTTGCGGATGGGCATGGGCGCCGCGCAGTGATGGGGGTTCTAGTTTCTAGACGGGATTTGTGTACCACGACGGGACCGTACTCGGGCGGGGGCACGGACGCACGCGATGCATCTTCGGCAGTAGTGTGCGCGCCGCGTCTCAACACGGAATCGGCGGGCAGACAGGCTTCTAGAGTCGGAGGGGCTGGTGCGAGCTGTCACGGCCGCGGTGGTGCGTGTTGGGTGGGTGTGCCGCATGACGAGGAGAGTGACGGAACATGCGGCGATCGAGGGAATTCTATGGATATCGTCCAATGGCGGGCGCACCGTGTGCGAGAGGGAGAAGCTCGATAGCCTCATGGCGACACCGTTTGCTGTCGATTCCCAGTAGTGCATCGAGCACGACTGGTGAACTTGAAGTGCCTCGGGATCGAGAGATAGGGAATATTGCGTTTGCAGTACCCTGCGGCGTGAGAGGCGGGTCGTCCTTGAGATGTCGACGCCCGGCTCATGGAAACTATTTTTTTTTTCCTCCAGGTTGGTCAGTTCGGTACATGCCAGGTTAATCGGTCACCCACCAGAAACATACGCCGAGTCGTAAAGATGCCGGTGACGGATGGCAGACCGGTTGTTGGACAGCGTTCAGTGAGGACATCATACTGCTATTCGAAGGCGGCAATCCGCGTAAAGTCAGTACGGACACGGCATTCAGTGTTGGCATTTTTCTCTGTGGGGCAAGAGTCGACGTGAGCGCTGTGTGCAGGACACTACGGCGCCACAGAAGGTGATGAGGAGACGTAAAAACGCTATCGGTATCACGAGCGAGTCAATGCCGCGGCATGTCAGCTGGGTCCGCATTCGCACGAGACGCCACCGTCGAAAGGCAAGCCCTCTTCTCCCAGAGTCTGCAACCAATCGCGTCGGGAAAGGCGAAAGGGATTTCCGCGGACCAGGAGACGTCGCATTCGAACCCAAGGATTAGTGCGGCCAGAGAGGGACTTACTTACGTCGGAAGTGCTGACGAGGCACCATCGGAAGCGATAAGCCGTGTGCGAGAGGCAGGCTTACTGCGGAGCTATCGACGGTATCGCGACGAGGTGTAGGTTCAATGTCAGATAGTCTCTTGATACGCAGGGGCAATGTGATCTTTTCTACCGCAATGTTCTGTTTTGGAGCCTGATAGAGGGCATTCAGCCGTCGTGAGCAGTTGCGAACCAGCGTCGACAACAGGGATTGAGAACTTACTGAAACCATGTGGACTTTGTGCTACGTATCAAACAGATATTCTTCTGCGAGCGTCTGGATGCGGTGCGACAAAAAAGTGCGGATAGCTGTACGCGCAGGCTGTACGTATGTCGGATTCAAAAACGGAATTGGCGGGAATAGGTAGGCATGTCATACATCTAGAGTGGTTGAATACAAAGTCGCCGGTTAGGACGGTCGTTGGCAGAGAGGCGCTGGCGGTTGCGGGACGCTGCGGCGGTTGCCGACTGGGCAAGTGATGCGCCTGGCTGGTGCGTTCCCTGCCTGGTCTCTTCCCTTCCTCCTCGTCCCTTCCCTCACAGATCTGCAGCTGAACACAGAGGACTCTTCGCCCGTCCAGAGTCTCCTCAGATGTGGCCTTCGTAGCCGTATCTGCTTTGGTCACCGTCCGGCCTCCTCTCAGAATACCACGCTTCGTGCCCATGCCGGCGGGACCATGATCTGTCGTCCAAGACGCCGTTCCGTGCTCGCGAAGGCCGCCCCGAGATTTCCACGGGCGGAGAGCCTGAGAGGGTGCGTGCCACCGAGTGGGAAGAGCCAGCCCGTGTCTTCTCCCGCGCGCACACGACGTCTGGCACTGATCGCATACGTCCATCGCCCGCACGATCTCTTTTCGACCGCCCAATATGTCTGCATTGCACCCGAACCCAGCGGACGATCTCTCCTTCGCGTCTACCCCAGCGGTAAGACTCTCCTCGCTGAGATCTCATCTCCGGACGTTGGCGCGGGAGCTCACCCTAGCTGCTCCTAGCTCAGCTGCTGTACGGCATCCTCGCCTTGACGCGCATCCATTCCTATCGTACTTTCTAGCTCAAGGCTGCTCGACGTCTGGTATGTCGCACTTGCACTCCCTCTGCTCTCAGCT
This sequence comes from Daedaleopsis nitida, assembly GCA_022606115.1. Classification (NCBI taxonomy): domain Eukaryota; kingdom Fungi; phylum Basidiomycota; class Agaricomycetes; order Polyporales; family Polyporaceae; genus Daedaleopsis; species Daedaleopsis nitida. The sequence continues at coordinate 3,576,886 of JABYQM010000003.1, read as the reverse complement.
CGAGAACGGCTGGAGCCGGCCAAGGACCCCGACCCGCATGAGAGCTTCTACACCGACTCGTGGTGGACGACCTGCCACGCACCAGAAGGAGCCACGCTTGTGATATGCACGCCGTGTGAGGCATATCGCCACCTCTCCTCGCCCTCCTGCTTAGCGAGCCTAATGCGCCCACTCGTTTTAGGAAAACTCACGCTTTGGATGCGCCGCACTCGTTCAGCCTCAGTCGCCCTTGTGCCGCACGTCGACTGTGCGCTTCCTGGCCTCGGCTTCGTCCTGCCTCTCAACTCCCATCCACCCGCTCTAGACACGGTCGTCCTTCCAGCAACACCGACTCTGAGACTAGCACGGCCACTCCCATCCACCATCTCGGCTTCGCTCCGAAATTCGTAATCAACCTCAAGCTCAGGCTCTGCAATTTGTTCAGGTACTTACCCTTGTTACCTTCGCGGCCAAAGTAAGTTTCCTATCGTTCATGCGCAGACGTCACTCATCCCCGGCTAGACCAGAAGCACGCGCCACATTCCTGTAGAACCCCCAACCCCATCATGTCGTCCGTAATGTGCTGAACCTTACAATTTACGGTTAGATGTCTGCAGCAGCTGACCTCCCGGGGCTCGTGAACGTCTAGCCTCTCCCGCAGCACCGGCTCGTTCACACAAGCCTAAGTATTAATGTTGTGGGGCTTGCACTCGTGCTGCGTGCAGACCATAGGCAGATACCGAGCGCCCAGCACGCCCAATGGCCACCTCGAGCTCCGCGATCCGCCTCCGCCTCGGGTCTCCTACGCGCCCCCCTCCCCTCCTCCCGGGTCACGTTGGCAGGCACAGTGGGCACTTGTGTGGTCGATCATGGGCAGCCCTCTCGTAAATCCCCTCACCAGATGACTCGCCTGCGCATGCGCACCCGTTCCGGCATTCCCTCGAGCAGCACCATCCACCGTCGAACCGCGGCCAGGCCAGCAGCCGAACTCAAACCTACCCGGACGAGATCGCTCCTCCCCCAAGCGGACGAACGGGCGCACTGGCGCAACGGCGGCGGCGGCGGCGGCTGCCCTACTCACTCACTCGCGATCGCGCGTCCGTGCGTCCGTGTGTTCTCGCATTCCTGCGCCTTCTCTCGTTCGCGTTTTCGCGTTCTCGTGTTCTCGCGTTCTCAGTCCTCTCTCTCCCCAGCGGCACCCTACCGGCGGTCTTGCACCTGGTCGTCCTGGTTCCCGTTTCAGCCTGCGGACGCCACGAGCCTGGCAAAGCCCGCCGCCCCCGCTCTGTTTGCATCGCGTCCCCGAGCCGGCCAGAAGCGAGAAGCGGGAAGCGGCCGACCCCCCCCCCCCCGACAGGACCCGCGCCGACGGCAACACAGCGATACCAACCGAGATGGGACGCAACGCGTGCACACACGAACTTGGAGGCGGCTGGCGCGGCAAGAGCCCGTCGAGGACGCCCACGGCGGGCGGCCTGCGCGAAGCAGCGTCGCCGGCACCCGTCGCCCATCGCCCGTCGTGCTTTGTGTTTCGTCGGCCTTTGGACTGTAAGCGTCGTGCCTCCCCGTTCGATACGAAGAGGCCGCTGACGCCCGAGGTCTGAGCTTGAGACGCGGTGCTGGCGAGGAACACCAGCGCGGGCTCCCTTCTGCGCCTCCGTATGCCTTCTCCGCGTTCGCCCGCCCGCCCGTCCCCTTCCGGGGCATCGCAAACTCTATCCCGGTTCGACGGAGTCGATGTGGGCTCGATCGTGAGGGTACCTGCGCCATCCGCTGGAGCCTGATGCCTGAGGCCAAGGCCGCGGATCTCGCGCACCAAAACCCAACCGAACCGAACGACTCGAATCGACTCGGATCGAATCGGCCGTCCTACCCCAAGCTCTCGCTATCTCTCTCGCTCTGACACTGGCACCTGGCCTCCGGGCGCACCCTTCTGCACGCGCGTGCGAGCGCGCGCAGTAGCTGCTGAGCCCATTCCAGCCTGGTACAGGACCTGACCGTGGACGCCCCGCCCGGGAGCATCCGGTGGAGTCGACGCGCGCGCACCCGGGCTGACGGGGCTGAGAGGCTGAGCGCAGGGATAGGCAGTATGGGCTGTGGTGCCCAACCCTACTCACTGCGACCCGAGCACCGTGCTCGCGCTGAGCCTTGAAGCTTCAAGATTGAGCCTTGGGCGGGGCCGGCCGCCTTCGCATGCGCGTGTGCGTGTGCGTGTGCGTGGAGGGCGGGAGCGCGTGCGCGCGGTGTATACGCCGAGTGGTGGGATGCAGTTGGATGGAGCAGGCTGCAGGATCACGGGAGTCTTCCCGTCCCACGGCGCGCTTCGAGACGTCGAGACGTCGACGGCACACGGACGAGAGTGCAATATGCCTCGATCTGTCCCTCGCGCATTACGGCACCACATACATACCACGACGCTCCGCGTGCACTCGCGAGCCTGGGACTGAGAACGCCCGCATCGCGCGCGCTCGTCGACGCGTCGAACCCTCGCCAGCCACGCCAGCCACGGTGCGTTCGGGAGGAGCTCGAGGACCCGAGGGCCCGAGTGCGGGCCTTGGCTGAGGCCCCCTGCGCATGGGTCGCTGGGTGCAGTTGCGCCCGTATGTTCAGGAACTGGGCAGTCAACGGCGGCTTCGACGGATGTGTGTGTGTACGTACGTATGCTACAATACGGCGAAGCAGAGGGCCGGCGCGCGTCCGCGTCGCTATTCGCGAGCGTACACGCCCGCGCGGCTGCCCTTCCAGCTACAGAACTTACAACATGGAATGCGGAGGGTATGCATGTAGGTGACTAGTGACGGGTGACTGACCACGGTGGGCGGGCGAGCTGCTCACGATGAGATCGCGACTCCCGAGAGACCGTCAAGCTTTAGAGGAGCGTGTGTCCGCATATCGCGAGCGGTGCCATGGCGCGGCTTTGAATAGACTCGGACGAACTTTGTATCACTATTACTCAGGGGTCTGCGTGCCGTTCGCACGGCCAGGCAAATAAGCTACAAGTCGCAACCACTACCACCCTCCACGCGCACGGTTGGCCACTGCGAGAGCTGGACTCTGGAGGTGCTCGCGGACGCCGGCCGGTGTCCCGTTCGAGCTCGCCCACCGCGCGCACTCGTACGAAACGACGGGTGTGACCTGGATCCCCGGTCTAAGGAGCTCGAGGGCGGCCAGTGGGCGAGCCTGTGGACTCGGGTTCGGATTCGGATGTGGAATGCAATGCCAGTGGGGGTGGGCCGATAATCACATAATCACACAGGGGTCCCCGCCGGCCACGGGACGAGAGAAAACGAAGAGAGGGAGGGAGGTAAGGATCGTCGGTGTGCTCTTCCGTCCCTGCTGCCTGCCAAGGCACGCATGCGCGCGCGCGGCAGCGACATTCAACGTGCATTCGTGACGGCATGTTGGCAAGAACCCCCAGGGCCACCGCACGCCCGTGCACTTGGATACGGCGACGGCGACTTGCTGCTGATTACCATATCTGACTTGCGTGTGGGGCCCCTCCCGGAGGCGTTAGGCCTGAGATCCTGCTGGGGGCGGACTCGGACACGGACATGGACACGGACACGAGTCGGCGGCCGCGTTTCCCCGGGCTGCAGTGCATGCTAATTCAGGACCGATACAATGTATGCGTAGAGGAGATCTAGAGGAAGGCTCCCGTTACATACCTGTATCGCAACCGCCCGTGCTGCCGGTGTCTACTTCCCAGCTGTGGCAATGCTGACGAGCCGGGCGGTGTAGGATTCCGGGGACATAACAGAAGACGGAATTTTGGGAGGAGCGGGTGGGGGCGACTGCGTCCACACCTACACCTACGGAGTGAGCGCGAACGACGGGACTGAATGCAGTCTGCATGACGTCCGAGCTGGTAGGACAGCGCCCGGGTCTATGCAGGACCGCCACTGACTCGCGGGATGCTAGTGCGCGAGCCGAAGGAGAGGTACGTGAATGACGGACAACGGGGGACGGGCAACGGACGACGGACGACGATCAGCCTCGTTAGCCTCACGAGCTAAGTACGCTTGTCCGAGGTCGGAGTCCGAGTCTCGGAGTCCGTCCGTGGGAGGGAGTTCGCTCTGGCAGTGGCAGCGAGCGGAACACGACGCTCCTGAGCCGAGCGGCGACGGGGGTTCTAGCGTGCACAGTCCCTTCCGAGTTCGAGGTGCGAAACATGAGTTCACATGCAGACGGCGACGGGTGGGGCTGCCCAGATAGACCAAGACTTGGACGTGTCGCGTAAACACCCCGGACGGGCAGCCATCGCGGGACGCGACAGCCGTGGTGAGGGCGGGCCACTGCTCGCAGTTGCAGACAGGCGGTATGTGGTGGCCAGCACAGGCGAAAAAGGGGATGGCTGCTCGCGACTCAGTGCTTACTGGCAGTACCAGTACTCAGCATTGGACCAGGCGGGACTCGGAACAAGCTCCGCACCTTCCATCCTCGCTATATTCCTTCCGCAGTCAGAGTTGGCGCTAAGAGTCACACAGACAGACTGGCTGAGGACGCCCGAACGCGCATCGTGCAGGCATGCCGCATCCGCCATGCTGCGCCCTCACATGCATAGCTCGAGCTTGCGTCGTCGTTCGACAGTCCCGTTGAGGACCAGTGGGGGATCCGTGCGGGGCTGCCAGTGGGGACGGAAGCGCTTGTCGGCGAGTAGCGGCACGGCACGGGCGACGGATGCGGATGCGGATGCGTCGACGAGTAAACGATCGATGTCGACCGACGGCGAATCCGAGTGTGAATCCGTACAGTACCGCTCTCACAAGGCCGAGTGGACCGTTGGTGAGGGCAGAACGAGCCGCCGGTCCCATACCTGGTGTCTCCGCGCGACGTCGAGAACGTGGCCAGCGGTGACGGCCTTGACGTCGGGCAGGCAGGGAAGCCAAGCGCCCACCGGAGCCGCCCGTCCGTTCGTTCTTCGCTCGACCTTCCTTCGCTCTGGAACCGGGGTATGTGCAGCGGCCGCCTGAGGGAGCGTAGTCGCGGTGGTATGTGGTCGTGATGAGCCCTGCCCTTGCAGCCGTGGCTTCGTGTCTGCGCGCGCGGGAGCATCCTCGGCTGTGCGGCGGCAGAGCGTCCAGGCATCAGTCCGAAGGCCAGAACTGGAAGAGCGATGGGGAGGGGGGTTAGGCTGGGACAAGAGAGGAACCAGGGGAGGCAGCGCGTGCAACGCGCGGGAAAGGCGTCCGAGGAGACGGCGGATGCGGGCTCGGGGCAGGCGAGGGCGAGCAGGCTGAGGAAGAGAGGTCGGAGGGAATGGATTTGTCATGTCAAGGTTCAATATGCGCGAGAAGACGGAGAGGGCGTATTGATATGTCGCGGCACGGTCGGTTTAGGCGACGCGTTATTCGGGACACGAGCCGCGCCGCCGCCCATGCTCTGGCCAACGGGAGTGCCAGTCGCTGCGGGGCACACCGCAGACCGTAGCTAGTGTGCGTTTCTGCTCGCCTTCGCTGCGGGGGGCGGCTGGTGCGCGAGTCCGATAGTCCATAGCACGCGTGTGCGTTCGGGAAGGGCAAACTTTGACTCGGCAGAAGGTCGTCTATGACGCAATGTGTAAGTAACGGTCGGAAAGCGGGAAGGTGTCGTGGCGTCAATGAGGAGGCCCTTGGGAAGACAGTCCAAGTTCGAGCGCGTCCATCGCCGTGCTGTCTGCGCGAGGTGTCAACGACGGCGGACTAGAAGTAGGAAATAACGTCGTGGCTACTCGCATATGGAGTGGGTGCTCGTTAAGCTCGGGATCATGCTCGGATCCTCGAGCTCTGATGTTTCTTTTCTGCTCATTCGGCGGGCAATAGCGATGTTAGCATCCGTGTGGCTGAGCCGGTGAGATCACAATACCTGAGAGATAGCCAGGGCGGGTATGATAGTCTCGCTATATTTGATATGGTCCACAAGGGCGGTCAGATCGAACAACGGCTGAACCTGGGCCTTGCGTCAGCGATAGCCACCCTGCGCACGCTATGACTGAACGAACGTTACCTGGCGCCATTTAGAGGACCATTCGGATTTCTGGAGAGAAGAGGACGGTCCGAGCGTAGCAGGCAACTCGAACCCAGCATTTCCTCCGGTCGACCATCGATCGTGAGTCATCGCTCCACACCAACATGGCCCACACTAGGAGAGACTCGTCTTCCCATTCATTGAGTTCTTGTGCGCCTGAGACGTACGTGTGAAGACCGTCTCCTCGTCTCCTCAAACACAGGCGCGATCACCCGATGTCCCCAACCCATTGTCGGCAAGGCGGCATAACCCTGGCGTGTACGTACAAGCCTCGAGTCCCCGAGCCCCGAGCCCCGACGAACTGCGCGACCCTGGCCCGTCGCGTCTGCACTTGGATGTGAAGCGGAACCCGAAGCCTGCAGAGGGGACGAGGAAGGGACGCAGCACAGCAGCGCCCGTCGACAACGCCCGTCGAGCGGGATCTCTCGTCCATCGTGGCGCGAGAGCGGCATGGAGCAGCATGGAGCCCGTCTCGGGCCAAGGCCGAGCGTCAGGCGAGGGAGACTTACCCCACCGCTCGAGACACGTTGGCGGATCGATCGAGAGGAGGAGAAGGTGCAGACGCGTATACGGTACGCCAGTAGGATTTTCGCGGGAGGACGTAGGGGGACGTCTCTGTCGTTGCCGTCAGCACGGATGATGGTACTGCTGTGATACATTGCGGTGGAACACGGACGGATTTGGCACCTTTCCTCCGTGGAGCTGGACCATCGCCCACGCCCATCGGCAAGACGACGGGCGAGGTGCAGCAGCAGCCTCTTGCCACCACGACCTTCTCGATCGCCGACACAGCCTGTCGTCGTCGGCCGAGTCGATGGACTCGAGGCGTGAAATCCTGGAAGTCGGACTTGAACTCGGAGAGCGGGGTTGCTCGTGGCGCGTGCATCAAATGACCTGGCGTGGTGGCTCGTGGGCGAGTGTCGCAATATTCCGTCGTGAGCTCAAGCGGGGGGGCCTCCGGACGGACGGGACTAACCGGCCCACGGGGAGGACGAGAGGTCACCTCTTCAATTAACGGACGTGATCCGCTACGCGCGAGCGCCACCGTGACCGTCGAGTCTTCAATGACTTGCTCGTCCCGTTCCCGCCCCCCGTCCGGGATGAACGTTTGACTACGTTTGGACGTTTGAACGTTAGCGTCGTCCGTCGGTCCGTGAGTTCAACAGTCGTTGCGTCATCGCCATCCAAAGCTGCGTCGTGTTGCTACGTCCGCAAGGCCTGGTCGGTGGGCACTGGGCCGCCCGCCCGCAGATCGTTGTATTCGTCGTTGCGGAAGCTGAAGCTGCTGCGCGCGTGGGAGACCGAAGAGCACGGTGTTGCTTGTGAGACGGGTTTCTCCAAGCCCCGGAGCCCTCAAGCGGGCTCGGGCTCGGAACACCCGCCCGTCCATGCATCACTGGCGTTGCGCGGACACGCGCAAACTTCCTCGCACTGGGCCCATCTGCTGCTACAGTAGTACGTGCATGCATCTGACATCAGATTCGAGTGCGGTGTGCGTGGAGTGAACGTACATACTCTTGGTACCTGGACTTCCATGTAGAGTAAAAACTCACGAGCTGAGACATACCGGCAGGATTTGGCGAGAGATCGTGGCGCAGGAATAAAACATGGCGGCCTCAGCTGGCGGATGGCTAGTGGCTCCTCGGCTGCGCGCGGGCGCCAGTGTATTAGCCGGGATTACACCGACGTATGTGGCGCCCTGCCTCGTTCCCTCGCCACACCGCCTCGCGCTCTCGCACCCGCAAATAGCAACTACCACCCTCCGGCACCTCCACGCGAGAATCGACACGAGGCTCGCGGCCGCCAGCACGGGAGGACGAGCGGGGGATCGACTCGGAGAGCATGGGCCTCCGACGTGTGGTTCAAAATTTCCATACGATCCTACTCCCATTGTTTGTGCATGTTTTTGTTTTCCGACATATGTTTTGTGTGTTTCTGATACCGCCCAGTGTTTGCTCACTTTTTTTTTTCGATTCCCGACGGACGCGAGTCCAGATCTAGACCGCTGCGGACGCTACGGCCGCTACACGCCGGACCCGCGCTGGACCCACTGCTTTACATCTGCACTCGCCCGGAGGTTTTTGCGGTACACGCCGGGCTAGCCTCCGCCTCCGCATCTGCATCTGCTCATGACACGACGCGACTCGACACGACACACCACACTGCACCACACCAGGCTCCCAGCGCCGCAGCGCACCCACCCCGGCCGCGAACACGATAACGAACATGTCCTTCTAGGGCTTAGGCTCGCGGAGGAGGACGAACAGCGCGCTAGCGCAATGTGCTTACTCTGCTAGCGCCCGCGTGATTTGCCCCGACGTCGATCCCGCCGTTCCTTTTGCGGCCTGCCGGTTTCCAACATTCCGCGCTCCACACATCCCCGCACTTCCCGGATACACGTGCACGCCGATCCTTCGAGCTCCCAACGCCGAGTACTTACGCTGGCCACCGCGATCGAGACGATGATGCGGACTTACTGCTAGACTGCAGCGTAACTTGGAAGCTAACGTACGCGTGATTTCACGATCGTGCCCGAAAGCCCGCCACTTACGCTCACTTTCTGGTTTCTGTTTCGCATCCCCGTGTTAGCTAGGGTCTGCGCCAGGTCTGCGCGCGCAAATTGTGATGCATTTGCGTCTGAACGCCAGCTCGAGGAGGCAGGTGCCGACGCCCGAAGCCCCGTAGCGCGTTCCGTCATCAAATACTTACGTCTGCCCCCCACCATCGCCCGGCTGGTGGTTGCCAAGGAGGCTCGTGTCGCGACTCGCGAGCCTTTATGTACATCGACAATATTGCGCCGGGTGAGTTTCAGACTTTCCATCAGTTAACTTTACTTAGTACCAATCGACACGTTCCCCGTCCGGCGCCACCCGCCGTGCGCGTGCGCTCCGAGTCTCATGTCATTTTCGTCGGCATCACCATCTGTTGCGAAACGGAAACGCGTCCACAACATATCCGACATTTGTCTGCGCGTTCCTGACATACTTACTTAGCTTCCAGACATTCTGCCTCATTCTGCCGTGATGCGACCGCCGACTATGAGGCCGCTACGCTATGGATCGCGCCCTTACGGCGATGCGTATACGTATACGTGCCTCACTATACGCATACGCGAGCCACGGGCGCGTCGGACGAGACGGACTCCGGCGAGCCAATCGACAATCGAGGATGGACGATCGCCATTGGCCCACGGCTACATACAACAGCGACTGACATTGGGCCGGTGACAGCTCTGCGTGGCCGCCACGACTGGTGGCTGGCGGCACGCGATGGACGGCTGGTCACATTGCGGGCGTAGCGGCGCGTCGAACGTGACCGTCGAGCACGGCCGACACGAGGCTCCGAGTCTGACGGTGGCCCCGGTGCGAGTGCTCGATACAGCGCAGCGGCATAGGTAAGTACGTTCTCGAAATGTGCAGCTCAGTCTTTCGTTCGCTGACGGTGCATCGCGCGCGGGATAGCTGGCAGTGGCGCGGACGCACTGGCGATCCCAGCGACACGGCCGGCGCGCCTCAAACGAGCAAGTACTGGGAGTCTAGAGAAGAACAAAACGCAAACGGACGTTATTGACATATGCCGTATGTCGGGCGCGCGTGCGCAACAGCACCCGGGGATATCATCGCGCGTCGACGCGCCAATATTGACACGGGTGAGTGGGCCATGGGTTTTAGACTGTCGATCGCGAGATCCCAGAAGCGGACACAGCAGAAGCCTGGCCTGGCTAGGGTCGTCGACGCGAGTAGACGTCAGCGCGCGAACTCGAACGTTTGAACATTCGAACATCCAGATATCCAGGGCTCGAGGACGCGTCGGAGGGCGCGGACGCGCGCGCGAGAGAGAGAAGAGAGACAAACAGACAGGCGAATTCGAACAGAACGCGGAATTTGTCGCGCGTCCACCGCTGTCCCACTGTCAGCGAATCCTCTGCTCACGTCAATCAACCGCTGCCACCCGCCGCGGGCTCGCTCCCGCCGCAGCGCCTACACCCAGATACACCTCGCACGTCGAGCCCATGGCCAGGGTGGGCGTCTGGCCATCCCCCCAGCTGCTGTGCGTCCGCGACTTGCACAGATGCGGCGGCGGCGACACATGCAACCCTAACGGGGGATTGTCATGCGCGCGGCGGGTGGCAGATCCCGCGGTAGTGTCGTATGTATGTATCCATGTCCGCGCCGCATCTGCGGCTGCTCTCCGTGGTGCGCGCGCGCCCCGCTCCGCGCGACTAGTCGCGCGGTCCGTGTGCGTGTGCATGGACATGGACATGTTCCGAGGTGTGTTCGCTCGCTCTCCTTCCGCGGTATAGTCCCTCTGCGTCCCGGACAGCGCGCGCGCGCGTCCGGGACTAGAATCCTCGCTCGAGCCCCGCGCCGCTGCGGAACGTCGATGCACGTCAGGCAAGGCTTAGCCAATCGCCGCGCGGAGCCCGCGCTCTGGGATCCTCGTGTCTGTCCGTATAAGTAATATTTCTGGTTGGCTGCAGGGGCCACATGTATCCGCATTGGCTGCTGGCTGCTTGCGACATGTGCGCCGGTGACGTTGATTGTGCGTACGGATTGGCGTGGGCTGGCGAGCTGTCAATGTCAATGCACACGGGCTGGGGGTGCGGGCACGCGCGCGATTGGACGAGGGCGGGGTGCGGCGATTGGGCGCGGCCAACGCGCCAATGGCGTGCGTGCGTCCCATGGGGCCACTAGAGGACGAGCTGGAATGCCGTGCCCCTCGCATGTGTGTCGGGCGGCCTGCAGGGTGGATGGACATCGACGCACCATTCACCTTGGACTGTATCAAAGTCGAATATATCTGACCACGGGCGGACCGCGGTGGGCTTATACAGATCTTGCAGTATGCGGATAACGTGATGATGAGCTGTTCCGCCCTCCGTTCTCCGTCCTCGTCCATCCTCCCGGCTACGCTGCTGCGACCCTGCAGCATGAATACACGATCATAGGGACTCGGAGGGCGTTGGCATCGATAGCTGCACGTATCAGCAGCCTATCGCCGAGCACCCTGAGCAGCAGACATCTGTTACAGGCCCGCAGCTGCTTTCCCGATTTCGAATGTTCGCGGACCGCGTCTTTCTCATACCATACGCGTACAGGCATCTCGCGCGCGATAACTGGCAGTTTGCTCACCGACGAACATCACAGGCCAGCAATATATCTCCCATCTGAACGCGTCGACCTGGATATCGGGATGGATATACTCCTGGGACGAGTCAACGCGATCGAAAGAGGCCAAATGACTTTTTGACAGGACGTCTCTCGCGTGCGGTCGGCAGGCGCGCGCCGTGTGGCCAATCGGAGGGGAGCTGCGTGCGGGCGCGGGCCGGCGATTGGCTGGACTATTAAGGTTCTTACCGCACGATGACGTGCATGAGAGAGGCGCGAGTGAGAAGAGGTGGAACGAATCCCGGCCTCGGCATCGATGTGTCTCTCCTGCTCCTCGCGTGCGCACGCGCCCGTGTGTGGGCGAGGCGAAGTCGCCCTCGCTCGGGCGCGAGCAAGCCGAGTGCGAGGGCGACGTGCACAGAGCGCGAGAGGGTCCGGGACCCGACGTCGCCGCCACGCGAGGGCTCGAGGACTGGCGCGCACGCAGAAAGGCAAACGGGACGTTACCGTGCGTACGCTGGCACCGGCCTGGCGCGGAGGTGTATCTGGCAGACGCATCACGATCGCCGCCCGCGTCGGGCTCAGATCCTGTTCGACGCAGCCCGGGCTTCTAGAATTCCCCGCTGGGAGCCCACGGAGGATCCTGGCACTCACACTCCCCCATCCTGCTCGCGCGTCGCCGAGCTCGCCGCTGCAGAGGACGCCCGACAGACGGCACCATGCGGGCCACCGGGTGCGACCGGTGTTTGTGTCGTCGCGGGAGTCCAAGATGGCCCACGCATAGGACGCTGGGACGGTACTGTCTGCGATAGGCGGGAGCTTGGAAGACTTGGACTTGGTGGATAATTCACCGCAGGCACCCAGGAGACCGGGCGCGTCTTGCGGAGAGGGGAGTGGTTCAGTGCACGGTAGAGGTGTTTGTCCGACGTCGGCGCAGGCGTATTGCCCGGGGGATGGCTGGGACGCAGGCTGCCAGAGCTACGGCGTCCAGGATTCCCGTTGCTGGCGTTGGCGGCGGCGGCGGGGGGAGGGCGGAGGAGTAGGAGGAGGAGGAGCGAGACATGTTGGGCTCTGGGCGGCTGGACGGCAGTCGAGGGAAGCAGGGCGGGATCGGCATCAGAGAGGACATGTGGGGCGAAGGCGAATCCGAGGAGGACGACACGAACGGGACCCTGTCGCGCGCCTCCTCCCCAACGCGGACGGGCGCTGTCCGCGAGCGGGGCGAGGACTGCTCGATGGGGCGGGGGGCTGGCAGGCCGAGGGGGTCCGCTGCCAGTGCGCTCCCCTCGCGATGGGCTGCTGCTCACGCGACGCGGCCGGGCTGCTCTCGGGCACTCGGCCGCGCGGCCTTCCTCGACGGAGAGCACCACGAAGCGGGGCAGCCGAGACGGGCCACCGGCGTCGGCCTCTGCAGAATTTCCGGATGGAAGCGTCGCTGGGCCTTGGCTTCTGCCTCGAGTCCTCGTCACTCCCTCCTCGCTCGCCCGCCGCGCCCTTCTCCTCTGCCGGTATCCGTCCACATCCACCGGCTGGTTCGGGCGGGCTGCCCGGTGGGGACAAGGCGGCCTTGCCCATGGGCGGACGGCCAAGTCGCAGGCGCAGGAGGAGAGGAGACAGAGGGTGCTTCTCTCCTTCTGACTGTACGGAGTTTTCCACGCGCCAGGCAAACCCAACTTCCGCTTTGGGAACGCCTTCTGGGGCGCGCGCCTGCGATAATATTCTCAAGACCGACCCTTTAATTTAGGGCAATACCGATGGCCTGGGACGCAGCTCGCCGGGATCTGGGATTTAGCGTCAAAGCCCAGATCTCGCATTATACTCTTGGGCGCCTGCCCGAGATCTGGTCTGCGTCGTATTCACGCTCGGTTCCCCTTCGCTCATATACCGTATATAATCTCTGCCCTAATCATCCCCTCCTTCCCCCGCCGTCCCGCTCTCGCCTTCCGTCCTCCCGTCCCTCCCTTCGCCCGCCGTCGGCCCCATCTCGACCGCCGCGAACACCATGGCTCCCAACCACCGCGACAACCTCGCCCAGCACATCCACATCTCCTCTGCCGACGACCTCTCCTACTCCGTCTCCGCCTCCGCCTCCAGCGGCATCAATGACACCATCCAGACCATCGTCACCGGTCGCAAATGCTGGAAGACCATGAAGGGCAAGGGTGAGGTCGTCTGGCCGCCGTACCTCGAAGCGGCGCTGGTCGAAGGTGCGTCTATTGAACTCTATCGCGCGCCACTCCATGTATGCGTCCAGATCCCTTGGCGCGACGTGTCGGCGTCCGCATATCGCGTGGTGTTGACTGTATGCGCGTCGTCCAGGTCTCGAAAAGTACCAGCCCGTCGAGTCGAGGACATCCCGCTCGTTTGGCCGCTTCCCCATGCGCAACAAGTTCATCTCCGACTATATCTTCCAGGTTACCGGAAAGCGCAGGACGCCAAAGCAGGTCGGTTCGCGGCTGCAGCAGCTCCGCGATACGACGGAGGGCAAGCGCAGTGCGTGTCTTATTGTCTCTGCATATATTTAACCTCCTTTCCTAACCTCGGACTTCTATCAGTCCTCCAGCAATTGTCTAGCCGCCACATGGCCATGATGCAGCCCAAGTCCGCACAGGCTCAGTCGCGCGCAGACTCGGCCGGCGACCGCAGCGCGTCCGCTGCGGCTTCCTCCTCGTCCTCTAGCCCTGCTAGCCCGAGCACTCAGCGCACACGCGTCCCCACGAGCTACGTCTCGATCGACGTCCTCCCGGATCGCGGTACCCCTCCTCCTCGCCTGCCCTCGCTCTCCTCGTCTCCCCTCATCCCCTCGGTGGCCCCTTCGACGCTCGCGAACTTCGTCCCCACCCCTTCCTCTCCCACCTCCCCGTCCTCCGCTACCGGGATGGGCCTCGGCCTCAACACCTCTGGCCCCCGCGTTCTCAGACATATCGACCCTACCGTGACCTTCATGTCGCGCGCTGCCCTCCAGGCGTACTCCTCCTTCAAGGTCATGAGGTCCGGTGTCGGCTCATCGCAATCGCCTCTCCACGTTGAGCGCACCGACCTTGAGCTGCTATCCAGCAGTTGTATGCCGGGCTCGCAGTGGTCGAGCGAGATCGAATGCACGTTCCTCTATCGCACCCAGTTCGTCCCCCGCTTCTGGGACTCGTTGTGCCGCGCGTCAGGTGAGTATACGCGTCTCCAATAATATGTTCCCGTTTGGCACAGCATATACTTACATGGGACGTTGACGTAGATCCATCGGCGTACGTGGTCATGCAAGAGATCGTTCGCCACGGTGCTGCGGAGAGCGAGCAGTATGCACCCGAGGATGTCCTTCTCTCGATCATCTACCAATTCAACAACGTCTCTGCGACAACTCCTCCGCTCTCCCCCGACAGTACCTCCTTTTCCACCGATGCAAGTCGTCCCGGGACCGCTGGTAGCCAGTTTTCCTCCGAGAGTACTGTGAGTAGTCGTTATTCCACCTCCGTCGTACGATCACGAACCTCAACGCGTTCGATCAGCCGGAACTTGGCTCCGAGTTGGACGACATGATGATGTTCAGCTGTCCGCTCGATGTCCCCGCAATCTCCCACCACCCCCACGGCTCCCTGTCCTCGTCTCACGCGCTCCATCACAACGCCGACATCAAGCCCCCAGCACTCATCCACGCGGACGAAGACGCCTACGCCAGCTTGCCGCCGACGCCGACGTCGCCGTTCGACTTTGCTCCTCCTGGCCCTGGATGGCACGGCGCGCATCACAGTCCTCTCGCGCAGCCGCAATCGGACTGCACCAGGGCCATGTACGGCATGGCGGCCAGCATGGGCTCGGGCATGGGAGGAGACGTCGCGATCGCAGGTACCGGACAATATATGAGCGTGAGTAGCGATCACCATTCTTCACTCCCGCCCCCTCATTGAATCCTCGATCGGTCAGAACTTCATGGGCCACTACATGTGAGGAGGACGTGCGACTGCTCCGCACGACAGGCAGCGTCAGGCTTGGGCCTGCCCTCACACTAGTGAGCGGGCCGAAGACTACGCCCGCCTCCTTATCAGCGCTGCGCCGCGTCCGTTGCGTTGCGTGGCGCATATACCCAGTCCTGCGTTGGCGTACTATGTGCGCACGCCAGGCGCACAAGCTGCGGTCGTTGTTAGTCCGGAAGGGACGAGAATGTGGGATCCCAGTCTTGGAAGGTCGCTGCTGCTACCCTATGCCCGGCGCCCTCGCGCCATCTTAATCTGTCTCCAGCCGTCCTCCGAGCCCGACTCATCCCTCGCTTCCGGTCCTCTGTCGGTGTGCACCCTGTCTTCTCTGCCTCGAGCCTTAACATACCCACTACATCCTTAATCGCTCCCGAGTGGGTCGTCGCGTCGTGTCGCATCTCGTCTCGCTCCGCCTCTATGCCCCTCCCAACCCCAGCCACCTTCGTTTAGTGCTCGCGCGCTCCCTTCGGACATCGGACGTCTCTGTCTGTTCTGATCTTCGTGCACATCTCTTTAGTCTGTAGTTAGCTGTGTGCCCCGTCCGCCCCGATCTAGTCGTCTTAGTCTGTGCCCCCCAGCCAGTGCCCTTTATTCGGACTTGCATATACGCATACGTTATCTGTCTCATTACTACTACCACCAATCCCCCATGTGTCTCATTACCACCCACCGCCTCACGTGTGATCTCTACCGTCGCTCGCCACTGTTACCATACGTCGCTGTTTATGTCTGTCGCTCATCATCCGCCCCCGCCCTCCTCTCCCTCCCCTTATCCGCCATCCCTCCCTGTCCATCTCCATCTTCAGTCCCGGTTGACATGTTTCCACATGCGCATCGTTCCCTCGCATTTGATCTCATTCCTCGCTCCCGTGCTTCCGTTCACCCGCGCCCATCTAGTAGTACCATATGAATTGTTGTGTATACCACCATTGTTCCTGATTACCCCATTTGCTCCTTCTCACTTTTCTCTAAGCACGATATTGACCGCGTTTCGTATTTCCTTGTTCCTCCGAAGGCCCGACCGACGGTTCCCCCCCAAATCCTCATCGATATTAGCCTTCCACGCTGCGCACCGTGCCAGTGACCATGTAATTCTGTAACCGTACTCGTACTCGGGCCCTTCGGGCTCTGCTGCCGCTGCCACTCGAAATTCACCTCGTAGCATATGCCCGCGTAACAACTCTGCGTTAGAATCGTCCGTGTCCGTGCCCGTGTCCTTGGAGTGCGTGTAAATCGATCACGGGTACACAGGAAACTTCGCGGCGTCGTCCGTCATTCGACATTCTCTCTCGAACAGGAACCCCGTCCGGCGAATACTTATGTACACGTGCAAGGCTCGCAGCGTGTACGACTAAGTAGCTCGTTCCACCAGCACTTTCGACTCCGAATTCTAACCCAAACACGACCCCGGCGCGCCATTCAGACGTTGTACGTTGAACGTTGACCCGGGTCCCGAACTGTCCCGAATCCAATCGCAAGCCCGGGCCCGTACGTGCGGTCCACAGCACGGTGTGTGTGTGCTGCTGAGGACGTGTGCAGCCTTCGCACGCGTGCGCGGGGGGGGTGGACGAGGGTGGACGTCGCTCGCGCCTTCGCGAGGTACATGAACAACCGGTGTGGGAACGCGATAGATGCGGATAGCGAGGGGCTCCAGGCCTCCAGGGCCCGGGGCGTTGGTTAACGGGCTCTCCGCCTCCGCTTCCGTCTCTACGTTGAATAAATGGATGCTGGACGTTGAGTTTGGCTGCGTGCGTGTCCAGTTCTTGCGCGATGCGCGACGCCCGTCCGTCCGTCCGCCGCCCGAGGTGGGTGGGCGTGAAATGTGAATGGTTGAACGGCCAGCCTCCTCCTCGTTGTCGTCGTCGTCGTATGGCGTCACTGACTGTTCGCGGCAGTCGACGTCACCGTGCATGCCGCACGCGTGCAATGTCGACAGTCGAGCGCGGGGTCGACGCCGCGGACATGCGTTCCGCGCGTGTCTTCCCGCGTCGCGTTTCGGTTTTGATCGCGATGCTCCGCTCGACACACGACCCACGACCCCCGAGCTCCAAGCTCAAGCTCAAGCGCAGGTTTATGATGTCTGCATGGCGGACACGATGCGTGACCGGGACCCGTCCAAGACAAGATCGTGGATGGACTTGGGAATAGAAACGAGGGGGGCTTCCGGAGAGCTGGCCGTGGCGCGCGTCCGGCGAGGGGCCCTAACGTCGACCTCCGAGCGCTGCGAAGCCGAGCTTGAGATCGCCGCGAACCGCGATCGCCCGACCAAGCGCGAACGCGAGTTCGAAGTTTGAGCAGCTCGCGTCTCACCGTTCGTCATCCGCTGACGCGTCATGTGTTGCGGGGTACCCGGGAAGCCTCCCAAGGTTCCGAACTACCGAGCGCATGGAGCTGCGAGTGGCTTCAAACTTCCGTGCCACGCACTAGTGCTGGCGAACCTTCATCGGCCGCGCAGACAGTCGGCGTGTGGTCGTCCACGCATCTACTGGACACTCGCGAAACCCTCATACCCACGAGCCACAGCCAGCCAACGAGCGATCGCTGCGAGACGCGGGGAGGAGGGGACTCGGAGTCGCAACGCTAGCCAGAGCTCGCCCGCTCGAGCGGATGCATGGACGCGCGGCGGGGAATGGGCAGGTATGTGATGCCAACTGCGAACCCAGTCTATCAAGATGCAGGAACCTTACGCCGTGCTGCGCCGATCGTGATGATTGTCCACAGAAGATGTGTCCGAGCGCGATCGAACACCAGGTCTGTGCCGCATCGCCCGCCCAGCATCCGCCGCACGAGTGAGCATCTGGCACTAGTACTCCAGCACCGTCCAAAACCCAAGCTCAAGCTCAAGCTCAAGCAAGACTGAGACTGGGACGAGGAAGGACGATGCCTCCATTTCGTCAACACTTGGTTAACGTTCTCGCGGGCTCGGCGAAGTCGATCGGGAGGATCTGGGCGCGATGGGTGCGATACCACAGAGCGCGTTCGAGGCTCCGGCATCCGTCGACTGTCGACCGTTGTCCGGACGAACGGGCGACGAGCCCCCGGCGCCGCCTGCCCGCGCACAGTGCGATGCCCGGGGAAATGGGGAGCCAAGCCTTGCGCAATTGTGCGACAATGGAATCGCCGGATCACAGATGCGGGCATGGATGGGAGGAGTTTTAGATACGCAGCACGCGGAGCCCGAAGGGGGGTTACGATGACGGGCGAGGGATGACGGAGGTACGCAATTCGCGAATCATGTGTGTGTGTGTGTGGTCGTTGACGAACTGACTGACGCAGGTGGATCATCAAGACAGCGAAACAGACGGACGGAAAGACGCGGTCTCGAGGTCTCTGTCTCGTCCGGCGTCCGCTGCCTCCTTCCGCCTTAATGTACTTCAGCGACTAGCCTTATTCATGTAAGTAAGCACGATCATGGGAGACTAAGTAGTGGACTCACCGAGACCGTCCAGGCACGTCTCCGGAGGCCTATCAGTGAACAAGAAGGTTGATATCGATGTACGGGCTATCCGACCGCCGACTCGGGAGCAGTTCTTTGTTCTTGCCTTTATCTGAGCACAGTCATTGCTCCTAATCCTCCTGGTCCTTAGGTCGTACGCGTGCGCGAGACGTCATCGTAGTTGTGGGGTCCGGGGATACATATGTAGTGGAGACAAAATTCGAGACTCGATAGTCCGGGATTGACCGATCGTGGGTTTCAAGTGTAGATGACGCAGTGGCGTAGCTCCTTGATTTTGTTGTCCGGAACTCGCCAGGAGTGAAACCTAAGTAGTATACACTTTACGTTTCTGAAACGCCTCCTATCATACCTGGGGCATCAGAGGAGGGGCGGGAGGAACGTCGGGTCCGCATATACGTAAGTATACGTATCGCATCCCGCAAGGGCTCAAGCCCAGCTCCAGACTCATAGACGGTTAGGCCAGGTTAGGCCCGGTAGAGGAATATGACCGGCGTGCGGTGTTGAATCCGAGCTCGAGGGCACGGCGCGCTGCGGCAAGCCGTGATCTCGTGCGCGTTTTTCCTCGGACAGTGCGAACGCGGAAGATCGTTTATCATCGGAAACTAGCGTGAGGAGGTCACCGAGTATTGCGTTGAGCCGTGCCAAGGTTGTGGGAGTAAAAGACAGATAGTGAGGCACACGGTCCCAGCCAGGGTGCATAGAACTCGGAGATAGAATGTCGTGTGGACGGAGTGCTCCCGACGAGCCCAAGTGCGTTCAAAGGACGCGGGAGCCTGAGGCGAGGCCTCCCGGCGCCGCCCGGCGAGGGAGCGGCGCTTGCAGGCGCTTGCGCGACGCTACTAAGTATGTAGACCCGGACGGCGCTCGCCCCTTGCTGTCGGACGACAGCTGCTCTACGCCACTGTCAGAGTGCAGGACCCAGTTTCCTATACAGTACGGGGGCGTACTAAACTTGGAGACGGCGTCCCGGTCGAGATCTAGACGAGTTGCCACCGGAATGTGGTTGATGCCCGAGGGACGATCCTATGTAGTGACGTTCCCGCTGGGAGATCGCAAGATCGTGTGCCCCTGGACATCGGCTTTCAGGGGCAGCGGTGCTAAGAGAACGTCGAGGCCGCGAGTGTGCCTTCGAACCACTCGCAAGTATTTAAGGGGAAACTCTCCGGTGAGACGAAGGCCGGTCGAGTGCTGAAAGGTGCAGAAGCGTTGACGTGTGACAAGCAGCCTTATTCGACTATCTGACGGGCGGCGGTGTCGGCCGCGATCTACGCAGGCCAGGACAAATGTTCTAGGACGGGCGAGGGCACAACTGGATCTATGAGAGCGAGCTGAGCGGGGCTATGGCGCGATAGCTGACTATATCGGAGTAGTCCAGACAGATCGTAAAGCCAAGCCTACGACTTGTGTGTGGCAAATACCCGTGGAGCCACGGAAGCTGGCGGCGGAGGTTAGGCGGAGGGAGTACCAATTGCAGTTCCACAGATCAACGAAGCGGAATGTGTCCTAGTCCAACACGACCGCCGACACTGAGCGATGGGGCGGGTCCAATGTGTAGGCGAAGCGGGAATAGAAGTGCTCGAAGGCATTTGAGTCCATCCACCGTGCCGGCCGGGGTATATTGAAGACATCGGTGTTCTGTGTTCTGGACTAGCGCGCGGTGTGCTGTCTTCACTCTTCGGAGACTCAAAGTGCACACTCCTCGGCACACAGCGGAGACATGAACCAGCAAGAGATGTCAGCCTGGTTGAAGAGCGGCCCATGCGTCCCTATTTTCAAACCAATGTGGGTCCGCGACGGTTGGTAGGGTCGTGGCCGGTCCAGGGCAGCGAAGGTCGGACGCGAGCACAAGCACAGAACACAGAACGCGCTCAGACAACAGGGGTGCAGTCTTGAGTCGGGCGAGGAGCGCGTAACGCCGAGCGGAAGGTAGTGCGGGCATGACGTCGCCAAAGACGTGAAGATCAGGCTTTGAGCCTGAGCCAAAGCCACGCACGTGCAACACTCTTCTCCCTGCGGTGCGCGTCCAGCTCCCCGCTACGCACAGTTAGGCGCGGTGTGTGGGCGCGGACTCACGCTCTCGGAGGCCTCGAACGCCGGCGGTGCTGGGGCAGACTCGAGGATCCAGCTGGGAGGAGAGTGGGAAGAGAGTGTCGTCATCATCAGCGGAGCGACACGCGAGTCGCATGCCCTGTGTCCCGCGTCCGGTGGCTCTATGCTCGAGGTTCGACATCGCGTATCGAGCGTGCCGCCCGAAGATGTCCACGAGAGCGACATAATCAGAGATGCAGTCCTGGGGCGGAGATGATGCGGCGGCAGAAGACGCGAAGTGCGCGCGCGCGAGGCTTCGGAGGCTCCGCCCGCTACCCGCCATGCCTTCTCGAGAAGGGGCGAGCTATAGGCCTGATGGATCGTGCCGTGCCGAAGGTTGTCAGATGCAGTGCGCATGCGTCGGAATCGACTTTGGGCGCTTTCCAAAAAAATTGAGATAGTGCGTAGGCGAGCTGCGAGACGTGATGAACGGGCGGGCGCGAGATCATGAACACGCTTCCTGTTCTGCTTAAAATCGAAATGAGCGCCACGCTCATCTTGAGCTGAAACCACACACCTGCGACGCACGGTCCTTTTATCCCGGTGAACGTATCTGTTTGCGCTGCGGCTTGTGTCGAGTAAGGTCAGAATACCTGATTGTTGTGCGCTGACAGACGAACGCACCACAAAGCAGGCGGGCATCTTGAGCCAGTTCCATGTGCATCTCCGTCTTGACAGAAGCGAGCTTCTCACACAGAGCACAACGCGTTCCGTACGCTTCTTCGAGTGCATCTTCTCCTCTAGCGCGATACGTGAATGTGGAGATGACAATGAGACTCTCTTGTGCGGAGAGAGGAGCGAGACCGACCTTCCAAAGGGGGATAAAGTGATGCCTTGCGAGACGAACAGAATACCAGCGAGCCGCGCGTTTATGGATAGATTGAACGTCGGCAGGCCTGGCGGCGGACATGAGCGTTGCCACACTCCGCTTCCCAAGCTATCTATGACGATACCCCAGGTGGATTCGCGTGTGCGGGGCATGCACGAAGTCCTCGCCCGATGAGTACCTGCCGGCATGCATCTTGGACCACACAATTGAGCGTGTACGGAGGAAGCGCTCCTGCATAGGCAAGAGTGACTGGTCAGAACGCGTCCACTGTCTTCCTCTCCCCATGTCCGCTCCTATGAAGAACACGAGAACAGAAGATATGGCGGTCAGTAGTGCACCCGGCGTGGAAAGGCGGATGCCCAGCCTTCCCACTCTCGTCCAGACCGCCCCTCATGGCCTCTCCTTCTAGTGAGAATGCCCACGGTATGGTGAGGAGAAGGGCAGACGCACGACAGTACTCTTCTCCCGTGAACTTCTCTTCTTCTGGCGTCCCCAGGCATACGGTAGAACTGACTCGCTCCTAGCTCCGAAAACGCGCTGTTCACTCACAAGGTGAGCGGAGGCATGTCGAACACGCTCGCGGAGAGCGGGCGCGTTGAAGTCCGCGCCTCTGCCATGGACTCCAACGCGATAGGCGACTTGACGTGATGAACGGAGCAACGCTGGGTGAATATGGCACCCTGGGAATGTCGGATGAGCATGTCGACACTATATCAGACTCGAAGACAGAAGAAGCATACTATTTCTATGGCCTGAAATAGCGTAACATTCTGCCGGTAGTTCCTTACTCTTCACGAACGTCATTACCACGCTGTAGATGCTTTGTGTCGGAGCTCCGCACAGATAGATGCGCGTAGAAGGGGCACGTACCAGAGAAAGCTGTGATACATTGAGCATGTGTGGAAGTTGAATGTAGTCGACGTTCGCGCGGGGCGTTGATTGTGGTCGGAGAAGAGTCTGAAGCCTCGGATGAGTGATTGTGCTATATGTCGCAAGAAAGAAGGTTGCCGTGACGGAAAGAACCTTGCTCTACCATCTTGAACTCAATCGTAATGTTTCCCACATCCGGATTTTCGGTCTGATCGTCCTATTCAGGTTGCACGGCCGTGAGATAGTCTGTCATGTCCTACCCGTGAGACGAGCTGATATGTCATGCCGGCTGGGTTTGTGGGAGATAGTTGGTACGTACGGCAAACGATGTAGCTTGAGAGACAAGCAATGGCGAACGTTTGGAAGGGCCGTGCTATGTTGAGTCTGAGCCTGCGAACGATTGGGTGGCTGGAATGAGCGCATATAGTCAGCTGTACACGCTTGCCAAGCATACGAAGATGACTGCCATACCAGAGAGTCACAGTCGCAGCGTCATTCTATTGTGTTCTCGCTCTCGGTTTCCCATCTTTCGAGCAGAGGAGTAGGGTGGATGGTGGTAGGAAGAAAAGACCGTGTATGGCGCTAAATGCCGCAACCCTCCTCCCAAAGCGGCAGAGGGCGGGTGCACAGCCACACCGACTCTCCCGCAAATGGCGCCTAAGTATGCCGGTTCGGTTTGTCGTAGCGTAGTTGACTTTGATATATCTGTTCTCTGTTCAACGATTAAAATATTGGATGTCTGATCTAGCTGCATTTATGAGCGAGCGGACACTTAATGACGTGCTGAATCAGTCATGTTGTTTCAGTGCTATTCAGCTTTAGCTGAATGCTTATTAGAACGTTACAATATATATCACCGTGACGTCAACGGGCACTATGAGTCTCAGTCACCGTATCATACTTAGTTGGTACCGCCAAGTACTGACAAGTACTGAGAGTAAGAGGTTCCTGTTAAAGTAGCAGATCTAGTCGGGATTCTTCATGGTAGCTATGAAGGTGCCTTCAACATAGTCTCCAAGTACAGAGTTATACGTGGCGGTCTAACCTCCGGGCGCTGGTGTGTCGGACTCCAGATGAACATTCCAAACAAGCTGCACACGGACTCTAGAGCTAATACGTCTCACCATCCGGATAGTGTCTATTAAGTTGGATCGCATCTTCTCTAGTAACCGCAGAACAGGAAACGCTCCTTTGCCGCAGCCTATCGTAGGTCTCATGTACATAGTTTCGTGCCTTTTTGTGGGGAGGATGCTAGTTCTCAGTGAGCTTTCCGTACAATCACAATACACTGAATGACACGTACTTGTGCGCTGAAAGGGTATGTATCCGTAATGAAGGGATACTGAACGCGCCTGCGCTGAGAGGTCATCAGAATTAGCGACGAAAGAGATAGTTGAAAAGAAGAACTCACTCGACGACTTGAGCCTACTCCTCTAATTGTGCTTTCCTCTTGATTACTGCCGAAACACCGATGATGTCTACCAAGAGCGCTGTCTTCCTCGTCCAGATGCCTGACGAACCTAGCGCCCAACGCGCCAAGTATCTCGCCGAGCATATGGCAATCATGGAGAATGTCCTCGAGGCCGGCGACATCTGCACGTAGGATCCTGGTGTCGCGAACACCTTTAGATGACTCGTCGCAGCACGCTATACGAAGCATGTACTCACACAATTTGCGCCACGGTCGCTGCCGGAGGGTTCCTCCCTGACGAAGTGAAGATGACCGGCTACTTCGCCATCATCCACGCCGACCCCATCCCGCAGGTCTGGGACATCCTCAAGAAGGACCCGTTCCACACGTCCGGAGAGGTGGTAAGCGATGAACGATCTCCATGATGAACTCACGAGTGGTACACGCAAGAGGCAGACACGACGGCGGCCCGGGTACAACGATGACCGTATCACTGGCAGATTTGCGGCAGCAGCACGACACTATGTAGCCTGATCAGCATTGCGGACGCCTCATACAGTAACAAAAGTTGCGGTGTCACCTCTGCAATATCTTGTCCAGCTGACAGCTCCCCCTCTCTCGACCACTCCTACGACGTTGCATAGTCACCTCGGTCCGAACTGATGACTCAAATTTCGCTCCGCTAAAGACCCGGGTCATACTCTGTCGTGATGTGGGGTCGGTCAGTACAAGAGATAGCTTCATATAACCAGCCTTGCCAGAAACTTCCTGTGCGACCCGTTCCCGAAGATTCAGTTGCGATAAGTCTATTTCTAGCTCTATCGAGCGAGACGCCTCCATCACCCTCCACACCCCATACCAAGTGGTTAGACTCACCGCGACCCTCGTGTTCACAGCCTGGTCGAGCACAGGGATGCCCCGCTAAGACCCGACGAAGTTCTTCCCTGGGATTTGAGAATGCATCTTCCACGTCCTGATCTCGGACGTGCCCGGCGTGCAAAGAGCAAAGCATGACAACGAACACCTGGCATATGTTGCTTCCATCCAAAGTGTTGTCGCCGATGAGTACAAATGCACCGTAACGTTTGTCTCCGGCTGTCTCATGGGCTATACTGCAGTTGTGGCAGCAGGATCGCTCCCGGAAGACATCACTGTGTCAAGCCCTAGTTTCTATGACGACATCATAGTTCCATTGTGTAAACACCATCGAGAACGTTTGGGATGCCAACCACACGGGCGATCTGTTCTACATACACGTCAGAAGAGGTAGTGAGTACCGGAAACTCGCTCTAGGATGATTGTAAGCTCACATACTTGGCCACATGGGTAGTGGGGGTGTCTCCAGTATAAGTACCAAGATCGCTTCGATTATCTTGGGGATCCCGAGCCCGACGTAGGTGGCAGAAGGCGAGCGAGGTGCGGGAGCCAAGACAGTGACACGGGAGTAAGAGTCAACGCGTCACGACCCAAAGCGGGCCGCCACTGGGTTCGGGAGGCACGCGCCTATACTTCCATTTTCGGCTGATGCTATAGCTGACTCTTTCGAACAGGCTCCCCCCCTGACGGAAAACATTCTTCATTTCTGACACCATGATTGTTTGGATACCGATACCAGGAGCTTCGGAGATACATGTTTTACAACAGCTCACTATACTACCTAGAAAGGGGCGCCAGCTCGAGTCATGTCATCACATCGCTTGTTGAGAAGCATCGCGAGGACTACTACCGCCTATGAGCAATAGATCAGCCTAAACGGAATCACATAGTACTGCTCACTTTATGCGCTTATAGAGAGCTTCAAGGACTCTCCATCACCTTCACATGTTGAGATATCTATTCAGTAGTCATGACCGAACGACTCAACGAGCAACGTGACGTACCAGGACAATGGTCATCTCCGCATCCTGATCCGCTCAGCACCACCAACAGTCAAAATCAGTCCCATAGGAGTCTCCATAAGAGTCGAGCTGTCATCGCTAATGTCGTGGTCCACCCTTGCGTATCGATCGTAGTCATTGTCGGAATCTTCGTCCCTTCTTTGATCGAGATCGGGCCAGTCGGGAACATACTTTGGCACAGGCTTCACCGTGAGCCGCTCCAAGAACGGTGCTTGATTCGTGATATCCCGACACAGAGCTTCAAGAGCATATTGTGACACGACCTGAAATCCCTCCTCGCCTGGTGATGGAGTAGTATGGGATGGGCCCGAGATACTCAAATGCAGCGTCAGGGCGCGCAGAGGTGAGGGAATCGGAAGGAGAATGTCTCGTATGCTATTCTACACGCGTACAGAGCTTCAGTGATACGGTCTAAAGACAAGTTGTGTATGACTTACCAACGTCGTCTGGCCATCTCTCTCGTTTCCGGAGACCGTGAGCTCCACCGCGATTCGCAACGTTCGCAAGTCGCTGTATCCTTGCTCGCGTAGAGTGCTCATGGCGGCGTCAAGCACCTCGAGATTGACTGTGCCGAAGGAGAGCTCGGTAGGATGTGTCTCTGACAGCACCTCACGGAGCAGAGGAAGATGATCGACCGCATCGAGGTGCTTCCAGATGTGAAGCTTGGTGACTTGACACGAGAGTCCCAGAGTATGGAGTGTGTATATCTCTCCCAGGCACTCATTCAGGACCGGCCAGGATCCATCGCGCCCATGATTCCCCTTGTTGCGTCGGCGTATAACGCGCGCCTCGGCGGGGTCGTAATATGAAGCAGAAGTTATGGTATGGCCGTCACCGGGGATAAGTTCGAGACGTGAAAGGTTTGGAAAGGTTCGAACAAGGGATATGGTGTTCAGATCAGCAAGTACTGAAGAATCGCACATCATGCCGAAAGTCTGCATTTTCAGGAACGACTGCCCTATACCAGATGACGTCACTCTGCCAATCCGTACTAGATAAAGCATGAGAAAACTGACCAATTTCTTGGAAGCGATTGCAGCGCAATTGCTTCAGAGTATCGGCGTGACGCTCCAGAAGGCGGTGGCTTGTCAATACTGAAGACGTCCCAAGGAATGGTTGACAGGAGATTGAAGCTGTCACGAGGTGGGCAGGAAGATCCTGGACGACTGCAATAATCATCGCAGGACAGTATATGCTCGTATCCCGACCCGCGCGAAGCACCAGATGCTTGATGGTAGTAAGCCCACCGAACGCAGCCTTGGATTTGGCGATGGAGTCGAACAGACTATCACTTGCGTGCAGAATCAATGTATCGAGACACAAGTCCGGACACCGCAAGAGTCGCATGAAGCAAGCTTCTTCGATCACGGACTCGGAGGACCTGAAGCCAGCGGAGACGAAAGGATGGACATCAATCTCTAGTTGCTTGAGCAAGGGGAATCGGGTAGTGCCCGGTGCGAACATGAAAGTCGTGAAAAGCTCGACGTCTTTCATCGAACGAAGGATTGCCCCGCCCTGGAGTAGATGTCTCGGTCCCTCGTCATAGCAGACTCGGCAGGTAGTCATAAGCGCGGCGATGACTGAGGGAGGGGAGCACGCCATGACATGGGCAATCACGTCGAGAGGGAGCTGCGCGGACTCGTTCATTGTCTGAGAGATCATAGTCAGTCGTAGCTTGCACATTATACTAGTTCAGCATACCGTTCGTGACAGCGTTTGGAAGAGGAAGGAAAGGAGACTCTGATGAGGAGGATAGAACAAGGCGACGCGAGTATCGAGGCTCCTAGGTACCGCAGCACGCTCGGCGTGTGAAGTGGTGAGAAATGGTCCGTGCACTTCTCGAACAAGAAGCGCACCTTGTGTCAGGTGGAGTCTGTCCTCTGGCCTCATGCTTTGTCGGATTTTCATGTGAGCATTCGGGCCGTACGTGGTGGTACATAATCGCTAACTCAACGCTAACTTATCGCGCAGACACGTTTACGTGCTCTTGAGGTCTGAGCTCCGAGTGAACGACGCGCGAGTCATACGTATGTACAACACCTGTACAGACATAGTAGAAGTATGATAGACAGAAGAAGCTAATTCATCATCAATATTCTTCTACCTGGACGTAGCAACAAATCACATACCGTCATCAAGAAGGCTCGCCTCACCGTCACCACCCTTCGTCGTCTTCAAGCATGAACCTCGCAAAGTCTTCAGTGACTTGATTCTGTTCTTCGCTACTCGACATCGACGATGTGTCATCGTCAAGGTCTGGATGCGGACACCCGCTGGTCACGACAGAGACCTCTGTCAGGAACGTCAATACGTTGCACAAGCGGTGCTCTTCAGCTCGTAGGTCCATGCTTCGTAGCTCTTGCTCGAGTAGACTAGCCGCTTCGCGAGCTTGTAACCGTCTCCATCGCTTGAGGAGCAGCTGGTAACTCAAAGTCAACACTAGAGATCGGAGGGATGAGAACGCGGCAAGGGAGGCCCGGATCGCGTCCTGGCGGTTGAATATGAGTAGGCCGCCCACACGAGGGAAGGAAACATACCATGATGACATTGAGACCGACCTCGTCCTCAACGGGCAGCAATCGGACTTCCAACTCCAATACTCGCAACTGGTCGGACTGCCGCAGCACCGTAGAGAGCATACCGTTCTCGCTGAGAACGGTCGTTCCGGCCACAGAGATCACGAGGTGCGAAGGGCGCATGTCCAGGACGACGTCTGCGAGATACCCCTCGCTCCTCGTCGATATCAAGTCGAGGACTCGTAACGTCGGAACATGAGAGATGAGTCCAAGTTCATATAGGTCCATCACGGTGCCCGACACCTCCTTCAAACGCGCCCAAGTACAGTTGTAGCTCTCTTGATCCTCGCGATTCGTGTTTCGTCTAACAAGAGAGTCGTTCAGAACAAATCGCTCCTCCGCGTCCTCTTCAGCTACTTCTGATGGCAACCGAAGAGACAGGTATTCGAGGTGGGGGTATGCGTTGATGTACACGATGATGCCCGGCGTCGTAGGACTTGAGTAGCTCATCGTGAGCTTGCGAACTAAAGGATACACGGCGTCGTACTTGATGACCAGCGGATCGACTTCGAACCCGTTTCCCGAGAGCTCTTCGAGTGTATTCAAGGACCGGATGAGGATAAGAGTCGGGTTGCGCTCGTCAGGGTCGGCAGGCGTGCTCCATGTGGTAAACCGCTCGAGCTTCAAAGATGCAGTGACGAGCGAGGAGGAAAGAGAGCGGATGAGATCGAAGGAGCGCCCGTCCGTTCGATCCATTGTGAGATGTTTTAGAGTGGTCAGGGAGGCGAAGCCGTGAAAGAGCGAGTTTTCGTCCGCGTCTCCGTCGGAGGCATCCGAGTCCGATATGAGGATTGCTTCTGCGTCAAGTAGCGCGAGGGAGTCGAGCGTCAGAAGAGGATGCGCAATGACGCCCCGGAGAGCGAGAACGGCGCGAGGGGGAACACCGCCAGCGAATATCTCGAGACTTCGCAGATGGCGCACACGACTACCACCACTCTCCGACAGGACAAACTTCGCGAAGGAAATGATCTGCTCGGTCGAGGACAATACGACTCCGTCTTCGAGGAGGTACCTTGCGCCGCCGCCCCGAAGGGCGCGACATGTCATCGACATTCTCAACCTGCCCGAAAACGGGGAGACCTCCATGATTGCAAGGAGAATGTCGAAGGGAAGTGCAGGATCGTCCATGATGGTGATTGCTCTAGTATATTCGAGCGAGAATCAGTATCAGTGCGCACAGGATGATTTCCAAACTTCCACATACATGTTTGCCGTAGTATCGATTTAGCACACGTGGGAGTAGAGCATTGAGATGTTTTCTGGTCAGAGATCGTCGTCTTGAGTAAAGAAGACTCCGGGCAGTCTCACGGCTACATATTCGGAAGTGGCGTGGCTCAAGGGCGTCTCCTAGGATAGCGCTCGCGGATATACCCGGGTGGGCTGCAATGGCCTTCAGCGACAGTCATACAAAGACATTCAACGATGGGACTTCTTAGCGGAAAATAGTACTCAGATTCAGAACAGGTAGCGGAAGAGAGGACCGAGTGATTGGCCGCAGGGGACTCCAAGTCGGCATACGATTGTCGGAGAAGGGAACATCGAGTGCAGCAAGCCTGTATAATCCCGGAGATTTGATAGGTCTGCTCCGTGTATTACGAATTCGCGAAACCTCGCGGAACTCATCAGATGTGTCCGGATGACGGACTCTGGCGGAAGGGAGCTTCACCAGCGCTTCTATTGCCAAATTGGGGGAGCGGATGAGCGGGCCGATGGAGTCGGACGCCTTGTACAATAGCAATCGGGCCCAGGAAAGAAAGTCTATGCGGGTGGCTAGAGCACACAGCATGAACACCGCGGACATAGTCCAAGACAGGGGTATAGCGAGCGGAAGGACTGCTGCCGCTTCCTATTCCAGCCGTATCCAAAGCGGAGCGGACTTTGTCAGACGCACCAATCCTGCACTGGCAGGGGTAGAGTAGATGGTGGTCAGAAAGGTATATAAGCACCACATGCTCACCCCCAGTCCTCACTCGCCAAGCTAGCCCAAACTCTACACCAAATCAGCTCTTCGTTCATAACACATTATCTGCGCAGACATGTTCTCCAACAAGGTTGCCGCGTTCACCATCCTCGCGCTGGTCGCCAACGTCAGCAGTGAGTATCTGCTTCTGCTTCATACGCATAGCAGAAAGTATACTCACTTTTGCTCTCGATAGCTCGTCCAGTTGACCTGGGCCAGGACCCGTCTACGTTGACGTCCGTTCTCCCGACCTCGATCGAGAGCGTCTTACCCACCGCCTCGACGATCACGGTCACCACAAGCACGATGAGCAGTCCCTCTACGCTGTCGATGATGACGGGTACGGACATCGTTGCATCTACTGCGCCAGCCCTCCCGGTTGGTTCGTCTGTCGCTGCACACTCGTCAGCAGTCCCCTCCGCCCCGGAGACCCCCGCCATCCCGATATCATCGCCGTCGAATGCCGTACCATCGACATCGACGCCTTCAGGCCCGACGCCCGTCCTACCCACCGACACCGCATCATCACCCACCGCGTCCACAACGCAACCCCTCGCTGAGGGTCTCCCGAGCAACCAGGCGAGCTCGAAGGGCGCCGAGAATTTGAACGCGACAAAGCCGCTCTCATCGGCGCCCGACGGTGTGAGGAGCGGGCTGCCCACTACCCTCGCGGCCGCCGCCATCGAGACGCCTGTGCTCCCGACCGTGCCAGCGTCCGCGCCCGCTTCTCTCGAGACGCCAATCCTCGTCGCCCCGGCGCCGACGACACTGACTTCCCTCGCGACCATCCCGGCCTCCTCGCCGTCCGCGGAGGTGCCTGCGTCCATGCAGTCAAGCCTCGCAGCGCCAGCGGTGCCCTCGAGCCCTCCTGCAATCCCGACGACCTCCACGCTTATCGCGCCGCTTTCGACTAGCCTCCCTGTAACCAACACTGTGAGCATAGCTTGAAGGAGGGCGGCGAGTATAATGTAGAAAAGACCGTCGATAATTCGTGTATGCCTTTCTGAATCATACGAAGCCTAGTGCTTCAATAGACATTTATCTTATGACAACTCGCTTTGAGTTGGTTGTGTGAATTCACCCAGAACAAAACAGACGATGAGTGCTCACAATCGACGGGCCATCTATCAGGCTTCTGCAATCATATACATATGTTCGCCCGTCCCATTGCCTCCTGAAGATGAATGGGACTGATTCCAAACGCACCTCGAGAACTAAGTATACCACGCAGCGCGGGTTACGTGTAGCAATCGTCGGGCTTGTCGTCCGTCCGTGCGGCGTGCATCCACTGTACGCACAGGGACCCGCGCGGTCATCTCCTCAAACAGCAAAGAACTTCCAGGGAATTAGAAGCATCGTCGTAGAGTGCGAAAACAGGGAGAGCGACTAGAAGATATATGGCGCCCCCTCGAGCTCAGCCGAAGGGTGAGCTTGAACACGCTTTTCCCCTTTTGACGAAGCAGCGGGTACCAAGCAGTAGAGTAGGTAAGGACACAGCTCGTCGCCGTCGAGAAAGCAGTGGTAGGAGGAGGAGGAGCATCATCATCATTATAGGAGGAGAATATTACGACTCAGCGTCTACTAGGATGGCGGCATCTGCCGGGCCACCGTAAGCGTGATGGTACGTCCATCCCTCACGTCAATAGCTCCTCAATGCTCATCGTCTGCCTAGGGAGACTAGAAGACATTCACAAGTTTTTCCCAGGTCACAATCGACTGATATCAACCCACGAACGAGTAATACACAAGGAGTAAAGGTGTGATACCAAGAGCGACCTCCCTACAACCGATCCGACGCTCAGCGCCCAGGCGGGAGGAGGAGGAGGAGGAGGAGGAGATGGGGAGGAGGAGGCGTAAGGCGTAATCAATAACTACGTATACATAGCGCGTATTAGGAACGAAGTGAGCCAGTAGTTACGCCGCTAAATCAGAGAAAGTCCCCGGATAGTGCGTCTGCAACGGTCGTGAGTGATATGTCAGCCTATAGTATTGAGCAATCGGCAGCTTACCTCGCGGTCTGCTTCTGCTCGGATATGTCTTTCGATCACCCAGAAGATTACCTCTTGTAAAAGCCAAAGTCATCCACTCTGACATAAGGGAACGGAGGCACGTCGGATTTGCCAGAGAAGTCGTTCATCAGATCGACTTCGTTCGGCACTGTGTGAAATAGAATGGACAAAGTCAGATATCGCGTCCTGCACGCTGGAGTCTATGACACATACTGTACTCGTCCAAGAACCCGAACTCCTCTCGCATATGTGTCCGTCTGAGTTGCCATAGGACCGTTTCGACTTGTGTGTAGAACGACACAGGATTTACTTGAGCTATCATATCACGTCGCGTGTCTTCATGAACATGCCCGGAAACGCTATGCACGAGTGGCGCGACGGCGAAAAGGCATTCGGCATAGTGCTCCGGCGATTCCCCTAGAATGCTGTCCGAGGCCCATAGAAAGCGGAGAGCTCTGTTGGGCCGGAAGTCGGGAAGCGAGGTCACTAGCGCGACATCTTCGGTAGTGGCGTTCCAGGCGAGACATAAGAGCTCGAGCTGGGGGCACTTGTACACATGATACGCAAAGCCAGCCCATGTGATCTCGGTAGGAAGGAAGAATCCATAGGATGCAAGGCGAAGGTCGGTCAGCAATGGCCAGCAATCGGCGATAGTCATGATGTCGTTGTTGTCGAATTCGAAGAAGATCTGTAGCTCGAGACGAAAGCGGCGTATGTTGGGGAAGAGAAGGACGGGATCGAGGTTCCCCAAATGGAACTGTCCCTCGGGGGTGCCCTCGTTCTCTCGCACAAACTTCTCGTCCAATGGCGTCATTATTTCGAGGACCTGGAGGGTATGAGGGGCGCAGTGATCCTGCAAAGCCGCGAACAACTCCTCGAGCTCAGCAGGGGGTACACTGAAGTGAACGATGATCTCGAGGGTGTGCAGGGCGCAACTTCCCATGATTCTGATCAGTTCGCTACAGGGTGCCAGGGATTGGTCGAAGACAATCCACAGTTTCTGCAGCGCGGGGAACGGAGGGCGGATGCACTCGCGCATTAGTTTCATATCTTGCTCCGCAACTTCTTCGTCCATCGATAGCCGCAGCCTCCGGAGGGAGGGCTCTTCAGCAAGGCGATGAAGGAGTGGAATCGGCATTCCACCTGCAGTATTGAGGTAGAAGCCCTCTAAACGCCGGCAGTGAAAAGCCCATTCGATCGCTGCCTCGACGACAGGATCGGGGTGAGATGAGGGGATCTCCAAATCGGTGATACTAGGGCAGCAGTCGACGATGGAGTTGAGAGTCCTTTTGACTATATCCGCGCCTTTGGTCTGTGGTGGTGTACCAAAGCTGATGGCGAGGAAAGTCAGCTTGGGTCCGAAGAACATTGGGAGTAGCTCTGTGCAATCGGCATCCCGGAAATTCCATCGGAGATGGGTGAGGTTAGGGAGCAAGACTCGTTGCCCGCGTGATATACACAAATGTAGTACCACACGTGGGTGCACAGAGTAACGATGTCCCTGAGGCCTGTTAGGAGCTTCCATGTTGGTAACCTCGTTCTCCGGGAACTCCACAGGATAGAAACCGAGTTTCTGGATGCGTCGCGCATAGTAGTCGAACCTCGTCCACTCTGACGCAAGTGGTGGTCTCAACGGTGTCTAATTGTTCAACATTAGTGTTGTGTAGCACGACAATCTCACATTTCAAACGTAGAGGCAAAACGTACAAGAATGTAGCGCGGTTCACCGCTTGGATCCCAGTCCAGTATACTCTTCATCAACACACCATCCGGGAGCGTCCGGACAATCGGTGCCAACGAGATTTGACTACACCAAAGGATGTTCAATGTTGGCTCGAGGAACGCTTTACAGGTTACAGCCAACGACAGGAGTGTGGGATTGATATCGCAATATTGATGGAAACCCTGGAAAGGATCCGCATCCTGTACTGGAAAGTGGAGACGAGCGAATTGCAAGATGTTATGATAGATATGTGGGTCAAGGAGACAATGATGCATCGTGGTGAACCAATGGCAAGCAATAATAACCGAAGAGAAGGGAAGTACAACTTGCTAGTCGATCTAGAGAGCCTGAGTGGCGCAGATCAAGCGATAGTGAAGCGCGCGCCGGTTGCATCCGGGCCGGCCAAAACGACATCACGACTGGGGTTCGTAGGACGGTAGTACGTAGGAGTACGTTACTTAATAGCAATACAAAGTTCGTCCGAGTCTATTCAAAGCCGCGCCATGGCACCGCTCGCGATATGCGGACACACGCTCCTCTAAAGCTTGACGGTCTCTCGGGAGTCGGGCGTCGCGATCTCATCGTGAGCAGCTCGCCCTGCCACCGTGGTCAGTCAGTGGTCACCAGTCACTCGCCAGGCTACACACGCATACCCACCGCGTTCCATGTAAGGTTCTATAGCTGGAAGGGCTGCCGCGCAGGCGAATAGCGACGCGGACGCGCGCCGGCCCTCTGCTTCGCCGTATTGTAGCATACGTACGTACACACACATCCGTCGAAGCCGCCGTCGACTGCCCAGTTCCTGAACATACGGGCGCAACTGCACCCAGCGCCCCACGCGCAGGGGGCCTCAGCCAAGGCCCGCACTCGTGCCCTCGTGCCCTCGAGCCCCTCCCCAAAGCACCGTGACTGGGGTGGCTGGCGATGGTTCGACGCGTCGACGAGCGCGCGCGAGCGATGCGGGCGTTCTCAGTCCCAGGCTCGCGAGTGCACGCGGAGCGTTCGTCGTATGTATGTGTGTCGTGCCGTAATGCGCGAGGGACAGATCGAGGCATATTGCACTCTCGTCCGTGTGCCGTCGACGTCTCGACGTCTCGGAGCCCGCCGTGGGACGGGAAGACTCCCGTGATCGTGCAGCCTGGTCCCTCCGGTTGCATCCCACCACTCGGCGTATACACCGCGCGCAGTGGCGCACGCGCACGCGCCCTCCACGCACATGCGAAGGCGGCCGGCCCCGCCCACCGCTGAAGCTTCAAGCTTCAAGGCTCAGCGCGAACACAGTGCTCGGGTCGCATTGAGTCGGGCTGGGCACCGCAGCCCATACTGCCTATCCCTGCGCTCAGCCGCTCAGCCTCTCAGCCCGTCAGCCCGGGTTCGCGCGCGTGAACTCCACCGGGTGCTCCCGGGCGGGGCGTCCACGGTTCTGTTCTCAGGTTCTCCACCAGGCTGGAATGGGCTCAGCAGCTACTACGCGCGCTCGCACGCGCGCGCAGAAGGGTGCGCGCGAGAGCCTGGCGTAGGACGGCCGATTCGATTCGATTCGAGTCGTTCGGTTGGGTTGGGTTTTGGTGCGCGAGATCCGCGGCCTTCGCCTCAGGCTCCAGCGAACGGCGCAGGTACCCTCGCGATCGAGCCCACATCGACGCCGTCGAACCGGGATAGAGTTTGCGAAGCCCCGGAAGGGGACGCGCGGGCGCGCGAACGCGGAGAAGGCATGAGGAGGCGAAGAAGGGAGCCCGCGCTCGTGTTCCTCGCCAGCACCGCGTCTCCTCAGGCGTCAGCGTCCTCTTCGTATCGAACGGGGAGGCACGACGCTTACCGTCCAAAGCACAACGGGCGGCGGGCGACGGCGACGCTGCTTCGCGCAGGCCGCGTCCTCGACGGGCTCTTGCCGCGCCAGGCGCTTCCAAGATGCGCGTGCTGTTCGTGCGTGCACGCGTTGCATCCCGTCTCGGCTAGTATCGCTGTGTCGCCGCCGGCGCGGGTCCTGTCGGGGGCGGCCGCTTCCCGCTTCTCGCTTCTCGCCGGCTCGGGGACGCGATGCAGACAGAGCGGGGGGCGGCGGGCTTTGCCAGGCTCGTGGCGTCCGCAGGCTGAAACGGGAACCAGGACGACCAGGTGCAAGACCGCCGGTAGGGTGCGGCAGGGGAGAGAGAGGACTGAGAACGCGAGAACGCGAAAACGCTAAAATGCCGAACGAAAGAAGGCGCAGGGATGCGAGAACACACGGACGCACGGACGCGCGATCGCGGGTGAGTGGGGCAGCCGCCGCCGCCGTTGCGCCAGTGCGCCCGTTCGTCCGCTTGGGGGAGGAGCGATCTCGTCCGGGTAGGTTTGAGTTCGGCTGCTGGCCTGGCCGCGGTTCGACGGTGGATGGTGCTGCTCGAGGGAATGCCGGAACGGGTGCGCATGCGCAGGCGAGTCATCTGGTGAGGGGATTTACGAGAGGGCTGCCCATGATCGACCACACAAGTGCCCGCCGTGCCTGCCAACGTGACCCGGGAGGAGGGGGGAGTAGGAGACCCGAGTCGGAGGCGAACCGCGGAGCTCGAGAATAGAGAACAGCTCGAGGTGGCCACTGGGCGTACTGGGCGCTCGGGATCTGCCTGTGGTCTGCACGCAGCACGAGTGCAAGCCCCACAACATTGATACTTAGGCTTGTGTGAACGAACCGGTGCTGCGGGAGAGCTAGACGTTCACGAGCCCCGGGCGCGAGAGGGAGAGGTCAGCTGCTGCAGACATCTAGCCGTATATTGTAAGGTTCAGCACATTACGGACGACATGATGGGGTTAGGGGTTCTAAAGGAATGTGGCGCGTGCTTCTGGGCTAGCTGGAGATGAGTGATGTCTGCGCATGAACGATAGGAATCTTACTTGGGCCGCGAAGGTAGCAAGAGTAAGTACCTAAACAAATCGCGGAGCCTGAGCTTGAGGTTGATTACGAATTTCGGAGCGAAGCCGAGATGGTGGATGGGAGTGGCCGTGCTAGTCTCAGAGTCGGTGTTGCTGACAGAACGACCGCGTCTAGAGCGGGTGGATGGGAGTTGAGAGGTAGGACGAAGCCGAGGCCAGGAAGCGCACAGTCAACGTGCGGCACAAGGGCGACTGAGGCTGAACGAGTGCGGCGCATCCAAAGCGTGAGTTTTCCTAAAACGAGTGGGCGCACTAGGCTCGCTAAGCAGGGAGGGCCAGGAGAGGTGGCGATATGCCTCACACGGCGTGCATATTACAAGCGTGGCTCCTCCTGGTGCGTGGCAGGTCGTCCACCACGAGTCGGTGTAGAAGCTCTCATGCGGGTCGGGGTCCTTGGCCGGCTCCAGCCGTTCATGAGCTGAGAGAGAGGGATAGCAAGTGCGACATACCAGACGTCGAGCAGCCTTGAGCTAGAAAGTACGATAGGAATGGATGCGCGTCAAGGCGAGGATGCCGTACAGCAGCTAGTCTGTGAGCTCAGGTGAGCTCCCGCGCCAACGTCCGGAGATGAGATCTCAGCGAGGAGAGTCTTACCGCTGGGGTAGACGCGAAGGAGAGATCGTCCGCTGGGTTCGGGTGCAATGCAGACATATTGGGCGGTCGAAAAGAGATCGTGCGGGCGATGGACGTATGCGATCAGTGCCAGACGTCGTGTGTGCGCGGGAGAAGACACGGGCTGGCTATTCCCACTCGGTGGCACGCACCCTCTCAGGCTCTCCGCCCGTGGAAATCTCGGGGCGGCCTTCGCGAGCACGGAACGGCGTCTTGGACGACAGATTATGGTCCCCCCGGCATGGGCACGAAGCGTGGTATTCTGAGAGGAGGCCGGACGGTGACCAAAGCAGATACGGACACGAAGGCCACATCTGAGGAGACTCTGGACGGGCGAAGAGTCGTCTGGGTTCAGCTGCAGATCTGTGAGGGAAGGGACGAGGAGGAAGGGAAGAGACCAGGCAGGGAACGCACCAGCCAGGCGCATCACTTGCCCAGTCGGCAACCGCCGCGGCAGCGTCCCGCAACCGCCAGCGCCTCTCTGCCAACGACCGTCCTAACCGGCGACTTTGTATTCGTATTCAACCACTCTGTATGACATGCCTAGCTTTTCCCGCCAATTCCGTTTTTGAATCCGACATACGTACAGCCTGCGTACAGCTATCCGCACTTTCTTGTCGCACCGCACCCAGACGCCCGCAGAAGAACATCTGTTTGACACGTATGCACAAAGTCCACATGGTTTCAGTAAGTTTTCGTTCCCTGTTGTCGACGCTGGTTCGCAACTGCTCACGACGGCTGAATGCCCTCTATCAGGCTCCAAAACAGAACATTGCAATAGAAAATATGACATTGCCCCTGCGTATCAAGAGACTATCTGACATTGCACCTACACCTCGTCGCGATACCAGCGACTCTCATGTCGTCGATAGCTCCGCAGTAAGCCTGCCTCTCGCACACGGCTATCGCTTCTGACGTAAGTAAGTCCCTCTCTGGCCGCACCAATCCTCGCGTTCGAATGCGACGTCTCCTGGTCCGCGGAAATCCCTTTCGCGTTTCCTGACGCGATTGGTTGCAGACTCTGGGGGAAGAGGGCATGCCTTTCGACGGTGGCGTCTCGTGCGAATGCAGACCCAGCTGACATGCCGCGGCATTGACTCGCTCTTGATACCGATAGCGTTTTTACGTCTCCACACCACCTCCCGTGGCGCCGTAGTGTCCTGCACACAGCGCTCACGTCAACTCTTGCCCCACAGAGAAAAGTGCCAACACTGAATGCCGTGTCCGTACTGACTTGACGCGGATTGCCGCCTTCGAATAGCAGTATGATGTCCTCACTGAACGCTGTCCAACAACCGGCCTGCCATCCGTCACCGGCATCTTTACGACTCGGCGTATGTTGCTGGTGGGTGACCGATTAACCTGGCATGTACCGAACTGACCGACCTGGAGGACAAAATAGTTTCCATGATCCGGGCGTCGACATCTCAAGCACGACCCGCCTCTCACGCCGCAGGGTCCTGCAAATGCAATATTCCCCTCAATCCCGAGGCACTTCGCGTTCACCAGTCGTGCTCGATGCACCACTGGGAATCGACAATAAACGGTGTCGCCATGAGGCTATCGAGCTTCTCCCTCTCGCACACGGTGCGCCCGCCATTTGGACGATATCCATAGAATTCCCTCGATCGCCGCATGTTCCGTCACTCTCCTCGTCATGCGGCACACCCACCCAACACGCACCACCGCGGCCGTGACAGCTCGCACCAGCCTCTCCGACTCTAGAAGCCTGTCTGCCCGCCGATTGCGTGTCGAGACGCGGCGCGCACACTACTGCCGAAGATGCATCGCCTGCGTCCGTGCCCCCGCCCGAGTACGGTCCCGTCGTGGTACACAAATCCCGTCTAGAAACTAGAACCCCCATCACTGCGCGGCGCCCATGCCCATCCGCAATAGTCCGCTCGCTCACTCCAGCCGGTCAGGGCTGCGGAGCAGGGCGAACGTCCTCCGTCCTCCGTCGCCGTCGCCGTATCCGACCAAGTACTCTTGAAGTTTGAAAGCGCTCGTGACTCGTCCGTCCGTCCCTGCCACGTTCGCCGGATGCATAAGTACACATCAACCGGAGTCCTCGGGCGACATACGGGCAAATGCAGAACAGGACCCGCGCTTGACCTTCGCGACTCGCAGGCATGGAAGCCACCGCCGGCAACAGACACGGGCGGCTCATGTTTTCCTCCGCCTCCTCCCTGCTGTGGGCCTACTCCATCCCGAGACATGCGGCTGTCGGCACGAGCTGGAGATGATTTGGCTGTGTGTCGGATCGGTCTTTGACCATGCGTTGGTCTCGGTAATCCTCGTGCGGCTGTCGAAGAGCCAGCCGGCGGACGACGTGTGTGGAGGGATGATGAGTCGTATGTGTATGCCCCACTACCCAGTCTGGGTTACAAACCGGCATTCTATCCTTCCGCCCATGTTGTACGACGTGTGCTCGTCGTTCCAAGGTATGTATCCTCAAACGCATCTGAGTCAGCAAATCCACACTGAGAACATGGGCGGTACAGACTCACCACGCTGACAAATTGTCTCGTTGGGAAGTCCCAAGCCCGAGACGAAGAGAGACACTCGTGCTACGAACGGGATATCGCATCATCGAAACCGGATGCACTTGGGCTGAGCACCCTGCACGTCGAAGGGCCGACTCTTCGGGTTCGACAGCCCGCCCAAACACAGAGACGAGCGGCTCTCCGGGGCGTGCGTCTGAGGTATCTGCGACGCTCTTCGATGCTTCGCATCGCTCGATCCGCACATCGTGCTCCCATCTTCCTATGTTTCAAGGAGACCGACGACTTCCTCCCTCGACTGGGCCGACGAAGTGTGTTCACGGACACCAATGAACCCAACGCGGGCAACGAACGTTCACCGCTCGGCACGAAGCATGCGCCCGACGCCCCGGAACGTGCGCAGCACCAGCACTCTTTCGCTCCTTTCACGACGCACTGGAACTGTGCTGCCCGCATCACGTCGCCCGCTCTTCGCACACACACCCGTTCTGGCCACTCGGCGCGCAGCTTGTGCACCTGGATGGCCTCCCAAGTATCCCCTGCACTTCCTAGTCCGCCACTCCGACGAGCCAGGCCGCCGCGCCGCACTCATGGAACCCCCACCCAGTGCTCGCCCCCGCCGACTCGGACAAGCAAGCCCGGCACCAAGTACGCATCGCGCCATCTGATTCCCCCCGCCCGACTCTTCTCCCCCCTATCAGCTCAGCCCACCCGCACCGACTCGGACTCCGCGAACACCCCTCGCCTTGCCCGTCACCGTTCACGGTCTGATTGTTAACCATATACAACACCCTCCCGTGAGTCCGTGCGTCCCCCGCAAGATAACAGCCTATCGCGCCGGACGGGAAACCCGCCCGTGCATGAGTCAGTCTGCTTAGTGCTACTGCCAGAGCCCGACTCAGGCTGCCGCGCGCGCCCGCAGGGAAGTGCGCGGGTAGACGCCTCCCCGACGCGCGCGAAGCACGTCTCCTACGTAACGGGCACTGGCGCGCCGGCGAGCCCCGCCCTCCCGTGCTCCTGCCACTGGCCAGCGGCCACGGGGCTTCCTGCGGCTTCCTGCATGCGCATGCCCCTGACGGTATGCCATCGTCGTCCATCCACCGCAGCTGCGACTCCCGCCGCACGCGACACTCGTCCCCGGCTGCCGCTCATGCCAAACGCCCTACGAACCTCCCAGCAACTACGGACGACGGTGTTCGTGCATCCGCCACATCTCGAGTGCCGTACGGTTGGAGAACGGGGAACCACCGCGCAACGCTGTGCCTTCACGACTTCTCTGCGTGCCAGTGCCTCTACCCTTGTCTCTATTCTCTGCTCTTTGTCTAGTCGCAGTGTGCTTCGCGTACCCACGCCGGGGCGTTGCCGGGACGGGACGGTGGACCCAGCGGACTCGGACGCAGGCGCGCCTAGGGAACGACGCTTCTCGGGCGCCCGCGATCCGGCGCGACAGCGACAGCGACGAGAAGGTGCGCTGCGGTACGGTGTGCGCCGCGTCGCCCTGGGCCCGCACTGCCGCATGGGGACGGCTCGGGCTGGGGAGGGGCGGACCGCCGTGGACGCTGAGTCGGCGCTGCGTTCCCAAAAGCAAAGCAAGGGCGAGAGTGCGATGCGGGCCAGGATGCGGCAACGCACGCGCACGCGCCCCCTTCCGTGCATTGGTGCCGTCAAAGTGAGGTACCGCCCGCGGCGAAGGACGTGCCGGGGCGTCGCGGAGGGTGGGGCGAGTCGCCGCCCGCTTGGCGCAAAGGGGAGAACACCCGCCCGGCAGGAGGTTGGTAGCATGCAGGCAGGGCGTGTGTCGGCGCTGCGTGTCTGCTGCGTTTGTGACTGATGAGCAGGAGGACAGGGAAGCTGGGTGGTTCTTGGTCTTTCTTGCCTCGAGCTTCGACTGTCATATGAGTATTGAAGACGTATTGTCAACAGGGACGTCGAAGCTCGCCGTACCCTGTGGCAGTTAATTCGCGGGTATTCACGGGGCACATTCGGCTGCACGATTGCTGAGCGCGAATAATCGCGACTGCTGCCCCATTCGTGCGTGTTCTCTGGACATTGTCGTGCTCGTCGGGTCGTTTGATCGTCATCAGCCACTGTCAGCTGTTCCGGATGTTGGATCGCTGCGTCGTCAAACGACGAACGATACAATTGGGTGTAGGTCCTATTCATGGAATGCACGATGGTATGAGCTGCTGATACCGTTTCTGACTAGTCAGAAAGAGCACTGAGCACTCGGGCCAAACAACCGGCCCATGGCGTCTTCGTGTCGGCTTCGCAGGTGACTCGACTCGCGCACTCTCCCGTAAGGCGTATGCTTCTGAGAACGGCACCCCGCCGGTAAATCGGCTCACGGTCAGATAGCAAGGGAACGCGATCCACTAATAGCCCAGGGCTCCGCGGGATGCTCCACGAGGCTACCGACCTTCGTGTGACCCCCCGTGGCCGGCGGCCCATGAATTGCACTCTTTGATGCACCCCTCCCGCCCTCCATTCGCCGCATGCTACCGCCGATCTCCCGTGCATGCTTCACGTAAGCTATGGTCCGCCGGCGCCGAGCGAGACGAATTATTGATAATGATTGGCGATGGAAAGCTCAAGCTCAAGCATGGGCTTCCCCAATTCGTTGCGCAGTCTATACCACCGGGAGAACAGCTCGGGGCTCGGGCGGGTCCTGCTATCACATACCCGACTACATCCACTGCGCAGGGGCTTCTTTCCGGGAGCAATCTTAAGACTTATCGTGATGGTCGGCCAAACTGCGCACAACGTATCGGGCTATTTTTTTACATTCTCCTTGTGCTGCTCAGGTTCATCAAGTGAAGTTCTGCATCACAAGTATCGAGAGCGGTAAGCCATTATCTATCAGCAGGGTGATGAAACTCCCCTAACGTGTGCTAAGTGGCGGTATGAACTGAATTGCAGACTATCACAGGAACGAGAACTTCCTTAACCCCCTTTCCGACACTTCGCGATCTACTCCGATCCCTAACAGTGTCGGAGCTACCGCAGGGTCCTGTGGGCCACAGTACGGCCTGTTCCAGTGCCAAGTATGCGATGGCCGGTCACCACTCGGGCTCTCCGGGTAGCGCAATGTTGACTATGGGTGTTATGTCGGGGTCGAACGTCGCTTGGCGGCTCAACGGCTACTCGTTCGTTGGATGTGAAGCTGCCATTTGTACTGGCGGCTACCCTGGATGGACTTCTAACCTCTTGCCAGAGATCTGGGTGAGGTTCGTTCTCGATGGAGAAAGGCGTTTACCTACTTGAGTGAGCACGTCCAGTTCTCTACTTGCTGCGTCCACTGACACTTCCCTTTCTACCAGACGAGCAATGCCAGAGTGTTCAACCCCACTTAAGGATTGTATTGCCAGAAGCAACCGACGACATGATCGCGGGGGTCGAAACATGCTCTCGACGTCATTTATGAACGTGTTCCTTTCGCGCGCTGCGCCTCTTCTGCGCGCTCACAGTACCTCCGAGTGAGCTAGACGGGCCCTGTTGCCTTGTTGGAAGGGTGCGTCCACGATCGAGGTCAAGAAGATGCTGGATGCTGTTCTCGCTGATGTCTTGCGGAGTCCAGAACGCTGGCGCACTACCTTCGTGCTCCTGCTGACGCATCATCCGAGTCCCGGAGAGAAGCGGCGGGTTCGCTCTATGGGCTCGTCAAAAAGCGGCTCTGCGCATACGGGTACTGTCTGCATGCGGCCCAGTGCTCCCGCAGCCGTTGTATAATCTGAGATGCGTTTAAGGATCGAAGGCGGCTCAGGTCCATATGTCCGTCAGCTATGCTCTGGCGTCGGAGACTTCGAGCATGGCAATTGACTGACCGGGGTATATTGCTCTCGTGGCTGTCAGGTGTACCTCAAGGGAAGTAGAAGTGAACGCTGTACCTGAAGTTCAGAACACATTGACTGAGCAGAAATAGCGGTCAGTCGCGGCTTCTCTGTTCATCCTTTACAGCTGCTGCGTATGTGTCACTGTCAGTGATCGGGAACTTGAAGTGCAAAGGCGGCGTACATCAGAAGGAAATTCTGCGCGCATGGGTACGAAGGTGGACGCGCAGCGAGTCGAGTCTAAAACAAGAGTAATGCAGTCCTCTATTCAGTAAGCGATAGTCAGTATATTCTACCGTCCTATCAGTGTCCCGAGTATGGAAAAAAGATGTACCAACCGTCTGATTCCTCCGCCGCATTGTGGTTTCCGTCACGACGAGTTGGGTCCTCGGACTTCGAACCACGGCATGCTCCCAAACACCGAGGCCAGACGCTACACCAAGCGTTTATACGCCACACGGCCGTCATTCGTCTGTCGTTATACTCGTGTGCCTGTCGCCCTGAGGACCGGATAGATGGATATTCCTTTGAATGAGGCGTGTCGCAACTTAACGCGTGCACAGCAATCCGGTGATCAAGGTTCGGCGGTCAACACCTGTCGTTTGCACATGGTGCATGATGGTGTTATCCACAGGTAACAGGCAAATTATTCAGACAAGCGGGGCTTACACCACTTCAGATATAGCGCACAGAAGCTCACTTACTCTTAATCCATCGCAGCACGCAGGGCGAGGTGAAGAAGAAAGTATGTACCGTACACGTCGATAACTGCATACTTCACCATTGGGGAAATGGGCCCTGCGGCAGATGCCGCTGCCACGTTACAACCGCCGCAGAGCGCTAGTTCAAGAGACTCCCTCCGAGGGCCGATTCAAGGCTGGCAGTAGCATCTGTGGTCTCTTATCTACTCTGACCCTCGATCATTGACTTTTAGGGAGTCGATTTCAATATGTAACTGAACGCTACACATATCACTGTTGGCCGAGGTAAGTGAGAAAGCCGCTGGACTTCGATATCGCGTGGATGGTCATTGGTATCTCGACCGATGCTTACTCGGAGGTTGTTACAATCTAGTATCATGGAGACCC
This sequence comes from Daedaleopsis nitida, assembly GCA_022606115.1. Taxonomy (NCBI): domain Eukaryota; kingdom Fungi; phylum Basidiomycota; class Agaricomycetes; order Polyporales; family Polyporaceae; genus Daedaleopsis; species Daedaleopsis nitida. The sequence continues at coordinate 3,532,066 of JABYQM010000003.1, read as the reverse complement.
ACTCAAAATTGAATCGTGACGCCTGGTAAGTACAAGTTGGTTGATATGTACGAATAGGTTGATATGTCTGCTTCAGCTGTACTCTGAGAGCAAATAGTGAAGAATTTCCGCCGTACGCAGTTCAAGTATCTCCCGCGTCCTGTGACTTCGACAAGCAATGCCCTACGACCACACACGTCATATCAATACTCGACATGCGGTTGGTTACTTCTGTAATCCATTACAACCTTAACGCAAGGGTGAGCACGGTTGCCTCATGAGTCATGAACGATAACGGCCAAACCTTCAAAAATGTGACTCTGATGCTCACGCGGCGGCAGTGGCGTTTCGTGTGAGTCGCCTTGACAGAGGTCAACTTCTGTCTCGAAATTGGATACTGACGGACTATACAACAGTATGTATCGCATACGCAAACGTTATACCTCGGGCCGCTAGTGAACGGCGAACAAACGGATGTCCCGATCGACCACTGCAGTTTCTACACGCGTTTGCGCGCCCAGTGGGTCTCGACGAAGCCCGACCCGCACTCTGCAATCAGGACTTCTCATGCCGTCGCGGCCAACTCTTTCAAGCTTCGATGTCGAAGTGATCTCGCGCAGGTGGAAGGCCGCGGAGATCATCCGGAGACATCAACGTTGAGCTATCCCCGGGATGCCCGGTAGCTCGTCATCCATATGACACAAGCACACTGAGGCCTAGGACCAACTTCAAGCCGATAAGTGGCTCCCTGCGTCACTCATCGCCTGTGGTCTTAGTACTTACTGACGAGTACGTGGGATCAGCTTCTTACTACTGTTGGTGTGGTACAGGACATACGACAATACCCATCACATAGCTCCCGTTTACGCCGTAAGTCGCTCAAAACCTGGAGACTTTCTGTAATAACAGGCAAAAGGCTACTAACCGCCAATGATGACCCAAGTAGATATCTATTCCCGGAGGATGCCCCGTAGTCAATTTGGCCTTCTCAGGTTGCTGTTCAGAGGTGAGTCTGCTCGTATGGTGGTGCCGCTCACAAACGACTTCTCAGTAATAGCGTTGTTGAAACCTTCCGGACGCCCGCACCCGGCCCAAGGATACTCCTACTTATAAATCCGCAGCCTTCGTACGAAACGCTTTTTCTACAGCACTACAACACGGTGATTCACTCTACACACAGCGTATCTGCCCATATATCGTTGCTCGACTGCAAGTGGAGTCAAGCGGGTCTACACAGCGAGTCAAAGGATGAATCCTCGCACAATCACCGGATGTGCCGCGCAGACGCCACAACGAACGTAAGTCCTTCATCGGGTGCTCTCGCTACCAGTGACATTCCTCGGTTCTCCACATATCAAATGATAGTCCAGTTTTACTATACTCCGACGTTTCCTTGTTTCCAACAGGTGTACTACTCTTGTTGCACCATTCGGGTTCTATACGTACATGAAGTCTATGGCGGCGATTAAATCACTGTCGGAAGTTCGGCGAGACAACGTTTGGCACGTCAGGGAACTCCAAGCCACCTTCTATGTCGCCGCCACCAAGGATAAAGACAGTACCCGCGCCGTCCGGCTGAGGATATGCCGTAACAGTGAGCATAGTTCATTCGCAAGCTACTCAATACGTGTGCGCCGTTGCAAGACCGCTGACTGGAGGTCTGCACCATAGGCTGCAAAGGCGGTCGCAATGCCCTAGGAAAATGGGAATACCACAATGTCACTAGGACGGCGCAGAGAACTACTCGAGGCTGACCTCTGTCAGACGCGGCTTCGAGTCAGACGCGGCTTCGAGTCAGCATGGGAGCAATGCAGAAAGCACATCCTGCGCTCATATTGATGACATTCCAGAGGCATAAACACTTGCGTGGGCTGCTGTTCCGTCTTTTCCGCGCGTGCAGGAATACTCACTTCACTGCCGAAGGTTATGGCATCACACTTCTGATCGGTATAGCCGGAACAGTGTTTGGACCCAACGCAAGTGAGTCACTATGCTCGAACGTGGGCTGTGTACATATGATACAGAATATCCTGGTGCACACTGCGGCGCAACATCAAAGCTACAAGCCTCCATGTCAACCTACCTATCGCCTTCGGCAAGATACTCCTCGAGGACCACAAGATATACTGCTCGAAGACCACAAGATATGAGGAATTCAGAGGCCTGCACTCGCGATATGCCAGACCGACACGTACCTGTGCCCAGGAAGGGTATACATCCGGCATGGACGCCGGCTTCCTCATCCGAATCATGGACAACCCCAACGCCCAGCTTTGCGCTAATAAAAGGCGGCAAAACAACCGAAGCGATCTTGATGCCCTCAATGCCCCACTGCATGTCGTCAGCTTTGTGAGTTCATCGTGTACAGATATACACGGCGTTTATTACTTACCATCTCTCCGGACATGTAGGACGGGTTCTCTTTGAGTAGGTCTCAGACCTGCTCGACAGTATCAGCGCGAACGATTGCAAAGGAGCCGGTCATCTTCTCCTTGGCGCCGGCGTCGGTCATCGTCTCTACGTCAGGGAGGAGACCTCCGGCTGCGTCTCTTTTTTATGGGCTGAGAGATATGATTCAAACAGCATGAGTTGGAATCGTCGGCTGGACATCTCTGTTTGAAACCCACTGTCCTAAGTCCCGACTTTCAGCAGTGCTTTATCCTCCCTGGCTAATATTCTCCTGGAATTACTACAAGGAATGTCGGATGGGCAGTACTGCTATGAGGAGTCGAGGTTCTAGTCGTCCTTGCGTCAGATATCACTCAGGCTGCCGCGACACCCCCGGGCAGGCTGATATCTTAGGCCCTCTCGCAAAGCCTTACCGGATATCTCGAACTCTTTCATTCTTGAGGTCGGCTCCCGGCAGTAGCAGCTCTCCCCTCACCTTTGTTTGCTCATCTGTAGGTTGCCATTACAGGAAGCCATGTTGCCCGCGCCTGTCTGCATTGGCAATATCTAATCAATTCTATGCAGCGCCGCTCGCTATTGTACTTCGTCGCACAGGTACGCCTCAGGGCGGCATACTCCTCCGCCTTCATTCCAAGCACTTTCACACCCGGAGTACCTGCCCTAGGCTCACCGCGCCTCGCTTTAAGGTAATGCTCACTGTGTCTATTCTTTCCGGAGAGTGCTCAATTCAGAATCTCTCAACTGGCATGCCAATTACCGACAGAGCCGTCTCCGACATTCACTCAGACAACACAGTTCGCTATCGTGGCGGCATATCGTTCTAGTTCTAGGCGCATTCCGCAATAGCACCACAAGGCTGTCTCTGACACGGTCTCTGTCTCTCGCGCCAAGTATAAAGGGATGGACCTCATGCGAACCTACTCAACAGCAAGTCGCAACACCTCGGACGAGTCTCTCTAGGCAGAACACTACGCGATGAAGTCAATCCACCTCCTTCCCTTTCTCCTCCTCGCACTCTTTGCAGTCGTCGGAAAGGTGTGTACCAGCACAATTCACCGTAACTTTGCACCAAACTGAACCTGTGGATCGCTACCCAGGCAGAATCGGACGAGTCGCTGGGCTGGGGCCTGAAGTGGCTCATCAAGAGGGACGACACTCCAGAAGGCTCCACGGGAGTCATGGTGCGTAGCGCATTCCGGGTCTCTCATTTCAGACGTACGGCTGATACGTGTATGATTGCAAGCAGGATGAAGCTACCTCCCTCGACTGAACATCAGCCTTGCCGGCTTCTCGAGCGGCTTTCGTTCTAGCTGATCAAGGATGACAAGTTCGTGCTCGGAGACATACTATTTATGATCCGAATCGGCGCTGCGTGGCTCTCAAGCAGGCTGCCAGACCGTTCGGACGATGGTGGTTCTGAGATGAAGTTGTCTATGTGTGTAATAGTGGTGATCATCGTCGTGTCTTTACAACGTCAGCAGAACGGCCGTCTTGTCGTATGAACAGTCCATTCGCTGCTTCCGGAACACCCTCAGTAACGAATCAGTTCGTCGGGCTTGTGTACTCACACACACTGGCATGATGCTGACACAAAGACAAGACACTGGGACACTGAGATTTGAGAGGTGTCGATGTCGATAACAGAAATCGTTAGCACGCTGGATCTCACACCAACGTAATAGTACAACAGCTCATGTTTATTGGGGCTGGTTACTGAAAATCTGTATACAGGCGACGTTGAACATGTCATGCTAGTAACGCCATTTCATGATGGACGATGACAACAAAGACTCTGAAGGCCGCGGACTCGGATAGTGGAGTGCTGGTGCCGGATAGGCAGAAGGGAGTCGATTCAAAGCGGCTGCGGGACGGATTGTGCCACAATCCCAGTCCTTCTTATCTACCGCGCGATGTCCTGCGCTGACGAGCTCGGGTCGGACGTGGACATGGAAGGAACGAGGGGGCATTGACCGAACGTGCCGTGGGAATCGAGGATGGGTCGGAGAGGTCGGACTCGTAGAGATGCGTATGTGCGGACGGCGTACGCCTAACCGGTGGGAGGCTTCGTCAGCCGTCCTACATTAGGGTTCTTGAATGAAGTCGATATGTCGGCCACCATAGTCCGCTACACGTGTCTTCTCCACTCCGAACTTCACCAACGCCCGTGTGGCCGCGCGTCCGCACAGATGGTGATTCTGCGTTTTCGTTGGGCCGACACGGCGATTCTCGCACCGTCGCAGCGCACGACGGCCGTCCGTTAGCGGCCAGGGGGAAGAGCACGAACGGGCGATCCAACAGGGTATGTCGGCTTGGGTCTGGTGGCAAAAGGGAGTGGATAGCGCGTGGGCTGCAAGATTACCGAGTTCGTGTTGCCGCCCGTGTCTCGGAGCTGCACGTCGAGGCGGATGGGGAGGCTCGACTGTCGGACCGGTCGTAGCCATACGAGCTGCTGAACCTGCGTTGCCCCGTCGCCATTTCTCAAGCTGTCTCCATTCTGAGGCTGAGACCTGGAGGACACGGTGAATCCGGCATTTGTAAGGCAATGCCGGAGAATGGATTGCGGTTTTCGTTGAGGTGCAGCCCGAAGATGACGACGCATGGGATCACGATGGCGCTGGACTCGGTTCCCGAGTGGCGATAAAATGGAGGTTGTGTTCTTTCCTGACGGCGAATGAATAGCCGCATAGAGCTGCCAAGAAAGGAGAATGGTAGGGATTGTGGTGGAGGTACATGAGTCCTCCGTCCGTGGTCATAACGGCGAGCACGACTCCTCCGAGTCATCCAGCTGGGCCATGGCAAGGTATCCCCGTTCCGTGTGACGGGTTGCATGATGACCCAGAAGTACCGACGGGATGGAACCCAGATACCGTGCTGGTCCGCTTCAGCACTTGCGCCTTCTGCCTGATTCGATATGACGATGAGACAAGGAGATTGGAGCAAAGCGCGACACTGCGGGTGGGCGAGCGAAATGAGGAGTGGTGAGCCGAAGGGGGCAGTCCGAAGAGCAACATTGCCAGGGCGTGCGAGGCTCCCTGATTTGCGAGCTGGCAGCCACAACCTGTACGTCCGCGTATTAGCATCAAAGCGGAACCTGGACTAGAGTATGCTGAACGTACGTCTGCCAAGCTGGTGAACGAATCCCATAGCTTGCCGTCTCTGAGCCGCATGGCCAGTTCGAAGCTCGAAGCTCGACAGGTGGGGGATCTGTACCAGCTGATCGTCACCGAGTTCGTGCCGCTTCTCTGGCCATCTGCACAACAGCTCTCCTTCAAGAACTGTACCACAGTCAGCAGGCTACACAGCTATGAATCGTTCAGGATCACTCACCCACGATGTCATCATGCCCTCGACGAACAACCTGCGCATCGCGCACGAATGGGCACTCGCATACGCATACCCTTGTAGTCACAATCGAGTCGTCGTTTTGCACAGTGACTCCGGTCAGTTCTGCGCCAGAACCGGCAGCAGCATTCACGGCGGCCAGGATATGTCGCTCGCTAGCAGTATCGGTCGATGTGGTAAAAAAAATCCTGTCCTGGAGATAGGACATCTTTGAGAAGTTTGTCTGTGGGATGAAGGGGGTAGATATCTGGTGGAGAGTGGAGTGGCATCGAGGAAGTGGGTGTTGGCGAGTCTGAGAGCTTCCGGGGTGAGGTTATAAGCAGTCAGCGCAGTACGAAGGGCTTTGTTGCGTGTGCGAGGAAGGCGATAATCGCATGGAGTGGCAAGAAATCTCCTTGCCCGCCATATTCTTTGAAACTTGAGGTCTACGGCGTTTGGCAGGAAACAGGATCGCATTACATCCTCTTCGGACTCACATGCAGTCTTCTATGGGACGAGCGAAAGAGTCACATGCATTCGTGTCAAAGGGATACCAAGTCCAGTGATATTGGAGGGTACAATTGACGAAAGGACGAACCAAGGTGGTAGAAACAGTACTACATGCCACATGAACGGACTTACGTGCCTCCGACTCAAACTGTTCTTTGTCGACCTTTCTCCTGCCTTCATCTTCTCCTCCAACTCATGCTCCTTGTCGTTTGACGAGACATGAGCGATTGAGCACCCACTGCTCCATGTATCCGTCCTCGGTCTCATCGTCCCTTGTCACCTTCCTTTTGCCCCGCCGTGGTGCCGACTGATGTCCTGCAGACAATGCAGATCCTGGGCATGGTTATTCAGACAGCGCTGAATTCCTTGAGGCCCGCGTACATGCCGAGTGCCGTGGTAGTTCTCCGTGAGGGAATACTGACAAAGTGACTGATGCCAATGGAGCAAGGATGGTGGAGGCGAGCCTGTGTCGGGCGTCTAGTCTTCCGTTTGCAGCCTCGGCTTTCTCCGCCGCCCTCAGCCACATCGGCGCTAGTGGTACATCCTGCCAACCGACTCGAGTCTGTACTTGAGTTTGTCTCCTACTTCCTCGCTGACTTGCAGAAATCTTTGGTTACACTCTCTGAATACTGATAACACGCAAATTTGCCTTGTATGGCATGCTTCCAGTTACCAGGGCTCGATATACGACTCAATTCAAACAACGAGTCAACCAAGTCCTTTTGTATGCTGCTGGCATCTATATTTCACAAGTTTCGGCATCCACATTGCTCAAAATGCGTTGCTAGGCTACTCACAGTGACTAACTAGCGGCTGTAGTCTTTTGAGCAAAGCGGCTATGCCTGAGACTCACGCTGCTGCGATTTTGATCACAGGTAGTCGCGGTAGCAACATGGGGTTGTAATCAGGCTCTGCTAGGCTGCTATAGGCTCCCTCAGTCTGCCGTTCTGGCTAGCTTGATTCCTTTTGACAGATTCAGAATGAAACCTTGTGTCTGTACTGCGGCGCACGGACACACTGGGTGCCGCCCAGGTCCAAGCCCGGGCCCGCGAGCATGCATGGCACTTTCATCGACTGGTGAGTGATCCACATATTGATGAGCATTGATATCAATTATGCAGTATTTCGTGAGCTTGTCGCTTTCGCAGAGAGACTGTGATCGGATCGGTACTCCGCTTGCGACTCGAACGACACTGCCCCGTGCACTAGTTCGCAGTACCCATTGCAGCCGTATTGTCTCATAAGCAACCCCATCTGTCAAACAACTCTACTTGTACCATCCTCTTGCTCGTCAACCTCGTCATGTCCTCTCCCACAGAGAGCTACAGCGCCTCACAACGAAGAATCCTGCGCACGATCACAGACAATGCGCAGAACCGCGGATTCGTCCTAGACCATAGGTGGTCGAACCTCAGCAGGACCCTCGTACAGATGACAGCATGGACCACGTCCTTGGGTATAGATCTCACTGTATCATATCACAAGCTGGGACCTCTCGCGCTGATCATAATCCATCTAGGCTTCTTCACAACGCTCGTGCTCGCCGCAGCCTATCTAGCTATGTGCGAGGTTCCGTCCCCATGCATTCAAGTGCACATTGGCTGATCATATAGCGTAGATCGAAGAGACACACTAAAGATAACCTCACGATGTTCGCGATCGTCAGCATCATCATGGCTTGGATGTCGCATATGGCGTTCACGACTGTAGCAGTGTCAAGAGCGATCCAAGACTTCACCGTGGTGGCGAGCGATATCACGGAACTACGAGCGCACGTCGAGCAGGCCGTGCAGTACGTCGCCACGCTCGACAACCGCGCGTTCTTCAGGAATGGACCCGTGAATCCGTTCATCGCGAAGCCCGCATACACGATGCACAAGTGCGTCGGCACGACAGCCTTGGTCGCGAATGTGAGTTTGACACCGCGCCAGGAGCTTTTGTACCGTATACTCATCCACGAGGCTCTGCACAGGCTCTCGTCGAACACGCGGCGTTCTCCTACTTCAGCTGGCTCCTCGCGAAGAAGCGGAAGCTCGTCCTCGTGCCCCTCGGGCTGCTCTCCCTCGCCACCTTCCGCGCCGCGTTCGCGCACATGGCGGAGAAGTGCGCGCCGGAGCGCGACGTCGCTACCCTCTCTAACATCCGACTCGTCCAGAAGTGGAGCGTCACGGACGTCGTCTCTCTGGACGCCACCACCGCCCTCCTGAACCAGCTCACGCGCAAGTTCGCGCTTGGGCCCGCTGTGTACTGGATCTGGTGCGTGTCATCACTACGGACGATTTGCGAAAATGGTGCACCGCCTCACAGCGATCCCGTTTTACGACAGGACGAACGGCGGCGCGATCAATGCGCACTTCAGACACCCCCCAGGCGGCGGCGCCCGGCGAGTACTGCTGCGCACGCTCGGACTCGTGTTTGGGCTGCCGGTGTGTGTCGTGCTGGTACGCATGCCAGCGATACGTGTCGGGCGATGCTCACGACTGACGCGCTGATGCTGCATGTGCACAGGTCCTATCCGCTCTGGCTGAGTCATACCGAGGCGTCCAATCCAAGTCGATTCTCGGGTATGCCCTTCTGTCCGCCTATGACAGCATCGTTCCTACCTTGCTGGTACGTCCCTTCTTTGGATGCCGGTGCATTGAAGCCCCGTATTGACCAGCCTCTTCACGGTGCAGGGTATGTACCCTTCGATTGTGCATATCACCAGTTTCGTCGGTGCCGCTCGTGCAGATGACGCGGATTCGCCTCCAAGCGAGAAATCGTTGGTGGACGAAGCCGATAGTCGGATAGTCCAGGAGCTGACAATGCAGTCATGCTCGCGTGCAGAGGAGACGAGGATCAGTGGGAACGCTGACACAGACGTTGCAAATACGGATGTCAGCGAGGATGAGTGATAGACAGTAATCCCAGTCGCGCCATTACTAGACCTCTGTGCGAATGTCGAGGTTAGCATATATATACGCTACCATTTACGCTGACGTGTAAGTAGTCGGCGCTGCCGGTGGCAGTCCCATGCATCATATTCGTTACCAGGTAGCATTACGGCTGCAGAGAGCTCGACCGGCCTATCTTAGTATGACTTCAAATGCATGGCTCTTCTATGGGAAGATTCTGTTCAGGGGGCGGGTGCATATTGAATGGAGGAAACTGGTTCTATACAGATGCTCAGTCAGATCGTCCAAGGATTACATTATGAACAATTGTTCCATTGCATGATACGGGCATCCATGACTAAGGCCGAGGCTACTATTCCCCGATTGCCAATGAAAGCGATCTTGTAGGGGGAGAGAGATTCCTATCAGCCGTGTAGAGCCTGACGTGAGCAGTAGCAGCCCCACACCTCATATAATACTCTGGCGAGTCGACAGGAAGAAACCCACGTACCGAACCGAACTCCTCGCACAAGACCAAGACCCAAGACAATGGCAGCTCCAAGCCCGAAAAACGCCTTCCATATCCATATATTGGACATACCCCTCGCTCAACGCGCCAAGCACTTTGCGGCGCATATAGAGCGTCTCAAGCCGTTTGTCGAGAGCGGCGCCATCAGTGAGTACTCGTATCGCCGACAGAGTGGTTAGTCGCGCACTCACACTCGCGCTCCATTGCAGTTGCTGCCGGAGCGTTGCTCCCAGATGGCGTGGTCATGTCTGACCCAAGCTCGGTTGAGAGAAGGAACGGCTCCGTCGTCTTCCTGCGCGCGGAAACCGCGGAAGAGGTTTGGGAGATCCTGAAAAACGACCCGTTCTACACGTCAGGAGAGGTGGTAAGTAGCCTGGGACTCCATCGTGGAATGAGATGAGAGATTTGACGCACACCTTACTCCGGCAGTGGGATATCTCAAGCATCAAGGTCACCCCGATTATGCTTGGAGTCCCGAGTCTGAACTAGTAGATGTCGACAACTTGATGAGTCGATCAGTTCTGTGTATTTGTGAGCGTTGGTTGGCTAGATCATACTCTCCAAGCTGAATAAGGACAGTCTGTGTTTATCGAGTCAAGTTGGCAAAGAAAACTTATTGGAAGGCCGCTCAACTAGTCAGGCTCTGCAGCATGATGGTGGTGTCGGAACTGAAGAGACAAACATCGGGCGGCTATACTTCCATACGGAGTTTCGGAGTCTGCCGGGTCAGTGCCACGACCGTTCAGCGTGATTTCTCGGACTGCTTCTTCACCTTCTCCTTGATATCTGAACATGAAGGGACCCATTCTTGCGCATGGTTCCTTTACTCTTCTCTTTGGGACAGAAACAGACTGATCCTCATGCTTTTCGACCATCGGCATCGACTCGTATCCCATTCAGGAGCTCGACTTTGACGCTAGCGCTTCCATCATGATTGTGGTGACGAAGCAAAGACATACTAGTATGATACAGTCGGCCATCTCTCTGCTTGACATGTATGTCACTCACTTCACGCTAACCCCTTCATTTATATCATGCAGTGACTAAACTTCTCATAACAGGACGATCAGACCTGATCAGACCCCGATGAGTCTCAGACTCGGTCATATTTTTGTAAGGTATCTGTGAGCACTGAGCCCATTGGCAGCCATCGCCACAATCGACGTCGCCTGCCGGTAGGGAGTCATACTGCTGCTCAGCGCCGTCGGATCCGCATGACCATCAGACTCGCTTGATCCATACACACCACCTTGTCCGAACATGGCAGCGGCGTAGCAGCGGCGGGACAGTTCGCAAACTCGTGGCGCGTCGCAAACATATATGTACTCACTCTGACTATGTTCACCGAGCTTCTCTCATCCCCAAGCTTCAGCTGCTATGCCCGACGATACCAGTCCTCCCCCACGGAGCTTCGACACCTCACAAACACAGACCTTATACTTGGCCGTGAAGCACGCCAGCTCCTGCGATATTCGCGGAATTCAGATGGTCTAGCCTCGGCGAGGTTCTTGTAGACGTTATCGTGCGGATGACAGGATTGGGTTCGTTACGTTCTCGTCTTTCGCCTGGTACCGCTGACGCAGACCATCCAGGATTCTTCACAATGCTTGTCATCGCTGCGGTCTATATATCCGTGTGCGTAGCACCAGACTCAAATATTGCTCGGTCGGTGTCGCTGATGGCGCTTGCACCCAGAACGAATAAGCGTATCAAATGCGCCAATACACGGTTCGCAATTGCAACCATTGCTCTAGAGTGGATCTCTTGCATCTCAGCTACCGTCGTGGCGGTCTCCTTGGCGGTCCAACGCTACTATTTGGCTGCTGATGGCATGTCGTCACTTCGCGACAGGATAGACGAGGTAGCGCGTTACATCGATTCGATGCAGCAGACGCAGACAGACTACCTCGCGGAGCCTCCCTATGCAGCACACGCCTGCGTCGGCACCATGGCTTTGGTAGCAAATGTATGATATCCTCCGTATAGTGCAGTGCGATGGCACTCCTTAATCTGACCCTCCTTGACCATCCGCAGGCGCTCGTTCGCCAAGCGGCAATGTGCCACTTCATCTGGGTACGCGGGGAGAAGACGCTACTGGTTCGTACCCCTCCTTGCACTGTTTATCACCACATGCGGTACGCATCCCTTTGCCCCTTCCTATCACGAAAGCATCAGTGGACGCTCATCGACTTTGGAAACAGCGACAGGTACTATGGGCTTGCAGACACAATGCTCGCCCGAGAACGACATCCGTACTCTTTCAGGTCTGCAATTCACGAGGCAGTGGCGTGAAGTCGACTGGGTTTACCTGGACGACACTACGACGGCTCTGCGCCAGGTCGCAAACACACTCGCTCTAGTGCTCGCTGTCCACCGGGTTTGGTCCGTTGCTCAATTCCCGACGGGAATAATATTTGCTGACACCTCATGATAGGGCAGCGCCAGGCGGCATTAGAGAGTACCTCGGCGGAGCCTCTGCCCCACAGCATGGAACGACTCGTTTTGTTCTCCTCGCGTTAGGCGTGCCATTGGGTGCCAGGATGGTGGGTGTTGGGCGTGATGGAAGTCAGATATGTCACTAATCGTGCGTTCATTCAGGTGTTATTCTGTGCTATGGGACGCAACCGTACTATACAAAACAACTCGCTGCAAGTGCGTGTCTTCCTATCTGTCTTCGACAGTTTCCTCTCTCCCCTTTTGGTGCGTATTGTGCCCTTTCCTGATGTCCGGCGAACATTGATGTGGTTTTTTCTTGACAGGCGATGTGGCCATCGCTCGCGTTTCTTATCTTCCACATCGGAGCCGCAGAGGCAGAGAACGTTGCCGTCGCCGCGAAACCGTTTGTAGAGACGACGAACACCTCGACGAAGAAGTTCGAGCCCGAGATGGACGCTCATCAAGCCAAGGAAACAACAGACAATAATCAAACGGGCTCGTAGGCAGTTGGGCGAGAGGCCCAGTGGTTACCGGTAGCCTCAGCCTCAGCCTCCTGTACGGTGCTCTGAGTCTCACAACAGATCTTTACGCTCTCAATGTGTCACCACGATACTCGCATCACTCGAGATGCACCCTGCCACATCTCCGGCGCCGCCGTGAGTCATGACTTTCAGGCGCGGACTCTTTTTACGTTCCCTGTCCGATCAGGCCCCCATCGACTACATATCTGTCACTCTCAATCACCGGCGGGTCGCTGACGGTCTTCCCGCAACCTATTGCTCTCTGCCAGTATGAACGCTCTGCTGCGAGAGTGACTACAACAGCGCCTCCTCATCGGACGCACATGTCAACCATCCGGGTTACATCGTCCGTGTCTGTTCGAGACCACGACACGGCGCCGCGATAGAGCGGACCGCAGTCTACCGGCCATTCGTATAAAACGACTCGCCAACGCCAAGACCCCGTCCCACATCCCCCAAACCATTCGGATGCCCATCGACGATGGTCTCCGTCAAAGTCTCCTGTTTGCACAGATCGATATCTTACACACACTCGCGCACATCGCTCAGCTCAGTGCGGCGAACATGTCCACCAAGTGGTCCATCTTCGGCACGATTCTTATCGAATTGGTATCACAGACTACATCCTCGAGTATGTCTCTGAGCCCGGTGAGCCAGCATGAGTTCACTCAGTGACTTATATTACATGTGGTCCAGGTCTCGCCACGATGCTCATCTTTGCGAATTTACATCGTTGCATGTACGTCTACTCCTTCTCACTAGTCACGAATTTGTTGAAACATACACAGTGTGAGGAAACGTGTCAGGGGCGATGCCACTCTCTTCGCGCTGGTCATCCTTCTCTTCGAGTGGCTCCCTGTCAGCGCAGCATCGACTGTGTCTCTATCGACTTCCCTGTGTAAAGAGTACACGCTTGCATCCGCTACTACACATCCCTTGTAACAACTGTGAGTCTATCCCCACGATGTTCCCAGATGTCATGAAGCCACGCTCATCTGCCTCTGCAGACCTTCCGAGTCGATCGTTTGTCTACTGCGCAACAAAAAACTTCTCCCGAGTCCTGGGTTATATATAGCGACCCTCGACGTATACCACAGTCCCCTTCGCCTCGGCCTTGGTGTTCGAACGACTGAGGTTCAAATTGGAGTTTTGCCGATTCATGGGCGAGTTAGAGCCGCTCTCCGTCAGACGGCATACGAACGTGCTGTCGTACGGAGGTATGACCTCATGGGGAAATTCCCGCGGCCATAGGACGGAAGGGATGTAAGTTGGGTGAGTAGGCTGTTTGAGAGTATCCACACTCACGCGTCTTCGCCGGTCTTCCTCTCTCTTCTCCGCTGTCGTGCAATTGTATGTGTCAGAGTCCGACCGTGTCGTGCTGCATGCTGATCAGCATACTGGAGGGTGTCCGAGCAGCAGATCCGCGGAGAGATTGAACTCCTCGGATGGAGTGGGGTATTGAGTCAGGGAGGAAGACCGCGAAGTTCTGAGAGGATGACGAACGACGTGAGAACGACTGAATGCAGCGACCACACAACGTGTATTCTGGCAGGCCGACGTCTCATTTATGCATTGTACCGAGGACTTGGGCTTTTACTTGCGCTCGTCGAGGAACTATGACGCCAAGTGAGTGCTTCGAAGCCAACAAAGATAGCACAGATACTATCATGAGCCCTGACACGACTCGCGAAGTCAGCGCATGCAATCAAGCACGACGTAGCGTACCTGAACAGAAAATAGGCGTATTGTTCCTGCAGTATAAAAGCCCGATCATTCGTCTACCGTCCTCACTCGAACAGCACTCACCAGTCGTTCAATACTCAGCCTTCATCACCATGATGTTCACCAAGCTCTTCACTATCTCCGCCCTCGCGATCCTTGCTGCCGCCACCCCCACTCCCAACGACACTCCCGCCGGCGGAGACAGCTGCAGTACCGGATCCATCCAGTGCTGCCAGAGCGTCCAGAGTGCCAACAGCACGGCCATCGCTCCAATCCTGGGAGTCCTCGGCATCGTCGTCCAGGACGTTAACGCCCTGGTTGGTCTTCAATGCTCGCCCATTAATGTCGTCGGCGTCGCGTCGGGCAACACTTGGTGAGTAGTATACATTGTTTGGGGGATGCTACTGAGAGCGGGAGAGAACTGACGCTTCGAGTAGCGACGCGAACACTGTCTGCTGCGAGAACAACGCCGTCGGTAAGAGATGTGTTGCGGACTGTACGTTGCGGGATACGGGAACTGAATTGCTGACTTGAATTCGTAGGCGGCCTTCTCTCGGTTGGATGCCTCCCGGTAACCCTCTGAAGCAGATTCAATTGAGGGATACAAGTACCCAGTCAGCGACATGAGACCGTACTGTTGAATGAGAGGTGTATGATGAGTAGTTAGATCGTATATGCAAACCGAAGTGCTTTCTATGCGTACTATGCCACAATCTTGAAGTTGCCGTCACCACAGTGTGGCATGCTAGCTGTCGGTCACGGTGTAGTTGAACGCAATCAGACGTGCGCAGCTGAGTGTTGGTCGAAGGCAATGAGTCCGAAGAGTGGATAGAATATGCAAGGTGTTCGTTCCATCTCAATGGTTTAAGTCTACTTAGTAGACTACGGCAAAGTTTGCAGTGAAGTGTAGTAAGTAATATGAATTCCAAGAGCATCCGACACTCCGAGCCGCCCTCGGCTCTTGCCGCCCGAAACAGCTTACGTAATGTGCGCGCCCTGCCGGGGCGATAAGCCCGCAAGTGTCTCCTCAATCATAATGCCATTCTCGCGATCGTATTCAATTTATCGTATTGAAAGATCTTGCTCACGTCCACACCCTCAAACACACAATATTCCTAGCGACCAGTCATCTTTTCCTCATGCATGATGCCGTCTGTCTCCGCGGAACTTGTACGACAAACTCCACCTATCCTGTGCATCCTCCCTCATCCTCCTGACACCGACCGCGCCCGAAGAGCTATCGAGAGGTCATGCTTAGTAGCCCGCTGCAGGACACGCTCGCCTGAAGATCCAGGATGAAGACCTTCACCGGGAGCTGGATGGCACTATATCTGACTGCGGTTTGGCTACTGGGTAGGAAGGGATCTGGTGTCTGCGCGTTCGCCGACTGCTTGAGATTCTCGAGGTACGACCCGTATTCTGCACCTGCTTCTGAACGTATCTGGTCTCATACTAGAGCTCTGTGCTCCTGCATGAATAAATTCACAAAACCAGAGGAGTACTCGTCGCGCATGTACCCTGGGCTTGTGAACATATCGCAGACGTCGACGCCTAAGGCGGCGGCGCATATAGTCAGTACACAGAGCGGCGCGTATCGTCCATGCGGTTGGCAGACATGTCTAGCACAAGTGGCACGCAGGTGGCTGCGTGTGCTACTACAGACTTGCACGGCACCTGAAACCGTCACCCTCTCTCTCTTCCTGCCATCATCCTCATTTCTAGCATCCCTTGGGACCCCCCCCCCCTCCTCCTCCTCCTCGGAATTTTCATCCAGGCGGTCTCATAATACATCACTATACAGTCTGAACGGTCAAATCTCAGTCGCTCTTTGTCTCCGACCCTCAATGTCGTCTCCTCAAGCTTCCGCCTTGAACCATGCCTCCTTGTTGGACATTCCTGGAGAGACAACATCGTTCCTCGCAATCAAAGACCATTCCAGCGACGAGTTGCAGTATCACCATCATTCAAATCCACCAATAACCCCATCTCGACGTCGTCGGCCGTGGTTCCTTGCGGGAGGCGCCCTCATTCTCATTCTGCTCGCCGTGGTCCTTCTCGTCTACTTCGTGGGTATCAAGTCACACCACACTAGCCAAACCACCTTGGGCGGCGTCACAACTGGTCCAGGCTCCAATGTGCAAGTTCAGATGGGTGGCGACGGCAGCATGGTGACCAGGGACGATGGGTCGACATTCACGTACCGGAACTCCTTCGGAGGATACTGTGAGTGACACAGCACGATTGTGGTATCAAACATACGCTATCTTCCTCTCATTACCCCGTATGCGACTGTGAGCATGCAGGACACAGGCGAATCTGAACACGATTCTCGTTTCGATTCTGTCGTCCGAATCGTTCCAAAATTGTGTCGGACTCTGACCACCCCCGCAAGACTCGAGAGAGATTCGGGTTTCGAGCAAAGTGATTCTGAACGCGGGATGAATCACGTGCATATGAAATCAAGGGGGGCCAGAATCGTGAGGATCCATAATCCACTCCGGAATAGCCTCAGAATCGCGTCGATGCACCTCGGGAGGCGCATCGGCGATTCGACTGGATTCTGCTAAGCGCGCGATTCTGGCGACCAAAATCGCTTTCGAAATCGTTTTTCGATTCGTCTCAGAATCGCCTGAAATCCTCTACTCTGACCACCTCTAGTTTCTCAGTGCAACGGATGCATCCGCTAGGTTGACGTAGTCTAGCGGATGGATCTGTTCACTTGCCTCTCATAGCGCGAAATCTGGCATCTATTCATCACGATGGCCATACCAGGATCCTCAACTAGTGAGGAGGAGGAGGAGGAGGAGGAGGAGTCTCGATCCTTTCCTATTCATGTCAGATTGCATACACGATGAGTGCTGATCACTGACCTTGCACTATCAACAGGGGCGTCAAATCCTGAGAACCCTTACGACAACTCAGCGAAAGTCAACTCTTGGACCCCTGCCCTCAACGAGACTTGGGACTGGGGCACAGACCGCATACACGGCGTTAACCTCGGCGGTCTCTTTGTCATCGAACCGTTCATATCTCCCTGCTTGTTCCTGGAGAATGGAGGCGCTATGGACGAGTGGACGCTCAGTCAGATCTTGGCTCAAAAGGGCCCGGACGTGCTACAGCAGACACTGGAAGACCATTACAACACCTTCATCACCGAGGAGGATATCGCTCAGATTGCGGGCGCGGGTCTGAACTGGATCCGTCTGCCCATTCCTTTCTGGGCGATCGAGAAGTGGGACGACGTGGGTGTCGATGGAACCGGGGCACATATCGCGGAGCCGTTCCTTGCGCGCACCTGCTGGAGGTAAGTGGTTCTCCTAGTAGTCCCCCACCATCCCTTGACTAGAACATGGCAGGTATATCCTCCGTGTCCTTGGTTGGGCCCGCAAGTACGGCATTCGTGTCAATCTAGACCTACATACCATCCCTGGCTCGCAGAACGGCTACAACCACTCTGGCAGGGCCGGCACCATCAACTGGCTGAAGGGTGTCATGGGTCTCGCGAACGCCGAGCGGTCGCTCGACTACATCCGCATCCTCGCCGAGTTCATCTCCCAGCCGGAATGGAGCAGCGTCGTCCCAATGTTCGGCGTGCTGAACGAGCCGTTCCTCGAGAAAGTCGGCAAGGACCAGCTCCGGTCGTTGTGAGTCGAGCTCAGAAGTCAGTGCTTTGCAATGCCAAGGCGTGCTGACAGTCATTCAGCTACTACAAGACATACGAGATGATCCGGTCTATAGGCGGCGTCGGCGTGGGCAATGGGCCCATGATATCCATCCACGACGGCTTCCTCGGGCCACAGGTATGGGAGGACTTCCTTCCTGGCGCTGACCGTCTCGTCATTGGTACGTGAACGTATCGTACATGTGGATTCCCCCAGCGTACACTGACACAGCGCGCACGTACCAGACCAGCACCCGTACTTCGCGTTTCTGGCCGCAAACCGCGACCCGGTCAACATCACCGCGACCGGCGGCAATGGGTCGACCCTCGGGGGCAAGTGGCCTCTCCAAGCGTGCAACGCCTGGGCCGCAGGCGTGAACGACAGCCGCAAGGCGTTCGGGGTCACCATCGCCGGGGAGTTCAGCGCCGCGATCAACGACTGCGGGCTCTTCCTCGACGGCATCAACGCTGCGCCCGCGTACGGCGCCGGCTGCGACTACTGGGAGGACGCCGCGGGCTGGTCGGACGCAACCAAGGCGGGCCTCCGCGAATTCGTGCTCGCGAGCATGGACGCGCTCGGCGACTGGTTCTTCTGGACGTGGAAGATCGGAAACTCGACCGCGGGCGCGGGAGGCGTGCAGGCCCCGCTCTGGTCGTACTCGCTCGGCTTGCAGGAGGGCTGGATCCCGCACGACCCGCGCGAGGCGGCCGGCACGTGCGCGAAGCTCTGGGCGGGGGCGGGGGCGAACGCCGAGGGCGCGCCGTGGGACGGGACGTTCGCGCCGTACATGACGGGCGGGGCGGGCGGTGGCACGATCGCACCGGCGGCGACGCAGAGCCTCGCGTGGCCCCCGCCGTCGCTCATCGACGTCCCCGCGGAGAGCATGGTGGACCTGCCGAGGTACACGGCGACGGGCACGGTCGCGACGCTGCCGCCGCTGGCTGCGACCCGGACGGCGGGGGTCACTGTAACGGCGAGCGCGGGGAACGGGTGGTTCGACGCGATGGACGACGCGCCTGCGGTCACGCCGATTGCGGGGTGCGCGTACCCGTTCGCGTGGGACGCAGGCGAGGCACAGATCTCAGCGGGCCTAGGGTGTGTCTCCGGGCAGCAGTGAACGAGAGCTGCCTCTTGACTGTTAAGCTCGAAGTTCCGTGCGCGCGGGCATTGTGCCGTGTCCATGCGTGGTTGATTCCTCTTCTCGGTCCCTGCAAGCTTGACACGTCTTTTCCCTCATATCGGAGACGCACGGACTTGGACTCGGACTCGTTTTGTCAGTGTGACGCACCCTCGACGGGCGTGGTGGTGTAGAGTATACGTACAAACATTCTAATGGCGAGAGATGGTATGCACTGCACAGGTCCTGAAGACGCTTCCTTGCGAGCGTCCCGGTCGTTGAACGTTGAACGTTGTAGCTCGCGGTCAATATTGGTACGTCCGATATCCCATCCGGATTCCGGAACTGCCTCGACGGAGCGCTCGTCCGTCGGAGCGTGTCCGTCGTCCGAGGAGGTTATCCGGCTGGAGTCGGTGAGTGCGGTCGCTTCACTTGCAGTATGTGCTATCCATGGCTGGAAGCTTGCATTGAACGCTGATTCTCTGCTTCTTGAACGTTTGAACATTCAGGGTGGATTCCCGGAGGTCTTTGACAAAGGTGTCTGGCGGCCATGGCCCGCCGACCGGCATGGCGATCCGAGAGCAGGAGCGCGCAGGCCGGACCAAGCTTGCAGTGCGCGCTGCGATTGAGCACTCCGATCCCGGGATCAGGGGAAGGGCGCCCGCGAAACGACATACATACCGGGGCTTGAGCTTGAACGTTGAACAAGGACCGTATGGCGGGGACGGGCTCCGAAGTCGCGTCGGTAGCCCAGTCGTTTTAGACCCCTTCCCTTGCCCATACGTCCGGAAAGTTCGTCTATATGATCGTCCTTCCCCCGTCCATAGATCATATAGAACGTGGGCCTAGGGGGGAGACTAGGAAAGTTCATGTCGCGGGCTTGTACATACTCAGTTCCCTGCCATCTGCAAAGACATCAAGATTCTCGACGCAGGGTAATTCTAAACTTTTCCTTGGTGGCAGGCTGCTGGTCGCGTTATCGTATCGTGTACGTCCCCATCGTTGTATGTCATCAGTGAGCAGTCGTAGAGAACGGGCTGTACACTGAGCTTCAGGCTCTCACTGCCGCGCGTGTCGGTTCTCGAACGCTGAGGACATCAGGCAAATCTGTCGCACCGGGACGGCATGCAACGGTCCGAGCTGCGCCCTGGCGTACTGCTCTTCCTCCTCGACCACCATCCCTCCAGCCCAGACCGGGCCCCCTCATGAGGCCGCACGATGCATACACCCACCGCGGCGACTCGCGCCCTGGTCGACTTGCAATTGGACATCATCCAAGCTGTACAGGCCAGACTAGTGCCCAGGGGCTTCGTATACTAGGCCTTACGCTGGTACACAGCACGCACAGCACCTGATCTTGACCGTAGACCACGACGCCATCGATGCGACAATCTCTGTTGGATCCGTAGGTGCGTCTATCCCAGATGGCCATTCAGCGTGATGGGGAAACATGGTGAACCTGAAAAAGCTTGGTGTAGGTAGAGCTCGGTATATTGAGACGGATTCGGGCAATCACGAATTGTCCGACAGTCTCTGTTTGTCACCCGGCGGGCCAGGTAGCCGACGTGAGAAGGACCGCGTTCAATCCGGAGGATCGGCACCTCTTCCATCCCCAAGCTGCAACGTCTGTTGAACGTGCTCGACTCGCAGTTGGGTATCGATGGGATGAGGTTCGTATCTGTTCACAAACGCTTTTCTCAAATGCCCGTAGCGACACTGAAATCGACCTGTGCAAGCTAGAAATGCTACGATCGCGCCGATGCGATATTGATATACAAGCCGATCATAGCGCTACATACTTCTCGGAGAGGCGGTCGGGGAGTCACAGGGGAATGAAATGAGATGTCGGGGCTGTCAATGCTCAAGATGGTGGCCACGCGCGGCCTATAGTCCGCCATGTGAGTTCTAGGCGCGCGTTCCTCCATTAACTTAGGCACTCGAGTGCGTCCAGGGCCTCGCGCTCTCCTTCCCCTCCCCCTTAACCTGCTTCCCTCTCTTTCCCTACCGTCCTCGACGCCCCGGGCTTCGCTGCACTCGCGTCCGCCCGCAGAGCGCAGAGCTTATCATCAGCACTAGGGTCTCCAGTTAACTATCCCTCTCCTTCTCTCCGACCACCCCTCCTCCTCACACCTCACGATGTCCTCCAACCCGTTCGAACCCATCCGCGGGAGCATCGTCGACTCCTCCGCCGCACCCACCCCACGCGGGTCCGAATACCTCGCCCCGCCGACCGGCCCCCAACCCGACCGCTCTCTCACATCCACGCCAGCTGACGACTCTCCCTTCCTGCCCGAAAACAACAACAAGGAAAACAACGGCGACGAGTCGCGAGACGTCCCCGCCCGCCCCGTGTACAAGCGCCCCCTCTTCTGGCTCCTTACCGCGGGAGGCATTGCGATCGTCGTCCTCGCGGTCGTCCTCCCCGTCTACTTCGTGGTCATCAAACCCAATCAGCACAACGCGACCTCGGGCAACGCTGCCTCAGGGTCGAGCGGCAGCTCTGGCTCAAATAACTCGGGCTCGGGCAACTCTGGCTCGAACGAGTCGGGCACGAAGAACGTGTTCGCGACGGGCGGAGACGGCAGCACGGTCACGAAGGAGGATGGGTCGACGTTCACGTACAAGAACTCCTTCGGCGGATACTGTGAGTGTTCATGTTCAATTTTGAACCGTTTTCTTCGCGGCGTGGTTTCCCCGACTCGTTGCGGACCTTCCCTAGCATGTGGCAATTCGGTCCGAGCATCACACATGGGCGCTTACCGTCAGTCGACCTCCGTCCAACCTCCTTTGGACGGTTTCCCATCCTCTGTGCCCGCTCGCTGGAATGCTGAGACCGAGCGCGGGTCAAATCCTGTCCGTGCGCTCGCTGCCTCGCCCAGCCAGTATCGGCATCGCACGCTACGGGCGCACTCGAGGGTTCGTGGGCGAGAAGGAACTGAACCCGAAGCTCTAACTCCCATGGTCATGCATGCGCAGCGCGTTCCATTACATTCTCCTCGCTCGCGCACGCTCCCCTCCCACTGCGCCACTACTAGCTGCCACCATGGATGGTGGTTCGTCGAGCGCGTGTCGTGTGCGTCCCGGAAGTCGGAGCGCACCGCGCGCCCGCAACAACGCCTCGCTCGACGTGAAACCCCCACGTCCACACTTTATATGGCGTAGACCGGCAGCTTCGGCGAGTGGCGGTCGTGCGTTTTGTGCTCGGACGCCCAAGACAGACTCAGCCTCCTCGGTGTTTTCCCTTGTGGGCGCACGGGTGCTCTGCACCCGTACAACCTTGCTGTAAAGTGCAGTGTTTGCAGGACGATACTCTTTCGCATCCAGTCACGCGGACGCTCGCGCTCAGCTTGCGAAGCGCAGCTTCTCACGCGAGGACTTTGTGTGGTCTCAGCGCACGTCAGAGAATCTGCTTAGCGTACTCGGTGTCGCGCCCGCGCGCGTCGAGAATCTGACACTGACACTGACATACTTGGGTACACAGGGGTGTCTGATCCTGCGAACCCCTTCGACAACTCGGCGAAAGTGAACTCATGGACCCCCGCGCTCAACGAGACCTGGGACTGGAGCAAGGACCGCATCTGGGGCGTCAACCTCGGCGGCCTCTTCGTCCTCGAGCCGTTCATCGTCCCTAACCTGTACCAAGAGAATCCCGGCGCGGTTGACGAGTGGACGCTGAGCCAGATCTTGGCGGCGAAGGGCCCGGACGTCCTACAGAAGACGTTGGAGGACCACTACAACACGTTCATCACTGAGGAGGACATTGCCCAAATTGCGGGCGCGGGTCTGAACTGGGTCCGGCTGCCCATCCCGTTCTGGGCGATCAACAAGTGGGACGATGTCGGCGTCGACGGTACTGGTGCACATCAGGCGGAGCCGTTCCTTGAGCGCACATGCTGGAAGTAGGTACTCGGTGATAGTTCGTGGAACATCGAGACTGATTGCTGTCTAGATACATCCTTCGTGTCCTCGGTTGGGCCCGCAAGTACGGTCTTCGCGTCAACCTCGACCTCCACACCATGCCCGGCTCACAAAACGGGTACAACCACTCCGGCAAGCTCGGTACCATCAACTGGATGAAGAGCGTCATGGGCCTCGCGAACGCCGAGCGGTCGCTCGACTACATTCGGATCATCACCGAGTTCATCTCCCAGCCGGAGTGGAGGGACGTTGTCCCGATGTTCGGTATCGTGAACGAGCCGTACCTCCACCAGATAGGCGAAGACCAAGTCAAGTCGTTGTGCGTGTCTTCTCGCGAGCTTCCGTTTCAGTGCCTTGCTGACGCACAGCGCAGCTACCTCCACGCGTACGAGATGGTGCGCGAGATCACCGGCACTGGGGCAGGCAACGGCCCCATGATTTCCATGCATGACGGCTTCACCGGCCCTGCGAACTGGGCGGGCTTCCTCACCGGCGCTGACCGTGTCGCTCTCGGTACGTCTCCTTCCCCAACACCCGCGGTCGTGCTGACGACCTCCCTTCTTCTTAGACACCCACCCTTATTTCGCGTTCAACGGGAACGCGAACCGCGAGCCGCTCAACGTCACTGCGGACGGCGGCGACGGCACGACACTCGGGGGCAAGTGGCCCAAACAGGCGTGCCAGTCCTGGGCCGACGACATGAACACGAGCCGCTCCACGTTTGGCGTGACCATCGCCGGCGAGTTCAGCAACGCGATGAACGACTGCGGCCTCTTCGTCGACGGCATCAGCCCCACCGGCCAGCCCGGCGGCGCGCGCTACGGCCCCGACTGCGACTACTGGGAGGACGCCGCGGGCTGGTCGGACGCGACCAAGCAGGGCCTCCTGCAGTTCGCGCTCGCGAGCATGGACGCGCTCGGCGACTTCTTCTTCTGGACGTGGAAGATCGGGAACTCGACCGCGGGCTCCGTGCAGGCCCCGCTCTGGTCGTACTCGCTCGGGCTCCAGGGGGCTGGATGCCGACTGACCCGCGCCAGGCGGTCGGCAAGTGCGCGAGCTTCGGCGTGGCCGCCAAGGCGTTCAGCGGGCAGTACGCCGCGGCGGCGACGGGCGGCGCGGGCGCGGGGAACATCGCCCCCGCGGCGACGGCCGGCCTCGAGTGGCCCCCGGCGGCGTTCACGGACCAGGCGAACGTCGCGGCGCTGCCGCAGTACACGGCGACGGGCACGGTGTCGACGCTGCCCCCGCCGACGTTCTCGCCGACGCCGACGGTGAGCGTCGGCAACGGCTGGTTCGACGACAAGGACAGCGCGCCGGCGGTAACGCCGATCTCGGGCTGCGCGTATCCGTTCGCGTGGGACGCGGGCGACGCGCAGGTCCCTGCGTCGGGCTGCCTGCCGGCGCAATGAGCGACGGACGGGGCTCGCTCGTGGACCCCGCTCGGACATCCTGCCTATGTCTTGTTGCACGCCTTGATTACTAGCACGTACGCCTCATGATCATTTCTCGTGCCCTTGGACATTCCGCGCCTCACTGACTCTCGCTCTCGCCCTCGCGCCATCGCGCTGCAGTAGTGCACCGCAGCGCGCGGACTCGGACTCTGACACGGACAACCTCCATATCCTTACCCTAGTTAGTCACTACCGCACGATTGTAATCTCTCCGCCGCGACGCTCGCTTTGCCTCCTGCATGATGACATTCCTCCACATCCGGACTTCCGCAGCCTTCCCGCGAGTTTCGGGCTGTTGTATGCGTACTGTAGCCACTCGCCTGATGTCTGACTGCCACTGCTCATGTACATACGGTACGCGCATGGACGTTCTAATGAGGTTTCGGTAGATATACCCGAGTAACGTTGAACCAGACTGCAGGCTACCTTTACTTCTACTTCTCACTCGAGTGGATGTTGATTGGACACCTCCAAGGCGTACTTCACCGCCATCAAGGCAAACCTCCTCGAGTCCAAGTACAGTACGAGGCGTTCACGATCACTTTTGACCGATCACGATTCTTGGCAAACGTCCAGTACTAGTCGACGTTACTTCGGTTGCCTAGTATGATTCCCCACCAGCAACCGCATGCGGTGTGTTCGTCTACTACGTGTCTGAGTATCGAACAAGCACTACGTTCTTCCGAGACAAATCTGACTACTGGCTTCTAGTTCGAAGCCTTTGCTGATTGGACGGACCCTCAGAACGTGGATATTAGCTGTCAACAACTTGAGTCGAACCGGGATACTGGCAGTCATCATAGCGGCCAACATCATATAAGTGGGTAGTGCTGAACTCACCTCTATTAGATGGTCGTGCTAGGAGTCGGAACGAAGGGGGTTGGATTGGTGATTGGCATTACAGTTCGTGTGAGTGTCACATCCGTCCATTTGCAATCGTCTAGTATACCCAACGGATGACACAGATTTCTCCGGGGCCGACGTATTTCGCTGACAGTGCAGCCTGAGTACCAAGTAACACTAGGGAAGGTTGGCAGACTCGTCCGATTCGTTCCCAAAGAAATCCGAAGGCGATTTGCAAACATCACGTCGCCAGAATCCGCCCAGAATCATCTCACAATCGCGACTCTGACCTCCGAATACATCGCAAACAGCCTGCTCGTGCGACCTCGGGCGTGACACCCGTCTCACCACGAGAGCACTGTTCTCCGCAAGCGAGGCTGGGGTTGTATTCAGAGGAAGAGCATCTATTCGCAGGTCGAGTCAACTCATCCCCACGCGGAAGGAGCGATTTGCATATTGTTCATACGCATAGGAGGCGCCTCGGGCGGGATTACTGACCAACGGTTCTCCAGATTCCAGTTGCTAAGCGGACCATTGCGGGTGTAGCGGGAGCGAGAGGGGATATAAAGGCTCCGATGCATACCTGGTGGAGTCGACGAAAAGCCTCGCCATTTTACCACCCAGAGCTACACCCTGACTCGGAGGTGAGTGCCGCGGGCCCCCACATGACTAGAATTCCAAGTTAGCTGACATCTCACAGCAAGGGAACCTAATGTCGACCCAGCCCTTGAGCTTCTTCCTCGTCCAAGTATCCGATATTCCCGACACACAACGCGTGAAGCACACTCCAGAGCACATCAAAGCGACCCTGCCACTCATCGAGAACGGAATCATCGGTGAGTGTGTGGCAGGACCAGACTTGGACATCTTCGAAGTCATCGCTCAACCCGTATTTGACTGCAGTTGCCGGGGGAGGGCTCCTCCCCGACGGTGTGAAGATGTCCGACGCGGACGCGAGGGCGACGATGAACGGTTCGTTCATCGTCATGCGCGGAGCCACGCGCGAGGAGGTCAAGGAAACGCTGGCCAAAGATCCATACTACACGTCCGGAGAAGTCGTAAGTAGCGCAGTGGGTTCAGAACGGAGCGGGGTGAAACTGACCGGCTTCTGCAGTGGGACATCGCAAGCATCAAGATCACGCCCGTCTTTGTGGGAGTGCCGAAGGTTGAGTAGAAACAGTGTTGAGGGTGCGAACGAGCGTGTGTAAGAAAGACAAGGGAAGGATGGTTCGTCGAGTTTGATCCATATGACCAGGATCGTACGAGTATCACGGAATGCTTCGTTGCCCGTTGCGTTCATGTCATCCGATACTTGCCATCCTACTGGGGTTATCGGAGTCAGCATCCACATTAGACCGATACGCGGCGCCGCTCTGATGAGATACTACAGCCTTTGCCGACTCACCAGTATATCTTCGCAGGGACGCTCGCCTGACCATGGCGAGGACGCGATCGATATGCTCAGTCAGCGTCGAGTGGTTCGCGATATCCCGTCTGGAAGGTTCAAATTCAGTATCTGTGACTCGCATGTGGAAATGCAGCGCCTTCCGAAAGCGTTTATAGCTGTCTCCGTCAGTGTTGAGACCTCATCGAGCGCAGTCCCCACAATCCACGAGCCCGCTTTTCGCCATGCGCGGTGGCAGCCTGGTAGCGTCGAGCAGTGTGGGAAACGCTCAAACAGGATCCGCCTACTCGACGGGCCAGGTGGTGAGTCTCGCATCGTACGACAAGGAGTCAGGACTCACAGTACGTCCCCATGAGTATTAGTGGGATATCGCGAGCATCAGAGTCACCGCGGTTGTTTTGCCACGGTAGCAAGGCCGGCCCCCCAGCAGACGTAGCAGCCTGCAGGGCATTCCTGTAGGCTGGTAGGCGCGACGTGACTTGACACAAGATCTTGAACAATGGCACTGATAGTGCAAACGGCGAGCATGCCCGGAAGATGAATATTGAATCCTCGTTAGTGACCCACACGTCAGGGAAGGTGATAAGCAAATGACCAGTGTCGGAAAATAGATATTTCTTCTCACAGAGTCTCCCTTCGATCGTCTCCAGTGAAGAATAGCGAGAGTTGCCTTATGAGACCCGGTTCTAGGATAAGTAGCGAGAGTCCCTCGAGTTTGGCAGGGAGGTCGAGTCAATGAGAAGGCTGTAGATCCACAATCGCCAGAGCGCAATGTTACACGCGAGACTCTCAGGAATGTCTAGGGTGTGGCGAGCCCCAGAACTGAGCCAGATGCTCAGAGCCATGGGTGTAGGTCACAAGGGATCCAAGGCAGTGCGACGACTCAGGTACAGTCAAGGTAAAGTGCGGGAAGTGATGGGCGTCTACATCTCCTTTCATAGTCTTCGGCCCTCGGGAGTTCCCGCATTGCACCCGAAGCAGTGCGACTCGTCTTGTGAACATTGAACCGCGAACCGTGGTTCCGATCGGTTGGTCAGATTCATGTCTGGTTTTTCCTTCAAGCTGAGAGTTGTAAAGGTGAGCCACCTGACGATCCGCACGAGTAATGATATGTGGACTCTGACCTACAATGCGACTGTGGCCTATAGCTAGAGTCTGGGGACGTCCTACCACTAGGTCTCACGTTTGTACCGGTTGAACGCCTCGCCGGAGCATGCCCAATACACCCTTGAATGCAAGTCTCCGATCTAAATTGCGGAGGCGTCGCACCAAGTGCAGCCTTGCCAGCGGGAACCAGTGATCGCACCCGCTCTACCCTCAAGGCGCATCGATCATCGACCGGGTGCGCACGTACCGGCGAAAGGCGCACAGCTGCTACACCTCGCGCAGGACATCTCGGCGACCTCAACGCACGGAGAGTCCTTTGTCGCATCGCGTCCAACGCATCGATTGGCCTTTCCCCGCGCAAGCGCCCCTTGGCGTTTGAAATGATCATCTCGTCGACACAGCATCCTCTCGTGTCCTTGTCTGCGTCCCTTGCCTTCATGCTCAATTCAGGCTTTGTGGCGACTCGGAGCTGGGAGGTTATGTCGGCGTTTGAGGCTAAGGATCGACAGCGGGCGCTGTGCGCTGTGCTCGCGTACGGCCCACCCGGAGCCTGAGGGCGCTGCTGCCCAAGCGGTGCCACACAAGCTTGAACGTGAACGTGAACCGTCGTTGTTCATACTCGTCTCCGAAAATGGCAGGTGCTGTATCTTGTCACGGTCGACCCATTGGTATAAATACTGACCTCTGCTGCTCACAGATTGGCAGAACCAGAGCAGACACCAGCCACCAGCTCACTCGCAACTCGCACTCGCACTCTCGCCTTCGGCTCCATCCAAACCACAACTACCAACCACCTCTCATCCCATCCCATCACCATGCAGCTCTCCGCCATCACCATTGCCCTCTTCGCGCTCGCCGCGTCCGTCGTCGCCAGCCCCCAGACCGACCTCCTCGAGAAGCGCAACGCCTGCCGCCGCACCGACGGCTCGATCGAGCTGCGCGAGTGGGACGGCTCGCTCATCACCCGCACGGACGGCTGCACGCTCGACAACGCGGGTGGCTCCGGGGCCCCGATCGTGAACTCGTGGTGCCAGGCCACGTACGGACACGAGTACCCGTGCTGCGTCGAGAACGGCGTCGGAGGCGCGTACTGCACGACGTGCACGAGGGGAATCCACAACTGCTGAGCGGCGCATGCGCATGGTTTTGCAACTGACTATACACTCCCGTTTTGAGGTGGGTCTGCTGGCAATCGACTAATACATAACGCTCTATGCTAACAATCTACTTGTCCATTTCTACTAGGGGCATTGTCTCGGAACTCCGAGACTGTTCGGTGCTCCACATGGTTCCCTCCATACAGTAGACTATGTGGTGCATCGATTCGACTGTTTTTGTCATTGCTGGAAACGTTTTAAGATCTTTCTCCGGGCTATAAAAATAAAAGATCCGCATTTGAATGCCCTCAGGCTGGATTGAACAACCGACCTCACCATTACGAGTGGCGCGCTCTACCACTGAGCTATAAGGGCTACAGTAATTATGGGATCTTTTGTCGACAAATGTTGTTGTGAGATTGTCTAAGCTTAGCAGCTTTGGTCTGTCGGGTATTCCTCTCATCTCACCACCACAACCTACAAAGGCATCCGCAGGGCATCTAGCAGCTAGCTCCCTTCGCTGTGTCTGTCTGACGACACAATGCGATATGATTCCTTGCCACTCAAACCGCTCGTACGGATGGACCGGCAACCGGGCATCTGTGCCGTCTGATTACCGGCAGGAGCATACCAATTGTCCCATACGCCCTCTGTTCTGCAACCCCGAAGAGGACCGCTCAGACGACAATCATATCGGGCCCGGGTGATACACTGTGATACACAGGACCGCAGCTGAGCAGCAGGAGTCTTTGTCAGTCTCACTCGGCGAGTCGGAAGCCCATTTTTCCGATGTAAAACTGACGGCCGAGGTCCGCCCCTTTCTGCGCCTTTCCCTCTCCATCTCTCCTCTTATCACCCATCTCAAATCCTCCGGACGCGGGCGCGGACTATGCTCAGATCCCTCAAACGCGCGCAGCGCCCAATGGGGCTTCCGGATTTTCCTCCCAGCCATTACGCCTTCCGAACGTGCGCTCGCAGATGGTTTAGTGCGCGACCGGAGGAGCGGCAGGGCAATGCCGGCACCGGTGCGTCTTCCTCTCGTATACGTAACTCTGTCTCCTTCTTGGTTGGATGGATTCGTGTGCCATCGACAATGTCTCCACCATCGCGCGGATACTTTGTGGCGGCGTCTCGAATATCGTTGCTTGAGGTTGATCTGATGGATCGATGGTGCACACGACGTTGTTGTAGGTTGTTGTGCGCCAAGCCGTGGATGTGATGTGTAAACAGATAGCGCGTCTGGAATCCCCACGAGAAGCCAGGTTGTTAACCACTTCCAAGGATTGCTTCGGATATGACGTCTCTCGCCGGCCGCCGAGCGCGCAGTTGGGGAACGCGGTGCGGTTTGTGCTCTGGTGTCTTGAGCACTGCTGAGGGTTTGGAACGGGACATGCTCGTCCGCAGCGTGGCTTCGACCAGGACGTCGTTGAGTCTGTGACGAGCCGAATAATGCGACTTTTCTCAAGTTACTCGAAGCCCTGCTTCCTACCCTATCTACAACTTACTTGAGAGAGCCAGCTGACATTCCTCCCTCAGGTGCGCCCCGGAAGAAAGTCACCATCCAGCACCTACACTCGCTTCGAGCGTCCCGCACCCCGATCACCATGCTCACAGCTTACGACTACCCCACCGCACGCGCCTGCGAGGCACACGGCGTCGACATCACGCTCGTCGGCGACTCCCTCGCGCAAGTCTGCCTCGGCTACGACTCCACCACCCGCCTCACGCTCGATGAGATGCTCCACCACCTGCGCGCCGTCGCGCGCGGCTCGCGCACGCCCCTCCTCGTCGCGGACATGCCGTTCGGGACGTACTACGCGGGCGCGGAGGACGCGGTCCGGAACGCGGTGCGCATGATGCGCGAGGGCGGCGCGGAGGGCGTCAAACTCGAGGGCGGGCTCGAGCTCGTCGACACCGTGCGGCGGCTCACGAGCGTCGGCATCCCCGTCATGGCGCACGTCGGGCTGCTCCCGCAGCGTCACGTCATGCTCTCGGGATACCGCATGCAAGGTCGCGACGCGGATGCCGCGCTCGGGGTGCTGAGGAACGCGCTCGCGCTCGAGGAGGCCGGCGCGTTTGCGGTGGTGCTCGAGGCGATCCCGCACGCACTCGGCACGTACATTTCGCAGAGCCTGAAGCACGCAGCGACGATCGGCATCGGCGCGGGCGCGGGGACGGATGGGCAGGTGCTTGTGTGGGACGACGTGATGGGCACCTGGCACGGGCACCAGGCGAAGTTTGTCCGGCGGTTCGCGGACGTCGGCGCGGAGGTCGGGAAGGGCGTGCGGGGCTACATCGACGCCGTGCGCGAACGGAGCTTCCCCGCCGCGGCGGAGAGCTACGAGATGCCGAAGGCGCAGTGGGAGCGCTTTGTGCAGATGGCGGAAAGCGAGGGTCTGGGCGGGGGATCGCCGACGGAATGATCTTCGTGCGGTTGGGGAGAGTATCTTTATCGCGGTATGTATATAGGGCATCGTGATATTGTGTTCGAATGGGAACGAGGATCTGTTGTTCGCGCAAGACCGTCTACTTGTACTAGGGTCTCCAGCGATTATTACCGCCTTCTGACACCCCTCAGCCTGCCGTGGTGTCTATCGCCTCCGCGCCGGGCTCCCCAGAAGAGCCCACGGAGGTCCCATCGGCAGATGATTTCTCGTCAGAGGTGGTGCTCTCCGACTCCAAGGTTCCGGGGCTCCAGATCAGGGCTAGGATCGACAGATACATGCTCTGACAGTAGCAGTCCGATCAACACCAACACAGCCAAATGTGTTGAATACAGTACGTACCTTGAGGGGAACGACGAAGCTGTCATGGGTAGACAGGAAGACGTGCACCAGCATCGACTTGTCTGGGATACTTCTATAGGATCCGGCAATAGCGGATATCGCCTACGATGACGCACGGGAGGGATGGTAAACGTTCAATGGATGAGCTCTCCGTAATCTCATATGGAACGTACCATCATGGCGACGAATGGCAGTCCGAAGACGAGGACGGAGCGAGCTACCCCGAGTTTTCGGTTGGAAACACCACTGAGGTACGCCTTGAGATCTCCGGTTGTCCTACCATTGTGCAACAGAAACATCTCAGTGTTGAGTGAGCTCTACTAGAGCGGATCAGACAGAGTATGGACGTACCATACCGAGTGCGCATTCAGCGCGAATACAAGCATGCTTGAGACCCCGTGGAGAGCCAGCGTAGTTCTATCTAGCCTGACCGTATCGGCGATGAGCGACACTTGTACAAGGCGGAGACCCATTGGCAACGCGCTGGGTTGGTCCTTGTGCCAGAGGTCTGGCCAGCATCGCTGCTGCAAGAGCCTCATCGCCGAAGCTGAGACGTAAAAGCATGAGGGTGCGCTAGACTGCGACACTGATTGACATGACACGCTCACCGCATGATCCAATAGAGAGAGCAGCAAGGAAGAATGTCCTTCTCGACGCCGCCGGCGTTACGAGCCAGACGAAGACGCACAGCGCCGCTTGGTGGACGAGCATCTGTGTGTGTGTGTGACGTCGAACACCATGAGCGAAATCAGTGGATTTTGGAGGGCCGGTCAGCGAAGACAGCCTACTTACATCGGCGACCAGCGCAGCAGTGCCAACGCAGATGTGGCCAGTGTAGCCGGGCCCCAGGATAGAATCGACTCCGGGACGGGGATGTGTGGCCGTCTCCTGCTTGTCCATCTCGCCGACGTATCGCACAAGCTCGTCGACGCCTCTTCGTAAGTGGCTCATGCGGAACGCTACCATTGAATGGCTCTGTATGGCCCTGGAGATGGCCACAGTCGAGGCGAAGATGCTAGAGGTGCAGTTCAAAACGAGGTAGCCAACAGGGAATATTAGATCCCTCCTACGTTTTCTGGCTCTGGGTGAAGTTTGCTTCAGTTGATGGATGTCATGTTAGCTGTACGAGTTCTACCACATACACGAAGACGTAGAGCGCGGCGATAGCGAGCATCGTGAAGAGGCCTAGAATTTAGGCCATCAATAAAGGAACACGCTAGGTTACGGAGAAAGTAGGCATTGCTCACCTGAAGATACAGCCTGTATCACAACGTCGACGAGACCTTTGCTGAAGCTTGACCACTCGTGTTGCACGAGTTTCACCAAGGTCTGAGTGCCTTTGGCCTGGAACGCGTATATCTGTGTGGCATTCCAGCTGTGAGGGAGACTATTCGAGTCGTTAGCAGGAGAAGACATGATCGTAGAGGGAAGATGCCACACCTGGGACCCGTATGAGTCGCTTTTATAGAGACTACAGTGAGCTGCGCGATACCGGAGTCACCACTCACTGCAATCGCATCCCTATGTACAAGGCTGTTTTGATTTGACAAGACATATAGATGGTGTGATGATCGAGCAGTCCCAAGGGTGATGATGTTGACGTTGACAGACAGCGGAAGGAAGGACCGTGAAGGATTGACCGCAAGCATAGGGCGATCCGTTTATGATCGGATATGACATTGGACGCCCAGTCAGTGAGGTCGGAGGCCTGGGGCTGAAGGGCTGCTTGCGCGGCGGGTCGCTTGGTTCAACGTCACGCTGCTGGACCGTAGACACAAAGCAATGCTGTGTGCGGCCTGCATACATCGGTGAGTGGTTGAGCGAATCAACATCACTGGGGACGTATCACTACACCTCAGTGTGCAATGCAGAAGAGCTCAAGGAGATCGGGGAAACTGTGGTCTGCGATCATAGCAATACCATCTCTGCTTTCCTCTCTCGATCTGTCTACATGTATCAGCGCGCGTCAGATTGAAGGTAGGAGTGTGATAGTATGTACTCACAGCATAGTAGAAACCACAGTTAAGTCAGCATTGTGAAGCACTGTAGACCCATCGAATGCTCCACGACGCAGAAATCGGACGTACCAACCATCCATACTGCACAACGACCGGCACGCGCGCAAGGAAGCATCTTCGGAATCTGTGGTGAGCATGCCATTTCCCGCCATCAGAGTGTTTGCACGTATGCTCTACAACGCCATACCAAACACGACCGCCGCGAGTGTCATACTTACAAAACGAATCCAAATCCAAATCCGTCCATCTCCGTCATGCGGAAAAGTCGCCTTCAGCATGCAGGGACGGAGAAGAGATTCAGCCACGCACACGGCGCAACGCCCGCGCGTCCTGAGCCTCAAGCTCAAGAGGTGGCACTAATATACTGCCTACTAGGGACACACCCTAGGCCCGCGGGGGTCTGTGCATCGCCCGCATGTCATGCGCATATACACCGCAATCGGGGTGACTGCAGGCACGTCGTCCATCACGTCGAACCATCCGTTCCCAGCGCTCGCCGTCACGGTAACCCTGCCGTCCTGGTCACAGCCAGCAGCGGCAGCGTCGCGGCTGGGCCCCCGTCGCCGTGTACCTAGGCAGGCCCACTATGCTCTTGCGGGTATGTCGATGAGGGACGAAGGGGGTTACGCGACTCGCGAGGCTCTGCGTCGTCGTGTGCGCAATCGTGCCAACGCCCGCGCCGCCCATCATGTACGGCGCTAATGTCTTGTCCCACAGCGCACCATCGGGGTCCGGACTCGCCCCCGCCCAAAGGCTCGCACACATGCCAACCGCGTAGCGCGGGTCGCGCGAGATCCAGCCCTCCTGGAGCCCGAGCGAGTACGACCAGAGGGGGCCTGCACGCCGACCGCGCCCGTGATCGAGTTCCCGATCTTCCACGTCCTGAAGAACCAGTCACTGAGCGCGTCCATGCTCGCGAGCACGAACGCGCGGAAGCCCTGCTTCGTCGCGTCAGACCAGCCCGTGGCGTCCGAGCAGTAGTCGCAGCCGGGCCGTGCGCGGGCGTGAACTGGACGCCGTCGAGGAAGAGGCCGCAGTCGTTCATCGTGGCGCTGAACTCGCCCGCGATGGTGACCCCGAACGCATTGCGGCTCGGATTTGCACCTGTGGCCAGGCGTTGCATGAGGCTTCGAGAGGCCACTTGCGCCCGATGGTCACCCGTTGCCGCCGGTCGCGGTGTCACTGTTGCGAGGTGATGTTGACCGGGTCGCGGGTCGTGTCCGCGAACATTGCGAAGCACGGGTGCTGGTTGCACGCAGTGTCAGTGTGTGCGGAGAGGACGTACATGTATGAGCTTTGCACGTACCGATGGCGACTCGGTCGGCGCCAGGGAGGAACTCTTCCCATAGTCTGGGGTACGAGGAAGCCGTGGTGGATGGATATCATGGGCCCGTTGCCTTCACCCCCGCCGCCTATGGACCGAATCGTTGCGTATGTCTTGTAGTAGCTGAGTCACTGCCAGCACGCGAGAGACTATCTGCCGTCAGTCACAGTGCCGGTCATCAGGCGAGCTCGGCCTCCAGGTGGTGTTGATCGTTGAACTTCAGATTAGCTTGTCATGCAGTTCTGGCAATTGCGACTCGCGAGTCGACTTAAACTTCGGGCGCGGTCGGTGGCAGGAAGATGCACACCAGGTAAGACGGACTAGTGAGTACGAGGGCTCGAATGCTTGGGACCTCGAGAGACGAATGAGACGGTGGTGGTACTTACGGTGTTTCCGTACGCTCTATTTGGTGTTTGACGCGCGTGTTATGTAAGTATCTTCGGCGGTAAGACGCAACCACCGGATCCTGTCACAGGGGTATACAGTCGCTTCCTTCTTCAACCACTCACCAAAAATCCACGGTCTAACATTGAAATAAAGGTCCGTTTTGTCTCGCATACCTGGTATAATGAGCTGCCTTGGTTCTCAGGACCTACCGATTAGCGGTGCTCTGAGTGTCCGGCTGCCGCAGCCTGTCCGTCGTGGTCAAATAATTGAACTTGGAGGATGTTTATCGTGAACGTAAGTGACTCTACGGCATACATGTTACAAGCCATCGTCCAAAACCTAATGTTATGATACATTATATTCAAAGGGAGAACAAACGTAACATGCAAAGCTGGAATCCCCGCGCAGGCGAGGAACACCGGCGTAGAAGATGCTGGCGACCTGCCGATCTCTGCACTGCACACGAGGTCTCTTCAGACTGGTCGACCACTCTGCCGGGGCATGAGCGACATAACATCCAAGTGCTCTTATTCCTCGCTAATTCGATGTGAACGGTGCAGTCTTTCAATGGCATATATGCATACAAAGTGTCTCGGAAAGTTGGCATACAGGTCTATCATACGAAACAGAGCTATGGCTCAACCTCAACGGTACGCTCTCTTGTCCTCCAACTGTTCTGTTTCTGGACGAGTGTGAAGTTCTTCAGAGGGTGACCGGAAGGCACCCAAGGCTGATCAGGCCGCCTACGAAGTACAGTCAGCCATATAGTTTGTCGTGGGACCCCCGGGTCAGCTGCGACGAAAATATTGTAACACATCTCTTACCGACGGCGTTGTTCTCGCAGCAGACGGTGTTCGCATTGCTGTCCGATGTTTCAGCGCTCCCCCACCCTCAGTACGAGTCCGCACGCGATCTCTACTCACCAAGCATTGCCCGAGCCGACGCCGACCACGTTGATAGAGGAGCAGGAAAGGCCGACGAGGCCGGTGACGTCCTGGACGACGATCCCGAGGGCCCCCAAGATCGGAGCGACGGCGGTGCTGTTGGCACTCTGGACGCTCTCGCAGCACTGGATAGCTCCGGTGGTGCAGCTGTCTCCGCCGGCGGGAGTGTCGTTGGGAGTGGGTATGGCGGCAGCAAGGATCGCGAGGGTGGAGATGGTGAAGAGCTTGGCGAACATGGTGACTGAGTCTGAGTACTTGAACGACTGGTGAGTGCTGTTCGAGTGATTGTGCTAGACGAATGGTCTGCTTTATATACTGCAGGAGCGGTGGGGCGAGTTAATACTCAGGCAAGGTATGTCGTAGCTTATTGCAGCTCGTCGACACTCTGACGCACCCTCATACGCTCAGTCAGCTCGTCCACCGTACATGCAGATACTGCATGTCTCTGACGTCGTGGTTCCCGCTCGCCTCGTTTCAGGGCTCGCGTTGGGTTCAGCGTCATTACAAACACCCTCCACTCTGTTAACCTTGAGGCATCCCCCTAGCGTCATAGCTTCTCGACGAGCACAAGAACAGCCTCCGGGACATCAGAATGTGCATCGCGCAACTGGGACTGGTCCGAGTCTCGGCGAATACATTCAACCGTGCTCGCGTCGCACGTCGTCATTGCAGAACATCGGTGTACAGACTCACTACTCCCGGACTCCACCCGAGGAATTCGACCTCTCCGCGGATCTGCTACTCGGCGGCCGTCTGGAGCCATGCTCATCATACAGTGCGACGAGTACTCTACTGCATACGAGCCCCGCGACACTGCGGAGAAGAGTAGAAGACCAGAAAAGACACATGAGTGTGAAAACTCTCAGACAGTGCTCATCCGACATACATCCCTTCCACCCTATTGCCGCGGACATTGTCCCATGAGGTCATTCCTCCGCTGGTCCAATTTTGACTCAACGTGGTACGTCCTTCCTACGTCAGATCCCAGTATCTCAGGGTTAAGTGCATAACGGTTACAGCGTCTGATTCGACCCTGCAGGTTTCGCGCGGTATCGGCATGGCGAAGAACAAGAACGGATTGTGAGTAGATCCCATGGACTGTCGTCATATACCCCCGCTCAGGCAAGCTGTCGGACCACCGTCTGATTATTACGATCACATACTCAAAACATATGATCTCCCTAGCTAACATCTCCGTCCACAATGTCACGACGAACCCCGAGTACTGTGATTCGACATCCTTTTGAGGCGACAACGTTTTGAGAGGGCTATCCTACTGTACAGCAATCAGCCAGACTCATGACTGAGGCCAATTCTTGCAAGTACACTGAGGTCTACCTGCTCTGCGGACCTCTCAATATCCTCGAACGTATACCCAGCCGCTTGTCGTATCGTGTTGTACCACAATTTCCTTGGACACGGGGACACCTAGTGGTTTGTGATTTACAGCCATACTCTGACTTATATGAAAGTGAGCCGCGCGAATAACTTTGTTGTCGGCTGTGTCTCTACCGCATTCTGTATTTCAGGTCATAGCTCTATACACCATTAGTGACAGTGGAGTTCAATATCGAAACGACGGATTTAGTATCGGAGACGCCCAACAACTCCGAGTCGTCCGGCGAATGCAGCTCGACAGGGTGCATCTTGAGTTGACCCTCTCCACGCCTCGAATCATCACACGTTCCACGAGGCGTATCCTAGACCACTCATATGCGCTCCTGACAACGAGCTGTCTGAGTGCCCTATGAGGGTCTGTTCTGGTCTGCTACTTCTTACCGCAGCAACACTTCTAACGGCCTCGCGTCAGCGCTAGCGCGGCCGTCTTGCGGCTTGAGCTTACGTCGACCCTCGCCTTGTCCAGATGCCGGCATAGTCAATGCTTAAACATGACTCTGAGCTCAAGGGGCAGGCTTTCTTCCGCTTTAATCCCCAATTCTAGCTCATGGACAACTGCACGTTGCATGCTTCGGACGCGTGCCGGTCGCGTGCCACCGCGTAGACGCGGGCGTACTTATCATCGTCGCAAGATCTGACGACTGGGCGACTCCTCGGCTCTGCCTCTCTTCTCCTTCTCTCTCTCCTC
Organism: Daedaleopsis nitida; assembly: GCA_022606115.1. Taxonomy (NCBI): domain Eukaryota; kingdom Fungi; phylum Basidiomycota; class Agaricomycetes; order Polyporales; family Polyporaceae; genus Daedaleopsis; species Daedaleopsis nitida. Next base: position 3,493,621 of record JABYQM010000003.1, on the reverse strand, counting down.
TCACACGCTTTGGTCAGTCTTCTGAAGACTGGTTGAATGGCTCAGTAGCTGACTTCCAGAGCCCGCCCATAGACAGGAACCGCTGAGATGTCACAACAACCTCAAGCTTCTACCTCGACGTTCATGGATGACGGAAGCATGCTCACGATGCTCACCGCACCTCCGGCGGAGGTTATCGCTGCCGCCGAAACCATACAGAAGATCAAAGGGTCCCTAGGAACTCTCGGGGTGAGTGAAGGCCTCTCTGCACGTACCTCGCGGACATACTATGGCCCGAGTCATACCCGTAGCAGCGATGCTCACAACCGCACACTCAGAGGACTATTGACATTCTCGGAGAGCAAACCGTGCAGATGATCCAGGTCGGTGGACAAGCCGGGATCACCCATCAAATTGGAAGGTGCGTTATAGGTGGATGGCGCAGGATATATACTGACTTGCTGTTGCGATATTAGCATTCGGCGGCACATGAAAGAACAAGAGACGAGACAGGAGCAGCAAATAACCGAGATTCAAGGTCTGAAGACATTCATCTCCCGCGGTGTACTCACTGACACTCGTTGTTTATTCTCCAAGACCTGCTTCGGGATGTCTTGGAGCACGACATCCTCGATCATCTCACGCAGTTGGGTGAGTGACTGATCTGTGCAGAGGACTTGAACACTCACATCTCTCTCGTATGCAGTTCAGGCAGGCGTCGCGGAAGAGGTCGACGCACTCGTCGCCGAGCAGGTCAACCCTCTACTTCCGCACTATATTCCGCAAGAACTTCTAGACGAGCTTCGTGAGCATAAGGAGCAGCTCGAGCAGGTCCAGAAGTCCCTGCACAACTCGTATGTCGCTGCATCATTCACTGCACCTCCTGCTGTGCGCTAATCATGAGAACATCGAACCAGGGAGAGCCGACGGGCCAATGCCACACTCCGTTCACACAGGATGAACGAGGGCGTGCACACGATTTTCACCGCCAAAGGAGAGATCCCGCATCAGTTTCCGCGCACACTCGAAGAGATGTTTGGCATGTCGGGTGCGTGTTCACACAAAGTCCGTTGCGGATCTCTTGTGGTAACTCGCACGACCCGAAGGCGTAACCGCCGCCTCGCTTGTCAAACAATACGGCCTTGGAGAGCCCGCCCACTCGCGTGAGCGGAATATCAACAACATCATGCAGCATTGCGGCGTTCAATACCAGCTGGTGCGCTTCTGTCTTCACTTCTTTCGGGGGATGCGACGATGCTCACTTCGGTGATTCCGGTCTGTTCTACTACCATCTCTATTCTCTTTGTTTGCTCTGCACGATTGCATGATCACTTGGAACAATGCGCAACCACTACCTCCAAAACTATCCGGGGCCCAAAGGTGTCTACAGGAGCTGGTGCTCCGATCCCATGCCGGACAACGGCAGAAGTGGCTTCGGATAGAAGGAGAGACGGCGGGTTCTGACGGCAGATCTGAAGGCATACGGGCTGATCCATGATCACTGGACTTGAAGTTAGTAGTCGAATCCGAATGTACACCAATCTGCGTAGTGCCATTATCTGTATCAATAGTTTCTTTGTGACTTCGACGTCGATCTTGTAGTCTCGAGATGATTAGAGTTGTTCCGCTGAGGCCGTCTAAAGCGCTCCTTCTACCTGCCACTTGCTCCCACTACCATGGGGTCGGCCGGCGGTTCAGCTGCTCCTGTTGCTCTCCCGACTCCGAATCCACACGCTGCCTACATTTTTGGGGTACAAAGTCACCCTCTACGGAATCTCGCTCGACCAGGAGTACATCAGCTGCTGGGCCGCCATGTTCATGTTCCGCAAGGACCACTCTAGGCATAGTACTCAAACCCGAGAACCTCAGCCTGCCCGTCTTCGGCGCCGCATGCTCCTTACAGTACAGTGAATGATGCAGATGAAGCATACCTCTATACACGTGCTTCCGGACGACAGCTCGGGGGCGTTGCGAGCACCGTCTATGATGGCGACGTCGCAAAGGCGAAATAGCTTGCCACTGGCAGACAGTGGCAGTGACCCGAGCGGTATCGTGTCAGGGTCGATTCGTGCTTTCATGAGTACTGGTTGTCGTTCTGTGAGCAAAATTAGTCTCTCTGACCGCCTACGGCTCGCGGGCTACTAGCGCGACCTGAGTGAAGGGGGCAACCAGATTTTGCAGCGGACTGCAGCGGACTGCAGCGAACTGCAGCGACGTGACGCGATGTGACGCGCGCACCTGGTATAGACGCTGACGCTCAAAAGGAGGCGCCTTTCGTTCGTCTGAGATCACACGGGTACAAAGGGTCGACAAACGAGCTAGGTAGTCGTATTGTGACACGGAACAGCTGATTAATCCTCCAGTACCCCTTCTCAATATATCTAGTACACCAAGGTTTTACAAGTTGTTTGTTTCAACTGACTTTGACGCTACTTCTAGACAAAGTTGTTCGGTATACTAGTAGTAGTATTGTACCTGTATTTTGGTGTATCAAGCTAATTGTATCTTGACAACTCATGAACTACTCCTTAGAACACTGAAACGACGAGTTGGTTTACTGAGACACTTGGTGCAGCGGACTGACGCAAACTGACGCGGAGTGCAGCGACTGTGACGCAACTGCAGCGACGGTGACGCGACGTGCAGCGGCTGTGCAGCGGACGTGATGCCGTGTGCAGCGACCGTGCAGCGCCCGTGCAGCGGCATGCAGCGACCGACAGACTAGCGCTAGTCGCAATGGGCAAAGTATGTCTGTGTTTAAGCTAGTTCTATATGGTAGCTTTGAATGGAATAGTATGCATGTGGGTCTTGAATGCAGGAGATTCTACAGTCAATGCATTACCGTTCTCAGTCGGCTAGCACTAAGTCTCTAAATCTCCTGACTTTGACGACATGTCGCCCAACTATGCTCCTCTGCATTTAAAACATCAGTCCTGACTACTGTGATGCGAAGAGCCCCCGGAATATTCACTTTGAACATTGTTCTGGTCGCTTTTTTTGAGTAGTGTCTGAGTGAGGTAAAATGTGACGCGCCCTGCAGCGACGTGCAGCGGTCGCTGCACACCGCTGCACACCGCTGCATTTTACTTGTGCCCGAGTGAAGGTTTCTTGCAGCCAATGATTTCAAGTCTGGTATCAACGGTTTCAACGACGGTCGTGACACGATAGAGGATATCGAGGGCCGGCCCTACAGTTTTCGATGAAGCACAAGGATCAAGTCATTATGCATCATGAGGCAGAGTAGTCAAGCAGGAGCAGTTGTCAGCGCAATGAAGACCCACTTGTGAGGACAGCTGGGACGTTCCCAAACACATCGGCGCAACTGGCAAGCATCTAGACTCCAGTAAATATATTATCAAGCGTACTTGCCTTGCAAGCATCGGATACGGACCAGCTTGAAAAAGTGCACATAGATGTGTCGTGTGCCGTCGAAAGAGTAGGACGGCTACCCGTTAGACGACATGGTCTCCGAGTTCGTGTTCGCCCTCTCAGCTGGCGCACATGGTCGCGGGTCTCGTGCCAAAATGCAATGCAGAGTATTACTCACGAGTCGTGTCTATCTACCCTCTCCCATGAGGGCAGTAACTGTCCGGGCGACGATCCCAACGGCCTCCTTGACCAGCTCTCTGTCCGCGTCACGCACCCGCTTCATGATCCGGCCCTCGAACTTGTCCGGGTGGAACCTCAGCATCGTCTCGCGCAGCTTCTCCTTCCGATCCTTCTGTGGTACGTCTGCGTCCGATACGCCGCGCTCGGGAGGAAGGAGGAACTCCGATATTGCTTCCGCGGTGAGAGAGCCCAGCAGCACGGTGCTCCGCTCCCCGTGACTTGAGGATGGCGCGATCGCCATGACGGGCCAGGGGATGTCCTCGAAGCGCAGCAACTCCTCTTCAGTCGACGCACCTCCACCAGAGGGAGGAGCGAGAAGAGTCCTCCACCTCGCCTCATAGAGCTCCCGCGCCTCAACGTCGCGCACGCGTTCCTTGGCTCGCCTCCGCCTCTGCCGCTCTTCCTCAGCCGCACGCTCGAGCCGCCTCGTCTCCTCCCTGACCGCCTTCTCGCGCTCCTTGCGCGCCTTGTGCTCCGCCTCGCGGCGCATCTGCTCCTCGTGCTCGGCCGCATGCTTCTTCCTGCGCACCGGCCGATGTCCGTCAGGTCGCACGCGCACAGCAGAGAAACGGAAGCACGCACCTCCACATCCCCGCGCGGACCCACTCGGCGTAGTCTTCGTCCTCCATGTACTGCGGGTCCACGCCCAGCTCGTCGTCCATCCGCTCCATCCCGCCGCCCCGCCACCGCCTCGGAACGTGCGCGTAGTCGTTCAGGGACGCCTCTACCGAGTCGAGCCGCTCGTCGTCGCCCAGCGCGCCCCACAGCTTCTCGCGGAAGCGGGCCTCCTCGACTTCCGCACGAATCCGGTCGTAGTCGGGCTTGTGTGCGCGGTGACTGCCGGCGTGAGCATGGGTGGAGGAGCTGGAGGAGGCGGGCTGAGGGCCGTACTCGGCGTCGCTGTCGTCGAGGATGTCAGAGTCGGCGGTGCGCGGCCGTTTGTGTGCGTAGTCGTCGTCATCGTCCGCGCGGAGCTTGTGCTTCGCAGCCTTGTGTGCTGCCTTGCGTGCCTTGCGCAGGTCGCGCTCTGCCTGTTCTGCGGGCGTGCGTTTGAGACGCAACTTGTTGGAGGACATATATACACTGAGTAGGTCGTAGTGGTGGTAGGTGGTAGAAGGAAAGATGTAGAAGCGCTCACGGTCTGACATCACTAACTGCGTCCGGCGCTCAAAGTACTATAGTACTCTTCCTTGAAGTTGTAGTGCAGAGTCCAGACTAATCATGTTTGCTTACAATTCTTGCTCAGAAGAAATATCTGTGCATTTGATTACGAGTAATATAAGGTACTGATATGACTATGACCAAACGAGCGTGCGTGTAGAGAGTAAAGCGTAGTTACGGCAGGCTCGGAGCTGACACAGTGGCGAAGGGGTCACTGCCATCCCAGAGTTTGAGAGGCCCGAAGACATCACGCCGTAGAGGCAGCGGCGGCGGTCGAGACACCGATTGAGTCGCTAGTAGGGACGGTGCTAGTAAGGGTGGCAGTAGGGGTAGATTCGCTGGTGGGTATCAGTGTAGTGCTGGAGAGCGTACTCGTCGAATCACTAGTAGAAGCAGAAGCGGACGAGGCGGGGACGTTGGTGGTCACGGTGACCTCCGTAGTGGTGGCAGAGACGTTGTCGGTCGTGGAGGTCGACTCGGTCGTGCTCGTGCTCGCGGGGATGGGTGTGTAGATCTGACCGACGTACGGGGCGCAGACGTCGGGATCGTTGTACTTGGACGGATCTTGGGTCATGTAACCGCGCTTGAGAGCCTCGAAGTACGACCTGTCGGCACATAGACAATGATCAGCGTTCCTCGATCAACACGACATGATATTACGCCGACTGACCACTGGCGGTTGTAGACGCTAGTCTCCTCGACCTTAAAGTTCCAGAACTTGAATGCGGTCAGTGAGACGTGGTCCCGAGACGATGTTGAGAATGCATCACTCACGATCCAGCCCCGACTCTTGGAATACGCGAGCTTCTGCGCATCGCCCCACTTGTAGAGGAACTCGTCCGAGGCGTTGAACTCCGTCGGGAGGGCCCACTCGCCAAACCATAGAGGCGTGTTGCCCATCGCAGCGTCATCCTCGACACGGTTCAGGTTGCAAATACTGATCATGTACGCAAGCTCGTTAGCGTCAGCGACAGACTGTGTGCACAATTGTTAGCGTCATCGGCAAGGATGTAGATTCTTAGTCGCACTTACACCAAAGCTGTAGTAGAGATGGTTGTCGTAGCCCATAGGACCAATCGCTGCGTCAGCAGGGTTCGTGCGGTCGCCCCACTGCCAGCCGACGTCCATGAAGCTGCGGGTATCTCGTCAGATCGCTTGCCATAGAGATGGTCAGACCGCTCACTTCGCAACTAGAGGATGTTTCTGCTTCGAGCTAGCCGCCTTGAAGTCAAGCTTGAAGTTCAGCTTGTGGCTGAGGTCGACGATGATGGGGATCGAAGACAAGAGCGCTTTCTGGACCTCGAAATTCAAAAGCCCGGAGCCGGTGGCAGTGGCAGAAATCGCGGCTGTGACGTTAGGGAGCGACAGCTGGAGGTCGAAGTCGAAGTCGAGGTCGAGACTCGGTTTGCCGATGCCGAGGGTATACTCGACAGCGCGGATCGTCTGGACGTAGTTCTTCTGGACTATTTGGCACGCATTGGTTAGTATTGGCACGGACGAAGATATATGTATGTCGCGTACAGTCGCCGTAGCCAGGAGTCTGCGACGCATCCATGATGGGCTCGTTGACCGCCTGGATCGAGGACACGCTCTCGAAGTCGGGGTCGAGGTGAGAGATCGCGGTCATGACGGCGGTCCAGACGAGAGCACGCTGGTAGTTATACGGAGTCTGTATGGCGGCGTCAGCATACTCACCCCTCGACGACTATGGAGAGCTCACGTAGAACTGCACATCATCAGTGCAACGCCCAGCGAATTGCTGATTAACAGCCTGGACGCCTGGAAGAGCATGGTGGTCGAGAATCACGGAGATTCCAGCCTTCTTGAGAGCCTTCAAGCCGCGTTGCTAGGGTTGAGGGTGAGTACTTGTATGCGAAGGAAAACACGAGGCTTACTTACAAGATGGTAGATTCCGCCACGAGGGTAGAACTCAGTCTTGCGGTCGACGAGGCGCTCCAAAATCCAGTAGCCAAGCTGATGATGCGATGTGAGTTGGGCAACTATGGCTCAGACTCTGAGATGAAGAGAGTACTCACGGGGATACGGACTGTATTGATGCCGGCAGCAACGAGGGTATCAACATCAGTCTGGTTGAACCAAGAAGACCTTGCAAGAGGGGTAAGCGAGAGTTGAACGCCAAACGGAAGCACAGACTCACCAATGTTTCTCAAAGCGTTCGTCGACGGAGTCCGGGTATGCTTGGGCTAATGCACTGAGCACAGTTCGTTGATCATCGTCACAGGCCAGAAGAGAGCCACTTACAACTCCGAGCTAATGCACTCCCCGCAAGGACAATCATTCTCACCACCCATCGACGCCCACTCTGATGTTATGTTGCGCACTGAGAACACTCTCCACGTCAACAGAATGAGCGAGCACACCTTCGGGAAGCATCCAAGGCTCCAAGAGCAGCCACGATCCGAGATTGACACCGTAGATCTTGTCAGGCATGGCCGCTGAGGCCTTCCTAGCCAAAGACGCGGCCAGCAGAGTAGTCGCAAGCAAGAAGCGCATGGTGCACGGCAAAAAGGAGCGATACCGCGCGGATTCTGAAAGGAGAGGAAAGGAGCGAAGGGAACGGGAAAGCACCTACCGTGCCTCCGCTTCCGAGTGGATTTTGTAGTTCACCGTCTGCGGTCCCATGCTGGCATCGCGATCACGACTAATAGTACCGGGCGCGAGCTGAGCGGAGTGAGCAGCACGACGATGTTGACGACAAGGCGAGGATTGGCTGTAAGCAATCGCGATCAATTTCGCGCGACGCGTTCTGCCTTCATTGAAGTGCATCAATCGGATGGGAGACAGGAAGTACTAGTCCAGCTTCTAGTTGATGGCGGCTAAGGACAACAAGTCAAGCTAGTCAAGCGTGACGCAGTGGAACAGAAGATTGTCGGCGTCTACATTGCCTGTTCGAACTGCAATCAGCTGTTGCTTGACGCCACCGAGTGATTTTGTTCTTCCCAGCCTCCTACATAAGTATATAAAGCATTCACAAACTGACCTATGCTGACCTCCTTGCCTAAGAGGACCCCAGCAGCCTCTTTCCGATTTGACGAGACGTCCAAATTGCCAAGACACATTGTGTGTGAACAAGCGGACTTAAGGTTATGCGAGGAATGCACCGCTTGATCCGTCAATACTCAACGATGATTATTGCTCGCGGCATAGATATTTCCCCGATCGCACAAGTAAGCCTATCCTAGTTATGTAGCGAAGGGGAAGGCCTGCGCCCACTGGCACTGTTATCGTACAGAGTATTGCTCACCGTAGTCAGGAGAATCGAGATGAGTCGGAATGTCCATGAGCTGCCACAACACGTCGCAGAGCAGAAGTATGCCGTATATTCATCTACACAACTCGAGCTCGACCGGAGCATAGCGTGGCTCTGAACTTGTAAATGTAATTCTACACCCATGCCAACGGAGCACATCACTGGAAACTCTAGAACTGCATGAACTCGTGTGCACGTAGCAATGCACCGTCGGATCTCCTGACCGAATGTCAATGTCAGCGTCGAGATCCCTGAGGTCCATACGAAGATCGCCACACAACGTGACAAGGGAGCGGGGCATACGCAAACTCACCCATTTCCCGATGACCATCCGCTGCGGCTCAGGCCTCGACGCTCAACGCTCAGCAGTTGTGGACCCCGTGAGTGCACGTCGTGCAGAACGCGCCCCCGACGCCGTTCTCGACGCAGCATGGCGCCGCGTCGCCATACGTGTCCTGGCAGTACGAGTTCGGGAGCGGGTCGCCCGCGCCGCCCGCGTTGGAGAGGTCGCAGCTGCTCCGCCCGACGATAGCAGGCGCGCTCCACTCGCGCTCCTTGAGCGTGCCGTCGGGGCCCACGCAGATGTTGCGTGCGACGACGGTCCCGATGGTCGGGTTCGCGGAGACTGGGGTTTGCCCGATGGTGAGGGCGGCGGCGACGAGTGCGGCGAGGCTGATAAGCTGCATGATGATCGTAGTGCTGCGTCCGTGTGGGGCTGGAGAGGTGCGAGCGGATGCTGGAGTTGCTGTGCGAAAGGGCAATGCCGAGGTGGTTTGCTGAGGGCTTATAGAGCAACGAAGGTGTCCTTTATATGTGCCCCTTCAGCCCTGGGCAGAATCAGACTGCCGCTGTAAGTCGTTGACTGTGTGCAACACCGACGGCTAGTACACCTACGGCAGTAGCAATAACACAGATCGACCAATGCGGGACGCGGTGCGTCGAGGGCGGCCATGGGCGGGGATGGAGAGAGAAAATACAACAGCAAGTTTGCAAACATTGCACAGCACGAGAGGCAGGCAACCTTCCGCGACACCCACACTCCGGGCTCAGACCCGCGATTTCCAACCAACTTTGCGAACTGAATGCATCAATTTGACATGCAGTCGCGACCAGTCGTCAGACATCAAATACTCACCTGTAACTGTGCGCGTGCGTGCACACAGTGGAATATGAGAATCGGCCACTGCAAGCCCTATGTGTGGCGACGAGGCATCTACGCCGCTCGCACACTTCGCTTGCATATGCTGCAAGATTCGAGATCTTTCATAAGACATTGCGAACATACTGCGCAAGATAACCACAGAGCGTACCTCGAGATACATCTCCTCGAGCGTTTGATTGCCCTTCGAGATCCCTTGACTAAGCATGACATACAACCGTTTGCAGCCGTTTGCCCGAGACGTCGGCGAAGAGTCCAATCAGTCATTGACGTCGCATTGTCCGACCGGATGACAAGACAACAGTCGAGACCCTGAGCTCCAACCAGTACGACTGCCAAACAGACATACAACCGTTAACCCGATTCCCGAGACGTCGGCGAAGAGTCGAATCGGTCACTCACCTCGAATTCTCCGAGCCCCGCGGGGAACTTGAAGCCGACACGACATCCCGGCCGGCGGGCGCATACAAGGAACTACTTTCATTGCATAACGAGAAGAGATGGGAGGTCATAGTGCTACATACAGGCATATTCAAGCTTCCTATCAACACAATATGGAGTCCAGATCGTAAATAGCCAGATTGTCACTAGGACGCACGGCGGGGACGGTAGGGTAGTGATTGGTACCATAAAATGCTCCGCAAGACAAGATATTGACGACTAAGGGGCGGGGAGATCGAGGAGGCGGAAGAAGTAAGCGTATAAACATTGCACAGCGCGATGACAGCATTAACACAAAACCAACCGTAGCGACGACGAGAGGACCGAAACGCGAGAGTCCACTAAAACGAGGGAGACAGACAACCCCTCAGATCACGTACACATCCTCCTTCTCAAGGCTGTACTCCTGGAGCTTACGGTAGTATTCGAGGCGCTCCCGGCGCTGCCGCGCACGCTCCTGCAACAGTCGCACAATGCACCGTCAGCACAGACACAGACACAGGCCCGCGACCGAGCCTGTTCTACAACAACGACGCACCTCGTCCTCTTCAGGGTCCACATCCATGGCCTTCCCTTTCCCCTTGCCCTTCGAGGCCGGCCGCCCTCTCGAGACCGACCGTCCGCGGACTGTCGAATCACGTCCGAGCGCAGCCGCCCCTCCTCGACCCCTCCCGCGGCCCCTACCTCTGCTCCTCACAGCTGCAGCCCCCCTACCCCGTCCACGCGCAGGCGGCGCTCTCGGAGGAGACGAATCATCCTCATTCTCGGCATCGCTGGAGTTCGACGATTCGCTTGAAGGGAGGTTCTCTCGTTCCTTCCCCTTGCCCTTGCCCTTCCCTGCAGCGGACTCGCGGCCAGCGACGCTCTTACCCTTCCCGCGCGCAGCCTTCGCGGCGACGGTCGCGCGGGCCTTGCTTGAGCGCTTCGGCAGGAGCGCCTCGAGCTTGCGCACGGCCGCGCGAGGATCGGAGTCTTCGCTGGTCTGCTCGTGCTCGGCTTGTGCGCGCGTGCGTTTCTTCCCTGCGACCTTGAGTGGCTGATCGTCCGGCTCTTCAAGCTCTAGCGTGGCGAGGGGCTGCCGGATAATCTTGGGCTTCGCGGCCGCGGATACACGCGCGGCGACGGAGGGTTTGATAGGAGATGGGGAAGAGTTGCGCATCGCCACGGACCTGCCGGTGAGCGGGGAGTCGGATAGACCGCACTCGGAATAATGCGGTGTGGGCAGAGGGGTGCGCTGGTGTGCGCCGCGGGGTTTGTGAGGCGTCCGAAGGGCATGAGAGGGGCTGGCTGAGGATGAGGACGGTTGCTCGAGCAACTCGTCCAGATGCTTCTTCGCGGACGCCAGGAGGAGTGGTGGAACAGATGGCCCGTTCTCCTGGTCTTCTTGGCCTTCCCGCTCCTCGTCGCCCATGATGACATCCTCATGAGGAGGATCATTCTCTTTGTAGTCATCTGAGACCAGATGAGGAGGTCGCATGTTCTCTTTGTCCTCGTTGAGATCGTAGTCGTCCGTAGGGACGTTCTCCTTGTCCTCATCTTCAAATTCTTCCTCTTCAAGCAGGTGCGGCGGCTCGGGAAGATCGGGATCAACATCGAGATACAGGTCGTCGATGTTGTGATCATCGTCAGACGGGATGGGGGTTGGGAGGCGGTCGGGGATAGGTACTGAAGACGGTACCTCGTCCAGCGCAAGTGTCCCGAGTGGCGCACGAGCGGCACCGGGCGCCCTGGACGACTCGACGGCCGCACGCCGTTGTCGCATCGCCTTAATCTTCTTCTCAGCCGCAAGAAGACCGAAAGGATCGGCGTCGCTTGGGTTGTTCCGACGTACGTACACGGGACCAGCGTTGTTTTCCTGATCCTCTTCGGGCCCATCAGAGGAGAACCGATACTGATGAGCCGCAGGTTGCGAACTCGACGCGATGGGCACTTGGGTGGGAGGGGACGGTGGAGGAGGAGACGATGGAGGAAGGGGAGAATAAGCGCGCGATACACCTGCATTCCACTTCCTGATACTACTGTCGTGCATTCCACGCGGATAGATAGCTCGTAAGGACTGTTCAAGAGGTGGAATGCGTCCCAGCGGAGTAGACTCCACAGCAATAGGACCACGGAAGATACGCGCAGGCGAAGGTGTGTTCATGATAGCTCGTACGGCCTCAGATGCGGTGCTGTCTTCGTCCGCGATAGGGATAGAATCCGGGGTGTCCTCACGGTCAGGTTGAGCGACAGGCAGAGATGCAGGTGGAATAGGACGAAGAGGTGCATGATGTCGAGGTCGGACTTGTGCTAAAGGCGTTCCCGGAGACGGTAGCATACGAAGCCCTGTGGCCGCACGTCCACGGGGAGTTAGTTCATGCTCTTCAACAGGTGGTTCTGGTGATTCGCAGCATTCAAGGCCACGCTGAACTGATATCAATCTGCAGGACACACCTTCAGCCCCCTGTCCAACAGAGATTGTCGTATCAACTTTCTCGGAGGCGGCCTCGGGTTCTATATAATAGTATGAACAATAAGAACAAATAGACATCGCATCGAACGCACCTGGAACGACATCCTGAACCACATTTGTCTCCTTTCGAGGCCTCCCTCTACCCCGCTTGACCGGCAAAATCTGTGGAGTGGACTTTGCCTTCGGTTGACGCGTTCGTCGAGCAGCTGGAGAATCAGGCGTCGCGTCTACCCCTGTGGCTCCGTCTGGGGACCGAATGCGTTCACAACACGGTCGAGACCAGACTGTATGAAACTCACCAATGCCATCATCTGCTTCATCTACGTCCATAGGTTCATTTTTCTCAACCTGAGTGCGCTTCGCAGCGCGGCGCGGCCTGGTCGTAATCTCCACTACCGGCACGAGCGTCGGTTTGGCAGAGCGTGTAGTCTTGGCTTTGGGCTTCTGAGGCGTGTTACCTGGCGTTTTGTCCTGCAGGACAGGCCTGCGTCGTGTTCGCATGGTGCTTTGATAAGAGATGGATAGGATGAAACGGGAGATGAGTGCGGGGATGGTCGTGGTTAGAAGGCAGATCGCGAGTCGCGAAGTCCGGGCGCCCCCCAGCCACGCTTCCGGGCCGTGCACGTGGGGTCTGTCACACTCAACCAGCTGTGTGACGTTGTCACGCACAAGTCCCACATACTTAGCGCCGGGTTCAACTTCCTTCAAAACATTGGACTGTCGACAAGTCCCGAACTTCCACCGGCGAGAGTGCTCAAGTGCACTAGCTATGGGAGAGCTCATGACAAATTGCTACACACTTTTTCTCTCAGTGGTAGAGTCCACTGACCATCTGTATGAAGCTAGTAAGGGTTACATAGGTCCGCGACAACTTATCGCACTACACATGTACAGCAACGCTACTGACATGTACAGCATACAATATCTCGAAGACTCCTAACAGTGATTGTGTCGATGGAGGTACAGAGAGCCAGCGTGGTTAAAGGTGGTATTAATTATGCCTGAGGGCAGCTAAGGAACACAGAATGAACACGCATGAGGTCTACACCGAAGCTGTAGGGGAGCAGTGGAAATTCTTTTGTGGGCTGTTCAGACTGTCCGTGACACTTCGTCAACGCAATGAGAGTGTGTAAGTGCGATGTTATGTCGTAGCCTGAAAGCCACATCGTAAAGTAAGTTTAACGACGCTTACATATCTCTGATGCATAGTAGTGCACACATCGAGTCTTTTCGATCCCTGGTTACTGAGGCTCTGAGATCGCGCCAGTCTGATCATATACACAGAACCAGAGTGAACCCCCCAGAGAAGATCCAGTTCTGAGCTCGAGCGCGAGTATCGAAGACCTTAGCAAAGTTGTAGTATGATTGTCATCCAAATTGCTTGTAGAGGAGAGATTGCCGCTGAGTCCCGCAGGAATGTCGACGTACTTAGCACCAGTTGTGGCCAAGCAAGCTGGAATCCTGCCTTCAGAAGTTCAACGTAACCGTTGAACGTTGACGCCTGCCAAGGCCTAGGACTCATCAGATAAGTAGAAGAGAGCCAGTAGAGAGCGCCCGCCCGTCTCAGGGCCTCAGGCTGAGATGAGCGTCCTTCTGCCACCTGGTCACCGTCGTCGACTGCGACCAAGCCGACGAAGGCCGACGGCTGACCGATGGGGCTGACTCGGACGCGATTGCGACGGTCGGGGAGACATGGGCGAACTGGAGAGGCGCAGCGTGGGAACGGATGACTCGAGTATCCATAATCCGCAAGAGGACCGGTGACTGATATGATTTGCCTCGCTCTCCTACAGGAACCTCAGCCACCCTCTCCTCCTCTCCTCTCCTCTTCCTCCTGCCTCCCGCCCCGACACCGTAGCCATGTCGGCAGACCTCAATCCATCTCCGCCCCCGCGGACGACACATTTCACGGACCCGCCAAACTACACCTTCCCCCACCACCGCCTCGCGCCCGTCCTCCGGAACCCGGAAAAGCAGCCCGTCGTCCTCGTCGCATGCGGCTCGTTCAGTCCCGTCACCTACCTCCATCTCCGCATGTTCGAGATGGCCAAGGACTACGTGCGCCAAAATACCGACTGGGAGATCGTCGGTGGATATCTCAGTCCTGTCTCCGACCAGTATAAGAAGCCCGGGCTTCTCAGCGCACACCACCGGTGAGCATCTTCCGCCTCTTGGCTGTATCGTTGGATACCCCCCTGCTTTCTCTTTTTGATCGCCGTACCGTCATGGGAGTGCTCTTGACGATGGAGAGAGAATTCGTGCCTCCATTCTCAGGTCACGTGAGCCAGCCTGTGCTCATGCTCTTGACGGCAACTGGCTGCTTTGACCAGACGATGGAGGCAGGATCGATGCGCTACTCCAGTGCTACAAGCAGCTCACTCGTCTGAATGCGTGTTGGGAGCGAGCGAAAGTTCGTGGACATAGAGACCATCCATCGAGCGTCTAGCAACCTGCGAACCTTCGTTGGCCGAGCTTATTATGAATCCTGGAAAGCACGAGTTATTATGGTCTTCGTGATCGCATGACGCGATTACGCTTCTATACTGGGCTCGAATGTCGAGTCGAATGGTTGGCAGACGGTCGACGCCGTCCCCTCGTGCGCGCTGCTTTGTCCGAGGAGCTACGAGCATCCACTAATATGCGGAGGTTGTGTTCCCGTGTGCGAGCATGTACGTGCTATCTCAGTCGCATGGTCGTCACGGGAGACATCTGTTCGGGTCTTGGTCCCACGCTCGGCTTCATGCTTGCGGCTATTCAGTATGGGCTTGGGGAGAAATTGGGTCGGCGTGCTTGCTTGCTTCAGGCACAAGCTCCCCCTTCGTTCTTGGATAAGCTAGCATTGGGAGTAAGCTCATCATGTTGGTGGCATATGCTATCGACGGGGATCCTCGACTGCTCCGAAGCGGTCACTTGGCCACCCTTCTCACTACAACCGTCTCATTGTCATGGCTGGTGATGGCGCGCTAGCAGTGTTGCTCTCCCAACCAGGACCGGATCTTGACACCGCTCAGGATCGCACCATGCATTCGGTGACGGCATTGGAAGAAGACTGCCGCATGCTGGAACGTGCGCCGTCTCATAGCGTCGTATGTCACCACGATGCCATATCACCAATAGCGTTGCCCCATTTCCGCGCGACCTACTATTGGCTCTACCCTTCCTGTCATTCGCTCCGCCGTTCGCACGTCCACCGTCCCCTATCCGCTGCCTCCTTCGAACCGCGCGCTGACCTGCCTCCGCAGCGTGAACATGTGCAACCTCGCGGCCGAGCAGACCTCGCAATGGCTCATGGTTGACCCGTGGGAAGCCGTGCAGTCCTACCAGCGCACCGCCGTCGTCCTCGACCACTTCGAGCACGAGATCAACACCGTCCTCGGCGGGATCCCCACGAGCGCCGCGCCCGACGCGCCGCGCAAGCCCGCGCGCGTGATGCTCCTCGCCGGCTCGGATCTGATCGCGACCATGTCCGAGCCGGGCGTGTGGTCCGAGCCCGACCTGGACCACATACTCGGCCGCTACGGCGTGCTCATCATCGAGCGCGCGGGCGCGGACATGGACCAGGCGATCGACGCGCTCGCCCGCTGGCGCGCCAACATCCACCTCATCCACCAGCTCGTCCAGAACGACGTGTCCTCGACCAAGGTCCGCCTCTTCCTCCGCCGCGGCCTCAGCGTCCGCTACCTCCTCCCCGCCCCCGTCGTCGACTACATCGAGGAGCACTCGCTCTACATGGACGACGGTCCCGGCCCGAGTGCCGCCCCCGGCGCGGTCGCGGCGGAGCGCGAGAAGGGCAAGGAGAGGGAGGCGGCCGCGGGCTCGAGCTCGTCTCCGGCGTGCTAGTCGCTTCCGATATCCATGCGCATCTCGGACTGACCCCTCAGCCTTACTGCTGCCCAGATCTGACCTGCATTTACGTATATCTATCTATCTTTGTGGGGTTGTACTTTCTACCGGTCGCTACCACGGTTCTTCTTGCTTCTACCCTCCGATTCATGATCAAATCCACCACCACTAGACAGTCCATAGCTAGTAGACACCACAAACCATGCCCGTCGTTGAGGGGTGCGCGCGGGAGAGAGAGAGAGAGTAACGACCCTAACGAGGGATGAGGGGACGGGCTGGGAAGAAGATTACTGCGAATCATGTATTGCTGCTACTGCGTATCCTACGGACCTCGTAATCACACTGGTCAGTCTATCTACTCGACTATCGAACATACATTTTTCGGAGGATACGCCTGTTGCTTCGCTTTCCATCATGTGCAAGACTGCTGTGACGACGTCCTGTGGCACTGCCCTGTCAGGCCGTCGACCATCTCCCCGACGCTCGATCTGGCTAGACGACACTCCAGGATGGGGACAACCCCGGACCGTCGGTCGACCGTAGGCACCGACAGCTCGACGAGGGGCTCAGTTCGCCTTCGTCCACACCTCGCGCCCGCGGACCCAGGTGCTGAGCACGCGGCCCTTGCGGTCGAGCACGACGAGGTCCGCGTCCGCGCCCGACCGGAGCGTGCCCTTCCTGTTCTCGATCCCGAGGCACTTGGCCGGGTTGTACGTCGCGCACTTGATGGCCTCCCCGAGCGAGCAGCCCGTGAATCGCGAGAAGTTGCGCACGCACTTGTCGAGCGTCACGACGCTGCGCACGCGCATGTCAGCGTGATAAGAGATTGCGAAGGATGGGGATCCTCACCTGCCGGCGAGGGTGTCCGTGCCCTCGAGGTAGAGCTTGTCGCCGCTCTTGACGAACCGCTTGCCGTCCCGCCACTCGTGCACGCCGTCCTTGAGGTTCGGGTCTAGGATCTTCATCGCGTCCGTGATAAGGACACACCCCTCTGGATAGGACGAATACGCGAGCTGCCCGACACAGCTCATCAGCATGTTGTCATTGGCGCCAGTGCAGGAGTAGAAACAAAAATACTCACGCGGACCGAGTTCGGGTGCGAGTGGATCCCGTCGACGATCATCTCGTAGAATGGCCGCTCGAACGACAGGTCTGCGACCTTGCCCTTCGTCAAGTGCAGCTCATCGAGGGGCTGCGCGCGCAACACCGGCGTCAGGGGAGGCGTCTGCACGTCGTCGAACGCCTCGGACGTCGCCTGTGGGCCCGCGGCGATCGCTGCACGCTTGATGACGGACGGCACGCGGTGGAGCGAGGACACCTTGTGGAACGTCGGAGACGTGGGCGACGTCGGGGGTGACGACGGGGATGAGAGATGGGGCGACGCGCCGAGGAGACCGATAATGGAGGGATCGCGGTGGTGCAGTTGCGGCATCGCGTTGAAGAGATGCGTGATGAGGCGAGCGCCGCCTTGCACGGCCGCGGTTGCGAGGGCAGTCGAAGCGATACTGTGAAATTCTTGCGTGAGCGTCGGGTGGTTCGCGTAGGCAAGCTCGGTAGCGATTTACCTATGGCCAATTGAGAAGACGACGCCACGCCGAGTGAGCTCCTCAATTGAAACCATGACGCCGTCGACTTCAGGCGCGGCGGTAATTACACGCACGCCGACTGAATCGTCGTGCCCCTCGCCGCTCATGAGCCAATCCTCGGTGACAGCAAGGTTGTCTGCACCATAGACCTCCTCGAATGACTTGATCTCGTCCTTCGCTGCTAGGAGAAACTGGGGCTCGTGCGCGCCGCGCTTGGCGAATTGAATGAAAGGGCCCTCGGCGTGCCAGCCGAGGAGAGTAGCAGATGTCGAGGAATTCCAGGGGCGAAGGAGATGTAGGAGCTTGGGGTACAGCGAACGTTCTTGTGTCTGATGTACATCGCAGGTCAGCAAACATGCTGCGACAGATAACAGAGAGGAAAATGGGGAAACACAGCGGGGACGAGGACACGCTTGGTGCCAAACACGATCGAACGTCCAGTGTACACGCGATGATCATCAACAGCATGATAGAACATACAGAGTAGCAGGACCTGCGACGTGAACCGCGATGCAAGGCAGATCAAAGTCCTATCCATGTAGCGGAGCGATGTTACGACGAATGGAACGGCACTCTGAGCGCATATATGCACCTGATATGTTGCTCAGAGTATGCCAGACCATACTCGCACGAGATGTAATGACGATCCCATGGTCACCCGTGGCAAGGTGACACAGATAGCATGTGATGACCGCTCATGACAGGAACGTCCCTCCTGTACGCAAGAACCCTTCTCCGTACAAAGGAATTCCCGTTGTACGAAGGACTCATTAGAGACACTCCGGGATACGTACCCATGGAAGCGTGACGTGTACCTCCAACCCAGAGAACGTCGATGGCGTTCTGTGGGTTGGCTCTCCGAAGGAGAAACGAAGGTGAAAGACCTTGAATGTAGCATCAGATGCTTACGATGATGGTAGGCAAGAGCCTCCAAACACGCGCGAGTTTCAGCGTGGATAACTATATGTGTATGAAGAGACTCACGAGGTGACACCGGTTTCAACGATTTTCTCCGCTACACGGTGAAGTCCCGACCTGTATGTGTCGTCGTCGCCTTCATAGACGGAGAAGTCGAAGTTGTACGCTCCATTGATTTGAATGTCGATGAGACCGGGGCTGTCTTCCGTTCATGGCAATGTAACGACTGACTAGCATTGTGGAAATACCTCAAAATGTTTCCCCCCAGGTCAATGACCCTGTCTGGCCTCTCTTTACGCAGGAAGAAGGTACGCTGGGAGTCGAGGATTACACCGCGGCGCTCGTCAATCCAGAGGTCCTGCTCGACGAGTGCGCCGTCCTCCTGAGGGAGTAGGCAGTTGGTGAAGCAGATAAGGCCGTTGGAAGAGGCCATGATGATGGTAGGCCTGAGAGTGATAGTGGTATGAGGTAGAGAGGGGTTGGAGGGTCAAGCAGCGGCGCAACGGAGCGGGGATTCTTATATGGCACCTGCGCTCCAGGCACTGGCTCCGAGTTGAGTCTGCGAGTCTCCAAGAGTCTCCAGCGGGCTGGACAGGTCTGCATGGGCAAGAACCGGGGGAGCATATGGTCGCCATCCTATCGGCTCATCATCCAGCGTGGTCGACGAACGTTCTCCCGGCACGTCGGCCCAGACTCACAGCGCTCAGAGCCGTCTGGACAACGTCCAGGGCGGCGTACGTGGTCATTGGTGCGCTTGTCGGTCGCAGTATGCAGAGATGCTCGGCGCAGATCGTCGAAGAGGATGAATATGGTGCGTTCGTCGTCGAGCTCATCGATGAAGAGAGAGAAGACATCGGCGAGCGCGTTTGAGCCTGTTTGAGCCGAGGTGCAAGGCGTCCAATCAGAGCCTACTTCCTGGCGCCCAGATCAGGGAAAACCATGCGCCTCCATTTTTGATCTCAAGCCACATCGACGTTGTCCATATGCACGAGCGATTATGACCAAGCCTGAAATGCGCTAGATTGTATTACTATGTCGTGTCCGAGTCTACATCATCAGACACACCTGACCGAGAGGGTTTGAACGAAGAACACATGATGTGTATAGATCACGGGTCCTCGGCCCTGCACTGGAATAAGTAGACGCACTCTGCGGGCCTGCCACTTGTTCTTTCATGAAGTCTTACAATCGCCGAGTACTCAAGCTCAAGCAAGGGAGGAGGTGGTGACACTGGCGAGGACGACGGGCGTTTGAGATACTATATCGAGTTTTACGGCGCCTATTCAAACCCAGGAGGACATCCTGGCCATCAGACACCTGAGCCGTCAGTAAACAGTCTATATCAATAGATTACCATGCATGACTTTTCAGCAGCTTCGAAACTAAACTCCAGTACCTTACGATGTGGAACAAACGATACTTGATGCTCAAGCTTGCGGGTGAAATACGAACCCAACCGCTTCGATTGAAGACCTAACGCCACCCTCTAGCTAATGCAGCGACGGGTATCAGTTACCAGTCGCACAATATCTGCCGATTGCAAGAGTGACGGGTGTAATGAAGCACTCACGAGTTGTGGAAATTCTCCTCAAAGATCTCAACCCGGGTCCGATAGTCTTCAAGCTGCGCTCGAAACTTTGTGAGACTGAAGTTGGACAAAGCGAGCTCAAGCTGCTCGGCTTTGGAACCATCGTCGTCACTATCCACTTCGGCGACTAACGGAGAATAATAGCTAGCAGTGAGTCCTTGCGCATATCCAACAGTTTGAATGGCGCACTCACTCGAGAAAACCTCGTGTATATAGTTGAATAGCTCGTGCTGAAGCAGGGCTCGGAAGAGGTCTTTACGATATGTCGTCGTGAGGATTGCATACAAATGCGGGCAGCTGAGAGTATCCTTACCTGGTCTCTCCTCATTTTCAACCAATCTCCTAGGCGTCATATCAATGTGATGAACACTTGTGGATGGAGAGATGATACGCACTTCGGGCAGGCGGCAACCTCCGCGATGATTCCCGTCAGAACGGTCTGATTCACGTCCCTCAAAAGGCTCGCGCATGGACCGTCCTCGACAACGTCGTATCATGTGTCTGAGACGTGGTCGAAATGGACACTGTATCTGGTAAAGTGCGTGCATTCGAGTGCGTAGCAGTATGCCACCCGGGAGTCGAGTTAGGACTGACCGGTGTCGAGCTGTGGCTTGAAGTGGATGCTGAGCCTCAGAGGAGCGAGGAGTGAAGAGCTACATGATCGCGCGCACGTAAACGCAACAAGGTTCACACAGGAAAAAAGCACCCAGACCTTTCGAAGTGCTGAGGAGAGAGTGCGTCGGAGAGAAAGCCCCTGCAGCGCTGCCTTCTTCAGGATCGCGTACCCGAGCACTTGACGTAGAACTCATTCTTCATCGCTTCGACCGACAATCTAGTCTGATAGGTTCGACATGTCACACTTCCAGGTGTAATAGATATACACATACTGGGAAGGCGACATACCTCAAGCTTGCTCTCGCGGAGTCACCCCAGCACACTATGTGTGTCGAGTACTCTGCACAACTTCCAAGACGACGCGAAGCGTGGATGATTCCATGACCGTCGTTGTGCCAGAGAAGATATCTGCGTCCCAACTCTCTGCACAACATCTAGTATACAACGACATTCTACATCAGCACCCGTACATTGCGCTACACCTTCTGATTGATAGACTAATGTCATCCTTGATTCGGTCGCCTGAGAGGTTATAGAGACGCACCAACTGATATGTGATCCCGCAATGCTGTAGAAACCTGTTGATATTTCGCTCCCTGGACGGCGCGGGCTCTCCGAGGCCGTACTCCTTCATGAGAGACGCAGCGGTTTCGGCTGCACTCAACGAATGTCAGAGTATGATAGACAGTGGATACGTGCTGAGGGCGGTCTCGAGTGCAGAGACTCACCAGAAACCGAGATCATCTCGCCCAGTGTCCTCGGGAAGTTCTGCGATACCTTGTCCTGGTCTGTTAACAGGGTAGCTACACCCTCGTGCAACTTCTCCAGGGTAGCGTTCGCTCGTCGGCTTTCGCTGATGTGGAACACATGCGGCATGAGTCCCTAGTATCGTAGCGCTCTCGAGTGAACATGCGCAACTCACGAATTATGAAGGGCTCTCTCAAGGCCTTGAAGCTGCGACTTGTAGCCGCGAAGCTCCTCTTGAATGTTCTGAGGAATATACTCAGGAAGAAGCAACTCGACATGCTCAGCAACAAGTGCGTCGATTTCTTCTAGGAGGCCAGCCTGAACTGTGCGCGTGCGAGCGGCGATGATGAATTCTGAATATGGGGTCCGGAGGTGTCCTCACTCACTGAGCTTAGTCATATGCTCCATAACGTCCTTCTCCAACACCTCGTGAAGGAGGTCTGAGCCGCAGAGAGTGAAACTCAGCATTACGACGTCAGTAGATCACGATCGCACGCACCCTGTAGCTCGGAAATCTGCTCCTCTTGCTTCTTCCCGTTATCTACCATAGCACACCGGATGCTAGATACCCATCCGTCAGTCAGGAACGAGTGAACAACCCCGTGCCATGACGAACACACACCTTTCAATCTGACAAGCGATCTCGGCTTCCCCTCCAACCTGGATCATCTTCACTGTTTCTTCCCCCATAATACCGATCACTTTCTATGCACTTCGTCAACATTTGCACTCGCAACGTAGTAGGACCGGAGCGAAGGATGTGACAACAGGGCGAAAGAACTTACTCCGAGAGTACCGAGTGACCCTTTGATTGTCTCGATTGCCTCAGCCGCGGCAGTCACTTGAGGGTCGGACGTCACGGTCATCGGGGTATCCGGCGTCGAGAGGGGAGGGTTTGGAGCAGATTTTGATTCCGAACCGTCGTTCGTGGACATGGCAAGATCGGATGAGGGCGAGACTGGTGGCGCAGCCATGTCAGTCAGTACATATAGCCAGCGATCCGGCTGCAGCAGGACCACGTACTGGGTGAGTGAAGGAACCGTGAATAGAGTTCGAGAGTGCAGCCCATAAAATTTGGGACCTTCCGCCCTTAAGTATGACGGTCGTCGCCGACTCGACCGGCGACGCATGCTGCCGCGACCGAAGAGTGGCAGGAAAAACAGTGGTGCGGACGGACTAGGTAATCGGTTTGAGAGAAGGAGACATTGTTCGAGCGCCAGTAACGTGAATATCGGCGAAGCTTACGTCCGCGCTGCGTGGTCAGTATTCGAGATCGGAAGTTGGGCAGCAGCCTGCCGCAAGTCCACGATGCTTCGATATCGTTGGAATGATGCTGCGGTAGCTCGAGATATACTGAGACGCGCTGTTGCACACAAATCGCAGGAGACGGAGGGAAGTACTCGTCGGTCGCAAACCAGTAAGTACTGAATCCAGCAGTTAAGTCGTCAGAGCCTCTTAGATCGACAATGTACGTACGATATTGGACATCATCAATGGGAGTGAAGAGCTGGCCCGGTGTTAGATGTCGCACGCTTCGATGTGTGTTACAAAGCGGCATGAGGACAAGCTGATATCGTGATTGAGGTGTACATATTAGACTCGATGATTCGTGCAGAACCCCAGTGTGTTCACGACTTGTAATGTCAATGGCCGCGCGGCCATGCCCAATGCATGTTTCGGTTCCGCGCCTCGGATGCTTGCGAGGATGCGAAAGGTGAATCAGGTCACACAAATCTGTGGGCGGTACGACATGACGTGCGGCAGTGTCGTCGTAGAGCGAATGACGGGAGATGTACATCGTCGGGTATTTGATATGGAGGAGCAAGCTTCTCTAGGTGCGTCGACCGTCGAGTTGTCTATATACGTGCATGAGTATTGTCCCAAGTTCAAGCCCAGCGTCACTGACTAACGAGATCTCACCGTCATGCATCAATGGCTGCACTTCACCCGATCGGCCTATGACTGACTCTCCTAACGGGCGCTTGGCGCTTTCTGGAGAGGCAGCGGTCCTCGTGAGCACCTCCTTACCGGAGATAGCACCATTCGGGCCTTTAAGTAGCTGCGCTCGCTAAGGTGATTTGTGAGCAATATATAAGGACGAACGGTCGTATACCCACAGCATTCGTGTCCCTGGTCTCCTTTGTTATCGCCATGTCTGCACCTCTGAAGAACTACTTCCTCGTCTACGCACCAGACCTGCCGAACGCACAGCGAGCAAAGCACTCACCGGAGCACATGAAACAGAATGTGCCGCTTGTTCAGAGCGGATGCATTGGTGAGCGAGGATACTTATGTCCACCGTAAAGTCCTCGATGAGATAGGGCTGACGCACCTCTGACTATAGTGGCAGGCGGAGGCCTCCTGCCCCAAGACGTGAACTCGTCCGACGCGAACGTCCTCGGAAAGATCACTGGATCCTTCCTGGTGGTGCAGGCAGAGACGATGGAGACTGCTTGGGAGACGTTGAAGAAGGATGCATTTTACACGTCTGGAGAGGTGGTCAGTTGTTCGCCGGGTGGTGCTCGCCTGAACTTAACTCACCCGACAACGCTGCAGTGGGACCGGGAGAAGATAACGGTGACGCCTGTGTTCGTTGGAGTGCCGAGTGTGGAATGAGGCAGAGGAACAATGTAACGAGAACCAGGTGGGACGAGCGGCGGTAGAAAGCGAGCGTTGAGAGAGGACGAATCCTCGGTGGGCTGGGATCAGATCTAGGCAGGCGATGTAGAGGGTCGTGCCCGCGTTGGTTGGTGCTCCGTCGAGTCACAAATGGTGAAGCATCTGTAGAACCAGGGTGTATGCTATAGGATACATACCTTCAAGCTAGAGGAAGTGGTGGGAGCAGTGGACGCGTCTGCCCTGCGTCTGGCAAAGTAAAGTACATAAGCTGTACTATGAGAACATCGGCCACATGCGTGGGAATAATACGCCTCGAGCGCTTGGTGACGCTCACTCGTCAAGCTTTCAAGCTCGCTCTTCGTGAGCTACCACCACCACCACCACCACCACCACTGTCAGTAACCAGATTCTGCCGTACACTGTACCCCACGTCGTATATGATGGTTGCCTTGTGGTATGTCTCTCCAATCTAGTCCTATGTAGGACCGTACACTTATGCTTAAGTCTGCACGCAGCAGACGTGACGTCGACGATTGAGTCCCCAAGTACGCGCATATACACATATATTCAGCAACAGAATGCGCTACAGATCCATACCTCTACTGAGCGGTGGTTCTGCAAGCCACGTCGCTGTTGCCACGGAGATGCCAGCGTGCATATATGCTGTCGAGAAACGTTCAAGTTGGTTACTAGCTGTTACCAGTCCTATTACTCCTCGGTGAGTTTTCGTTCGGACAGAGGGTGCATGTTTCCAGGTGGTATGTTGCTCGTTGACGGCGGTTGCCGGTGGCCATATCCACCATCGTCTCCACTGTCAAGAGACCACCACAGCTGCGTCGGCAGTGTCGAGGTGGACGCTGGCTGCATTGCGACGTCCATCCTTCCTGTCCTCCCTGTCGCAGCGATCTTCGTACATCCCTCTCGATATTCTGTCGGTGGCCACACGGCGCATATATCTCCATATCAAGGCGTCTATACGCGTGCTCTGCGCAATGAACGTGTCTCGCATACATACATCGCGTCACAGAAGCTTCTGTAGCGACTGGCAACAAGTTATAAATGACCACACCCCGCACGCCACCCTACGCCGCTTTGAAAACGCCCGCTACGCATGTCGCACAAACAGCGAATGTCAACATATTGGGTCATCTCCGCCGCGCAGCACCCGTCCCCTTCGGTCGGAGTCAACATACCGCCCTAGACTCTCAGGAACGCAGGTGAGTAGACACGTGCCGGCTCGCGATTGTGGTCCCTGCTGGAGTCTGGACGTCGTACGCGCAACGGATTACGTATGTCCGTTCGCCTCATGGCGGCCTGCAATTTACCTTTTGCTCGCTTGGAGACAGCAGCGAGCGCAACGAGGCCCGTCGCGGACCGAACCTCATGCTGCGCGACATGCATGAGGTCGGTCGTAAATCCGGTATGTACGATGCTTGTTCCATGCACCCCTTCGACTTACCACATCCCATGCGTTGTGCATCACAGGGGGTTACGTAGGGTTTGTCGGCAATGCTGAGTCGGCATCGGTCAGTCCCGTGTCCGTCAATGAGCGTTTGGCGTGCTGCACGCTCGAGAACGCTTCTTCCGGAGGACAGGTCCGAGCATCTTTGCTCAGCAGAACGCCCGCTCAATGACGTCTTCGAGTTCGCGAAGCTGTTCCCGAGGCTGGTGGGAGGACGATAGCAAGCTGCGAAGTCGTGCTCGACCTCAGTGGCTTGTGGACGCCAAGATGCCGGTGCAAGCGTGACTCTCTATGAGCGTCATGTGCAGCTATGTTCGTGACGTCGCTCACTCCAACGAGACAGACAGCCTGTGAACGGGAGTGAGCGCGATGAGAAGGAAAAGACGAACAAAGCAAGGAAAGCGGTAAGTATAAAAACATAAGCTCTCTTCACATGTGCAGCCGAGCGACTGACCTGCGATATACAAGGTGCGATGCTCACCTGTTCGAACCGAGC
Source organism: Daedaleopsis nitida (assembly GCA_022606115.1). Classification (NCBI taxonomy): domain Eukaryota; kingdom Fungi; phylum Basidiomycota; class Agaricomycetes; order Polyporales; family Polyporaceae; genus Daedaleopsis; species Daedaleopsis nitida. The sequence goes on along the minus strand of JABYQM010000003.1, from coordinate 3,467,675 downwards.
GACGGGACGAGAGGGACGCATTATCACGAGCGGTCAGTAGAAATAGCCTTTGGACCACGCGACGGTGTGCCGAGGTATGTCCTTGCGTCAGCATTCTATCGACTGTCTTTTTCACGGTTCTGTGTTCCACACAGAAGACGGGCGAAGGCGAGAGAAGGCGAATGACCAAACGGGCTGCGGGACAAAAGTGTCTAGGAACGCACTCGTGCGGGCAGATCGTCGAAGCTATTTGTGGCGGCACACATCGATTCTCCTAGACACCGCAACCGGGCAGTGTCAACATCGAACCCTAGCTCGACGCTGCAGGAAGCAGAAACCGCCGTTCGCAAGGCTCCTCCTGACGAGCTTTGGCAGAGCGAAAATGTCCATCAGAACACATCCAGCAGCGATTCCGACTCTCGGAACTAAGCACGCAAAACCTCTTTGCCAATATGGATCGAACACCGTTATGTAACGCGAGGAAGGCCTGCGGAAGACGAGTGGAGGCCGCAGGCCACAAAGAACGTATCGACGACAGCTTTCCGTCAAAGTTTGTGCCCTCGGAAGTAGGGGTCCGCTGGGGCGTGTCTCGGAGAACGTACGGGCCCAGGGCAGACTCGTTTGGTGCTCGCCGCGGATCCCGGTACCCTCGGCGAGGGCTCCCCAGGAGCGGGGGAGAGAAGCACGGCGTGCGGCCCACGCGCTCCCGATTTCGGAGAGACTGAAGGAGATCGCGTCCTACGCCGGAGATCTGTGCGGGAGGAGCGAGGGGTATGTGACCATGCTGCGGAGGCTTTAGGCTACGGTCTGATTTTCGAGCCGGCTTCGCGTGAGGGCTTTCGAGCTCGAAAAGGCGAACGAGCGCAGCGGGCGTACGGCGCGAGGTGTACAGAATGTCGGCGCGTTTTCGGACGTCGCGCGAGGGGATGGGCATGGTGACCGCTGCACAGGACGCACGAGAGGAGGAAGAGAGGGCGACGCAGGCGACGAGGGAACATTGGTCGTTATCTGCGCGAGATTGCGCGCGACGGGATTGGCCCCGGGCTAGCGCGAAAAGCGTAGGAACGGCGAAAGAGGGTGCGAACCTGACATCAAAGGCTCGCGCTAACAGCAACCGAGCGGATTGGCAGGTTTTTGGCGGGCGTTGGCGACTGTTTGTGCGGGCGCGAGGCTGTAAGGCACTGCGAGACAGTCTCGCGCAGGTTTTTTTGAAAGTATATGGTTGAGAAGAATGAGCAAAGAGAGAAGAAAGAGAGGAGAGATATGATGGGAGGAGGAGTGATGGTGATATGTGTCGGCAGGCTAAAGTTGGCTGGGCTCTGGCGGCAGTGGGTGAAGCGATATAAGTCCGCGTCCGCCCGCTTCCCATCTTTTTGAACCCGAACCCCCACCTCCGTCGCCATCCTCCTCCGCAGTCGTCCGCCCGACATTTTACTCCTGTCTCCACCATCGCCGGCAGCCCCGCCCCACTCCGACAAAACGAGCCGACCATAATGTCCTCCCTCCACCTCCCCCTCCACATGTCCTCCTTCATCGCCGCCGACGCGCCCCTCACGTCCCCCATCTCCGACTCTCTCCCCGTCCCATGGGACCGCGACCCCGGCCTCGCATCCCTCTACGACCCCTTCTCACTGCCTTTCTCGTCCTCCCCGCCCATGCCCGGCACTCTCACCGACACGCGCAGAGTCCTCAAGGGCCGCATGACCCCCGACGCGCCGTCTGAGCAGTGTCTGCCCACCCACCAGGTCTTCGACTTCGTACCCGGCAGCATGGCGCAGACAAACAGCGCCGCGTCCACGCCCGAGTCGTCTCCTCAGGCCGTGCCGCAGTCGCTCCCGTCGCACGCGGGCGCCCACCATACCTTCGCGGCCGCGGAGGACGGTGAGCCCTCGGCGGGTACCGTCGTTGTGCCTGCGAAGCGGCCGTCGGTGACCCTCCCGAGCGTCGCCTGCAAGAAGGCGCGTGCGGGCGAACGCGTGAGCACGAAGGACTTTGTGCCCCCGGACGTGACCGGGCTGAGCAAGCGCGAGGCGCGGCTTGTCAAGAACCGCGCCGCCGCGTTCTTGAGCCGACAGAGGAAGCGGGAGGAGTTTGAGTGCATGGAGATGTGAGTGCTTGTCTCTTTTTCGCCCTTGATTGGTTTCCATTCCTCTCCCCCTCCCTGCAGGAGGCGTGTATGCGCTTCCATCGCACTGCGGTGCCCTAAGACTACTCTGCTTTTCCCCTTCTGTTCTCTCTGTCATTTTCTATTCCTTGGAGCTGCTTGCCCTCGTCGCGACGGCGGTGGGAGCTCAAAACGGACCTTGCAACCGGGTGGGTCTTCGGGCGTCTAGCAGCATCCCCTTCCTGCGCGTCTCGAGCGCGGATGGTGATTGGCTGCCATGCGCACTCGAGCCCCTCGCCGCCCATGCTCCTGCCTATGAGAGTTCTCCGGAGCGCACGTCACTCTATGGTTGCACTATGGGTTTCCAGACCACGTTCCCCCTGCGCCGTGGGACGCTATTCCTCTTACGACATCACCATCTTGCCCGAGATCACATCTCGTGGACATCTGCCTACTGCTTCTGATCCTGGAGGGGCGTAATGCACCGCACCATGACGCACGCCTGGTCTCACATCTTCACGAGCTTCTGCTACTGGTGAAACTAGCTGCTCGACGCACGGCTGCGGGTCTTAGCGAGTCTTGGGCATTGAATGCGCTCTTTCTCGCCGGGCGAGGACGAGCGCACTTGCGCCCAGCTAATCGTCATCTCTCATCGACCGGAGAGATCCTTCCGGCGGTACATTCGAACATAGTGCGGACGCCGCCAGTACCGGACTCTCGCGCTCATCACCGCGCTCCGTAGCCTCATTGTTTCAGCGCCCCCGCACTACTCTCTTATCTCGAAGCAATGCTGACTCCTTTCCCCGCAGTCGTGTAGCGGAGCTCGAGCAAGAAAACGCACGTCTTCTGGCGTCGATCCAGCACCAGCACCAGACGCCGACTTCGTCCACTTCGGATGGCGAAGATGGTCTCAAGTTGGAGCTTGAGCAGCTTAGACGTCAGCTTGCGGAGACGCAGCAGCGTGAACGTGAGCTTGCGGAGAAGCTCTCCAGTGTCCCCAAGCCGACCGCGGCGAGGCCAGTGGAAGTGAAGATGGAGGCGGTCGAGCCCCAACTCCCGGTGTCGTTGCGTGCGCACAAGGGCGAGCGGTCGGGCGCAAGCTTTGGACTCATGGTGCGTGTTTTCCCATATCGCTCTCTTCACGTCGGCCTGAACGCGGCTTCTTCCCTAGGTCCTCTTGTGCGCGCTCCCCACGTTGCTCTCGATGCCCACGCACAACACGATGCCGAGCAGCATGTCGTTCAACCCGTCTCACTCACACTCGCACTCGCACTCCACGTCTTTAGACATGGCCAGCTTCGCGACCAATGACTACGACTGGGGTCTCGGCTTCGGCTCTGGCGCCATGGATTTGGACCTCACGCCATCATCGCTGGCCTCCGAGGAACCCGAGTTCAAGAAGCTCGAGTTCGTCGACGTCGACGCGGAGAAGCTCGGCCTAAGCGGACTGGACATCTCGTTCGACGCGAGCGCGGCCAAGGAGGGACGCATCCGCGTCCGCATCCACCCGCCCTCGGCGTCAGAGAATGGCAGCGACCAGGGGGCGCAGCTCAAGGAAATCGAGGAGGACCAGACAATGTGGCACGACGCGGAGGAGGACCTCGGTCCGTTCCTCGGCGTCGGCACTGACTTCGACCAGCACTCGCTAAGCTCCGGCAGCCTCCACCCGTTCGACTTCACGTTCCCATCATCGTCCGCGGTCGGCTACTCGTCGGCATCGTCCCCGTCCATGGCCTCTTCGCCAACAAGCTCGTTCTTCCCGAGCGTGCCGTCGCCCTCGCAGACGCCGAACGAGTACGAGTTCGAGCTCGGGAGCGAGTACGGGAGCGTCGGGAGCGGCATGTCGCGCGCGGGGAGCCCGGGTGCGGGCTCGACGTTCGGCGCAGGCAGGCGCCGCGTGCGGATCGCGCTGCGCGGGATGCCGGGGAAGGGCAAGGAGGGCGGCGAGTGGGAGGTCGAGGTGTGCTAGGCTTGATGCCTGCGCTGGTGTGTGCAGGACATGTCATGCAAGAACGCTTGCTTTGCTCGGTGCCTCGTGCTGTCGTGCGGACGACGCTGCAAGAGGCGCGATTATGCGTTAACCTATTATGGTGCGGTTCCACCTTTCAATTTCCTTTCTTCTTCTTCTTCTTCTGTTCTCTGAAGCACCCCTTTCCTGTTTTCTTCCTCCGCGCGCGCGGATTCCTCTTGTCGCATCTTGCGTCCGCGTTTTTCTAATATTTCCAGCTCCGGCTCGCTCGCATCCGTCGTATCATACTCGCTCGTCTATGTACTACTCTGGCTATCTCGTGCTCTCGCCTCGCCCATTGCATACACCCTCCGCCGATAAGCATATAAAACCGTCGCGTACCACCACCCCCACGTCCATATCGTATATCCCGCATCCTCACATACACCCATACACCATACGTCGTACATACATACATATACACCGCCGCTGAAAAGAAGTATACTAGTAACCCACGCGCTATTCCCCCCGCTACCGTACCGCCCCATACCCGCCCCGCCGCTTGCTTGTTGTGTTCTCGGTCGTTGGTTATTTCTTGCAGCTTTCCGCCCCTCTTCTCTTTTCTCATCCATCCGCTCTCCTCGCGCGAGGATCCAGAGCTTGGTGTTTTGCCCTTATTGTGTTGTCCGCTCGTCTGTTCCTGTCTCTCCCCGGAGTCGCTCGGGCGCGCACTGGTGCAGTCGACAGTCATGAACTCGTCGCCGCCGCCGTGCGCGCCCCGCGCGCGCTCTGCGCCTGTCGCTTCGTGGCTCCGTACGCTACTAGTACCCGTTCTGCATGTTCGATATTAGTCTTAGTCTTAGTTAGATGTCTCTCTCGCTCTGGGCTTGGCTTCGCGAAAGCCGAAAACTTGCACGGTGTCCCCCCCTATGGATGTATATGTATGGTCCTATGGTCTGGAGCCCTCACCCCGGTGGGCTTCTTCGTAAAACATGTAATACTCGAACTCGAACACACCCCCGCTCTTCCTCAGGCCTTTCGTGATCCCGCGAGGCGCGAAGTGCGTCGGCTTGGCTGGTTCTAACAGGTTCTACTGGGCCCGGTCTCAAGTATGGTCTTGAAAGATTTCAACTTCAAGAGGGTTGTGGGAACCTATGCTCGAGGACGCTGCATTGACTGCCGTGGTCGTGCGCGCGCGAGTACAGTTGAGTGCAGTGGGATTCTGCCCGCGCAAGATGCCCAGTCGAGATTGCGATGTCAGGAATTTGATCTCCATGTGCGAATCGCACTCCAAGTTCTTCGCAGCCGGAGCACAAGGAGATTGATGTTGAAACCAGCTGTCGACATACATATTTACTCGCCTAGGAGGTCTCGACGGCATGTCGTCAGTCGCTCAACTTCGAGACATGATCGGCATGATGCGAGGCCCCAAGTCTGAGATCTCAGGTATCGACAGTTCTACTGCTGGTATGATGTCAGGATGATATTTTTCAAGTCCACGAACAGATGACTCACAGTCGCGGCGGCGCGACAGGAACTTGAACCGTCATGGCAGACGGTCACAATGGGCCCGTCCGACGTTGTTTGACCACGCAGCGGCAGCAGTGGGACCTGTGTACCACTGCAGGGGCATGCCCAGGATACGAGGCTTTGGACGCCGGCGCTGAATCCATCCGGGCTTGAAGCCGTCATCTAAGATCGTGATCGCAGATGTCCAACCTGTACTCCTTCGCAAGATTAGTGTTGCTCGGTAGTGACTGTATGTACATCACATCAGGAACTCTGGAGCTTCAATTTTGAGGCGATGTCGGTCGGTGTGAGAAGCACTGATATTGATGTCGATGATGCTCACTAGCTCGTCCACAACCTGTCACTTAACCATCCTCCCATTCATACTACTGGCGCGCCTTCACCGAACGCGTGGGCATCCACGTTGTCCGACTCAGAGTAACTGGCAGGGCCGGTGAGGTCCGTCGCGTCCTCGGACCCCAAGTCCGAGTTGTGCGACCCGCCATCGAAGATCAGCCCAGAGAAGGAAGCAGCTCGGCCCGAGAGGGCACCGTTTGCCTGTGCGGGCTGGGCATGGTGTTGGGAGTGAACGCAGGAGACCGTTGAGACCGCCGCTGAGCTCTTGTTCACTTCGCGCAGGTTGAGGATAAAGTGCGAGATCATGATCGACGCTAGCCTGTGCAGCAGCACGTGCCCGTAAGTGACTCCACCCCACGCACTGATGAGATGTGGGGAAGATGCGTGATGACGGAGTGCGTACTGGTCATTAGAGAGAAGCACCATAACCTGTGAGGCGGGGGTAAGTAGTCAGTGAGGGAGTATACGACGAAAGGGACGGGTCGGACTTACCTGACACGCTGACAGGACTATTCGAACGATATTGAGGGTAGCGAGGACGTTGAGATTATACAGAGTCAGCATTAGGATCGAGCAGAGGGAGGTTGTAAGCGCACACGAGATACAAGCTGCCTGTACATGATTGTCAGAAGAGAGTAAAACATCGTACCTGCGAAGGCGACATTTGGGATGAGCGTGAAGATGATTTGCAGGGTTAGGATCGCGTTGCAGCTACAGAATCACGACAGATCGTCAGCGGTCAAGCTATATAAGATGTCCTCGAGATTACAGCTATCTCTGTAGGAACGCATCAGATGAAATACTGTATAGTGTAGTATGTGCAATGAAGTAACCTCACCAGCTGCGGGATAGAGTCAAAATGGAGGACGGGAAAGGCGTATTCCGCTATTGTGCCATAGCGAGTCATCGCATACACGAGCGTGGCGATCCCGAATCTACTTTGCGGATCCCATATCAGAGAGACTTTGTCGCCGAGGGATATAGACCTGTCGTAGACCAAGGTCGCTGGTTGAAGGATCCGACATAAGTTCACAGGACGGAACATTCATAGAAGATGGAGGTGATAGTCACAGACGCAAAACGCGTTCTAGTAGCTCCCGGTGAACCTGCAGGATCGGTGTCAGAGAGACGGAACGATAGACTTGTCAGAGATACCTACGCTGTTAAACCCTGCGAAGGACTGATGGGAGATGACATTGGAGAGTGAGGGAATGGCCGCGATTTCTGCACACTCAGGCTGGTCCCGCCCTTCAGTAATCCGTCAGAAACTCCGAGAGCGAGGTGGCTGGTGTAGCTTCTATCAAGAGTACCGAGCAGTACGGTGTCCCCGTCGCTGTCGGTCCTATCGCGAAGAGTCGGCCCCGATGTCAGACATGCGCGTAGACACTCTAACTGGCATGTCTCTACGTCCGGGCACAACGACGTGACCTGTCGTGCGTTCATATCCCGGTGACAAGAGTACGAGAATGCGGCTCGTAAAGTCCTTGTTTGCACCAGATCCTGGCAGAAGGATGTATCCAGACCTCTGACTAGACTCATACATGGATCCATCTTACCTTGTAGTTACAGGCCCAGCCGATACATCCCCATACTCTTACTAGAGCTCCCTCCTCGAGGTACCGTCGTCCTGACATGTCTGCGTGTATGTCGCCCGCTGTCCTGACGCGTGTCTGATGCTAGTCTGAACCAAGACGCTGGACTTTGGCAGGAGGGTCCCCTCTCGGAAGTTTCCGTGACACGTGATCTGTTGAACGCGTTCTCAGACGCGTCGCGTCGCTTAGCTCTGCCTCATCCATGTCAGTCGCTCCTGACGACACTGCGCCGCACTTCACGTTCTGCTCCCCGAAGGGGCGGGAAATCATCTCAGATATCGTATTCTCTAAGCTAGGCTACTACCCGCATGACTATCAGCTCGATGGTGTATGCAAATCTTTGGACGGCATCGACCTTCTCGCTATTCTGGCAACCGGCTCAGGGAAGACTGGGTTCTTCATCATGTACATGCTGGTCCTTCAAGAGCTCAGTGATAACCCGTCCCGCTGCAGCCCTCCCTACCGGATGCCTCCGGACCCCGCCATGGTGCTAGTATATCCTACAGTGGGACTAGAGGCCGAGATGGTATGTCCCGAGAGTTGCTGTCCATCTGAGTTGTTCTTACTCATTTGGACCAAGGCTGCGACACTGGAGAAGGCAAACATCACGTCTGTGGTCATTAATCACCATACAGTAGCGAGGAACGGTGGGCAGAAGCTATGGGATAGGGCGGTCAGAGGCGTGGCAATGATCTTGCTCTCTCCGGAGATGTTAGCTAGCCCCTCATTCGAGACTTTGGTTCAGAACCGAACATTCGCATCCCGAGTATGTGCATTAGGTGTGGATGAGGTACATCTCTGCAACAGCTGGGGTGAACGCTTCCGCCCATGCTTCAGACAGATTGGATTCACGCTGAAGCGGCTGCCGAAAAGGACAACCCTCGTCCTCCTCACGGCTACCCTGGCAGCAGGTCCTCCGACGACCAATGTCCTCAAATTCTTTGGTCTTAGGGAAGGCCGCTTTCATCTAATCCGCCAGTCAAATATCCGCCATGACATTCAGATCATCTTCCGCACGCTTACCCGGGGTATCGACAACCCATCCCAGCCGGACTTCCTCTGGACCCTGACAAGTGGACGGAAGTCGATCATCTTCTGTCCAACAATCGCACACGGTCAGCGGCTCGCACTCTATCTTCGGCAGCACCTCCCAAAAGACATCGACCCGTTCTCTTTCATCCGCACATACAACGCCTTGAAGTGGGCCGACTTCAATGAAGCTACGTTGGCTGCCTTTCGTACCAACCCCTCAACCATGATCATCATTGCGACTGACTCTCTGATGGTTGGTGTCGACCTGCCGAATGTAGCAGATGTCATCCTCGCAACGTCGCCGGACACCGTGGATGAGATGGTCCAGAAGATAGGACGGGCAGGACGTGATCGCGCTCAGGTGTCCAAGGCTCGTGGATTGGTGTATATCCCGAAAACGACCCTGGATACAGCATGCGAGCAGGTCGCCGCAAGCGGCGCTCAAGGGTCGTCCGGAATGGGAGTGACAGCAGGCGCCGCGCAGAAGACTTCATCAACGCTTCTCAACCCGGAGATGGCCACGATGATTGCGGCAAGCTGCAAGAGAGCTGCGCAAAATGCTGCCTATAAGAACCCTCCCACGTTCGACCCCATGTGCCGCTGTGCCATCTGCACACACAGGCTCACGCTCTCCTTCATTCCCTGCAACTGTAGCGGCTGCATGCCCGACACTCCTGACCCCGTTCCACCGCCTCGCGCTGCTGTGGTGCGGCAAGGCAGAGGAGGACCTCGCCGTGGACGTCTCACGAAGGCGATGGTCGAGGCCGGCGTTGCACACTTCAAGATCTTTCGTCGCTCTTTACGCGACCTGGCACCGCTCACTGAGGATCTCCCAGCCTACGCCTACTTCCCCGATCCCGTCATGCTCCAGATTCTTGATGCCTACCCTGCTATCACTACACCTGCCGATCTGGAACCTTTCATCAACGGGGAAAGGTATCTCAAGCTGCACCTCACACACCTCTGGTCCTCGTTCTGTGAGTTTCAGAAAGTCATCCATGATATGCATGAGGCCGCACGCCTTGCACGGAACGAAAAGGCTCGTCAGACTCGACAGGCGAAGAAGGAGGCAGCGGAAGCCGCCGAGGCTCTGGCGGAGGCTCTGGCACACGACACCTCAGACTCCGACACGGAGGAGGATCTCGAGGGGTCCGATGACGATGGGGAGCGTAACAACAATAATGATGGTGGTTCGCTTTCCACTTCGCCTGGGGAACATGCCCGGACCAGTGCACATCTGGGGCTTACGTATTCCCCGTTGCCTCGGAAGGTGGCAGGCAGTCTGTCTACTGGCAGACAAGCTCTAGCCAGCGTAGAGCATTTGATGCCGTTGATCAAGTACGTGTTTCATTATCCTGCACATTGAACCTGTGCGCTAGCTGACTTCCTTGGTTGTGTACTTCAGCGCAACAACATCAGTCGCCACCTTGCCAATGTCTCAACCGGCGCTGCCTTCAATCCGCCCTCGCCCTCGCCCGGTGGTCAAACGCAAGGCTCTAAATGAGCTATCTGTTCCAAGTTCTAACACCACAGCGTTGGCAACACCTCAATCAGACAAGTCGACTGCCCGCTCGGCGAAGCGACCGCGCTTGAGTGTCCTTGTGAGTTTTTCAAGCCATCTCCCGTCTTGTCAACTGCCCTGCTGAATATTAGCACGTCACATCTATAACAGGGTGACGAGAATCACCAACCTGGCTAGTGTGGACAATCTAGACGCTCCCATCCAGATCGTGTCCGAGTGCGTCGAGCTCCTCTTCACCTGCAGCGAGTGCATCCAATGCTGACAAGTCGTAATCCACCACTAGCTCCCCATTCACGTAGATTGCGTAACCTCCAGTCTGTACCTGCAGTGATTCTTCCTCACCGTCGTCCATTGCTGTGTCTGTCTCCAATGCCGCCCCATGTGCTCCTCGAATATCATCGTTGCTGCGTGGCCTGTCAGGTGCATTACGCCAAAGCCGTGAATCCATCCGCCGTGCACGTGTGTCCGCAACCCATTTTGCAAGTTTGCTCTCCCGCAGGGCGGCCAAACCCAGGCTGAAGACGTCAAGGGTCTTCTTAGGTGGTATGCCATTGTCGCCGTAATGGCGACCCTGTCGAAAGCAGTGTAGGTCTTCCTCCTTGAATGTCTCGAGCATTGTACTAACTTCCGGGCGGCTATGAGGGCTTGTATGGCGACCACGACGCTGGGCCAGTCCTACACCTTCGCGGTACTTATTCTTGAGTGTGACAAAGTGCGATGTGTTTGGTGCGATGACTGTTGCCACATATTCACTGTCCCACTGCTCATCTTTGTGTGCAATCATCGTCTCCAGCTGTAGATTGATGTGTTCAAGGTGCAAGTCACCCTCGACCCATCGGCCCACCTCTCCTGAAGGATTGACAAGCCAGTTCTTCAGAAAGATGTTCTTCAACTCTGGGCTCGACTCGAGTTCAAGATTCACTATCATCTCGAGTGTGTACCCACCATACTTTGGATGGGATGAGCCCGCGAATGCGATGTTCATGCGCTGCGAATGACTCAGAGTGAGACCCAAAATCTGTTAGCGCGGTGTAGAGCTCACCTTCATCGCCTCATATACACGTCCTGGATCCCCCGTGGCTACAGCTTGGGCAAACTCGCGGACGAGGATTCCTTCTTGCAAGAAAATGATGGCATCCGCGAGACATTGGTCGCCAAGGAACGGTTCCGATGGACGGTCAACTTTGCCCTGTGAGTGTCCTGTCTTCTTCGTCTTCCCTTTCTGTCCTTTCGCTGATTGTCCCCCAGAGTCGTCAAGTACTGTAGCATTGCTACTCTCCTGGCGCGGAAGTGGTGACCACGGCCTACCCTTCGGGATAGCGAATGGGCCGGCAGCAGGGATTGAGCCCTCGCACGCCTGCTCATATGCGCGATGAGAGCAGTAGCGATGGTACAAGGTACGTGCTCGATTGAGAAGACCGTCGAGGGATGGTAGATGACCTTCACTTTCCAGTTGGATGAAATGTTCGAATATATCGTCGCAAGAGAAGATGATCCTACAAGAGCCGCGGGCACCCCAATCTCGTGAGCAAAGTTCTCATAAGATGTAATGACTCAAATCTCAGCTCACCGCCAGCAGTCAATAATGCGTGTTTCGACCGTCAGATTTGTCACATACAGGCAGGGGTAGTAGTCCACTTTCTTCAGCGAAGTGGGAGCTTTCTGACCTATCTTTGCAGCACTGTGTCCAAGCTTGGAAGGGTCATCAGTGAGTCGATCGCCCCAATGTGTCTCTGCCACCATGCTGAGATGGGTAAGCCCGGTATGCCAAGTCTCCAGAAACGGTTCAATGATATTGAACGTCCGGAACTCGTTATCCTGGTCACCGGAGTAGCCCTTGTTCTGCAGTAACCTCTCATAGGTCAGTCCGTCTCCCCCAACCAAGATAATCCGAGAGTCATCATGGTCTTCATTGTGTTGACCCATTTGTCCAAGAAAGTCCACAAGTGCATCGCGAAACTCCGAGGTAATGTTCTCATTCTTAGCCACGGTTGACAGTGGATAGATGTCGGTTTTACGCTGGGGAAGGGGAAGCTTTGCACCAGATGTACTGAACAGATGCGCCACGCTAGGTTTGAGATGATGGAGCTGCGGGATGTAGGTGACGAGTATCTGAAGACAGTGCAACGTACCCACGCAGGATGCGTGATCAAAGTCAATCCAGCCCAAGAGTTGATTTACGGTAAGATCCTTCCGTTTGTCTTCTAATATGCGACGCTGCTTGTCCTTCAAACTGAAGGCTGTAGGATCGTATCCGTGAACTTCGTTGACGATGGCTGACATCCCGATCTTCATTAGGTTCTCCTTCCCCATGCGAGCTTCCCACTGCTTGAGATGTTGCTGTACGTTGTCCGTCCGCATCATCAGAGCCCGTAGGAGTTCACGACCGAGCTTCCGGATATAGGACGCATCCAACGCCGCAAGACGCTTGAGTGTGGCGACTGTAGTGTTCCAAGAAGGTGTGTGCCCGATCCAACTATTGTACCCAAAGAGTGTTTGCTGAGCGCCGCATGCGAAGTAGAGAATACCACGAGTGACGTGATTGAGGCGAGCGTAGGGTGTACGGCAGTAAGCAATATCACTGAGTATCTCTGTTGTGGTCTGTCACCAACTCATCAGCTTCGCACACCGTGAAATCCAAGTCCGAGGGAGTCAATTCAAGATATTGAAGCCTACTCACAATGTCGGCGGGACGCATTCTTGGCACAGATTGCATATAACCTTCTTTCTTCTTTCCAGATGCTGAGATTGTCGTGTACACTAGATGCCATCCCAGTGGACAGTGACGGGTCAATATGTCACGGACCCGACGGGGAGTCTCTGCACTGATATCGTCCCAGCATAACTCGTGTCTCCCACCACGCCGCGGAGGCTGTCCTGACCCATGTAGCCCGTGCACCCCTTTTACGGCCTCAACCATCTCCTCGACCAACCGCCTGGCGACCAGCTCAACGGCCAACGACGTGATCGCCGGCCTTGCATACTTGATTGTGAGATGTGACCCTTCAGACTTCGAGAACATGGCGGCTGCATCTTCTGTACCACGCTTCGGTTGAGCCGCCGGATGGTAGAGTATGGCGTCGAGGATGGTTCCGATATTGTACTTGGTATCTCCGTGAAGAAGCTTAGTCACTGTCTGCAGTATACACTGGGAAACGGGTGTGGGGGTACTCTGTGACATGGAGTCACTGGCAGAGTCTGTCGGAGGCCGGAATAGCTCCCATAGGAACTCGCTCAGAGACCAGTTGACCTCTTGCTTGATGTACTGAAGTACATAGTAGCACTTCTCACGCGGCGTCAAACGCCTCTTGGAAGGCGTGAATGTTGGACCTGAAGCACGTACGTTGGTCCGTATTGGAGTCCGAGCTACTGGATCTCGAAATGCGTGACTCGGAGAGTCGGATCCTGCTGCTGGTGAACCTGGAATTTGAAAATCCTGTCGTGTGTAAGGAATGTTGGTTGGATCTAAACATCATAGTTATTAGTGCTACTGCAACTATGCACAAGAAAAGCGTGCACATCGGAGTTCTAGAAGTTTAGCAACAAGCTAGTGAAATTAAGCACTAACCTTCCACTGGCGTGACAGTGCTGCGGTGGGGGCTTTCTTCAAATACAAATGAAAACTGCATCTGCGCGGCGATATTCTCTCCGGAAGGAGACTCAGACATGACGAGAAAGAGCAAGTGACTAAGATTGTTATCATTGCACCGCCAGGATACACCAAAACCGACCGAAGTCATTAGTACAGGAACTAAGGATGATAGGCGCCTGGGGATTGAGACTCATGCATCGGCGTCTAATTCCAAATCGGGACGAAGGGGGAGCCTCCTGCGAAAGTTTCGTGTCTTGATGCAGACTGTATATGGATCAGATCGACTATCATCTGTCCTCTACAGTCAGCAACGGAGACTATGAGATAGTATACATACACAGACGGAGGCTGAGACACGACGACGGGCGGCACAAAACACGACAAGACATGACACAGGCAGCACTATAGCGGCGGCTTTTACCGGGACATGGAGCATGAGACACGGGCAGCGGGAAACGAGAGACATACATACAATGGTAGCAGCACTAGCAACGGGTATTACGGAAAGCCAAGTTACCCTCACGCCCTTCGCATGCGCTTAGGGGCGATGTTTTCTTTGTCGGACGTGGAGCCCTGGCGCTCGGGGGATTCATCGGGATGGCGCGGCTGCTTACGAATGCGCTGTGGGCGGGTGGATGTAGATGAGGAGGCTACTGCCGGAGCGGTGGTCGATGTCGTTCTTCGGCAAGGTGCGCGTGCAGGGCGCGACGTGTTGGCGAGCGTGGCAAGGGGAGACAGCACCGCGACGTTGCACGCGGGCGGGGATGCATCAGTGATGAAGGGGTTCGTGGACACTTGCTCTGGAGTAGTCATGGGCGTATTCGTCGCTAGCGTCACAGACGCGGTCACAGGTGAGCTCCTGCGTGTGCTCATGGTCGACATTGTGGACGGAGTGGTAGGCGTGCGAGGAGTCGCGGGCGTGGTCGCGGGTGGAGTCACGCGCATGGTCACGGTCGTGGTTGCGGGTGGAGTCACGGATGTGGTCGCGGGCGGAAGCGCGGACGTGGTGGACGTGGTCACGAACGTGGTCGCGGACGGGAGTGCAGATGCGGTCGCGGGCGGAGTCATCGGCGTGGTCGCGGGCGGGAGCGCGGGCGTAGACCATGTGCTAGAACCAACGTCGGCCAGGGGATCAGACGGTGTGACGAATGGCGGAAGAGTCAGTGTCTGTTGCATCGCCTCGAAGTCCATGTTGATGTTGTTCCCCCAGCCGTTCGCATGGTTTTCGAGGAGCGGGTCAGGCAAGGGAGTGGTGGTGGTCGGAAGCTCGCTGAACTGCCACATCGTAGGGAATGACATCACATTGCCGTTGAAGTCGTACATGTTGTCGACGGGGATGCTGAATTCGTCTCCTAATACAGGGTCGAACAAACCTGCGCCTGGAAATTGCAACGAAGCGTCAAGAAGTGTTGACGAGGTGAGTGGTGGCGTCTGCATGGGAATGGATATAGTTTGGGCACGAGCGTCGTTTGATAAGGCGGGTAACGGAAGAGGCTGGGTAGGAGGACTCGAGGCAGGCGGGGAAGTTTCCAGCGGGGAGCTCGCTGATGCGGCCGTGACGTCTGCAAAGTCTGTGGAAGAACAAGGCAGAGCGCGACTCTGCCTGACCTCCCGTGCTGATTTGCGGAATAGATGTGTGAGTATCCTTGCACAGACAGGACAAGGCATACGCTTACTATAAACGCCACGTGCGAAATGCACCATCGGACGGATGAAATTATCGCGGAAATTGTCAATAGCTTGAGGGAGCGTGTGTCCGGATTGGTTCTGGCCGAGATGAACTCTGAGGAAGAGCAGTAAAGTCAGCATGAATGTTATAACAAACAGCAGTACGAGGACTTACGCAAAACTATGAATGTCGCCGTTGTTCTCGGGAGAGGGACCAGCGGCGACGACGGTGTAGCACCATCCGGTCTGCTGGGCGATGGGCTCTAGAAGTTGCTCAATCAGGGTTGGGGCAGCATCAATTGCGCTAGTTGTCATAGTTAGCATGTGACATGTGTGGAATCTGCGGAGGACTGTTCACTTTTGGTAATCTTGGGGCATTTGCGAACCTCCCTCGGTCGGTAGTGACACTGCGCGCAAGGCCTTCTCCTCGGCGACCCGCGCCTCCACTTGGGCTCTTACCTCGTCGCCAGCCTCACTGAACATGGTGTCCACGCGGGCGCGGGTAATGCGAAGGACTTCACGACGGTCGAGCTTGCGGCCGACCACCTTGCGTTCGGCGGTAAGATCCCGTTCGACCACGGCCTTTTTCTCGTCGTCGTAGAACATGCGGCAGAAGACTTCTCTAGCTTGCGGAGCTCGACCTTTACCCTTCATGAGGGACTGGGTGATGGCAGCGGGGACGCCACGTGAGTCCCGAGCAGTGCGAGACCGATGGTTCTTGAACCAAACGTATATTTGCTATGTATTCCTCAAGTTAGTCATGTCTAGATATATCGGATGTATTCAGAGACGTACATTTTGACGCGTCTCAATCGCGTCCGCGAGTTCTACTTCCTGCTCAGGTGTGAGTTTGGGAGCATTGGGCCCAAAAGGTATGTCGCATTCCGGCCAACGGATGAAGAAGTCGTGGTAGACGGTGGTGAGCCAAGGGCTGAGACGTCCGCGTCGGCGCGCGTCAGCACACGCGCCTTTGCGTTCGAAGAGCCAAGCCCATTGCTCGCGTGTTGTCCAAGATGGAGGAGGCATCTGAAGACGGGTGTGAGACGGCATGAAGACGCGTAGGGATGAGATACTGACCTTGTAGCGGGGAGATTGGTCGTCGAGTGCAAGTGCAGAAAAGTTGAGCGCGCGCGGTGAGCAACCTTAAATATTCGTCAGTTCTGGGAATGGACCTGCAAAAACGTCGGTTGCCACACACCTGATCTATCGGCCAATAAAGAGAGTCGAAGCAGCGAAGGGCGGCCTGGCCGAATTCTGATATATACCTGTTGCAGATCCCTGTTGAGTCCCCATCCCCTCTCTATCCTTCCTCCCCCTCGCCCTCTCGCTGTCATGTCCGGTGATTCAAACTGCAGGCACGAGGATTGGGAGCCATCTGAGCCCTCCCAATCCGCGCGCTTCAGCATTCCCGACATTCTGGCTGTATGGTTGGCCTTCTGTGAAGCACATAACAGTCAGTGGTGTCGAGCTACAAATATCTACGGAACACTGACATTTGACAATAGCGGCGAATCCTGAGCATCCTATTGAGAGGCCTTGCGCACGGTGTTTCCGGTGGCTGCTTTACGGTGAGTGCGAATGTTGAACGTTGGTGGTGGTAGCTGCTGGCCTAGTGTGAGCTAACACGTCGACTTCAACTTGGGTTAGGAGAAGGTCATATGCACGTGACTTCCCACGCCAGTGACCCAGACGACTCGGACTTGTGGGACAACGTCTCCCCACACAGCACCTTCCTCTCTGACTACCTCCCTCCTGTCCTTGGGCCAGACCCATCCGCCTCCTCTGCCTCTTCCGTCTCCACTACCTCTGACGCTGTTTCCATCCCCGCCGTTGTCCCATCTGGCCACGTCAAGCATTCTGGCACCGTGAACGTGGACCCCGAGCACGAGCACGAGTTCTGCTGCCGCAACTGTGGCGGAAGGGTGCCACCAGAGCGCGTCAACTTCAACCCCGCCTCACGCTCCATACCTCTCTCGTCCGAGCTCAATCTCACCGGCCTTGCCTCGTCTGCGTCATACGACCTCACGGTTCGTCGCGCTGGCACGTCCGCGACCGAGGGCTCTGTGGATATCAATACCATCGACTCGGCCGACACATCCTTGTCCTCGCTCACCGCGAGCTCTGGCCATGACTCTCTTTATACCACCCCCGAGCATGTCAACGTGGCCCTTCCAGGCAACGATGACTTGACTATGACGGTCACGGCGACTCCAGTCGATATCCATCACGACCTGGCTGGGATCGTTGATCCTGCCAATCTCGTCAACCCCACTGCCGCCGTTGCTACCGCTGCCGCCGTTGCTACCACTGCCCCCGTCGTTACCGCTGCTGGAAACACTGCGGCCTCCAACATCCCTCCTCCCGTCGTTCCAGCTGCAAATGTAATCCCCGCTGCACATGTCGTCCCCGCTGCAACTGTCAACATCCCATCTTCCAACACATTACTTCCTTATGTGGCTTACCTCGCTCCTCCGTCTGAAGATGCGGAAGGGTGGTATGTCGTGACGCGTGGGCGGATCATAGGAATCTTCGACAATAGGTCAGTGGGCATGCCGTATCCCGCGGAGAATTGTTACTGACCGTATCATAGTGCGCAGATGCAGTACTCCGTCGGCAACGTTCCCAACGGCTCGGGACGTAGGTACGCCACCCGGGACCTTGCTATACATGCGTTCCTCAGGGCTGAGGCCGATGGCATCGTGAAGGAGGTGTATCCGCCCCCGCGTTAGGTCCCGATTCCAGTGTCGCTCCATCCTTCCATCCTGTATTGCTCTTGCCTTCCCGAACACTGCCGCTCGTATAGCATCGCTTCTTGACCCTTCTTGCACTGTACATCATGTAGCCGACGTTGATGTTGATGTCGTCGTGATCTGGACTAAGTACATATTGCTCTCGCTGTTCCTGTTGTCCTCAACTTGTTGGCCTCGCTCGCCTTGCTTCTCGCTTCGCTCTGTATGCCTGTTCGATATGCCTCTATATACATACAAAATACCTTCCTTACCTATGTTCGCATTCCCTACCTCCTCGTTTCTCGCCGTCTTGTCCTCGTCATCGGACGATATGTTCCGTGCCCAAAAGCACGTCGCCTCTGTAGTGGATGTTCGCGGCCGTTGTAGTTGCATCTGTCACAAAGTCACCTCTTCCGCACCCTGCGCGCCGACTCCTGTTCTTCCACCTCCTTCGCGTCATCCCCTGATCCTCTTGCCCTCCGCACTCTTATGTCCTCTCCGCTATCCTCTGTGTCGTGTTGAGTAGTCTAGTAGAGTAGCACATTACTATATAACGCTCAGTCATTATACCGCCGCTCATTCAATATATGATGCCACTTGAAACATCGTTCGAAAAAGTATATGTACACTCTGTCCTCCTCCACCATTATGGGTCGGCGCTCAAAGTATTTGACTGCCGAAGAGAGAGCTGTTGCGCGACATGCACAAGCGTGGAAATTGTTGTAAGTAACCCGGCGCTCGTAGCGCGCTTAGCAGTACTGTACAGTACGGCTATCCCCGAAACCTTATTTCGTCTGGTACCTACCGTACACCGTAGCTACATTGAATCAGTAGTCCTGTTGTAACCTGTCGCTTCGCCCGTCGTCGCTCTGCTTGTGCTTCCCTGCCTGTTTTCAACAGAAATATCGAGCTTCTGACAAGTGAGCTCAACGTTACTACACCGGAGCCTCCATGATTGACTTATACTCTATTTTTAGGGGCAAGGCGACAAAGGCAGATGCGAACCAGAGATACTACCAGACCCACAAGCGTGCTGCGGCCTCCATCCCATCGCTCCTCGACGCTGAACTCCCGGCCAAGCTACATGCACGTGGCACAAAGCTCTTCCATGCTGCATTCACAGCCTACAGCTCTGTTCCTACACTCGGACTGTGGACACCACCCTACCGATACGACGCACCCCCGTACGAGGCGATGGAGAGGTACCATGAGCACGAGAACAACTCGGACTCGGATGAAGAAACGTCGGAGGATCCTGGCTCCGAGTTATGGTGTTCAGACGCGGCTATCCTAGGGTCGCTACAATGTGAGCGAGTCCTGGACGCGGGCCAGTGTCGTGCAGAACTTTGGCAGTCTGCGCCGATTGCCACTATCCGCGCGGAATTGCGAACAGAGTTGTCTGCCAGGATTGACAACTGGGTGGAGTTGAAGGGGTACCCTCAAACAGGGACGGACTGGGAAGCAGTGAGCCGTGAGGTCGCCTTAGACTGGGGTGCCAAAATCATTGTTCTGCTGGTAGAAGAATGGGAGCTGCTGGTCCGCGAGGGTCTCGATTTCCATAGACAAGCTTACGATACAGAACGCCTGCCATGGCAGGATATGATGCGCTCCATGAAGCTATTATTGAAGCAGGAGACTTGTATGTAATCGTCCCTCAACAACTCCTACTTGTGACTCATTTTTGTGAGGCCGACGGCGCAAACCGCTAGAGATTCCACTTCGAAACCTAGAGTGATAGTGAACAAGATGCTATCCGTTTACAATGTCAGATCTCTTGAGTTGCTTTGAGCCAGATATGATTGGGATCTATGTTCAGAGATATAAGAACATTTTATCACAATTTGATATGAAGTTTTGGTGCCGTAGTGATTTGTTTTGTATGAACAAGACATTCAGGTGCACTGATAAACACACTCTCATTGGCTGGTTCTCAGGTTCGACGGGCGCCTCGCTTGGTGCTTCCTATGCCACCTGTCATGTTGGAACTTACCGCCCAACTTGGACTCTTCCACCCATGTCAACGATCTTTTGACCGGCGACCATCTCTCCTCCACGCCCAGCCTGGATGTTCACAAACAGCTGCAAATATTGCTACCCCCCTGTGTGTAGGTTGCTGTGTATGCTCATCAACGTACATCCCACTGACCGCTGTTTGCAGCAAGCCGGACCAAGTGATGTGTCTATGAAGACTTCTGGACTTTCAACACACGGATCATGCACAGATAGAAGCGTGAACCTTCGATTGGATGGTGGCGCAAGGAGGCAACAGTTATCTAGCTTGGGCAAGGTAGGCTCCCTTGTCATTAGGTTCGATTCGACGTACGCTGACTCACGATATATCCAGAGTGTCTGTGCCGCATGCTCTGCTGGACTGAGATGGACAAACAACCTCCTGGTGAGTTCTATTTGATATCTCCGACCACCCCCAACGCCGCAGGGGCCGCCTCTTCAAGAGCACCCGCACCCAGTTTAGTCGAGTTCTGACTGGGAGCTTGCAGAATGTACTTTGTCGACCGTCGCGCGAGTGAACGTGTCCCGTGTGGAATGTTCACGCTCCTCCAGTCGTTGATTATTATAGATGCCTCGCACCCACTTCCTCAGTGTTCCGCATGGTCAAGTACGTCATGCATACCTCTCAAGATGTCTTTTCACATTCTATGGCAGCCTACAACCGCGCTTGGGTCCAATATATGCTCAGTCTCGTTGGTTCTGCTCTGCAGATAGTCACGGGTATGCCTTAAACCTTGGCTCTAGAACGGCCCACTTCCAGAAATCTCGGTGATCCGCCTTTCGACCAGTGGTTTACCCCACTCAACACTTCGACGATCTGCCTCTGCTCCCAGCAATTAATCCCTCGATGTACGCTCAAGTCCTCCTTCCGTTGCGTGCGAGGCCCTTAGGGCCCAGGCAGTCACGTCACGGATGACGACGCACAGAGCAGTTCAGCGGCTGCCAGTACAGCATGCTGCCGCTATGTAGACCTGTTCCTCCCTTCCTGCCCGCCGTCCCCACTCCTCATATGCGCCCAGTATGCCTCCCCGGTGGTTTCGTGCCATCGGCAAGCTCCTCATGAGGCGTGCTAAGCGGAAGAACACCTACGCCTACTACGCCGTAGACTCCGACGACAACGGCGATGACTGCAGCGGACGTTCGTCACCCACTCTCAATCACACTCATGCCGACTGGACGTACGCCTCTGAGGGGGCACACGTCCGGACCTCGTACTACGACATTCCCGCCTCCCCGCAAAAACGCGCACGCTCCTCGTCTTTGCCACCCTCGCTCCCTTCTCTCGTCTCGGACGAGTCCACGACTTCTTCGTATGACCCGACGGCCCACCCCAGTGATTTAGACTACCTCTACCACCAGCTCCAACAGCTCGATGAGGCAAGTGCTCCTCGCAGGCGCACTGCTGGGGTGAGTGGTCACATTATCTCTGCCTCGCATGCACACCTACTGACCTCGTTCGTCACTTTAGGACCGTCCGCTCCTTCAATGGATCCCAGAAGCGGACGCTTATCTAGACGAACTCTTACGACTAGAAGGTCGAGGAGATTTCGTGCATTCCCAATGTCAGTGTGGTGCGGACGCTGGTGTCACGGTCTACCGCTGTGAAGACTGCGCAGATCGCCGGCTGTACTGTCAATCCTGTGTCGTAGCCTCCCATGCTCACAGCCCTCTCCATCGCATCAAAGTACATTGTCATTCTCTTGTTCAGGTTGCATACTCACACGTCTACAGCAATGGAGGGATGAACACTTTGGCCGTGTCTCTCTCAAGTCCCTTGGCCTCTGCGTGCAGCTCGGCCACGAGCCCGGCGACAAGTGCATCAATCCTAAGCTCGCTTGGGGTGACGGATTCGTCGTTCTAGACATCTTCGGCGTACACGACATCTCGGTCAATTACTGCGGGTGCGAGCATGCTATCCCTCATCATCTGCAACTCCTCCGTGCCCGTTGGTTCCCTGCCACTTCCATCAACCCGAAGACGGCGGCTACATTCCGGCTTCTCGAGTCTTTCCACATCCTCTCCAACCAGTCCAAGGTTTCCGCCTACGACTTCTACATCTCCCTCTCCCGTTGTACCGACAACACCGGCATCACCCCTCCAAAGGTAAGATATGTCTTCCTCATCTGGCGATAGCGACAATGTACTCACTTCCCTCAGGACCGCTACCCCGCCTTTTTGATCATGACCCGCGAGTGGCGTCACTTGAAGATGATGAAGCGGGCTGGACGTGGTAACGATCCCGGGGGTATCGCTGCGACAGGGCCAGGTGAATGCGCGGTCGACTGTCCTGCGTGTCCTCAGCCGGGCAAGAACCTTCCCCAGACCCCACCTCCCAGCATCAACACTTTGGAGACGGACCACGGCAACGACGGCAACAACAACAACAACAACAACAACAACAACAACAACAACAACAACAACAACAACGGCAACAACAACAACAACGGAGACCTCGTGAACGCGCCCCCACCGATGAGGTGAGTCTCATGTTTTGCATCTTAGTCACTGTTGTGCTGACCATAGTCATAGCTGGCTCCGTAGGCTCTATATCGCCATTGACGCGAACTTCCGCCTCAAGCGGAAGAAGGTCTCGAACGACAATGTTGGTCCGAGCCTCAATCATGGCTATGCTTACGTTGTCGAGGAGAAGTCGTACAAGCAGCACCTAGCCACGTACGACACCCTGCCGACTGAGCAATCCGACCACTGTAATAATCACGACACCATCAAGCTTGCTACGCTCAAGGGCGCGCCGGGTCTCGCTGCTACCGGCGTTGCAAGCGTCAACTGTGCCCGACACGAAATCAAGCGACCGTGCTCAACCGGCGACCTCCAAAAGGGGGAGAGGTAACTATATGCCATATCCTGCTTGAAGGCGGCCTATACTAATGTACTCGTATAGGTTCATCAACGTCGACTACCTCATATGGTCCTCTCTGCAGCAAAATGCCCCATCCGACATCCTGGCCTCGTACGATATCGCCTGTCACATCGACCGCAAGTTCGAAAGCCGGTTTGAGAAGTACGGCTTCGATGTCTCACCCTTCGACATCACCTGGGTGGTCCCCAAGTTCCACATCAACACCCACCACGAGCGGTGCCGGGCCGACTACAACTTGCGATACATACCCTTCTGTGCTTGCGATGATGGAGAAGGTATCGAACGTTTATGGTCTCGCACGAACGCCGCCGCCGCCACCACAAAAGAGATGGGCCCGGGTGCCCGTCGAGATGTCCTGGACGACATCTTCGGTTACCACAACTGGCTTAAGGTCACATATCTCCGTGAGTGTTCTCTTCTCTCGTACACTAGCATGCTTACAAAACACATCAATTCTAGCTGCAACATTACTGTCTCGAATCAAGAAGGCTGTTCCAGAGAGGAATGCCCAAGTCCAAGCCTTCCACCAATTCCATGCTGCATTGCCCGAGGAGAACACCCGCGTGTGGCAGTCGATGGTCGAGGCTTGGGAAGCCGACCGTTCAAAGCCCAACCCGTTCTTTGTGAACCGGCCATGTATGTTTTACTTGTTACGTCTGCTTATCTTGATGAGCTAACATTAATCGCTGTAGCGATCACTCAAGCCGTCATCAAGCGCCAGCTGGCAGAGGAAGATGCCAAGGCTCTCGCGGATGGCACCGCCGTAACCTTGCACGAGAAGTTCTCGGCAAGCGCGATGATCATTGCCGGCATCGAACTTGAGGACAGCCAGTAAGTGTTCAAACCCTTGACCTTGTAGGACCCCCGCTAATGATTACATTCTTCAGGCGGCGTCTCAAGGTCGACGTGGCAGCTCTTCCGAATCACGCTACCGACGTCCAGCAGGCAAAGATGCTCGAGCGACAAAATGCCCTGCGTCGCCGCCTGGATGCGTGGTTCGAGGTCCAACAACTCTACATCCCGGGTGTCGTCGCCCAACGGTCCCGTCTCCTCTCCAACGACGAACGAGCTTCACTGCCACACCGCATTCCCTTGCTCCTCCCCTCCTCCACTATCACCTTCTCGCAGTGCGCACCGGAGCTTCTCGAACAGGAATGGCGCTTGCGCTACGCTCAGGCTTTCGACGCGCTCGCGGACTTGCGGGGCCACCTCGAAGTTAGGTCGCATCTCTATAAATTCAAGGACCGATTTGTCCGTGGTCAGCGCGCGAACACTCGGGCACAGACTGTCATCAAGCAGGTCGATGGCAAGATCGACGCTGGTGTTGAACGCTACCGCACCGCATACTCCGCGCTCTCCGCGCTCTCCCCTCAGCTTGGCAAGTCTGACTGGCAGGGCTATCTTCGCCCGCTACTGGCTGCAGACATCCATCATGTTGCAGAGGGTGAATAAGGTCAGTCTGAAGGACGCCGAACGATGTCGTGGATCTGGAGCGCTAGGGCATCTCCGACCGCCCTCGACGACTCAGGACAGATGTGCGACAGTCTCCAGGAGTGTTAGTGTCCCGTTTTCAAAAACCTTTACCACATACTGACTGAATTGACCGTACAGCACTTCGAGTTGAGTGGTGCCGTGCACGCGCGTGAGCTGCTCGCTGGACGGAAGAAGTCAAACTCTTGCAAGAGGAGATGCGGCGCACCATTGCCTACCACGGCTGGGCGAGGAACCAGTGGTATGCGCAGCTCGATAGGCGGTTTGCCGATCGTCCAGACTACCGCAAAGGCGCCAACGCATACGCTCGCCGTCAAGCCACACTCCGCTCCTCGCTGCGTGCCTTCTGCGTGAAGACTTGGGCCCATGTCCGCGTTTGGATCTGCCCGGGGAGCGCGAATGAGGAGGAGGGGAGTCTTCCTGATCTTATCAATGTGAACAACAACAACAACAACGAGTAGCCTTCCCGAACTGTTCTTTCCCTTGCTAGACGTTGCTCACACAAACATCATGTCCTGCCCGTGGCTCTCTGTGTCGCTTCCACTGTATGTTGTCGTCTGATTGCCCCGTTCCCTCGAATACTCGTGTATAACCCGTATGATACGCCCGACTGACTGTTTTTGAGAGCCCGCTGTACCATATAAGCATGTGTCTCAGAATATATCACCCGTAGCTTCAATAAACTCCAATGCATTCAGAGAAATATCGATGAGATATATGGATTTCGACTGTCCAGGTTGCATCTGTAGGTCACAATTAGGTGAGCAACCTCATTTATCCTCCCCGCAATCTCACCTCGCAGGTTTGAGGGCCCACTACGACGCAGTGCACATGCGATGCGCCCTCGCTGCTTGGTTCGACGCCCTGCACGACGCGCTCTCCGCTACGACTCATTGGGGTACCACTGTACCTGCGACGCGCCGCGGCGCTCCCCGCTGCTCCGACCGACGTCCCGCTTGACGTGCTCCCCGCTACGACTCATTGGGGTACCACTCATCAGCGAAACTGCACATTCATTGCATACATTTCCATAGCATATGCAATGCTAACAAGTCATTGCAAACCTAACAATTTCTTGCTAATATTGCAATGACCCCCCAATACTTAGACCCCCCTTGCCAATGCCGGCAGTGCATTGCTATGTATTGCATACTATGGCACTGCATTGTGGGATTTGACAGTGCACTGTCAATAATCACGGTGCATTCTCATGCATTCTCGCAGTGTGCCTAGGATATGCAACTTATTATCACACAAATATAAAGATATAAGAATATTGATTTATTTGCATAAGTTATTAACTAATACAATATACGAGTAAGGGAAACGGCAGACAGCTGATGTAATCAAGAAACCTGCATGGTCACGTGACTTAGGTTGTCGGAGCGGATGATGGGGGTGAGATAAGAAAACACTCACACCGGGTGCAGCATACAAGAGGAAGGTGGTACTAAATGGTACATGTAAGTGTGTAGTAGGTAAGCAAAGAGGACTTACCTGCAGTCCTACGAAGAGCTTTGAGGTCTGCAAAAGCGTCATCCAAAGCGGCATGCTGCCATCCACCCCCTTGGCATCCCGTAAAGCTTCCTATATGAGTGTAGACTTACCATTAGGTTGCTTGAGAGGCATTTAGCCATCAGTTGAGCCGAAAACGACCGGGAGCACATCAAAGAGTAAGGAAAAGATGGGAGCTACTGAGATGAAGGGCGACATCCGATGTTGACTAGATTAGGCGCCCACACCAAACAGATACAAACTGAGGACTTCGACACTCGAAAACAGTTTGACCGGTCATAGGCTAAGATCTCAATAGGCATGAGCAACATAGCAATGTTGAAATCTATGCCACACGTCAGATATCTCACTCGCTGATGATGGAACGAGTCTGATTATTAGTACCTATGCCACACGTCAGATATCTAGGTACGTGTGTCAGCTAGGTACGACGAGCAACGACTCGGGGGGGGGGTAACTCACCTCACTCGCTGATGATGGAACGAGTGAGGGTTCGGAATGTGACGTTAGGGGACTAAGTAGGTATGCGGGTGATACCGACGAGGAGGCGTTTAGCGCTAACGCTCAACACTCCTCCTCGACCTGAGGAGGTAGAGGCGGTAAAGGTAGTGTGGTGTGTAGTGGGTAGTTCGTAAAACGTCGTAGCATAATGCTCCTCCTCGCATGGAGGACCGGTCGTGAAGATACAGAGGGAAGAGGTAGTTATCGTAAGCCAAGGAAGCCGCGAAAGCGGGTGAAGGCGGGGGACGCAAGGGGTTTAGTAAAGATATCAGCGAGATTGTTTGCGGACGGTATGTAATGAACGGAGATGAAAGATTCAGCGGTGTGATGACGGAGTATGTGATGCTTGATCTCGATGTGTTTAGTTCGGGCGTGGAAAGACTGATCTCCAGACAGGACGATAGCGCCGTTGTTGTCGAGGAAAAGCGGAGTCGGTTTGGACTGAGCATATCCTAAAGCCTCGAGCAGCTGGCGAAGCCAAACGCACTCCTTTGAAGCATCCGCGGCGGCGATGTACTCCGCTTCAGTCGAAGAGTCGGAGACGGAGTGCTGTTTGCGTGCTGCCCAAGAGATGACGCCGGAGCCTAAGGAAAAGCAGTAACCGCCGACGGATTTGCGAGTGTCAGGACAACGAGCCCAGTCAGAATCGGAGAAGCCGACTAGATGAGCGACGCGAGAGCCTCCGAGAGTGAGCTCGAGGTCGCGTGTGCCCTTTAGGTAGCGGACGACACGTTTCGCCGCTTCCCAGTGGTCGACGGTGAAGCAGTCGAGAAACTGGCAAAGTTGTTGAAGGGCGAAGGCGATGTCTGGTCGCGTGGCCACGGCGATGTAGTTGAGGCTGCCGACGAGAGAGCGGTAGGGTAGGTGCGCGACAGCGTCGTGCTCGGTGGCCGCATTCTCGCGAGAGAGCTTAACGGCGGGGTCGAGCGGAGTGGAGACGGGAGTGGCGGACCCGAGATGGAATTCCGTGACAATCTTGTCGATGAGTGCTGTCTGGGAGAGGGAGACGGTACGAGCAGCGCGGTCTCGACGGATGCCGATGCCCACGCAAAAGCGGGCCTCGCCGAGGTCAGAGATTTCCCAGGCGAGCCGTAAGTCCGACTTGAAGCAGACAGCGGCGTGAGGTGAGCTGGTGCCGGCCAAGAAGTCGTCGACGTAGGCCCCAGTGATGACACCGCCGTCAGAGTTGACACGGATGTAGATGCTGAGCTCGCATTGGACGCGGATGAAGCCGACGGATTTGAGGTGGGCGTCCATGGTGCGGTTCCAGGTGCGGCCGCTGTTGGGAAGGCCGTAGATGCCTTTGACGAG
Source organism: Daedaleopsis nitida (assembly GCA_022606115.1). NCBI lineage: Eukaryota > Fungi > Basidiomycota > Agaricomycetes > Polyporales > Polyporaceae > Daedaleopsis > Daedaleopsis nitida. The sequence goes on along the minus strand of JABYQM010000003.1, from coordinate 3,439,934 downwards.
CTTCCAGACCCAGTCTTCCTTGCCAGATTCTTCGAACCCGCGGGGTTGTTCCATGTAGCATTCCTCGCCATCGTCGAGAAGACCATAGAGATACGCGGTCTTGATGTCAACTTGGTGCAGTTCCCAACCCAGCGCGGCGGTGATGTGGCAGATGACTCGTAGGGACTCCATGCGCATGGTGGGCGAAGACGTTTTTGTGTAGTCTTGACCGAAAAACCGCTTCGTTGCCTTTCGCGACGTAACGGACCTTGAAGCGGACCGGTTCACCGAGCTCGTTCCGTTTGAGGCGGAACACCGGGCGGCCACGCAGAATCTTGCGGCCGAGAGGGACAGCAGAGCGGGGCACAAGCTTGTAGACGCCAAGATCCTTGATGGATTTGAATTCGTCTTCGAGCGCGGTCCGCCATTGGTCGGCGAATGGGCTCGCGAGAGCCTCAGCCATAGTGGTCGGGTCGCCAGAGTAGTCGCTATCCAGCTGAAGAGAGGCGGCCAGAGCTATGTCGGTGTCAGACCAGAGCGCGTCGGCGACAGCGTTCCAAGTGCTGTGACGAGCCGCGCGTTCAGCGCGGATGCGCTCGCCGGAGGCCGCGGATTCCTCGACGAGTTCGCGCAGTCGATCAACATGGGGAACGCCTGCGGCGGCTGCTCCCTTGGCGGTGAGTTGACGAGTGCGAGCAGGGCGTGGGGAGCGCGGAGGCAGAATGGGCGCCGGTGGCGGCAAGCGCGGAGAGCGCGGAGGTGACGGAGGCGGTGGCGCAGGTGCGGGCAGCGCAGGTTCTGTTACAGGAGCGGGGATTGGAGAGGGTGTGCGCGGTGGTGGAGGTGGTTCATCAGCTTCCGGCGGAGGCGCGCAGGATGTATGAGGGGGTGCGGAGGCTGGAAGGGGAGTGGAATGCAGGAGAGCATCTTCGTGCGACTCAATAAATTGCACGTGGTAGCTCGAGATGACGCGGTGGGAGGCGCGATGGTAGACTCTGTAGGTTTTGGAATCGGACCCGTATCCGATCAAAACGCATTCGAAGGAGCGTGGTCGGATCTTAGGGTTGTGAGTGGGAATAAGGACGAAGGCGCGACAGCCAATTTCGCGCAGGTGTGACACTGAAGGATTTTTCCCGGTAAACGCGTGCTCGGGAGAGAGGTTCCCGGGCAAGGTCGAAGACGGTGTGAGGTTGTAGAGCTTGCAAGCAGTAACGTAGAATTCGTCCCAGCGATTTTCGGGGATGTCCGCAGCGCAACGCATGGTGCGAGCGCGTTCCATGAGGGTGCGATGGAGTCGCTCAACACGGCCGTTATGCGCGGACGTGTAGGGAGCAGTGCGACGGACGCGGATCCCGAGCTCAGCGCAGAGGGTATCGATCTCCGTGCTGATGAGTTCGCCGTTGTCGATCTGAATGGCACGCAGAGTGTAGCCAGCGGCACGAAAGGCGATAACAAAGCGACGAAAGACAGCAGCCATGGCAGATTTTGTGGGTGTAGGGAAAACCCACGCTTTCGCGGAATGATCGTCTAACAAGTCTAAAGAATACAAGTTGCCGGTCGCAGACTTTGTGGCCTGCTGACCGGCACCGTCTATGTATACAAGGTCGCCAACAGCTCCCGATTTATCCCCAGCTCTAGTCTTCGGGACAGTCGTTCGAGTCTGCTTGCCAAGGATGCAAGGTTGGCATTTGAACGGGGGCTCGGAGAGGTCGATGGGCGTACCTGAGGCGCGCAGACCCTGCGCAATGGTCCAAGTGACGCCGTAGTTGGGATGACCCCAGCGGCGGTGGATGGTTTCGATGTTGGGCATGCGCGCAGCCACCAGAGCCGACTCAAGCGAGGAGTTTGTGAGCGTGAAGAGGGAGTGGGCGGTCCTGGCACCACGGAAGATGACGTCGCCAGAAGGGGTCGACAGAGTAACACCAGAGCGAGCGAACGTTACGGACAAGTTTGAAGGACCATCGCAGAGCGCTCGAATAGAAACTAGACGGACGGTAGCCTCAGGAACGTGAAGGGCATTGACGAGACGTAGCACGTTATCGCCATCCAGACGGTGGCAGATGACGCCCACACCAGTGGCATAGATGATCGCACCGTTTACGCCTTTGATACCCTGAGGGGGGATCGGGCGTAGGTCGACGAAGTCGGAGCGAACTGGGGACAGGTGCACGGAGGTGCCGGAGTCGAAGATGGATCCCCCGATATCGCAGGATGAGAATGCGACCTCGGTGATGGCGGCATGAGCAGAGTGGAAACCGTCAAAGTCAGTGCCAGCCGCCAGTTGCAAGACCCAGTCAGGGACGTCATTCGGACCAGTAATGACGGCATCAGCAGAGAGCACGGGTGCAAGGGACAGCGTGGGTGATTCCGCCAGGCCAGCAAACTCAGTAGCGGGAGTGGCGGAAGGCGATGAGGACGTCGAGGCGGATGGGAAAACGACAGTGTCGTTGTGGATGAAGTACGCAGTTCCGTCCGCCGTTTTCTGGAGTTGAAGGCGGGAGCCGGCAGTTCCGGAGGGGGTCTGCTTCCCTTTTCCTCTGTTCGCCTTGCGAGCTCTGATCTCCGCAATGAGGCGGTCGCGCTCGTGGTACATCTTCCCACCGACCTGGAAACAGCGGTCGGTGATGTGGCCTCGAGTCTTGCAGTTGGTGCAGAACTTGGGGACATCGGCAGTAGCGGCGAGTGCAACGGGCGTGACGGCGGAGGGATCCTGCCCGTCGAGTTGCTGCTGTTCAAGCTCCATGATGCGAATGATGCGCGCGATCGTGAGAGGGTTGGACGTGTCAGATTGGGCGTTGATCAGTTGATTCGCGATGTGTTTGAGCTCGCCGCCGTTGAGGATGTGAAGGGTGGCGACAACAGCAAGCGAGTCAGCTGAGAGAGTTCCCATGGCGACAATGCGTTCGCACTCCTCGGAGATCTGACGCGCTTGCGACGCGAGTGGCTTGGATACTTCGAACTTGAAGTTCAGGAGGTCACGAAGGCGAAGGGCCTGGGCGTACGGTCCCTGTCTCGAGTGGCGTTTCTTCAGGATAATCCACATGCCGGCGGCCGTGAAGGATTTGTCGATGAGGACGTGGTCCTCCCCAGAGGCACGGGCCGAACAGAACGCGCGGACCATGCGGTCGTTGCCGTTCCAGATGACGTGTTCGGTGGGCCATAACGTCGGGTCAGGGCAGGGAGTGGAACCGTCAAGCCAGCTGGTGAGGTTGCCAGTGCACATCGCGAGAGTGTTCATAATGGACTTTGACCACTCATGCCAGTTGTTGCGGGACAGGTCCAGCATCTTGTCGTCGGGGAAAGAGGCGTGGTTTGCAGAAGACACGGAGCCCGCAACGATGTATGGTTTGACGGGGGGGGATGATGCAGCGGAAGCGGACGTACTGATGGGTGTGGTCTCCCCAGCTCCTCCTGAAGGTAAGGTCTGATTGCCGGGGGTAGAAGCCGACTGAGAGTTAGTCTCATCCATAGCGCCGAGATCTCGGAATCGGCGGGAAAAGAGGTCCAATCGGACTGATGCGAAAAAGGCTGAGAACCTCGAAGGGGGGTTTCTCCGGGTTTGATGTGTGGCGATAGCGGTCTGATCTACGGGGATCAGAGGCAGGGCTCATAACCTGTTGAAATCTATGCCACACGTCAGATATCTCACTCGCTGATGATGGAACGAGTCTGATTATTAGTACCTATGCCACACGTCAGATATCTAGGTACGTGTGTCAGCTAGGTACGACGAGCAACGACTCGGGGGGGGGGTAACTCACCTCACTCGCTGATGATGGAACGAGTGAGGGTTCGGAATGTGACGTTAGGGGACTAAGTAGGTATGCGGGTGATACCGACGAGGAGGCGTTTAGCGCTAACGCTCAACAAGCAAGACCACTGTAAGAATTGCATACCTATTGCATATATCTTGCAATGTGTAGTGATACATTTTGTCTACTACAATGTTTAACAATGCATTATAATGTTTACAATCTATAGAAATGCATTCCTTTAGTTTGCAATGCCAACCCAATACACAACATTGTCTTTCTACAATTGGAAACGTAGCATTCACATACAATGTTTGTGCACTTTCGCTGATGGCCTGTACCCGCGTAGGCAAAAGCATGGGTATAGAAAACCCACATGGGTGTCTGTGGGTTTTCACCATGGGTATGGGTGTGGGTTGCAGATGTGGTACCCACGGTCTAATCCACACCCTTCATGGTGGGTATGGGTGTGACTCCCAGTAGAAAATGCTCAACATGCTGTTCCGTCAGTTGCGACAGCATATTATTCATACATCAATTTACAGTTAAGCAGAAGAGTGTTGTAAAGATACAGGAGACAGAGTATTTAAGCATGAGCCATTAACAAAGTGCACAGTACATTTGTCAAGAGCCCCGGTAGTAAGTAAACAGTAAGTGTAACAACTCTGAGTCTTAACAACATGCCTTCCGGCTTCAGATTCACCTAGTTATATGTTGTGCTATGGTCTGGTTCTCTTTCATTGACCAACACCTGTTGCTAGAACATGGTGATGGCTGTTTGAGTCCTCCTGTCTTGCCCTCTATAGTGTCCTTCCTTGTCTTGAATTTTAGATCCACACATTCTGTCTTGAACTGCTTAGGTGTAATGTGCTACAAAATGAAATGAAATTGATGTCGAAGCATGGTATATCTGAAAGTCACTGCTTGTGATCTAAGATTAAAGGTGTAACAGAGATATGTGCATATATTCCAACAACTGTCTGAGCTCTTGCATAAGTACATTGAAGGCCTGATACCCTTGGGTACCCATGGGTTTACCCATACCCACACCATACCCACACCCACAGTCATGGGTATGGGTAAGCTGTGGGTAAGGGTGTGGGTATGGCTAATGACACCCATGGGTTTACCCACGCTATTGCCTATACCCGCGACGCGCTCCCCACTGCTCCGAACGACGCCCTGCTCCACGCGCTCCCCGGCGCAATTGAGATACTACTGAGGTATGCCCGCCATTCTACTCTTTTGTGCACGTGCGTCGTGCTCATCCTCTGGCGCGAGCTGCGCTGGGGCGCGGTCCAGCTACCGCGCCGTGCGAAACCTGTTCCATGTATGTTCATCGAGGCGCGCGCCGTAATTGTAATTACATGTCACTACCCAATTCGTCAGAGCTGCTGCAACTCTGTCGGAGTGTGAATGAAGGTACGGATTAGGGAGCGCAAGCGCTGACAGCCTGTTCGGGACAGGGCGGGCATCAGACTAGTCTCCGTTGCTGACTGTAGAGGACAGATGATAGTCGATCTGATCCATATACAGTCTGCATCAAGACGCGAAACTTTCGCAGGAGGCTCCCCCTTCGTCCCGATTTGGAATTAGACGCCGATGCATGAGTCTCAATCCCCAGGCGCCTATCATCCTTAGTTCCTGTACTAATGACTTCGGTCGGTTTTGGTGTATCCTGGCGGTGCAATGATAACAATCTTAGTCACTTGCTCTTTCTCGTCATGTCTGAGTCTCCTTCCGGAGAGAATATCGCCGCGCAGATGCAGTTTTCATTTGTATTTGAAGAAAGCCCCCACCGCAGCACTGTCACGCCAGTGGAAGGTTAGTGCTTAATTTCACTAGCTTGTTGCTAAACTTCTAGAACTCCGATGTGCACGCTTTTCTTGTGCATAGTTGCAGTAGCACTAATAACTATGATGTTTAGATCCAACCAACATTCCTTACACACGACAGGATTTTCAAATTCCAGGTTCACCAGCAGCAGGATCCGACTCTCCGAGTCACGCATTTCGAGATCCAGTAGCTCGGACTCCAATACGGACCAACGTACGTGCTTCAGGTCCAACATTCACGCCTTCCAAGAGGCGTTTGACGCCGCGTGAGAAGTGCTACTATGTACTTCAGTACATCAAGCAAGAGGTCAACTGGTCTCTGAGCGAGTTCCTATGGGAGCTATTCCGGCCTCCGACAGACTCTGCCAGTGACTCCATGTCACAGAGTACCCCCACACCCGTTTCCCAGTGTATACTGCAGACAGTGACTAAGCTTCTTCACGGAGATACCAAGTACAATATCGGAACCATCCTCGACGCCATACTCTACCATCCGGCGGCTCAACCGAAGCGTGGTACAGAAGATGCAGCCGCCATGTTCTCGAAGTCTGAAGGGTCACATCTCACAATCAAGTATGCAAGGCCGGCGATCACGTCGTTGGCCGTTGAGCTGGTCGCCAGGCGGTTGGTCGAGGAGATGGTTGAGGCCGTAAAAGGGGTGCACGGGCTACATGGGTCAGGACAGCCTCCGCGGCGTGGTGGGAGACACGAGTTATGCTGGGACGATATCAGTGCAGAGACTCCCCGTCGGGTCCGTGACATATTGACCCGTCACTGTCCACTGGGATGGCATCTAGTGTACACGACAATCTCAGCATCTGGAAAGAAGAAAGAAGGTTATATGCAATCTGTGCCAAGAATGCGTCCCGCCGACATTGTGAGTAGGCTTCAATATCTTGAATTGACTCCCTCGGACTTGGATTTCACGGTGTGCGAAGCTGATGAGTTGGTGACAGACCACAACAGAGATACTCAGTGATATTGCTTACTGCCGTACACCCTACGCTCGCCTCAATCACGTCACTCGTGGTATTCTCTACTTCGCATGCGGCGCTCAGCAAACACTCTTTGGGTACAATAGTTGGATCGGGCACACACCTTCTTGGAACACTACAGTCGCCACACTCAAGCGTCTTGCGGCGTTGGATGCGTCCTATATCCGGAAGCTCGGTCGTGAACTCCTACGGGCTCTGATGATGCGGACGGACAACGTACAGCAACATCTCAAGCAGTGGGAAGCTCGCATGGGGAAGGAGAACCTAATGAAGATCGGGATGTCAGCCATCGTCAACGAAGTTCACGGATACGATCCTACAGCCTTCAGTTTGAAGGACAAGCAGCGTCGCATATTAGAAGACAAACGGAAGGATCTTACCGTAAATCAACTCTTGGGCTGGATTGACTTTGATCACGCATCCTGCGTGGGTACGTTGCACTGTCTTCAGATACTCGTCACCTACATCCCGCAGCTCCATCATCTCAAACCTAGCGTGGCGCATCTGTTCAGTACATCTGGTGCAAAGCTTCCCCTTCCCCAGCGTAAAACCGACATCTATCCACTGTCAACCGTGGCTAAGAATGAGAACATTACCTCGGAGTTTCGCGATGCACTTGTGGACTTTCTTGGACAAATGGGTCAACACAATGAAGACCATGATGACTCTCGGATTATCTTGGTTGGGGGAGACGGACTGACCTATGAGAGGTTACTGCAGAACAAGGGCTACTCCGGTGACCAGGATAACGAGTTCCGGACGTTCAATATCATTGAACCGTTTCTGGAGACTTGGCATACCGGGCTTACCCATCTCAGCATGGTGGCAGAGACACATTGGGGCGATCGACTCACTGATGACCCTTCCAAGCTTGGACACAGTGCTGCAAAGATAGGTCAGAAAGCTCCCACTTCGCTGAAGAAAGTGGACTACTACCCCTGCCTGTATGTGACAAATCTGACGGTCGAAACACGCATTATTGACTGCTGGCGGTGAGCTGAGATTTGAGTCATTACATCTTATGAGAACTTTGCTCACAAGATTGGGGTGCCCGCGGCTCTTGTAGGATCATCTTCTCTTGCGACGATATATTCGAACATTTCATCCAACTGGAAAGTGAAGGTCATCTACCATCCCTCGACGGTCTTCTCAATCGAGCACGTACCTTGTACCATCGCTACTGCTCTCATCGCGCATATGAGCAGGCGTGCGAGGGCTCAATCCCTGCTGCCGGCCCATTCGCTATCCCGAAGGGTAGGCCGTGGTCACCACTTCCGCGCCAGGAGAGTAGCAATGCTACAGTACTTGACGACTCTGGGGGACAATCAGCGAAAGGACAGAAAGGGAAGACGAAGAAGACAGGACACTCACAGGGCAAAGTTGACCGTCCATCGGAACCGTTCCTTGGCGACCAATGTCTCGCGGATGCCATCATTTTCTTGCAAGAAGGAATCCTCGTCCGCGAGTTTGCCCAAGCTGTAGCCACGGGGGATCCAGGACGTGTATATGAGGCGATGAAGGTGAGCTCTACACCGCGCTAACAGATTTTGGGTCTCACTCTGAGTCATTCGCAGCGCATGAACATCGCATTCGCGGGCTCATCCCATCCAAAGTATGGTGGGTACACACTCGAGATGATAGTGAATCTTGAACTCGAGTCGAGCCCAGAGTTGAAGAACATCTTTCTGAAGAACTGGCTTGTCAATCCTTCAGGAGAGGTGGGCCGATGGGTCGAGGGTGACTTGCACCTTGAACACATCAATCTACAGCTGGAGACGATGATTGCACACAAAGATGAGCAGTGGGACAGTGAATATGTGGCAACAGTCATCGCACCAAACACATCGCACTTTGTCACACTCAAGAATAAGTACCGCGAAGGTGTAGGACTGGCCCAGCGTCGTGGTCGCCATACAAGCCCTCATAGCCGCCCGGAAGTTAGTACAATGCTCGAGACATTCAAGGAGGAAGACCTACACTGCTTTCGACAGGGTCGCCATTACGGCGACAATGGCATACCACCTAAGAAGACCCTTGACGTCTTCAGCCTGGGTTTGGCCGCCCTGCGGGAGAGCAAACTTGCAAAATGGGTTGCGGACACACGTGCACGGCGGATGGATTCACGGCTTTGGCGTAATGCACCTGACAGGCCACGCAGCAACGATGATATTCGAGGAGCACATGGGGCGGCATTGGAGACAGACACAGCAATGGACGACGGTGAGGAAGAATCACTGCAGGTACAGACTGGAGGTTACGCAATCTACGTGAATGGGGAGCTAGTGGTGGATTACGACTTGTCAGCATTGGATGCACTCGCTGCAGGTGAAGAGGAGCTCGACGCACTCGGACACGATCTGGATGGGAGCGTCTAGATTGTCCACACTAGCCAGGTTGGTGATTCTCGTCACCCTGTTATAGATGTGACGTGCTAATATTCAGCAGGGCAGTTGACAAGACGGGAGATGGCTTGAAAAACTCACAAGGACACTCAAGCGCGGTCGCTTCGCCGAGCGGGCAGTCGACTTGTCTGATTGAGGTGTTGCCAACGCTGTGGTGTTAGAACTTGGAACAGATAGCTCATTTAGAGCCTTGCGTTTGACCACCGGGCGAGGGCGAGGGCGGATTGAAGGCAGCGCCGGTTGAGACATTGGCAAGGTGGCGACTGATGTTGTTGCGCTGAAGTACACAACCAAGGAAGTCAGCTAGCGCACAGGTTCAATGTGCAGGATAATGAAACACGTACTTGATCAACGGCATCAAATGCTCTACGCTGGCTAGAGCTTGTCTGCCAGTAGACAGACTGCCTGCCACCTTCCGAGGCAACGGGGAATACGTAAGCCCCAGATGTGCACTGGTCCGGGCATGTTCCCCAGGCGAAGTGGAAAGCGAACCACCATCATTATTGTTGTTACGCTCCCCATCGTCATCGGACCCCTCGAGATCCTCCTCCGTGTCGGAGTCTGAGGTGTCGTGTGCCAGAGCCTCCGCCAGAGCCTCGGCGGCTTCCGCTGCCTCCTTCTTCGCCTGTCGAGTCTGACGAGCCTTTTCGTTCCGTGCAAGGCGTGCGGCCTCATGCATATCATGGATGACTTTCTGAAACTCACAGAACGAGGACCAGAGGTGTGTGAGGTGCAGCTTGAGATACCTTTCCCCGTTGATGAAAGGTTCCAGATCGGCAGGTGTAGTGATAGCAGGGTAGGCATCAAGAATCTGGAGCATGACGGGATCGGGGAAGTAGGCGTAGGCTGGGAGATCCTCAGTGAGCGGTGCCAGGTCGCGTAAAGAGCGACGAAAGATCTTGAAGTGTGCAACGCCGGCCTCGACCATCGCCTTCGTGAGACGTCCACGGCGAGGTCCTCCTCTGCCTTGCCGCACCACAGCAGCGCGAGGCGGTGGAACGGGGTCAGGAGTGTCGGGCATGCAGCCGCTACAGTTGCAGGGAATGAAGGAGAGCGTGAGCCTGTGTGTGCAGATGGCACAGCGGCACATGGGGTCGAACGTGGGAGGGTTCTTATAGGCAGCATTTTGCGCAGCTCTCTTGCAGCTTGCCGCAATCATCGTGGCCATCTCCGGGTTGAGAAGCGTTGATGAAGTCTTCTGCGCGGCGCCTGCTGTCACTCCCATTCCGGACGACCCTTGAGCGCCGCTTGCGGCGACCTGCTCGCATGCTGTATCCAGGGTCGTTTTCGGGATATACACCAATCCACGAGCCTTGGACACCTGAGCGCGATCACGTCCTGCCCGTCCTATCTTCTGGACCATCTCATCCACGGTGTCCGGCGACGTTGCGAGGATGACATCTGCTACATTCGGCAGGTCGACACCAACCATCAGAGAGTCAGTCGCAATGATGATCATGGTTGAGGGGTTGGTACGAAAGGCAGCCAACGTAGCTTCATTGAAGTCGGCCCACTTCAAGGCGTTGTATGTGCGGATGAAAGAGAACGGGTCGATGTCTTTTGGGAGGTGCTGCCGAAGATAGAGTGCGAGCCGCTGACCGTGTGCGATTGTTGGACAGAAGATGATCGACTTCCGTCCACTTGTCAGGGTCCAGAGGAAGTCCGGCTGGGATGGGTTGTCGATACCCCGGGTAAGCGTGCGGAAGATGATCTGAATGTCATGGCGGATATTTGACTGGCGGATTAGATGAAAGCGGCCTTCCCTAAGACCAAAGAATTTGAGGACATTGGTCGTCGGAGGACCTGCTGCCAGGGTAGCCGTGAGGAGGACGAGGGTTGTCCTTTTCGGCAGCCGCTTCAGCGTGAATCCAATCTGTCTGAAGCATGGGCGGAAGCGTTCACCCCAGCTGTTGCAGAGATGTACCTCATCCACACCTAATGCACATACTCGGGATGCGAATGTTCGGTTCTGAACCAAAGTCTCGAATGAGGGGCTAGCTAACATCTCCGGAGAGAGCAAGATCATTGCCACGCCTCTGACCGCCCTATCCCATAGCTTCTGCCCACCGTTCCTCGCTACTGTATGGTGATTAATGACCACAGACGTGATGTTTGCCTTCTCCAGTGTCGCAGCCTTGGTCCAAATGAGTAAGAACAACTCAGATGGACAGCAACTCTCGGGACATACCATCTCGGCCTCTAGTCCCACTGTAGGATATACTAGCACCATGGCGGGGTCCGGAGGCATCCGGTAGGGAGGGCTGCAGCGGGACGGGTTATCACTGAGCTCTTGAAGGACCAGCATGTACATGATGAAGAACCCAGTCTTCCCTGAGCCGGTTGCCAGAATAGCGAGAAGGTCGATGCCGTCCAAAGATTTGCATACACCATCGAGCTGATAGTCATGCGGGTAGTAGCCTAGCTTAGAGAATACGATATCTGAGATGATTTCCCGCCCCTTCGGGGAGCAGAACGTGAAGTGCGGCGCAGTGTCGTCAGGAGCGACTGACATGGATGAGGCAGAGCTAAGCGACGCGACGCGTCTGAGAACGCGTTCAACAGATCACGTGTCACGGAAACTTCCGAGAGGGGACCCTCCTGCCAAAGTCCAGCGTCTTGGTTCAGACTAACTATCTCAGTGACTTTCCTGCGTCGCCTCTCTCGCCTAACCCATATGTTGCAGAAATGTATCTCGCCTTAGTATTCTTCTCGGCTCCGTTTGTCTCCGCTCGACTCATATACGACAGAAACCCAGATATAGCGTCTATGTATGTATATTCTGTACGACTACTCCTGAGCAAATATAATTTTATACATGATACGCTATGACTCAAACACAACCAGTATGAGGTTATTGAAGAGGATACTATACGGCAGCATGCCGCGTCTTATGTAGAGGTGATACTGATTCTCTCAGGTCCAAGTGCATGTACTGTGCATGGAGTCAACACATGGAGTGTACAACAGAAGTAGCAACAACAACATACACACCTAGACCCTCAACATGTATGCAAGTCTGATCATATACAGATGACATGGAGCATCTGTGCTCTCTTAGTCTGTAGAACCACCCGTGACACATCTCTAGTATGTTACGTAGCCGTTACTGATCCCATATATGTTCTGAGTTTCTCTCCCAACATATCATTCCATATTGAGACAGACGCCAGGCGACTGGTAGTGTCCTGTCTCGATTAGGTACGGGTACGGGAGGCGCTTCAGTGTTATTGTAGCTCCGATGGAAACAGTGCACGGACCGAGGGCCGTGGCGCTTTCTCCCACTACAAAGGATATGCAGGCGGGCAGGCGGGCAGGCGGCAGGCGCACGCGCGTAATCCGAAGTGCCAGGTGCATCTACGGATACATCTACCGTCCGCTCTGGATACATCCTCAGTACCCTCTTGTAAGTACAGCATAAGATGGATCCCACATCATATCTAACAGGAGTTCAGGGATATATCTATATGACAGGTACGCCTGTTGTTTGTGGCTAAGTAGCAGCTCAGCGTTTGAGCGTCAAGGAAGACGTGCTTACCGGCGGCACGTCGGATGGCCGGGAGACCACGAGTGCGGCTGTCATGCTCATAAATGTTGATAGGTAGCCCATGCCGACCGAGATGCCATGGGGCTGGCAGAACCATGATTGGGTCGTGGGCACCCCTTGCCACGGCCTTGTCGTCGGACGGACATCGGTACTTGCCCGTGGGTCGTGTCAGTGCTCTTTGACTTTGATTTCGACACTGTCGCATTGCACCGGAGAGCACACCGGTTCCGATGGACCGCATGATAGAACACGATAGGATTGGATAAGGCGGACTTCCAGAGTCGCAGCAGAAATCTATTCACAAGATACCAAAAGAGGGCACTCGAAACCGGTATGATCAGTCTTCAGCATGCTGTTTTATGTTGTACTCACTAGCTCCCCCGCCCCAGAACACCACAACGCGCCTGTGGCTCACGATGGCACATCTCCGGCCTCGGCGGGCTCGTCCATGGACTCTTCCGGGACAACAACCTCCTCGTACATAAGCCCTGAAAAAGACGCGGCGAAGCCCGACAGCCTGCTATCTTCTGGTGCGGACTGAGTGTGCGAGACCGTCGAGACCGTGGATGAGTTCTTTTGCACGGCCCGCAAGTTGACGATGAAGCGGGAGACGATGACGGATGGGAGTCTGGGTTCCGACGAAAGCATGCATATCAATGCAGTGAGCGTTGAGCGTCATCTTTAGGTCCAGTGGTTACGTACTGGCCGCTCGAAAGTGAATTGCCAGTGTGGGCAGCATGGTTCAACGAATGGGCTATCGACGAAGGTGTGAGGGTGTGAGTAACCCACTCCATAAATCGAAAAGCACGATCTGGACTCTGATGTTGAACGTTGCGAGCACGCTTAATGAACGAATCGGTGCTTCAGGTCTGTTGAAAGTAGTAGACCACCGTACTAGTACTTACTTACTTACTCGTTTCTATTGACATTAGACGCTCTCTTAGCTTATGTAACCCACTCACTTTTCTCTTCGAGTCCCTTGTCGTCTTCCCTCAGCTGTTGACACTCACTGTGCACCAGACTGAGGTAAGACATACTCACTCGTTCGTTTAGTATGCCGTACTGACTTGTATTCATGTAGTACAACGTCCGTTAGGTAAATATAGCTGTTGACACTCACTGTGCACCAGACTGAGTACAACGTCCGTTAGCTCCCGCTGCACACATTTGAACAGGTTATGAGCCCTGCTCACCAGCTCTAACCGACTACAAAACTCAGTCGATCAGCTCGCCGCTCACTTGTTCCCTCTCATACGCTTCCACACTCTTTTGCCCCATACTCCGCTTCCAGCTCCCACACTCAACGCCCTGCCGTCACCTCTACCATGGCGCCCGGTTCATCCGACACTCAGGCTCCCACGACGACTGCTACCGAAGCTTCGTCTACAGCCGGTGCAACACCGCCCGCTCCTACAGCTGCGGCGCACCACAGGTCCAGTCGACTCCTCGACATCCCAGTTCTCAAGAACAACGGATCGAACTACACGACGTGGAAGTGCCGCATCACGCGGGTCCTCATGAGTCGAGGATTATGGAAGATGGCCAACGGCCTGGAGAAGCTACCCAATCACAAGGCTGATCCGGACGGCTACTTCGAGTTCCTCAGCAAGGACGCCGAAGCTCTCACCCAGATCACTCTCACGCTCGACGACGAACCACTCCAGAGCGTCATCCACCTCGGTACGGCGAAGGAGGCGTGGGATAAACTGGCAGACATGTTCGAGGGGAAGGGAAAGCAGACAGCCGCATCACTCATTGGTGAGTTGTTCCGCGGAACACTCTCCGACGAATCCCCTCTCCGTCCGCAGCTCGACGCCATGCTCCACAAGAAGCACCTTCTCTCCTCCCTCGGCATGGTGCTTGACGACTCCATCCTCGCCATCGCCATGGTCAACTCACTCCCACCGTCCTACTCGACACTCCGCACGATCCTCGTGTCTGCGGACGCAACACTCACGACCGAAAAGCTTATAGCGGCGGTTGTCGAGCACGAGAAGACGCTCGCGAACGAGGCGAAGCACACGGCGCTTGCCGCGCGCATGGGGAGGGACAACAAGCCGAGCGAGAAGAAGCAGAAGGACAAGTCGTCCAAATGCGGGTACTGCAAGAAGCCGAACCACACGAAGGACGAGTGCCGCAAGCGGAAGGCCGACCTTGAGGCCAAGAAGCAGAGGTCCGACGGCGTCAAGCCAGAAGACCTCAACGCAAAGGTTGCGACTGTCACGGTGGACACGCGCGCCGAGCCTGATGACGGAGTCCTTCGCGTCTACGTCGCGGACGCGCTCAAAGCGAATGCGGACAGCCTGACCGCGCGTTGGATTGTGGACTCGGGCGCATCCGCGCACATGTCCTCGAACCGCGCGCAGTTTCACACCTACCGCCCACTTGCCACTCCGCGCCGCGTCTGGCTAGGCGACGAGCGATACATCCTCGCGATCGCCGAAGGCACGGTCTACCTCGAGCCGAAGGACCGCGACACGCAGCTCTTGCTGTCGCGCGTTTTTCATGTCCCTGAGCTCCATGGAAATCTCCTCTCCGTTTCGCAGCTCACCGCAAAGGGCTGCAACGTCGAATTCGTCGACGACGGATGCAACTTCGTCGACAGGCATGACAGCCACATCGTCGCCTCAGCTCCCGTCCGCAACGGCCTCTACATCTTCAACGGCAAGACCGCGATCCCCGAGCATGTGCACGTCGCCGCGCTCGACTCCTCATCTGTCACAGACGACCCCGGTCCGACGCCGCAGGACTTCACCGCGTTCGTCGCGAACGAGTCCAAGGCATCCGTCGACACCTGGCACAGCCGCCTCGCTCACCTGAGCGTGGATGCCGTCCTCCGCATGGTGCGGAAAGGGATGGTCGAGGGCATGTCGATCATTGGCGAGTCCAAGCCTCCCCAGAAGCCCTGTGGGACGTGCCTAGGTGGGAAGCAGACACACGACCGCATCCCAAAGACGATGACCGCCACCGCTCCTTACCCCAACTTTCGGATCAGCTCCGACCTCATGGAGTCCGACACGCGGGGGCGGTTCGGCGAGAAGTACCTCGACGCGTACGTCGACTGGAACTCGCACAACGTCACGGTCTACCCCCTTAAGGCCAAGTCCGAGCAGCCGAAGACGCTTGACGCGCACGTCAATCGTGTCGAAGTGCTCGTCGGACACCCCGTCAACTTCCTTCGCACGGACGGCGGTGGCGAGTACGACAACCAGGCCGTCAAGGAGATCTGCGCACACCGCGGGATACACCACGAGATGACGAACGCATACACGCCGCAGGAGAATGGGATCGCCGAGCGGATGAACAGACGGATCAAGGAGATGGCCCTCTGCATGCTCCTGCAAGCGTCTCTCCCGAAGACGTACTGGGCTGAGGCGTGCAAGTACAGCGCGCACATCATCAACCGGACGCCGTCGAGCGCACTCGAGGACGATATCACTCCCCACAAGGCCTTCACTGGTGTCAAGCCCTCTGTCGCACACATCCGCCCATTTGGCTGCAAGGCGCACGTCCACATTCCCGAGAAAAAGCGCACCAAGTTCGACGCCAAGTCGCTTGGGTGCGTTCTCCTAGGGTACTGCGAGCACAAGCGTGTCTACCGGCTCCTCCACAAGCCGACCGGTCGCATCATCGAGTCGCGCGATGTCGTTTTCGACGAAGGCAACCCTGACAGCGTCCCCACACGCATCGTCGTCGACACCGAGCCCGTGTTCCCGTTGGAGACCAACGGCGGTAACCCCTCATCTCCTCACATCTCCATCGAGCTCCCTGACCCTCCCTCCAACAGCTCGCGTCCCTCCCGTCGTGTCACCGTCGAGGAGATCCCTGACGAGGGCGACGCGCCTGCCCCCGTGCAGCCCGCAGTTGAGGAAGAGGTTGAGGAGCGTAACCCGCTGCCGCCGCCACCGGCTCCCGAGCCCCGTCGTCGAGTCCCTGCCCCTCGTGTCCCAGGTCCGTACCCGCAGCCAATCCCAGCTCCCGAGGTGCGCCGCTCAGCTCGCGTGAGGACGGCCACCAAGCCGTTCATCCTGTCCGACTACGACCGTCCGCGCCGCACAGCTGCAGTCGCTGGACGGGAGGAGCACACTGCCGAGGACTCACAGGACCACGACCACGACGAGGCCTCCGCTGTCGAGCAGCTCCTCGATGGAGTGGGCGACGAAAACGATGAGCATGCGCACCACGCGTCAACGCTCAGCGACGACCCGAGGACCTACGCCGAGGCCATGTCCCGTCCTGACGCTGAACAGTGGAAGGCGGCATGCGCCGAAGAACTCCTCTCGTTCGTGCAAGCCAAGCTCTACAACGAGGTCGAACGACCACGCAACCGCAAGGTCGTCGACTGCAAGTGGGTTTTCAAGGTCAAGCGCGGACCTGACGGCGAAATTCAAAAGTACAAAGCGTGACTCGTCGCAAAGGGCTTCACACAGGTTGAAGGCATCGACTACACCGACACCTTCGCACCAGTCACCAAGTTTGCAAGCATCCGCATGCTCCTCGCAATCGCCGCCAAGGAGGACCTCGAGATCCACCAGATGGACGTCAAATCGGTGTTTCTGAACGGTGATCTCGAGGAGGAGATCTTTATGGAATGCCCACCTGGTTTCCGCAAGGACAAGACCACGGTATGGAGGCTCTGGAAGTCCCTCTACGGTCTCAAGCAGGCGAGCCGCGAGTGGTACAAGAAGCTCCGAACACTTTTCGAGGACGCCGGCTATACGCGCAGCGACGCCGATCACGGTGTGTTCTTCAAGCGGATCGACGGCGAGCTCGTCGTCGTTGCCGTCTACGTGGACGACATGCTCATCCTCGCGAAGGACGACGCCACCGCCGCACCCGTCAAGGAGGAGCTCGGGGTCCCTTACGAGATGAAGGATCTCAGGCACGCGCATTGGATCCTCGGCATGCAGATCGAGCGCGACCGCGCACGCCGCACCATCACCCTCTCACAACGGCAATACGCCGAGGACATCCTCAAGAAGCACGGGATGTCCGACTGTCGCCCCGTCTCGACCCCGATGGCCGCCAACGAGAAGCTCATCAAGGTCGACGAACCGGAGGTCGACGTAAAAGCGTACCAGAGCGCCCTCGGGTCGCTCATGTACATCATGCTCGGGACGCGCCCCGACCTCGCTTTCGCAGTGGGCACGTTGAGCAAGCACGCCGCTTGCCCCGGCAAGGACCATTGGACCGCCCTCATGCGAGTCTACAAGTACTTGCGTCACACGAGCGACCGCGCTCTTGTTTATGACGGCAGCAGCTCGTGCCCTGACAAGGGTGCACTTGTAGGCTACTCCGACGCAGACTGGGCCGGCGACGTCAACGATCGCCACTCAGTCACGGGCTACGTCTTCCTCCTCTCGAACGCCGCAGTCAGCTGGAAGTCGAAGAAGCAGACGTCTGTCGCTCAGTCTAGCACTGAAGCGGAGTACGTCGCCCTTGCATCCGCAGTCAAGGAGGCCCTCTGGATTCGGACGTTCCTGTCCCAGATCTACGGCACCACTTTCGATGCACCCGGCGGCTCTGGGACTCTGCAGCTCGTCGACAACCAGTCGGCCATGGCACTCGCGAAGAACTCAATGTTCCATGATCGCTCGAAGCACATTGCTGTTCGGCACCACTTCCTCCGTGACGAAGTCGAGCAACATCGTATTCGGGTCGAGTACGTTCCAACCGGCGATCAAGTCGCAGACGTTCTCACCAAGGCTCTCGCAAGGGAGAAGCACGAGCGTTTCTGTGCTGGTATGGGTCTTGATTGAATGGACTTTTTTGTTTCACTTCGCATTCACTCGTTTGCAGTAGAAGTACCTACTAGGTACGCTGAGTGGGCGTGTTGAAAGTAGTAGACCACCGTACTAGTACTTACTTACTTACTCGTTTCTATTGACATTAGACGCTCTCTTAGCTTATGTAACCCACTCACTTTTCTCTTCGAGTCCCTCGTCGTCTTCCCTCAGCTGTTGACACTCACTGTGCACCAGACTGAGGTAAGACATACTCACTCGTTCGTTTAGTATGCCGTACTGACTTGTATTCATGTAGTACAATGTCCGTTAGGTAAATATAGCTGTTGACACTCACTGTGCACCAGACTGAGTACAACGTCCGTTAGCTCCCGCTGCACACATTTGAACAAGGTCAACGTTCAATGTGGCATGCCGAGGCAAGCCAGAGCAGCGTACACAAAACTCAAGCTTCCTGCATCCAACGTCTGCCGGGGACAGCAGCAAGGCAGCTGAGACGACGGACTCACTGTCGTGCAAAAAGACTTCATGCATGATCAAGCAGGAGTAGGCTAGTGATGGTCACCAACTCGTACACAACTGATCCACATACCCATTCATACTAAAGGCTCCTAAAACTCAGCTGAGCCTTCGACAAAGGCATGTGCCTCCCAAGATATCGTCAGGGTGCGGCCGCCGGCGAGTCACTAGTGCCAGTAGGGATGGACCAGGTGAGTCTTTGGACTCCGACAAATCCTAGTCCTAGTGCGAGTCAGGCTCGCCACGAAGGGAAAGCCCAGATAACGACGCAGCGAAACCTTGGATTGCACCTTCTGTCTGTGCGGACTCGATGCGGGGAACTGTCCGCAATGTTGCAGAATTCATGGTATCACAGCAAGTAAGGCGATGCGTCGGCAATCTGTCGGACTTCATATTGGCTTCCCACGCTTGTTCATAGTGTTGGGCGGCTAGATTTCGAAACTTTGGCAAACCACTGCCCATCTATCCTGCTACTGAGTACTCAATACTGGAGGCTTGCTCAGCACTGCTTATGGTCCCGGGTATATTCTAGATGCACGGTCCGTATGCGACGCTGTGTGAATATCCTCAAACTTCAAAACAAACAGAATGTCAAGTACGAGCAAACATGCTTGTCATGAATCTGCGATCGGACAACATGGTAGAGTAAGTATGGTGCTCCGTCTCTCTGCAGTTTTCTCGCTGTTTACTTACTATCATACATGAGAACGAACAACATGAAGTTGTCCGCGGTCAGGCTTCGATGCTTGTGACGCGTTGACGGGCCTCAAATCCAAACCGTATCCAAACTCAGCCTAATCCTCGACATCGACCCGCTTGCACCGCAGTCGTACGTATAGTCTTCCTTCATTAATGACGAGATTTTCAACAAAAGATGCATTTGAATGCTCAGATAGGTGCTTCAAGGACACACTCTCACGAAGTTGGTTTGTGGGACCCCGGGCCATCATGTCCCGAGTCGCCCACCGTACTGTGTCGTGCCGTAGCAGGGTCTAGTTGCAGGGTCCTCTCTGATGATGCGGGTATACTCAATGAGCTCCTGAAGGAGGAATCTTGGCATTGTATTGTAAGCACCAAACAGCGAGGAACTTGCGCAAAGCATGACAAATCTCGACAGCTGAGGTGACACGAAGACCCGGCTTGGGGAGAGTTGAAGTACAGAGTCCAAGTAGAGTTCACGCTGATATAGCCCTGGTAGGTTCGCACAGCCTTGATAGAGTCGGATGGCTAGTCGACAAGTCCAAGCCCACTCCGAGTTGACTCCGAGTCAGCGGCGGGTCTGCAACGCCGAACGGTACCCCCTGCGATTTGGATGTTACTGATAATGTAGTCACGAACGATGCTGCACCGAGAGCGCATCATTACGTCAGGCATAACGATAACGACCGAGAGGCTATGGCTGCTTGCCTCGCAAGCAGAACACATAGGTACAGTATGTCTGTGTTCCCGAATTGAACGGTCTCCATTCTAACATCGCCGATATTCAGCGCGCATACTAGCGTCAACGCTTCATTTCTCGAGTGTCTGGGGTCCTCAAGTTGACATTTGTGGTAAATTATGGTTAACCCTACGAGCTAACTACCCGAATACTCAAACCATCCGATTACTGCTGAGTCAGGGGTTATCCGGTGCCACCAACACAGAGGTTCATTACACGGCGCGCCGTGCTTGCAAGATATGAGCACCTTTCTCTGTTCTGTAGCTACGGCGGCAGCGTAAACTAGAACATGCTGCGCGGGCGGCCTCTGCGATAGGTGAGCAAATAGTCAGCGGAGTGCAGCTTTCGTGGGGCGAATGTTCATCAATTAGACTCTGAGCCGGCTCGGAGCTCGTTCCCCTCCACATCATACTCACTCGTTCATCTAGAAACCGCGACGCCGCTCGATGCCCTGCAGTCTATTGTGCATTCCATCGTGCTGCCCAGCTGCTCACAGCTATGATTCATCTGTAGCTTTTGGGTGTGGTGCACTGCAACCAGACAATCTACCAGTGGGCGGCCCGGTGTTCTGTGATCGTGACATGACGCTTTTGTGGTGCGGTTTGCCTCGAGACGAGAGGCTACGAAGTGAGCTCTTCCGCCTCTCCTCTGAACCGCGCCGACTAAGTATGCTCATTTGGTGGTTTACACCATAGAGACGTGCACCGTGATGCAAACCATGAGGCAACACTCGTCCTGTGTTGGGATTCATGCCTCGAAACATGTATACTCAGCTATATAACAGCTTCTATGTTCTAGCTGACCTCCAACAAACTCGATTAACACCCTTCTCCTAGCACTTGCTACCATCGCCTTACTGCATATTTCTTTCCCTCGCCACCCAATCTGCCTCCGATGTGCGGTATCTGCCCGTACGTAGTCTATCAGTGAGGCCCTGCTTCACCGCTCACTCACACAAATGCTTCTAGCATTCTCACCTATTATGCTTGCGGACATACAGGGGAGGGAGTAAGTCCAACTGACCTGACTCTAACGTACTCTGTCAATATTAGGTTCTAATCCGATTGAAATGTACATTACAGGCCACCATGTTTGTATGTGTATCCCTCGTCAACTCGGTGTTGAAACCCATCTAACACACATGCACTTGCTCATAGTATGATTGCAACAGTCCAAAATGCGCATTCAGCAACGCGCATAGACTGGCCCCCTCTTGCTGTTCTAATTATCCGAAGGCCCGGTGCCTTCAAATCCATGGGTGAGTTCCTTGATCGCGCCCGGGAATCAGAGCTTTCCCCATTAACAATGTGCAACCTTTCCACAGCCCCAGTCATGCCAATGCCAGTAATTGCTCATCGTATGATGTGCAGCGTAACGTTGTGAATGGCGGCTGCCCAAGGTGCAATCCTCCTCCTCCACAGCAGTGATAGTAGAGTCTGCACCCTCCCGAGCTCCGCTGTCCGCGCATAGCGAGCTCGTATAGAGCCACTCCTGTATAACATGTGTACCAATAACATTTGAAATGTTTATTTCGCTCTCTCTGATATACGAAGTCGCGTCAAATAACAGCTGCATTTGAATGGATGGCGCTACATGGAAGCTTCGATAGAGTCGCAAGTTGCACAAGAGGCGGTCGGTGGGTTGACATCTGGGATGTTCATGTCGGTTAGGCTGAATTTACGATTGTGGAATGGTAGTAAGTACTGAGTCATGGCAAACAAATTCGCAACGCCCATAGCAGGTCTAGCAGGAACGGATACTACCTGCCTGTATCGGCGCTCTCGGGCCTTTGATCTCAACACCATATTGCACGCAGCACCGGAGAACAAACCGAGTTCGCAAGCTCGGAGAGACCGCGCAGAACGAGGTGCTGTCGCGACATCACCCGCCGTGTCGTGGGCTATGGGCTGAGGGAACGCGATAATAGTTCAAGTGGACTCCCGTCGGAGTCGCAGAAAGTATCTACAGAATACCAGGTCACAGCACTGAACGGTAATGTAGTCAGTGGTTAAGTTCTAGTACGTCTGACATTCCTCTCACCAGGTTCAGGAGTCAGAAGCGCGCTTTCCGCTCACGACAGCACATCCGCAGCTGGGTCATTTGTAAACTCTTCCGTCGGGACATCGACCTCTTCGCACATCAGCCCGGAGAAGGACACAGCGAGGCCCGACAGCCTGCCGTCGTCCGGTGCGGACTGGGCGTGCGGCTGGAAGCGCACGCACGAGACCCTAGAGACCGTCGATAAGTTCCTGTGCACGGCCCGCAGGTTGAGTATGAAGCGGGAGACGATGATGGACGCGGGTCTGGTTTCGGACGAAAGCATGCATAACGATGCAGTGAGCGATGAGGGTCATCTTCAGGTCCAGGGTGATTAGTACGTACTGGTCGTTCGAAAGAGGGACTGTGAACTGTGGGCAGCATGATTCAGGAATTAGTAGGTTATCGTCAACGGTGTGAGGGACCGACTTCATAAGCCGAGAGCACGATCCGGACCATGTTGAATGTCGCGAGCACGCTAGTGGACGAACTGGTGCTTCAGGTCAGCGATCATTGCCGAGGCAAGCCAGAACAGCGTACACAAAGTACAAGCTTCCTGCACCCAATTTCTCCCAGTGAGCCGGGGACAGCAGCAAGGCAGCCGAGACGACGGACTCACCGTCGTGCAGAAAGACTCGTGCGTAAGTCGGCCCGATAGAGACGCCCCTGCTAAGGCAGACTGTCTCGCGTGCGTGCCGCCAGGTCACGAGGACGACGATCAGGTCGGCGAGGATAGCACATCCGCGCGCGGTGATCGTGACTGGAGCAAGGGACCAGCGCTCAGCCATCGCAGGGGGTGCAAAATGTGAGGCTACCCACATCTATAGAATGATACGGATACGGATACGCGGAGTCAGCGCATTCCATCACGAACACACCGGTAGACGACCGCACATGAAGTTAACCTCTGCAGCCCCTGGGCTGCGGTCGATGCACGAAGCGGGAGTGGCCCAGTTGTCGGCATGCGTCCCAAGGCCGTTGACAACCTACTAGAATGCGTCAGGGCGGAGCAGTACGTGCGCTGCGGGGTGGTACTTGCCGAGTCCATTATTCGGGGTGTGAGCGAGAGCACCAGGACCACAGCGGAGAAGGGTTTGTATCTGTTGGATAAAGCGAACACCCGGAGGGCGGAGAAAACTTCGAATGATGTCGTGTGCACATGATGAATATGATGCATGGATCGAGTGGGCAACGGAATGCAGCTGACCTGCGACAGCTAAGTTTGGTATTAGCGTGAAGACGATCTGCATGTACATGATCGCATTGCAGCTAAGGATGGCAACGTGTTTAAGATCAACAGCGATCCAACATATTGTTCAGCGGCGACACAGTTACCTCTGTGTGAAATTGTGGTTAGAAGGTGAGTACTGTCTCGGGTGCGGGGGCAGAGAGCGCTCACTAGCTGCGGGTAAGAATCGAACGGTACAATGGGGAAGGCGTACTGCGCGATCGTGCCGTAGCGAGTCATGGCATACACGACAGTCGCGCCGATTCGCCGGTCTTGTGGATCCCAGATCAAAGCGAGTTCGTCGTCGAGAGAAATGAGCCAGTCATATACCATATTCGCTGAGACACATGGTCATCAGCCGACCGCAATGACTAGGCTTTGACACTCACATAGCGAGAGCGCATTCCAGTAGCTCCCGGTAAACCTGGAAAATGTGAGTCAGAGGCTTGAAGAACGCCTCGAGCAGGATAGCTTACACTGTCAAAGATGACTCAGAGGCAGTAGCCATTGGAAGGAGGTGTTTGTCGACCGAGGGGAGATACCGGATGCTCGTTTAATATACCAGACGTCGATCCACTGCGACACAATGAATGCTACGGATGCATTTCGTTCCGTCCTCATGGAACACAATTCCACCGCAAGACAAGAAGAGCTCAGAACACAAGTGCACCGGAGTGCTGGCTTGAGATGGACAGGGCATCCGATAGGGCACTACATGGGAGAAGGTCAAACGTTACCCGTCAGCTCACAGGAAAATGTACGTACTCAAGGCACTACTGGGGCTTGTTCCCAGCCACAGTGAAACCAGCCATGAATGCTTGGGTTGCAGCTTCGGAAGACAGCACATCTCAGCGGCCAAACGCAGAACAAATACTGTCGAGTGCAGGGAGGGATCAGTTTCTCAATCGGGCGAAACCCCAGGATATCTGGAGGTCCTCTTGGGCGGAGACGGAGAATCTTGGACAGGAATTTTCGTGAGCATAGCTTCATTTCTCCGAGGCGTCGAGCGGGATGGTTTGACGCGCAACGTCACCAGATCTGGATTGAACATCGTGAGAGGTCGGGGAACTGAGCACAGGACGTTGTCTGCGTCTGCAGCGACAATCTCCGAACGTACCGCTCACAGACATCTTCTGAGATGCCGTTCTTGACTTGCGGCGGAATGGCCCGGGTTTGGTTGTCATCTGAAAAAAGGTGGCGTAACCACACTTCAAAGGACGATGAATAAGACTATCATCTTACCAGAAACAAACACTCACGAATCTTCAGGCGCCATGTACGACTGTTCGGCTCCGCATGGGTTCGGAGGACACACGAGAATTTGCATAGCACGCTGAGCTTGCTTGATTCCGGACGCTCAGAGGCGCGAGGAACGAGCGTTAAAGAGATGTTAGTCTATGAGCCAGGACAGACGGGCGTCTCGGAGAGCTTCTTCTCTCTCTCCGACGTCGCCCACCCTCTACGCGTGTAAAGAGAGTTCACGCCTCCGATCTCCGCTTCTGAGAGCTCTGATATTTTGAAAACCAGCCTTTCGACTCTCGAAGAATCTCAACAAGCTAGATGGACGGAGAAGCCCAGAACCAGCAAGGAGGCGATGGCGCCGGCCAGCAAAACCAGCAAGGGCAACCGCCGGCACCACATCAGAACCCCCGAGGCTTCGAGATAACCCGGATCAAGCGCAGTGCCCTGATTTCACATCGGCCTTCTTCGAAGACATGCGGAACGCGCTCATTCAGGCAAACGGCGCGGTGGATCACGATGGAGCAGTCGCGTCTCTGACAGCGTCATGGGCGGACAAGAACACCAGAGACAAGGAGAGGTGGGACGAGCAGGAGGCGAGGCAGCAAGTTAGGGGCCCGCAGCCAGGAGAGCAAGCACCAGGCGAGCAGGTGCCCGCGGAGCAAGATCCAGTTCACAAGACCGCCGGAAAGAAGCAGCTGCCTCCAGTCAAGCGAGGAGTGAAGCCGAGCGAAGTCATCATGGACCAGCCAGCTCCCTTCGCCATCAACAAGCTGAAAGAACTCAGCTACTGCGACTTATGGTACTTCGCCCCGGAAGCGCGCAAGCTCGCAACGGAACTCTTGTTCACCAACAACGAAGACGCTCTTACCCTCACACGAACCGACAACGCGCTGGTGCTAGCAAGCTCAGCCCGCTCGTCCAAGAACGTCAAACGGGACGAAGAACTGTCGTGGGAACAGGTATGCGTAGCGAGCACGGTAATGTTGTGCTGGGCTTCCCGCTTGAGCTGGCCCGACGAACACCTCAAAATCCTGAACACCTTCTATTACAAGCTTCAAGGACATCCCATGCGCTCCGAACCGGACGGCACGTCAGCACTGGTCCTCTACCAAGCGAAGTACAGGCGGGACTGGCACAGGGCCCTGGAGTCCGATGACGAGGTGTTCAACCTGTCCGCGATTAATGAAGACACCTTAAGATTCATTCGCCGGGAACTCCTAGATGCATCGTTGAGGTCAATGAGAGAGGGGCTAGCTCAGGTCAGTACTTTTAGTTTAGCGCGCCCGAAATACATATCTAATGTTCGGTTACGTCAAATTTGCTCAATTCCAACACACCACGGAATGGTTGCTTCACGACCACAAACGCTCGCTTTCACCTCACGACCTATCTCACACGCGACGCGTTTTCGCGCGATGTCACCGTACATCCCCGCGCGCGTCGTTAACAAACGCGGCACGCGACACACACGCAGACGATCATCGTCCGCCCGCAATTTCATTGCGCGGCGAAACTGCGTTTCCCCTCATCGTGGCACATGCAACGCCAGATCAGGGATGCCTTCGAAGGCTCCTCAAGCAGAGCTTCAGAGAAGAGGCGGGCCGCGTCCCCCTCCCGCGAACTGCGACAGACCTCGACAAGTTCGAAGAGGGCACGTCAAAGTCAGCCCGGTCGACCCCGGAAAGACTTCAAGCGCGACAAGAGTCGAGACAGCCCTTCGGAGCATTTTCGCCAGGGCGCCGGAGCGTCAGCCCCAGCCACCTGCGCCATCTGCTTGGGGCTACACCCGATCGCGGAAGTCGCGAAGTGCGTCGCGAAGACCACCTGGGACGGCCGCCCAACAAGGTGTACTCGGTCCGGAAATCGCATCCAGCTCATCAGCTCGGGATCGACGATCTGCACCGACTGGCAGCGCGAACCCGGCTGCAGGACCCGGGGACACGAGGACAGGCACGAGTGCTCGGGTTGCGGAAGCAGGTCTCACGGAGCGTCGCGCTGCCCTGGAGCAGAGAAGAGCTAGGGCGCTCACTCCGCTACGAGCCGATGTGTGGCAGTTCTTTCTTGGAAAACATAATCTTCTTGGGCAATACCCCGACATCGCCTCCTCCATCAGGACCGGCTTCGTCTCAGACATCCCTGCAATCAAACACACTTTCACCCCGCCAAACAGTACCTCCCTGGTCGATCACGCCGAGGAGTTTCAACGAATCGTCCGACACAAATTCGCTACCGGAAGGTACCTCGGGCCGTTCTCCAAGTCCGAGCTCGAACACGCCATCGGCCCTTTCCAAACATCGCCGCTATCCCTCATCCCCAAGCCACACAAACCAAACACCTATCGCTTGGTGCAAAATTTCTCCTTCCCCAGGTCGCCGACAGGCTTGGTGTCCTCCGTCAACTACCGCATCGACTCAAACAATTTCCCATGCACTTGGGGAACGTTCACAGCGTTCTGCCTACTCTGCTGGCGTCTCCCGCCAGGCTTCCAAGGCGCGATTCGAGATGTATCCGAGGCCTACCGGATCGTCCCTCTCGCTCCATCACAGTGGCCAGGGACCATCGTTCGGCTTTCCGATTCGGACGAGTTCGCAGTCGACACGTGCGCAGCGTTCGGGGTCAGCTCCCACGCGGGTCTATACGGCAGGTTGGCGGACGCCTTCTGCGACATCATCAGAGGCGAAGGGATGGGTCCGCTTTCAAAGTGGGTGGACGACAAAGTATTCCTCCGGATTCTGGTCACCCACATTGCTGATTACAACCGGCGTCGAGCGGAGTGGCGTGATCAGATCATCAGAAGAGGAGGACGCCACCACGACGGAGGTCGCATCTGGTTCGGAGGCGACCTCCTCCAAGACGGACGAACGGACGAGTTCGTTGAAGACATGGCCTTCCCGATCCGAAACCTCTCGCAACACTCGCCTAGGTCCGAAGAAGACAGGCGGTTCTCCTATTCAGAGGAAGACATCGATGACGTCTCGAGCAAGCTCGACATGCCCTGGCAGTTGGTCAAAGGAACTCGCTTTAGTGTCGAGTTCACGTTCTCGGGTTTCGTTTGGAACGTGGGCCAGCGTCGGACGGTCGGGATTCCGAGAGCGAAAGCAGATAAGTATATCGGCGTCATCAACGATTGGCTGTCGAGGCGCACTCACACCCTGCAGGAAGTCCAGAAACTTCACGGCAAGCTCTGGCATGCTGCTATGGTCGTTACTGCAGGACGAGCGTATCTCACCTCACTGGAGGCCATGTTGGGGATCTTCAACGATCGTCCTCACATGCCGCGAACTCCTCCCACCCAAACTGTCCACGATCTTCACCGGTGGCGCAACATCCTCAGCAAGCCAACCATCATCCAAGACATCCCCGGCCCAGTCGAGGTTTGGAACACACCCGCCTTCTCTGATGCGAGCTCCGAGGTGGGCATCGGCATCATACTCAACGGACACTGGAGAGCCTGGAGGCTCCTCCCGGGTTGGAAAGCAGACGGGCGCGACATTGGATGGGCCGAAGCGATTGGATTGGAATTTCTTGCCTACGCCATCCTTCAGCTTGCTGACCGCCCCTTCCCAGATGTCCAGGTCTATGGAGACAACCGAGGAGTGGTGGAAGGTTGGTGGCGGGGTCGAAGCAGGAACAAGCAGACCAACGAGGTCTTCAAACGGATCGTCGACCAAATCGAGAGGGAGGGGGTCTCCGTACACACGCGCTATGTCGAAAGCGCGAGAAACCCAGCAGACGGGCCATCTCGCGGAGAGTACCCGCCAAGATCGCTGCTCCTCCCCCCCCTTGCCATTCCCGACGCAGTCTCGCGCTTCGTCGTCGATTTCGACGCCCCGCTCACTGCCGAAGAAGGACGACTCCGAGCCGACAGACAAGCCCCTCGACCTCTACTGAAGCAGAGCTGGTCAGCCGAAGAGAGGAACAGGAGACGCACCAGAAACTGCGGATTCGAAGAGGAGGAACTCGGGTGGAGAACGTTGTACTGGCTCGATCACGAGGACCAGGTTTGACACACCCCTCCCACAGGCCGGCCCTTCGAGCAACGCGGTTCCGCGCACATACCGTTCAGATCTCACCCCCGAGCATCCCCTCTTCGCCCGCACTGTCTAGCGCAAGACCGCATCAGAGTCTGGCGACCGGCATCGTCGCGAAGGGCGACCGACGACACCGGAAATCCCATCGCCATATCGGAAGAGGATCTCGTGCGCATCACGGAGGTCACCACGCGCGCATGGGAGGAGACGACCGCATCTACCTACGGGGCGGGACTGCTCGTGTTCCACGTCTTATGCGACTTGAAGAACATACAGGAGAAAGAGTGTGCCCCAGCCTCCCTCACCCTCATCCAACTCTTCGTGTCATCTCTCGCGGGTTCCTACGCAGCCTCAGCCGTCAAGAACTATGTCTATGGAGTACGCGCGTGGCACATCATCCACGGCATCACATGGTCCCCGAGCAAGCTCCAACTAGATGCTATCGTCGACGGCGCAAGCAAGCTGGCGCCAGAGACGTCCAAGAGGAAGCCGCGAGAACCCTTCACGATCGAAATACTCTCCCGCCTAGCTCCTCAGTTCGACCTCTCAGTCCCGGTAGACGCAGCCGTATGGGCATGCATCACGTTCGCCTTCTTCTCGCTGGCTCGCCTGGGAGAACTCACGGTGAAGAACGAGGCCGCCTTCGACAGGACCAAACGCCCGTCACGCGCAGCGCTAAGGTCGGACAAACATCGCAACGGCAGCGAGGTGAGAGTAGTCGCCCTCCCTCGTACCAAAGTCAGCGCGACCGGGGAGGAGATCTCCGTAGGCAAGCAGAACGGAGTCTTCGATCCGTGGGCGGCGCTGGACGTACATCTCGTCTTGAACAGAGCAAGCAACGACGCCCACTTGTTCTCGTACCGCAAAAAGCACAAGTTCGTTCCCTTGACGCGATATGCGTGTCTCAAGAGGATCAAAGAAGCAGCGAACGCTTCAGGCTGCCCACCGCTAACGGGCCATAGCCTGAGAATCGGAGGTACGCTAGAGTACCTCCTGCGAGGCATATCCTTCGAGGCAGTCAAGTCCATCGGGCGCTGGAAGAGCGACTCGTTCCAGCTCTACCTTCGGAGGCATGCGCAAATGCTCGCGCCGTATTTGCAAGCGGACGAAGAGTTACACAAGGCCATCTCGCGGCTTACTCTTCAGATTCCTCAGCTGCGCAAATAAACAGCAAGTCCTCCAGTCTCCTAATACCTGGGAATCTGCACCCGCGTTAGCGTCAACTGCATCTGACTAATGTTCTGGGGTTAGCGGCCTATCGCATTTCCCGTAGGTCTTGGAGACTCAGCGCTCGCGTCGGAGAGCTTGCCCGCACGGGCGGGGGGCTTTCGCCCGTACCATCTTGCTTGTCGCGCGCGACTGCTACGCGTTCTGAACTCGAATGGACCCGATCGCAACATCAATGTATTATACAGACTCATGTTTCAAACATCTTGATCATCACACTCAGTAGGCAGCTCGTCTCGCAGCCAACGCTGCAGAGCTGACCGATTCTTGTTCTCTCGGAAGCCGAGTCCCGCAGCACATAGATCCGGATGCTCAGAGGCGCGAGGAACGAGCGTTAAAGAGATGTTAGTCTATGAGCCAGGACAGACGGGCGTCTCGGAGAGCTTCTTCTCTCTCTCCGACGTCGCCCACCCTCTACGCGTGTAAAGAGAGTTCACGCCTCCGATCTCCGCTTCTGAGAGCTCTGATATTTTGAAAACCCCACCCAACCCTCCCTCAATCTGCTACCATTAGAGCGAGAGCGCCGAGGGACAAATTCGACCTTACAAGAATAGTAGCAGCAACAACACGCTTCTTCTCCTCGTGCCCGCGCGCTCTCTCCCTTCGAGATTGAACATTGCCATGTTCGAACGAGTGATAAGAACAGAGAAATTACAATTCGTTTTTGAGCACGTCGGAACAATCAGTTCGAACGCGAAGCATAGGCTTCGCTCAAATTTTGAGATATTTATTCAGGAGGCAAGACTGGCCTCAGGCGGATCCAGAATCCATGCTCCTCCCCATCCAATCCACCTCTGAAAAACCTGGCCGCCCCTGCCTAATCATATCACACGACGATGCCCTCCCCTACCAAACCAGGCTCCCCTCGTAGCCCTCTCTACCCACCCGTCGATTCGTTCCTCGTGAACGTCCACTTCCTCGGGAACTGGAAAGACAGCAAAGCTTGGCTCGTCTACAGCCACGACTGGCAGCACGGCAGGAAGATAAGGCCGCTCTCGGAAATCTGTGCAAGGGTAGAACACAAGTCAGTGTTGGTGCAAGCACGGGCTCCAGAGGCGGAGACACAAGGGGAGATTAGCTCGTTCACGGGAACCGTACTAGAGCCAGAGGCAGTGAGCGAACATTGGGTCGTTTTCAGGTTAGAAGAACGACTTTCACAAAAGGTCGGAAAATCCTGGATCTGCGTCCCTCGTCACTCCGCAGACCCTTTCTCTTGCACCAAAATTCACGCACACGTACCTAACTCAAGAGCGCGCGACCTTGAAGGTTGGCGCGCACCAGAGTGGCCCCTCCCTTTTCCCGACATAGCCCTCACCTCCATACGCGACATGATCATGCGCGGTGGTCCGCACCCTATCGCAGGAATTCTGCACATCCGCAGCCCCAACCCCGCGTGGATCTACAACCAGGAGTCTCAGCAAGCGTGTCGATCCGGAAGACGGCCCGCTCGCAAGATCCACTTCGCACTCACCGAGGTCAAGCTGGAGAGCAACTCGAGGAGCAGCCGAGAGAAAACGTCGCAGGAGTCGGAAGTTTCGCGACGGTCTTCGGACAGCAACTCGGAGGACGAGGGAAAAGAGAGGAGGAAGAACACGCCCAGCGGAATCTCCGAGGGGCTGCGCGGTGGCGGGAGCAATACCTTCCTAGCGTGTTTCGCTCACCTCTTCCGCATATGAGACCATCACGCGCAGTTCTCTCGCGAACCCGGACTCCCGCCCAACCAGCACCACCGATATCGTCCTCCCCCGATGCCCCAAACTTTCCTCAGCCACCTGGATGGCGAGCGTTGACCCTCTCCAACATCTTGGACTAACCAAACCGAACCGAGTTCGCGCGGTCCCACCTATTCCAACTAGTCCTCATGGTCCCTCCCCTCCTGTTGCCGGATGATGCGGCCCTCCTTGCCCTCGTTGACTAGTACCTGTTTACATACAACCTACCTGACGACGCAGTGTGCAATACAGGGACTGTACCATTATCCCTCAACAGTACGGGTTCCTACCGCGGTGGTGTACTCAGTCTCGTTTCCTGGCAGTAATGTCACTCAACGCGACTCGTTTCGTGATGTGCGGTCACGGTGATGCCGACCTACTCGCCAGTGCCCTCCAGGCACACGGGAGATGCGATTGGTGCCTACACTTTCAAAGTAGGGCTCGTGAACAAGCCGCGGTATATGTGCGCGCTCTCATGGACCGCTAGCGCAGAGCAATCTACCCGCTTGTCAAACTTCTTCCTCCTCCTCCTCCTCCCACCCACCACACCCAAGGGCTGCGCATCTCTCCCGCCCGCCCGAGCGGCCTATCGCATTTCCCGTAGGTCTTGGAGACTCAGCGCTCGCGTCGGAGAGCTTGCCCGCACGGGCGGGGGCTTTCGCCCGTACCATCTTGCTTGTCGCGCGCGACTGCTACGCGTTCTGAACTCGAACGGACCCGATCGCAACATCAATGTATTATACAGACTCATGTTTCAAACATCTTGATCATCACACTCAGTAGGCAGCTCGTCTCGCAGCCAACGCTGCAGAGCTGACCGATTCTTGTTCTCTCGGAAGCCGAGTCCCGCAGCACATAGAGTTCGTCCTCATGGTGTGTCCACTGGGCCATGCGTTGTGGAAGACCTCTGAAACAGAGTACGTGTCAACTTGTAACCTGGGCCCGGAGCGGCCTTTGGAGCTGCTCGAGCAGACTTACGGCAGTTCGGTGCATGTGCGACTTCTGGTAGTGAGCTTCACGCACTACAACGAACGGATAGTCTGCTCACCTCTGAAAAGCATCAAAATATGTCTCCTTCTCATGTTCCGCTGGATATAAGCAAGATAAAGGAGATAAACTTTCGGTGCGTGTGTCAGCCCTCTTTCGCCCTACGTGGAAGCCTCTCGAAGCCTTTCTTGGCGGAGAGAAGGCTGTAAAAGGGCACTACCGCTCTGGCATTGAATCTGTCTTTTCGAGTGCTCGTCCCCATGCCCTTCTTGACCTGTACTCAAAGGCTGCTTTCTTAGGATGGCTAACTTTGGTAAGAGGGCTAAGTGGGATCAATATTGAGAGAAAGTCGGAACCCCCCGCCGGACAAAGCCGAAGGTTGATTGTTCGTGACGCACTCAGTCACTAAGTCACACTGGTGGAGAGAAGGAGTTGGGAAGGAGATCGGGGAAATGAGATAGTACTAAGCAAGCAGCAGAGAGATAGCGGATCCAAAAGAGGTTCAAGGCCTACTTGCGTAGCGAGTCCCATATCCTTCGCGCCCAGCTCCGTTGTGGCTCTTCAACGACAGGCATAGGTTTGACGAACCGATGTTGCAAGCCTTCTCTCCAGGCTACTTCTTGTGGGTTGAGAATCCACCTCTCGACACCCGCTAGTATGCTCTTCTCCATCCCACGCAACGCAAGGCTTTCTCGCTTCCATAACCCCTCAGTCAACACCGCAAGCGGGCCTACCCTGTCGGACCGTGCCATGCCACCGCTTTCTGAGCCTTTTGCATCTACCATGGGCTTCTCAGCAGCGTGAGGATTCGCAGGCCGTCGACGCGCCATACGGTTTGCCATGACGACGTCGGTGAGTAGTCTATCCCCGACGACGATGAGTTCGTCGTCGGATATTGGGCGCGGAAGGGAGGCGAAGTATGCGCGGATGTTTTTGATGCACGAGTATGACGGCTTGAGGGAGGAATGTCGCAGGACTGGCGCAGACAAGTGGTATGTCACGGCCTCAGCCTGCACAGGGCATTGGAGCGCACTACGAGGTATAGAGAATGTAGGAGCTCACCTCGATTTCTCCGACATCCGTATGTGATCCGGCTGTATTGCTCACAATCAATACGTTGCCCGGTCCAAATGTTTCCCGACACTCCTTCCAAGCGTCCTGGCGGCAAAGATAAGGCCCGAGGAGTTCCACAAACCAACTGGCGACGACTACTCACCGTCAGCTCAGGCACCAGCCTGTCTTCATGGGGGATCGTCTAAGATAGATCCCAGTGAGCACTACGAGCATGTTCTTAGCAGAGGTGAGCACCCACCAGACAGTTGTCTTTATCAAATACAGCTCCGCGATAGCCAGCCTTATACAACGCTGGGAAGTCGAGCTGGCGAATATCTTCCTGGCGCGGGGTGTCAGCCAGAGGTGGGAAGGCGCAAAACGAGCATTGACCTTTGACAATTATGTTCGGCACGACCAGGCGAGGGTTGATGAGTAGATGGAGGGGTACGAGAATACCGGGGACGTTCAGAGGCATGCCGACTGTCGAGGTTTGAGGTCAAGACTGGCCAAAATGTTGACGCTCCGGCACGCGTCGTGACGCGTCTCACGTGTGAGTGATGACGCACACGTGCGCGTCCCCTCATGACGCGCGAGGACTGACCTGCGCGGCCGGCTGGTGCATGTAAGCTTTCGTTCTCAAGCCGTTGCCCATCCTTCCCACCACGTCCTCTGCCCAGGACGTCCACGACGCCGACAACGATGCTCGCGCGCATCCTCGTCGCCCCCGCTCTACGCCCGCCAACGGCGGCGCGTCTCGCCCGACACGTCTCGAGCTCGCCATGCACATTCACTGGCATCCGTCCCCTTCCGAGCATCTGGCTCACCGTCTGTGCAGCCCCGTCTCGGAGACCGTTCTCTTCGTCTATACCTGCTCGCTCAACACCGACATCTACGTCTTCAGGCAACTCCTCTCCACCCCCGCCGAAAACGTCAATATGGAGCCGTTTCATACCTCCAGACGCAAGAGACTCGAC
This sequence comes from Daedaleopsis nitida, assembly GCA_022606115.1. NCBI lineage: Eukaryota > Fungi > Basidiomycota > Agaricomycetes > Polyporales > Polyporaceae > Daedaleopsis > Daedaleopsis nitida. Next base: position 3,405,235 of record JABYQM010000003.1, on the reverse strand, counting down.
CAAGAGCGCGTCCTCGTTCCGCAAGATCGTCGCGCTTGCCATGCCGGAGAAGAAACCACTCGGAATAGCCATAGGGCTGCTGTTTGTGTCGAGCGCGGTGTCGATGAGTGTGCCGTTCACCATCGGGAGGCTGATTGATTATTTTTCGAGTGCGAATCCGGTGAGTGCGGACATACTTCCTGTCTGCACCCTCTGAGAGCGGTCATGCCCATGCGTCGCCCTCTCTAGCAAATACCATTTGGTCTATCACTCGGACAAGCCTCGGCTATTCTCCTTTTACTCTTCACGGCGGGCGCGGCTGCGAACGCATCCCGCGCTATGCTTATGCGCCTCTCAGGTACGTGTCTTCACGTCTGAATGGGCAGGGGCGTGGTCGTGGAGGCTAAAATGATTCTCGACGCTTTAGGGCAGCGTATAGTCGCACGACTAAGAGAACGCACGTACGCAGCCGCATTGAGGCAGGAGGTCGAGTTTGTGGAGAAAGGCGAGGGAGACGTCTTGAGCCGACTCAGTGTGGACTCTAGTATTGTTGGCGAGAGGTGAGTGCTCTGCTCTGTACGCCGGGGGCATTGTCCGCGTAACGAGTCGTTACACTACATTCACATCGCGAGTAAGATCCAAACGCGGACGCAGTGTATCGTGCATTACGCTGGAAACATTCCCTCGTTTTGGCGTCACATCATGGATTCATCTCAAGGAAACATGGCGAATCCACGATGTGGCGATAAAACACAGGGGAAACGTTTAGATCTTGTTCAAGGTGTGCTTGTGATGTATGACATCGCCCGATGCCCCGCTGGTACTAGGTCCCCATCGGCTATGGTCTCATGTTTGTACCCCTAGTGTAACTCAGAATCTCTCAGACGGTCTCCGGTCGGTCGTAATGGCATCTGCTGGCTGTACGTTATCTCTCGTCTAACTTTGCCCTCGTTACTGATTCTGAGCGCGACATATGCAGTGGGGGCGATGTTCTACATCTCGCCCCAGCTGACGCTTCTCATGCTCACGGTCGTTCCTCCCGTCTCTCTCGGTGCGGTAAGCGCATCACTCCACAGTGCGGACTCCCACTGACACCTGCTGGACCACTTCATCGCGTATCACACATTAGGTGTTCTACGGTCGGTACCTGAAGAAGCTGTCGAACCGGACACAGGAAGCTCTCGGTGACATGACCAAAGTCGCACAAGAGGCGCTCTCGGCACTTCGGACAGTCCAGGCATTCAATGCAGCGAAGCAGGAAGAAGGCAAGTTCCACCAGAGGGTCGGCACCGTCTTGTCTCTTGCCCGAAAGGAGGCCATCGCTAGCGGTATCTTCTTCGGGGCCACCGGATGGAGTGGAAACGTCACCTTGCTCGCGCTACTTGGCTACGGTGCGCATTACCTCTGCTTGCGTCTTACGCGGATACTCATGAACGGACGCTTTTCACGGATTTAGGCGGGACGCTTGTGAGCAGAGGATCGATCACCATGGGAGACCTGACGAGTCTTCTGCTCTACACGGTCTACGTCGGGAACGGACTGCAAATGCTAACGTGAGAATGTCATAACGTTCACCACCCTGCTATGAGACTCACTGTTGGCTTATGCAGCTCCTTCTTCGTACGTGTCCCTCGTTCATGTGCGGTTGATGCCATATTGACCCTACCACCATCTCTATGCCTCGCATTGCCCCATGCATTCTCTTCGTACACGCTGTGCCTCTCGATGCCTCACCACCTCCTGCGCGGAGGTAGTCGTCGATCATGCGGGGCATCGGCGCCGGAGTTCGTATATTCGATCTGCTAGACCGCCAGCCGGCCATTCCCTCGGAGACAGGCGTCGAGGTCGATCCTGCACGCCGCGGGGTCATCCGCTTCGAGCATGTCTGGTTCGAGTATCCGAGCAGGCGGAACGTGCAAATCCTGAAGGACTTGAACCTTGAAGTCAGCATTGGGGAGAGTGTTGCTATTGTGTGAGTATTCCTTTCCTGCGGACACTTGCAGAACAAATCTAACCGTGAGTTTGTGTGTAGCGGTCAGAGCGGGAGCGGCAAGAGTTCCATCAACGCGCTCCTGATGAGGTACTATGATCCAATCAAGGGCAAGGTCACCTTCGACGGCCAAGGTCGGTCCAGTCTAGTCCAGTAGCAGGCTCCACGGTTTGAGCCTATCCTCAGACATACGGGAGTTCAAGTCTTCTTCGTGGCGGCACATCATCGGCGTCGTTCCACAGGTCTGTCCGCCCCCGATCACATTGCCTCGAGTACTAGACTGACGGCGGGATGGTTGATAGGACCCGATTTTATTCACTGGCACGATCGCGTCGAACATCGCGTACGGAAACCCGGACGCGACCAGAGAGCATATTGAGGCGGCCGCGCGCCAGGCGAACTGCGAGTTCGTCTGGGGTATGCCTGACGGGTTCGACACTGAGAGTACGTCTCTCTTTCCCTCCTGCAGTGACCCACTACCACGACTGACCATGCCCCCGCCCTAATCTCCACACATGCACAAACGCACAATCCCTAGTTGGCCGCATGAGCCTCAGCGGAGGCCAGCGCCAGCGGCTCGCGATTGCGCGCGCGCTGCTCAAGCGCCCCGCGATTCTCGCGCTCGACGAGGCGACGAGCTCGCTGGACGCGACGTCGGAGCACCGCGTGAACGACGCGATCGACAAGATCCTGCGCTCGCGGCAGACGACGTGCCTCATCGTCGCGCACCGGCTCTCGACGATCGCGCGCGCGGAGCGCATCGTCGTCCTCGAGGACGGGCGCATCGTCGAGTCGGGCACGTACCGGCAGCTGGTGGGTGTCTTCGCCGTCTTCGTCTGGTCATGCGCTAACCGCGAGTGTGTGTGTGTGTGCGGCAGGTCAACAAGCAGGACTCGCGCTTCCGGCACTTGATGGCGGCACAGCTGAACGCGGCGGCAGGCGAAAACCCGAACGCGACCCTTCCCCCTCCGAGTCCCCGGACTGCCGAGGGCACCAATGTGGAGGTGCGAGACGAGCCGGCTCAGCAGGAAGTGCGGGTCTGAGGGACCACTCGCCTGACTCGTTGCTTGTGGACCCTATCACTTGCCCGTCTGGCTCTACCGGACTCTGCGTACTGTTGCGTTCGCGACGAATATAGTGCGTCCGCTTTCAATATGGAGGGCAGTGCGCAACGGAGGGAGAGGGGGTGGGGATATCTAGAGGTTGAGGAGGTGAGACTCGAGAGCGTCGTTAATCCCCGGAGACTCAACGGTGCTTCTAATACTCGCGATTTGCGGGCAGGTGGGAGGAGGATATGAATGTCGAATAAATGTATCCATGGCATTGCTCTGCAGCGCTACGTAATCGCATCCACACCCCCTCGCTCATCGTATCATCGTTATAATAGACATCATTAGCAAAGTCGGAAGGAAGCATATCTTGCACGATATCGGGGCGGGACCATGCGCGTTCAGAGTGGACTAGTCCGACGGCGTCGAGGAGGTAATGTACGGGGTCACTCTTTCATACTGGACACCGCGAAGGCTTGCTTGGGCGATTGTGAAGCGCGATCTGTTCTTACAGGTTTACAGTATTTCAACAAGTCTCCTAACTTGACAGAGGTGAGAACGTAGTCTTAAGTATTCGCGAGTCGTGACTGAAGTCTATTGGAGACAGATGCTCACCCATCTTGTGCCGTCTGACCAATCCTCAAAAGGCTCCATCGCCCTCTCCGGTGTTCTATCCGGCGCGCCAAACACCTTGCGGAGCGCAGCGTCGAGGCCCTTGTGTCCGCCCACCTGCCAGTGATAATCATCCCAGCTCGGAAACAGAGCCCTCCACGTCCAGCCAGCGCGAGGGCTGTGATTGTAGTAGCCGGGCAACGAGATAGCGAAAGGTTGTCCGTCGACGTGACGGAGAGGGAACCCGCGGTTGATGATGTCCTTCATTGACTTGAACATTCCCGCACGAGAGCGACGTCCGCCCCGCCGGACTCCTTGGGGTGGAACAGGGCGATGAGTTGGATGCGGCCATAATTGACACCTTCGACGCTGAGCCGCACGGGGAGCAGGCCCGCAAACCCCAGCTCCGCAAACGGCTCCCAGCGCTGTCGCGGGCGGGCTGCATCTTCGCCCAGCTGTTGGCGAACGGAGGGTCGCTCGCGATGTGTCTCTCGAGGCAGTGGTGAACGCGTGGGGCTTGTACTTGAACGCACGCGACGGGTTGGAGCCCCCGCCGAGGGAGAGCGTGCGCCGGAAACGGAGTGCAAGTTGGAGGAGCCGTTGAGTGCGCTGTGCGAACGGGATTCCTCCTTCGCGCACTGTGACGGGTTAACTGGTTACAAGTCAGTAGTGACAGTGACACGAGTAACGGATGGGATAGTACGGAGGCATGAAATGCACGCGGCGGCGCCCTGAGCCTTGAGGCTAACGACTCCATGATGAACATAGCGACATATGTTACGATAGCTCCCGAAAGTATGCTATGCGTGTTCAGGTGCCATCCCGTGGCGAGTGGCGGACGGTGCACTATAGGCCACTGTGTAGCGGTCACCATGGTTGTCATGGACGTGCATATTTTCAAGTCTACCTGGGCGGATTGTTGTCAAGATAAACTGTCCGATATTGAGTGATACTACCAGTCCTGTGACACAATAGTGAGTGAATACTCACCTGGAGACTCGTGCATGGACAACGTAGAAGAACTATCTGGCTGTGAGCGCGCCGGTTGCTCTCTAGCATGTTGGAGCGGAGTCGCGGTATGCACAGCTACCACTTGCGTGCTCTGCACAAAGTTGAAGTGTTGAGCTGTGCGCGTCGCGCGAGATATAAGGACAATTGTATCACGACAGCTGGCAGTAGCTACTACGACCGACTCACCTCGTGCCTCATCCCTCCGCCACCAACCGCCATCGTCATGGAAGTCCCACATTCCCTCACTGAAATTCATCCTCGAGCACTCAAGATGAAGAATATCTTCGATCTTTCGCGCTGTGAGCTCCGTCGGCCACACGCGGCCCAAGTCGCTCGGAACACGAGTCCTACCGCATCACCCCTGTTCCCTCGAGCTTCGCCACGTAGACCTGCACAAGCCGCCATCAAGTCCCAATGTACGTTTGAATCACTAGTGACCGACCAGCTACGCACCTATCATATCGTCATGCTCTTGGGCACGCGGGTGACGTTGGCTCCCATTCACATGTTGCCCATCCGATACGATCCGCATGGTTCTTCTGTGCGCCCAAGTACAATGCGGTCGTCGCACACGGCGACCCAGAGGTGATAGGATGGTGCTTGGACAGAGTGAGGATTGGTAAAATCATGACAAGGGTCGATGCGTCGGGAGGCGGATTTGAGCCGGCTTGTGATGATTGTGTAAGAATGGAGGGTTCTACGAAAGAGGGGGGACCTTCAATCCTAATGCGAAGAGGCGAGCAGTCAGTGAAGGCGGTGAAAGAGGTGAAGATGAAATATACGCTTTGTGTATGTTCGAACTCTTCGAGTGGCGGTGGCGTATGTGGCTGCCGCTTTGACCGATGATGAGACTCGAGTTGCGTGAGAACCGAACAAAGCTGTACGTAGGCCACCGAGATGCTCAAGCTTTGCCATGGACATATGAGACGAGGAAGAAGGACGAGGTGCTCTCACCTCCGCTCGCCAAACGCCCTGCACTGTCCATAATGAGCCCCAAGGCGACGAACACGCCATCTTCCGCAGCGCCCGGTCCACCGGCCAGCACACCACCTCCTACACTCAAACCCTCCCAATCCACGATCTCTCTCCCCATCCCCCTCCTCAAGAAGGGAGGTTCTGCGACATCGAGCCCCGCATCGACACCGCCGCCGAAACGCGAGGGCCCGACCCCTGATCCCGGGACCGCATCGACCAAGACGAAAGACCACAGACGTCCACCTCTGATGCGGCATGGGACGTTCGACTTCGAGGGATCCGGGTCGCACTCGCTGCCCCGACCGACGAGCACGGTCTTGAGGGCCATCCCGGGTGTGGAGAGGAGGTTGCAAGAGCGACAGGAGGAGGAGCTGGCGAAGGCGACGAGGGCGGCGGCTGAGAAAGCGGAGGAGGATGCAAAGAAAGCAGTCGAGAAGGAGCGGAGGTCACGGAAGTCAACCGTCAAGTAGTCAGGGTACCGAGGACCAGAAGTCAGCGTCGCACGAAGACACTCGAAGCTGAAGAATGATGTTATTGTGATGGTCCGGCACACGCATCATCTGATGTGGGCGGGAAGGAATGACCCTTGAACCACGAACCAAGGTTACGACTTGGTGGGCGAATCCAAATCTCGGGTGGCACCCGCGTATGTCAATGGGTCCTCCAAGTAGACGAGCCGGAGGCACGAAGTGAAGCTGAAGCGGCCACGCGCAAGCGTCAGGCTTGTGTTTTGGGCGGTGCGCTTGACGGAGCTCGACAACAAGGCATAGCAGAGATTCATAGCGGGACCTGTGTTGACGCCTCGTCGTAGAGCCGGGATGCGGAGTTGGTGGGGCTGCGACTGTGATGCTTGAACACAACAAGTTCCACTTTCTCTCGCGTCCAGGAGCACACAGCGACATTGACACCCCTACCGAGCCTGAGTGCGCCTGTTCCAGGTGGGGAAGTATCAATCACTACTTACCTTTTCGCAAAGGCGCACGCAGAGTCCTTTCCTAACCATCCCCGCACATCCAGGCTTGCTCCAAGTCACGCAAGCTCCGAGCGACCTCATCTCCGTCGGAAAATCGAAGGATATGACGTCTCAGCGATGGATGGACCAGCGTGGATGACACGCTCGGGTGCATTGTCGGGTTGGGTATGCCAGGTCAACTTGAATGCGATGGTACGCGGGAGGAAGGGAGCGTGCAGTTTCTGCGGCTTCAGCGAGCTCACGTCCAGCAGCTCGTTCAGCTGATGCAGAACACGGAGAGATCCTGACTGGGAGCGACTGCTGGCCAGTCAAAGGGAGTGGAGGACTTAGGGTGTACGCAGTAGACGCACCCTGTGCTGAAGAGCAAGGGCATCGACATGCTTGACCGAGGATGCAAGTCAGATATGTTACACTAATCAATATTCCACTGTTGAGATGTACTCACGACTCATACATGCAAACGTAGTTATCAGGCTCCACATGCAGTGTAACGTTAGTTGTCCTTGTTCTTACACGTCAAAGGATGAGTCGTAGTATGCGTGTTGTCTGAGAAGCGACACTTGAGGCTCCTGTCGACTCCGAGAGTGTGAGGGGATATAGCGTCGAATCTGATTACTGAGCGCTGAGTGTTGGTGCTGAAAGTGAGATGGATGGTGAAGCTATGGTGGACGACTCAGTGAGGCGTTAGAGAAACAGTATAGCCGCTTGTATGGTTGGTTCAACTCAAGATCGATCGACCGTGGTAATTGGTTCGGCTCTTACCTTTCCTGGTTCATCCCCACCAGATTCCCACCCAGAGTTACCATCGCACTTACTTTTCACTCTCATGAAGCCGCGTCCATGAGCGCAGTCCCGCCTCACAACTCCAAGCTCGCCCCGTATAGACAAGCCCTCGCTGCCATCTCTCAGCGCACTCGCACCCCTCTGCCCTCGCTCGTCGTCTCGTTCGCCATCCTCCATGAACTAACGGCGATACTGCCGGTGGGCGGCTTCTTCTTCGGTGCTCGCGCACTGGGCGTCGGAGAGGGCATCGTCGGAGCTCTTGCACCGCGTCCGGGAGCGGAGACAGCCTCGACGGGAATCACCACCCAGGTTCGGGACAGTTGGATGGGCGAGCGGTTCAGGGAGTGGATGGTAGAGGGAGAGGCACGAGCGGAACGCGTCGGGAGGCGATACGGGTGGTTTGGCTTTGAGAAGGGGAGCAGACCCGTTGCTCTTTCTCCAGAAGAGCAGTCCACGCATGGGCAGGAGTCCGTGCTGGTGTCGGGAAAGATTGCTGGAGATGTCGCGAATGTCGTGGTTGCGTATGCGCTGACGAAGGTATGTTCGTATCTCCAGACTCTCCTGTCCTCCTCGACTGGTCTAGTGCGTCTCAATGCATCTCACGCACGGGAAATCAGGCTCTTCTTCCTGTCCGTATTGGGCTCTCGCTCTATCTATCGCCGGCATTCTCGCGGACGCTGATACAACCCATCGGCACTTTGGTCACTCGTATGGCTCGGCGGAAGTCATAGCATCGCGGAACTCTGTACGACTTCGACGTCTCGCCCCTATGCTGGTCTGTTGACTTGGCTTACGAATCATCCTCTTCGTTCTTCAAGATTCATGTTTCGTGCTCTTCGGTGCAAGTAACGGGCGTTGGCGAGGCTATCTACAATAGGAGATCTTGTGCAACGGTTATACAACGAAGTGCAGATCAGTGCGGCATAGGTGAGTGCTATATAAATGGCCAGAATGCGCAAGATGTCCATTGTCGAGCGAGAAGCGTAAGTAGGCAGGGCATGTCGATGGACGGGGGGTATCATCTGCGACGAAGAGAATCATGGCGGGCTCCCCTCAGGATCTCATGCATGCTCTCAGCATCTTATTATCTGGTTGTAACATGCTACATGCTGCCGATCCCTTCGCTGCACACGCTACGGAAGGCTTGCCGGAAGAGCGATCCCTCCATCGAAGCACGTATGTGTCTCTTATGCTGGGTACTTGTTAATACTCGTGCTCATGCGTTGTTAGTGACCCACGGTTGGGCATTACAAAATTGTTTCGCTGGTGTTCGTTCCATCCCTGTCAGATTGACAACATGTCTCTTCTACGATGTGGCCGAGTCAGGATCAACTCATATGGCTCTCTAATATTCCTTTTGCCTTCGTATCATTCTCCAAGCTACCGAAGTCTGCTTCTCGCTCTTCGCTAGAAGCACTCATCCGTTACCCGAGTTGGTACTCCAAGATGGTCTTGTGGGGCAGCACTCACGTTCTATCCTTGCAGTGCTGCAATACACTTCTTCGGTCTGTAATTCGGGCAGAGTGGTCACTGGGTTCCGTACCAAGGTGACATAGCCGGACGCTAACACGACGATATCCGTATCGTGCTTTGTTCTACAGCACACTCGGCCTGTCAGGCAATGATATAAAGAGCACTACCTGATGAGCGAGGTCCGACCGGACCACAGAGGAGTTCTTCGAGTAGTGACGCGATGGTTTCTGGTGCCAGACACGTCGAACATCGGGCTGTCGATGCCTGCGGAGCAGAGCTGCACAAATTGGCAGATGTTGTTCCCTCTGGCCCAGGATTAAACGCATCTATCTATAGTCCTTTCCGGTATGATCGAAGTGTACTAGTACATCATACACTTCTCGTGCTCATGACGTTTGATTCACAGATCCCGCGCTCAAGCCAGAGGTCTTAAGGCGCGTATAATGGATGGGAACCCCAGCCTTCACTGCTCATTCTACTCGCCATGGCCCTCTCGGTCGCAAAAGCAATATTCCTCAAGATGTTTTGTGAAGCGATTTTTTACGGTACGTAGATTCGATATGAGGACCATACTGTACCGGCTGATTCAATGGATCTTGCTTCAGGGATGTACGTTGTCCTGGTAGCAACAGCGTTCTACCTATTACTGTACATGTTTTGTGCGGAAAGATGATTCGATGTGAATGCTGACGTGCCTCGTACTAGTCGGAAACCTCGAAAACTCCGATACGCCTCCTTCAACGTTCTCATGCTCGGTTCGACGGCCCTCATGTTTTCCCTGTCGACTATTCATATTGCTCTATCTCTGAACTCTGCGCTCGCCGAATTCTTTGGTCACCCTGACTTGACATTCAAGCAGTTGTCCTTCCGGAACCCAACCGTCTGGCTTCCGGATTTCATTGAGATTGTGAACGTGAGTCATCTACATTCGTAACATGCCATCCACACCAGCTGACGGTCCTACGTAACGTTCCCTCTAGTGCGTAGTTGGCGACATCATAGTCTCCTGGCGAACGTGGGTCTTGTGGGACAGACATTGGAAGGTGCTCTTGTTCCCCGCGCTTTGCATCCCGGCGGTCGCCAGTAAGTGCCTCCGCTAATCTACAAAGGCATGGAAGGAGCATAACAACTCGATTCCTTTCAGCTGCAGGACTCTGTACAGTCTTCTGGGGTATCTTCCAGCTCCCACCTGATGCGTCTAATCCGATCGAGAGTCGTACCGTCGTCGTGGGTTTGACCACTTGGGTTGCATTGACGACAATTTCAAATGTCTACTCGGTCGTGATGATATCCTGGAAGACTAGGTAAGCAAATATACTGCTCGAATACTGTGCAATGGTTCTCGGGCCGACTGGTTCTACTCAGGAGTCGCTTGCGCACGATGGAGGCTATGAATGCGCGCATGACCGGAGGACGCTACCAGAGTGTACTCCTTGTCTTGATAGAGTCGGGCATACTATATTGCACCATTTTGGTATGTCGTACGATTGCCCCGGAGGATATCCATGTCTGCTCACACGTTCTATGACATAGATCGTCAACCTGGCTCTTACCATCACACAGAGCAACGTGTCACTGATCACGTCTCCGGCGGTAGTCCATGTCATGGTACGTCCGGAAGGCCCGCATCTCTCTTGGATGATCGACGCTCTTACCGCTGCGTATAAGGGAATATACCCTACAATAATCATCGTCCTCGTCGCGCTACAGGTCTCCCTGCACGACCAGTTGTCGCCCGTGCAAACCATCGTGTCCACCGACAATGGAACACAGTCGGCAGAGCATCACGAGACGTTGCGACAGACATTCCGGCGCCGTCTTGCAAGACTCCGTTCGGAGTCTGTCGGCGCGCGGGAAGACGAGAGGGGGCGGCACGTAGACTCTTATGCACTGAAACCGATCATGGTCACCACCGTATCCATCGAGCCGAACGCCTTCTCCTGTGACAGCGACAGAGCGGAGGTGGATAGCAAGGATAGCGTGATCGGGATTGTTGGTAAACCGTCTCATGCTACTCTGATGGACGATGTGTGATAGTTGACGTTCAGACTTGAGATGTGTTCGCATCACTCATGTACAATACCGGTACCTATAGACCACGACTCTGATGTTGTGACAGAGCTCGAGAAAGTACCAGTAGTCGGTGAGCCGGAAGAGTGGCTCCTGACAAGGCGACAGCTGCAGTCCGAGATGATACCTATCTCGTTGGCATCGTCCGCACCTCCCGTGTGCGGTAGCTTCGTTTCCGAAGTTTCGTATAGCTTCACCAACAGTGAGAACTACTAGACATGGTAGGCGTCGACTTGCTGCGTCACTAGGCGACATACTACTCGCGTGTCTCTCTTCCTGGGCCGGTCAATGCGAAAAGCGTTGCATCGATCACGCCGTCTGTGTCAATTGAAGACTAAGCATACCGAGATACAGAACCCACGAAGTCTTGCGGAGGGCGGCGACACCTCTAGGAGCCATTCTCACTCTGACAATCACTGGCGCACTAATATGTCAACATCATCATTTGCAACAACAGAACATGTTTTCGTACACCACGTCCACATGCCAACATGTCTGACCTCGGGTGAGAATCTCATGAATCGAATGTGTTCAAACCCTGTCTGGGAACTCCCGGTCCTGCGCGGCCACCGCGTCCTGCTCACCAGCATACAACGCCTCGATCTCTGTAGCATAGAGCTTCAGACAGACTCCGCGACGGGCCGTACCCTTTGCAGTGTGCTCAAACGGCTTGAGAGGAGAGGCTACTATGATCATCTGCGGGGGCACCGTGAGGTAAGTCACTGTAGATCAGATCGGTTCAATGATTCATACATCTTTCTTGATGCGAGCATATTCTGGCGCATTGAGATTCGCTTTCTCCACACTGGGCCTTGATAACAGAGGTTAGAACCGGCGCAATCTATTGATCGAAATTGCTGAACGAACCAGATTACATCGATGAAGGCCTTCACGCTGTCCTTGTCGCGGTGATCGACTGTGTGGCCTGCGGCAGGCTCGACGAGAATTCCCGGTTCAATATGGGCGTGACCAAACATGACGACAGAGCCGATGAGAGGGTCTTGCGCAATCATTGCCTCTGTTCGGGTACCGTGTGAGATCAGGGAAGACACGATAGCGGAGAGTCTCACCGACTGGGACAGGGTTCACCTAACGAGGTATACTGCTGTCAGCGGATGAGCCGAATTGAACGTCGGCAAGATCACTTACATTCTCTGCTGTAGAGAGCACCATCTGGTCATCCTTGCGTCCGAAGACGCGCCATCGCAAAGGATCCTTTGGATGGCGCTCGAGGAGATCGCCAACCGCAAAGACTGGACTACCATCGAGCTCAGAGTTGGTGACGTGCGGGAAACAGATGTCGGTAGGCTGAAAGGTGGATGTCAGAAATTGTCGCATACCAGAGCGAGTCACTGACAATCATGATCGGCTCGAAGAGGTCCGGCAAATTCTTCTGCGGCTGCATGACGAATTTGATATGGTTCGACATCTTGAAGTACTCCCATTCCTCGGCAGAAGGAGTAGAATGAGGGATGAACATGGTGGCGGGGCCGACCTCAGTACTGCTGCAGTATTAGCCAACAAAGCTAACGAAGTGGGATAGAGAGGATAGTACCTTCCCCAAAACGGGTGCATGGTGACACCCTCGTTCACCAACATGTCGCCGATGGTCTTGCTCACAGATGCTCCGGAGAAGACCTGGACATAGTGCCAGTGAGACAAGGGTATTGAGGTTCAAGGTCCGGAAACGTACGATTGAGTCGAGAGCGCGGAGAGCAGCAAGATTGACAGGGTCACGCGCCCAAGCCTACGTCGCGTCAGTAGTAGCCAGTACATAGAACGAGGTCACAAGCGTACCTCTACGAATACGGGCACACAGAAGACGACGTCGCACTTGGCTGTTGTCCAGCTAGCTAAGAAGTTCGCTGGAGTAGGAATGATCGGCGGGAGTACCGGCTTGTACAACGCAAACACCGCGCCGCTGGAGAGCTTGTGTCCCGATGTCAGTCGCTGCCTCTGAAAACACGCAGAAACACTCACCGGCCACTGATACATAGGTCGTTTATTGTCAGAGAGTAAGTAGGAGAAGGTGTAGAGGATTGCGGATACGTACAATCAGAGTTGCGAGACCCATTGCATCTGCGGTGAGCGAAGTGAGCCATTGGTCAGTAGTAGGCGAAGATGATCACTCACGGAACATGGGGTTTGTATGACCTGCGATGCGCTTTCCTGCGAGATCCAGCTCTCCATAGCCTGTGCATTGCCGATCCGCATGAGATGTGCTCGTCAAAAGAATACATTGCATACGCACACGGTATGTTGCTCAAATTGACCAGGCCACGTCTCGTGATTGGTATAGGCTTAGGAAGGGCGGTGGTTCCTGAAGAAATCCCTTTTGATATAGGATAGATCATGACAGTTGAAGAGACATACCTGACGAGTGCAGAATAATCGTTACGTCATCCTCACCGACGTCGACCGGCAACCGCTGCCTCTCCTCTGACGCTTGGGCGTAGTTGTGCGGCTGGGGCATTGCAAACATATCGACTGTGATGCCCTTCTTCGCGAGGATGTCGATGGCTCCCTTCGCAACCGACTGCATTGCCGCATCGTCACTCACAAATATCCGCGTAGTGTGAGTGACATCGAGAAGATGAGCGGTCACGATCGGGTTGTTACGAGGAGAGAGTGGAAATGCGATGTAGCCCAGGCTCATGATGGCAACGAGCATGTATATGTAGCTCAGCGAGTCTGCACGAAGATCAGATAGAGTCATGGGAGAAGCATGACACGGACCTGAGAGAGCAAGTATCCCAATCGTCGGACGCGTGGCTATGGTGCCTGTGGAGGTTTCTCTACCACTGGCATGTACTATCTCGGCGACTTTGGTGATGCTTGTCCATGCATCGGGGTAGCGAATGTCGACGACGGACCCTGTATCAGTATCGGCATAGGTGAAGACCGGGTGGTTTGGGCTGTGCTTTGAGTGATACTCGTAAAGGCCTGCGACAGAAAGCCCGTGATTGAAGGGAGCTGGATTGAATGTTGGCGAGTTGACACCTTGGGGAGTAGCGAGAGGCGACATATTGAAGGGCATCGACGAGTCGGTCTGCGGTAGTGGTAAGGAGCATGTGCACCTTTATCAGGATCAGACCACGTACGGTTTTCGAGTGAGCTCCGGTAGATTTCTCAGAGCGTCTTGTTCTATTCCTGAGTGTGAAAGGATAGAAGCACATAGCTCGAGGGATACTGGATACGCTGGCTCCTCGGAGTCTCGGTAAGGTTGTGTTCAAGAGAGCTCGATGAACCAAAGTTGGGGATGCGAGGAGATATGTAAGGATAGCAGCTGTCATCTCCTAGGGTATCAGAAGATACGCCCGAGAAGGCCGGAACTGATGGGCTTCCTGGGCGCTACTGGTCTTCATTCCTCAGGCTTCTCGAGCGAGGACACGGGGCATGGGTATGCCACTGCGTTCAGAAGATGTCTTCCGGAGACTAAGGGCTTCTCCCGCAAAAGCTAGACTAGGTCTGCGTGATGGTCAAGATCAGGCCGGTGCATCGGATGCCGAAGACATAACTTGCTCCATCTTCAATGGGCGGCCATCCATATCTCCGCACTGGCTCAGTAACTGCCACCAGGGCGCAACTTTCATCTGCGCCAGTACACACCGCCGGAAAATCGGATTGGAGAATTGCTAAGTATAGCGTTCTCGACGCTGGTCGGTAATTTGTTTGGTGAGCGATGTCACCGGAGGGTTCTGTCCAAGGTCGGTGGTTGTTCCGCGCAAATGGCTGCCAGGCTGAGACATTTGCAGATACGATGGCATGAGTATCTGAGTGATACAGCTGAAACGGCTCGGATTCGGTGGTACTACTCTATGACACCGTCGGCATGTCGAAAACCCAGGGATTCTACTTATCAGGCGAGTCCGTCAACCGTGCATTCTATAGTAAGCGGGAAGAAGGTGCGCTGCCGATAACCAAGCCTGAAACAAAGAGCCATGCATTAGCGAGCGGGAAATCGTCTGCATGAGAGAATGCGCACGTTGTACCAGTAGAACGCTACCTGGTATTCCTTCCTTCCTTTCCCTGACATATACTGAAGCCCAACAAACATAGCGAGCACTACTAGAGCAAAGCAGCTCGCAAAGTCCACGCTCCACAGAGCACTGAGCCCAACCGACCAAAGGACGAGAGGGACGATGACCGTCCACTTGGCCTGGGTCCGGAAAACAATTGGAATAGTCCTGCGGCCAATGGCGCGATCACCATCCACGTCCTTGAAGTCTTGCGCCTGGATCGTAGTCGCGAAGATGCCTGCGCTGGCTGCAATAGAGCATAGCGCGACACCGTCAAGATGGTTGGGGCTAGTACCTACACGGAGTTGATATCAGTAGGTAGATATCCCAGCAAGGATCTTGACGTACCAGCGACAAGTGTGGCACCTGCTTCAAACGACGCGAAGCCTAGCGCGTTCACGAGGTTGCGTATGACCCAATGCCCTTTGTGTGCCCCGAACTCGTTGTATATCAGAGTGAGGATGATGAGCGCTAGGCTTGCGTAGAACGTCTCAACGCTGTAGAGTAGCGATAGTGCAAAGCACGCGGGCACCAGGAGCCATCGAATGCGGATGGCGTTCTCTATTGAAATGCGCTTTGCCGGGAGCGGACGGTCGCTCTTGTTCTGCGCGTCCTCATCGGGGTCCATGCACTGGTTGGAGACGTCGAATTGGAGCACGTGGAACCAGACCCAAAAGACGACATGGAGAAGCCGTGTAGCACTATGCATGGGGGCGGATGCTGCCGCCAATGCGCTCTGAAACAGCCCTAGTAGTCAACTTCCTTTTTCTGAATCATTGAGATCGGTGAACTCACTACAGGAATGACCGTGGTTTTGATGTCAGACTTGGTGAAGAGGAAGCAAGTCACAAGAAAACTAGCCAGAAGAGTCGCAAGCTTCGCAATGAGCGGCATGTTGTATGCGATGGATATGTCCCTGTAGCTTCACTCAATTTCAGTTTATATAGCAGTCACCACGTCTCACCAGGGTCCGGTTGGCAGAATTCATGAAGATCAGACATTGTGCGGTTCGCCGTATGTCGGCGTGAGTGGTAGCTGGAAAGTCGTATAAGGTCCGACCAATCCTTATCGCCCATGATGACTATCGCTGTGGTGGCGTGGTGATGAAAGTCATGTTCGTTCATGCGAACGTTGATGAACAACGAACCTAATTACGACCTGTAGCAAGTTTGACATATGGTTGCCACCACGATGGTTGAGGATATTTTTTGCAGAACTGTGCGATCTCGTAAGTAGTAGAATGGAGAGCGGAACATCGATCGGAGGGAGTGGATATTTGACTGAACTCAGAAGAATGGCAGTGTGCCGACTGACGCACATGGGCGCTATGACCTGGTTCTCCTCGGATGCGGTCACACGAATATCGTTCCGGCATGGTCCAGGCCCTGGCTCCCAAGACTCGACTGCTTGAGAGCAGACATCCTGACTCTCGCCTCGGACATCCCTCTCCCGCAGGACCTCCCCTGCTACACTCCACAGCTGCCGCCTACGCTCACGCTCGATATCTGAACGCCATGCCCGAGCTTGCACCTAACACTCGCTACATCATACCCGCCGAAAGCCCAGAGAAAGCGAGGTCGGAAGCATCCATCCAACGTTCTCCTGCACTGTTGGTACTGACCGAAAGCTCGACATCGTATTCACAGGCTCGTTAGGCAGTATGCTATGAAGAAGGCAATCTACGGATGGACTTCCGCGGTGCCCGCTTCGGTGAACCTCGCTAGCATCTCGCACGTGCTCGATGTCGCAGCGGGAACCTGTGTCTGGACCGCCGACTTTGCAAGCATCCCCGAGGTATCCTCTCGTCTGGTAGCCCCGACCGCATCCCCAGCACCGGGTTACATATCCATCTCTATGCATGCGATATCGAGACCAAGTTCTTTCCTGAAAAGGGGTTCTTGGACGGCATGGGGGTCAGCACGTTCAAACACGACATCACCCAGCCATTCCGTCCTGAACTGCACGGAAAGTTTGACCTCATCCACATCAGTTTCTTACTTCTCTGCTTGACTGAGGAGGGGTGGACGAGTGCCTTGAACAACTGTCGTGACGCTCTCAGTGAGTCAGCTTCCGTACTCACATCAACAATAGCGAGCCTGATCATGTTTTCGCAGACGATGGAGGGGTCCTGATGATCGATGACGCCGACCCCATCATGTATACAGAGTGGTCTCTTCCCCCTCCTCCCGACGCTGCTACGCATGACATCGAGTCGTGTCTCCAAGCCCCTGGATGGCTTGGGAAAGCGAACCGCATATATACGGCCTACTCTCTCAAGAATAACTTTGTTCCGGAGTGCGTATCTCGTCTTGTTGTCCTATCTCGAGCACCGGCTGATCCATGTCACAGGCTATCTTTCCGCCTCCCGTCTATGCTGTCCAATGCCGGATTCACAGTCGTGGAAAAAGGGCGCGGATATGCTGCAGCAGGGAAGATATGTCGTAGCCGGAGCTTCAACGGCACAAGTCTCAATCTTGCCGAGTTTGAAGAGTTCTCGGTGGAGAATCTCGTCTTCATCTTCGAGCACCTTGCCAAAGACCTTTTCGCTCAAGCGGAGCTCTACGAATGCAAGGATGTCAAGGTAACGACGATGGAAGGTGTTGAGTGCATGCTCCAGGAGGTGCGGAGCGGGCTGCTCACTGAAGGCGCTGTCTCTATCGGCGGATACTTCATCGCGAAGAAGTAGACTGCCAGAATAGGTGTCGTATGTACGTTTCCATAAAATATCCTCGCAGTGGCGTCTCTGAGATAACTAACTCGATTGCCTCTAGGGCGCACTCTAGATAACATTGTCTCTCGTATCCGCTGATTGTAGTAACACCTGTGAACCTGTGTAGTTGAACCGTGCACACATAGTTGCTGCGTATGATATATCTTACCTCAAAACCGCTACCCACTGAGTGTTTGTACGATATGCACAGGCATGTATACGGTACATACCTGACGGCGGAACGGGCATGCGGGCCCGCACCTTTAGCACCTTTAAAGGCAGCGTACAAGCCAAGTTGCCTTGTCACGGCTCCCGATCTATGTGGTATGTAAGCCGTCGACAGAACTCGTTCCCAGCTTGTTGGTACGCCGCGCGGACATGCGCATGCTCAAGTGGGTATGTGCGGCGCGCGGTCAGCAGTGCCTCAGTACGGGACACGACCGAGGAGGCCGAGGAGGCCGAGTACAGCGCACCAACTGGGCGCTGGATGCAGGGAGCTGCCATACTGTTTGCCGTCTTGGAGTCACCATGTCCAGACCCACGATGATCTCGACTGAACATGAAACTAAACATCGAACACCTTGAGGCAGACGCACAGGTTCAGTTGACTTGTCCACCCTGCCATGCGACGCTCGTCTAGTGGCCGCCACTCGCATCGTGATACTTACAACTGACAGATCGGACATTGGTCCAAATGGGCATAGAGCTGGTATTCTTCTCTCACAAGGGGTCTCTACCGTCAAGTTCAGAATAGATACATCAAGTGGGCATATCCTACCTCCGCTTTTGCCCACAGTCGCGCTGCGTCCACAGCATGTACAGGTTTTCATCACATGTCTTCCATTGGTGTCTTGACATGCGTGTGCCGAGTGTCATCTGGTGTCTGACGTTGTGATCATCAGCGAGCAAGATGGGCCGGGAGGCCATAGACCACAAGAAGCTCTACATCTCGATGGCTGAAACCTCATACGAGCCATATAAGGTATGAATGTTGATTGAGCTTATCCCAAGGACTTACCACGTCAGGACGAGATCGACCGCGAGAGCGTCATCTCATAGGCTCGCACAGCGCTATAAATGCTCAGCTGCCATCTAGTACTCCCGGGACCACACAACCAGCTCCGTCACACGCCCCATCTTGTACGCTCTAAGACGCCTCCACTGAAGATGAGCTCTAGTACCATGATGGTCAACATAGACCCCCAGCCTCTGTCAGTATACACGCCTCACTGCCCGCTTGCACGACAATGATTATTAACGATTCATCTATCCAGTGTAGCACCACTGGTTTGTCAATGATACATATTTGCAATACAGTACTAGAACTTATTTGGCGGTTCCCAGTTTCTTGCGAACTGCCTCAATTGGCTTGCGTATGGAATATTCCTCGCTCAGATCTGTATGTCACGAACACATAATCTCATCGTATAGGCCAGCTAACCTGTTCTACTCTCGCTAGACTATTACTCGCAGAACTTTCCCTCGGACAGGGCTGGTATTCGCGCCCTTGGTGAGTCTGGCCGAGGCCTGATATCATATTCTCGCAGAGTGTATCTGGTTGACCAGTTGATCAGTATACGGCTTGTTCATCCTTGAGCTAGTCCAAACTATTACGACCACGCACCAGGCATGGTGGTACACTATCACAAACTGGAACAACCCAATGGCCCTTCTGTCTTTCCCGTGGTCCGCAATGACAGTCCCGACAATGGCTGGAATCAGTACGCTAACGCTAGCACACTAATTTAGTGATAGATGTTGACAAGTTTATAGTTGCTGATGTCGCTCAGATATTCTACTCATGGTTCGTGCACCCGAACCCCCTTCCGAGGCACCCTGAGGTTTATTAATTGGTCTCCGTGCAGGAGAATTTGGACTCTAGCACCGAACAAGGCTTTCCGCCTCATGTCCGTGCTGATCGTTACGGTACGTGTTCTAGAACTATGAGACGGTTGATCCCACTGAAACAGTCTCTAGTTGGCACTATTGCAGTCACTCACCGCCCTTATCGCGTCAATAATAGTGCGCTCACTCACTTATTGTAAACACAATGGTATCCCAACATTGGCACGGTAAAGTTCCAGATCCATGCTACTCCCGGAGAACTGCTTCACCTCCACCCTGCCTTCGAGGTGAGTAATCACTCACAATTACAAAGCCTGTAGCTATCTGACGAGCTATCAGCTATGGATTACTGCAAGCTTCGTGGTAGACGTTCTCATTGCAGGCTCAATGTTGTGGATTGTATGGAGCTACTGTTGCTTGTCAGCGACTTGTTCGCAAGCTGACACCTGTTTCAGCTCTACTCCGTCAAAAATCAAAGTGTTTGGGAGAAGTCCACGAGTCTCGTCGGCAAGCTCATGGTAATCACGATCGGAACAGGCACTGTAGTTGCACTGTGCGGTGCTCTTACACTTGCACTCTTTGCTACCACGGTCGGCTTGAGCTTCCAATATCTACCTGCGTGAGTTCTTATTGGTTTGCTTCAGCTAGAATGAAGGAATGTCTTATTTATAAATAACAGCGCATATATATGGGGGAAACTGTAAGCCTTTAATCGTCTCTCGCAATCAGTGACTGACTTGAGTAAGATCATCAGATATTCGAACAGTGTCATGGTTAGCCTCAACTCCCGTGGAATCCACCGAGGCTCCTCAACTGGCACTACCTCCACTCGTGTCGCTAACTCCTTCCCAATGCATATTCAAGTGTCCAACCACATATACAGAGAAGGGCAGGGCAGCAATGGAGAATCTACTATGGTGCGCACTTTCTTGATCTAGTACGGTCTGGGAGTCGGACTTACATTCTTCCAGGACACATTTACGGATGTTACGGTGTCACCCAAGGGTCATCATCTTGCAAGTGAAGCATGATTGGTTCTTCTCTGTGTAAATACCAGAGCGATTCAGCGTAGGATAGGCTCTTTTGTTTGGTTGTGTTCATGTGCGCGAGATCATATCAAAGACAAAGAAAGGATACAATCTCAGTGCCTATCTCGTCCGACTGATAGTATGAGATTCGAGATGTTGTCTTCTATCAAAACCTGCAATATGCTGTCTAAATATTCACGCGGCGGTCTAGTTATCCGACAGAACGTGTGCTGATACGTGCATGCGGCACAGTGAGTATATCACCGGCATTCATTCTGGACGCATTAACTGGATTATATAGTAGCATGTGTGGCTCAGCTGTAAGAATCTAACTCTGATTAGTGGGTAACCATCGGGTTACTAGATGATAGCCTGAGGTACATGTCCATTGGGCTAGTATCAGTGTAACCGCAGTGGTTATTCTATCGCATGACGATATACACGCTGCTAGCATATCTGCCAGACCGTTGTGAATAAATGATCCTTCTGGCAGTTATTTGGTTTTTCGATTACCCTGTGCATAAACTTTAATCACTATAGCAAGCGCAGAGATAGAGTACCGATGTCTCTGCAAAGTAACCAAATGGCGCTCACATCTCTCTGATATCGGATCTCCGGATATGTGGAATAGTACCTGAGTAGTACTACTAACTGACGGCTGCCGGCGCATCTTGTGCCAGGCACTGGTTGATAGAAGTATCTACAGCGTGTGTCCCAAAAGCTCCACCCACACGACCCATTGATGTCGACTTCGGTTCGGCAAAACTCAAGACAACAGCTGCTGATTTCTGACGGCGTTCTATGAGCACCTAAACCTTGACATCATGCTTGCTTCCGTAGAGCGTCCCGGGAGCTTAATGAACGTAACAAATACTCCAAGCACTCATAATGCCCAGTGGCTAGCTATTATTATACAGTGCCTCAGTTTCAGCCCCAGTATGGGTACGGATCTCGGGAGCAAATCAAGCGATGTCAAGAGAAGCTCAACTTCAAGATAGATGCACTAGTATCTTTTACAATCAAACCTCATATCGATGTTCTACCAGCTCCGAGCTGTGGCTGGTACATGACCACGTCTGTGCACCTGCTGAGAGGTGTAAGTCGGTGCATGGGGTCCATTTGAATATGTTGAGCTCCGGGCCTGTCGTCTACGCTACCGTTGTCAGTCGTACTAACTTTAATACTCTGACAGCATTCTTATCGTGATGTTCCTCTTTCTCGGTTCTCCTACATCGCGCTCTATCTACGACACCGCCCAGATCAAATCTCCGAAGCCGCGCAGGATCATATCTTCTTCCGGCGTTCTATTCCGCTACGTCGCAAGAGATTCCCTGATGTTGGCGTCTTATGACCAATATTCTTCAAAACCTGGTATGTATCATATGTATCAAGCGCTGCTCTGACATTGCGCCCACAAGAGGGTATGATATATTGTTTTCTAGCAGCGCGAAGTGTGGAGTCCGATCTGACACTGGCATCTACATGGCCGATCATTCCGAGGAGAACGGTTGCTTACCAGGTGGCAAGATCAGAGAATGTCCGTCAAGACCTTTATTAAGATGGGTCGCTGGTGCGTCTGAGTCCCTAGTAGGTGACCATGCATTTTGCTGTCCCAACCCTCGACTTCTCGGGCTCCGTCACGGTCGTATTACCTGCAATACTTCTCTTGTTTGTCACTGCAGGCTGGAAGTACAGTAGTAGCAGGAGCTCACATGGTCCACGTCCTCCGGGCCCTAAACCCCTCCCAATTATAGGGAACCTGCTAGACATTCCGCGGGTCAATGCTTGGAAGACTTTCACCGACTGGTCAGAGCTATACGGTCTGTCTGCTGCGAGTAGTACACTTCTCAATCAAACACGCTAGACTTTTTTTGCAGGGGATGTTGTCCACCTTCGCGTCCTCGGACGATCTATCGTTGTCCTCAACTCGGCTGAAGCAATCAGCGACCTCTTTGAAGGTCGCTTTGGCATCTATTCAGACAGACCTAGCTTTCCCCTCGCCGACATGTAGGTGGTATGTCACAGCTTTTATTGACTCACTCAGTGATTGGTTTCCTTACAGGATCGGTCACCAATGGAACTTTGGGTTCATGCCGTACGGAAAGGAATGGCGCTCGCTTCGCCGGCTCTTCAGCACGAAGTATAGCACCTCGTCCTCAATGCACATGTTCTATGGCTCTCATAGAACGGCCGTATCGGACTATCTGAAGAACATACTCCAGGCACCCACTGACATTTTCGACCACAACAGGTTGTAAGTAGTGTTTACCACCATCAACTTACATTCCGACACACTCATATGTACGTGGGCTTTAGACGTGCGGGTCAGTTGATTATGGATGTTACATATGGCATATCAGTCAAGTCTCCTTGCGATAGACTGATTCAAATAGCCGATGCGGTTATGGACGTGGTCTCCGTGGCACTCAGTCCATCAATGTGGCTGGTCAACCCCATCGCGATTGGTAAGTATTCGCGGCAGGCTTGATATAGTGATACTCTGATTGATAGCTCGAAACATTATAGTGCAATCTCTTCCTGGGTGGCTCGGCGGTCCGACGGCTCTTCCGGGACTGCAACGCTGGAGGTCAGATTTAGAAGCGCTCCGGAGGGAGCCATTCGAGCAGACAAAAAAGTCACTGGTGAGTTGAACGGTACAGAATGTATCGTATACATCCTCTACATTGTCTCTACTAGGCTCTCGGCACAGCGAAGATATCTTACGCAGCCACACTACTACAAGAGACTTCGCCGGCAACCGGTTCCAAAGAGGAGGCTGCCATACGAGACACGGCAGCGCTCGCATATGGAGGTAAGACTGCCTATACATTCACCTTTCACATCATTGGACTAACTCGACTCTGTATCAGCTGGGTTCGAGACTGTAAGATGCCTTACATTGTTGTGTCATGCTGTACAAGGCACATCCACTCACGTGCCCTCGAAGACTGTCACTGCTGGCGAGGTGTTCTTACTCGCCATGGTGCTGTATCCCGACGTTCAGAAGAAGGCACACGAAGAGCTCGACCGCGTTGTAGGGACTGACAGGCTTCCCGACTTCAGTGACAGAAGTCAGCTCCCGTACATCTCCGCGATTATGAAGGAGGTATTCCGTTGGCATCCTCCTGCTCCTACCGGTCTGTGATCATCCACAGAGTACCACTATTTCCATTCAAACTCACAGAAAATATGACATAGGCATCCCTCATCAATTGAGGCAAAACGACGTCTACAAAGGCCATCATATTCCCGCTGGCTCGATCATCATGGGCAACATCTGGTGGGGCTTTACCTATCTCTAAACGAGTAATACAACTCATCCTAGCTATGCTGACTCCAGGGGAATTCTACACAATCCGAAGAAGTACCCGAGCCCTAGGGAGTTTCGCCCTGAGAGGTTCATGGTCAACGGCACATTTGACTGCAGCACAAACGATCCTAGTCGGTTCACGTTTGGGTTTGGTAGACGGTAAGCCTATGGCACTCCCCAAGGAGTTCGACGTCGTCTCCCCAACACTGACACCTTGGATACACTGTATTAGAATTTGTCCGGGACGACTTTTTGCGGAAGATTCCTCATGGCTAATGATCGCTCAATTCTTAACCGCCTTCGAGGTGTTGTTGCCGGAAGGGGCTGAACCCCCGCGTGTAGAGTTCCGTACTGGAGGCATCCCGTATGTCTCTCCAATACTCTGACTGCCATTAACTCACCTATCTTCAGACGACCTCTTCCATTCAAATGCGCGATTCGACCGAGGTCGCAGATGGCTGTAGACCTGGTGCAGTGTGCAGCTAACTAAACCGCGGCACGATGGGGAATATAGATTTTCTAGATGTTTCGGGCACTATGTGATGTATCAATCTCGAGTATAAATGCAGCAAATCTGAGGAGAGCGCAACAGACGAGCGACGTACCATCGGCGAGCTGAGCCTCGATCAAGAGGAGTAGAAGGTTCTCCGACCGGGCATGGCGGGCGAGCATGCAAAGACAGGCTGAGCGTTAACGGTACCGGCGGCAGATGCCATCCGACGTCGACTCTTCACCGTTACCCCATTAGTGACATTCAATATGCATGCTCGCGGGACACTAAACAAACGCATCTTGACTTGCATTATTGAGAATCATAATGAGAAAGGAGGAATTGAGCACTGAGACCGGCAGGCGCGCCGGGTGGTGCCGGCGGTCCTCCAACAGCGTCTACCCGGTGTTTGCCGTCAGACTGCTTCGACGTGCTGCGACGTGGACAGTTGCCAAGAGTCGCATTCGACCATCTCTCGACTACGAACCTACAGAGGCCACGTGCAATGGTCTTGCGGTTGCCCATCAGCTACTTATGACACTGGACTACCGACATGTGATGCAAATCCTCCGACGTCAAACATCAGCAACTTGCAACCGAGGCTCGCCCGGGCCCCTCTCACTGCTCAGAGTTTACAAGAACTCACAACTTACGGATACTCGCGATTAGCTTTATTGCAATGGTGAGGTGAGCTGAAAAGCCGTTATGTACAAGTAGATATAGATACTCAGCTGATCCACTGTCAGCAGAGCACCCTAAGTCTGAAGTCATCGAGCCCATTCCGCCTCGCTGACGAAGGCCTTACCTGTAGACACTGTTGATGACGAGGTGCGAGTGAGAATGACACTTACCTCACTACAGGATTCATAGACATTACGTACGGACATAGACACTCCGACAGCGTGTGCACAACAAGCACGCTTGCAGTCCCGGAGCCGTCTCATCGATGACTCGCACATGAGATGGCATGCTCGGGTCTGGGACCTGTGAGGGCATCTGACAGAATCAAGTGAGAGGAGCAAATGTGAAGCACGCGGCAACCAAGGTACGTACAAGAAATGCCATCACCGACTCGGAATGGCGGCGCTCACGTTTGGACTTCCAAGATGCTCCAACCCACTGGTCAATCCGTCAGCCTGATCTCGCAGTACGCCCTCCCCATCGTGCCGTTTGAGTCTTACCCGCAGCTGGTGAGTGAGCTCTGCTCCTGCACCCGAGAAAATAGTTGATATCTAACTCGCTGCCATGCATAGCTGCAATGCGATCATGTACATGCAGATCGTCTTCACGCTGATCCCGAACATAGCTGAGGCAGGTCAGCTGCCTTCCGTTACCCACTGGTTCTATGCATCATACTCATCATGCGACATCATTCGAAGTTTTCTCCGCATTCAGGTGTTCGCTCTATCCGGCGGACACAACCCTTCTCCGCTGTGGTCCTGGTGCTGTCGCTCACACTCTGAATCATGGACTTGGCAAGTATCCCCCCGCAGTGCACGAATCCTTCCGCCCTGACGCATCCTACCAGGCTGTCAACAGCGTTGGGACGCATGCCGATAACTGAGCCACTCCCGCTTCGTGCAATGACCGCAGCCCAGGAGCCGCGGAGGTTAACTTCAGGTGCGGTCGTCTTCCGGTGTCTCCGTGACGGAATGCGCCGACTGCACATATGCGTATCCGTATTCGATAGATGTGGGTACCCTGACACATCTTGCACCCCCTACGATGACTGAGCGCCGATACCTTGCTGCAGTCACGATCGCCGCGCGCGGATGTGCCATCCTCGCCGACCTGATCGCCGACCTCGTCACCTGGCCGCATGCACGCGAGACGGTCCGCCTTAGCAGGGGCGTCGACATCCGGCCGACGTACGGGCGAGTCTTTCTGCAGGACGGTGAGTCAGTCGTATCTGCTGCCTTACTACTGTTCCCGGCTCACTGGAACACATCGGGTGCAGGAAGCTTCTGGCTTGCCTCGGCATTGAACGCTGACCTGAAGCACCGATTCGTCCACTAGCGTCGTTCAATAGCGTGCTTGCGATAGTCAACATCGTCCGGATCGTGCTCTCAGCTTATGAGGTGGGTCCCTCACACCTTTGACGATAGCGGCATAGCCCCTTCGCTGAACTATGTTGCCCACAGTTCACCGCCTCTCTTTCGAACGACTAGTACGTAACCACCCTGGACCTGAAGACAACGCTATTGCTCACTGCATCGTTGTGCATGCTTTCACCCGTACCCAGACTCGCGTCCATCATCGTCTCCCACTTTTCCCTCAACCTGCGGGCCGTGCAGAGGAATTCATTGACGGTCTCGACGGTCTCGTCCCTGCGCTTCCAGCCGCACACCGACGCATAACGATCCAACCCTTGTTACATCCGCGTACCTATGAGCTTCCGAGCCGGCGTGCTCTCCGATGCAATGTGACAGTGCCGAAATCAAAGCCAAAGAGCACTGACACGAGCAGATATCCCTCCGACGGCAAGGCCGTGGCAACGGGTGCCCGACACTCAATCATGGTTCGGCCAGCCCTGTGGCGTCTCGGTCGGCGTAGGCTTCATATCAATGAGCATGACAGCCGCACTCGTGGTCTCGCCGGCCATCCCTGCCGCCGGTAAGCACGTCTTCCTTGACCTTCAAACGCTGAGCTGCTAGCCACAAACAGGAACGTTACGAGCCGCATTCTAGTACTCCTGTCACCGGGATTTGAACGCACGACAGATCACGTCGTTCTGCCCGGACGTAGAGACATGCCAGTTAGAGTGTCTACGCGCATGTCTGACATCGGGGCCGACTCTTCGCGATAGGACCGATAGCGACGGGAACACTGTACTGCTCGGTACTCTTGATAGAAGCTACACCAGCCACCTCGGTCCCGGTGTTTCTGACGGCTTACTGAAGGGCGGGACCAGCCTGAGTGTGCAGGAATCGCGGCCATCCCCTCACTCTCCAATGTCATCTCCCATCAGTCTTTCGCAGGGGTTAGCAGCGTAGATATCTCTGACGGGTCTATCGTTCCGTCTCTCTGACGCCGATCCTGCAGGTTTACCGGGAGATACTGGGACGTGTTTTGCATTTGTGACTATCACCCCCATCTTATATGAAGGTTCCGTCCTGTGAACTTATTTCGGATCCTTCAACCAGAGACCTTGGTCTACGACAGGTCTATATCCCTCGGCGACGAAGTCTCTCTAATATGGGAACCGCAGAGTAGACGAGGGATCGCCACGCTCGTGTATGCGATGACTCGCTATGGCACAATAGCGGAATACACCTTTCCCGTCCTCCCTTTCGACTCTATCCCGCAGCTGGTGAGGAAGTTGCTTCATCGCACATACACTATACAGCATTTGATCTGAGGTGTTTCTACAGAGGTAGTCGTATATAGAATGTTTTCGAGGCTACGCGTGAGGGCTGACGATCTGCCGTGACTGGCATTTCTGTAGCTGCAACGCGATCCTAACTCTGCAAATCATCTTCACGCTTATCCCCAAATGTTGCCTTCGCAGGTACGAGGTTTCATTCTCTTCTCTTCTTCTAACGAATCCTCACTGAAGGGTTGGTTATCGCACAGTATTCTCTGCCCTGAGAGTCTACGCGTTGTCCGGCGCACACAAAACGCTCTCAGCTGCTGTTTTCATTCTCTCGCTTACTCCCGTACGCTAGACTCGGCACTGGCAAGTGATATAGGACACCCTCCCATGCACGAGTCCCCATGCTCACTGTCTCAAAGATCATAAAGGGCATGGGAATACATGTCGACAACTGGCCTACTCCTGCTTCAGGCATGGACCGGAGGCGGGGGACACCACGGAGGTCAATCTCAGGTGCGCCTCGTGAGTTACTGCACGTCTAACTCTACGCGTGTGTACCGAGTGTACATATATGCTGACACCACGTTCTACGCAAATGTAAGGAGTGTCACCACACTCGCAGCGCCTCGTAATGACTGACATGTTATGCTGGCAATCGTACACCTGCTGTCGACAGTCACTCTCGCCGCTCGTGGCAGTTGCCTCATTCTCGCCGACCTATCACCCGAAAAGCCCTCGCGGCGGGGGCTCGCTCTTCGCTCTTGCTACCCGGCGACCCGACGCTTGCGTCCTCTCACGAATACGCACCGCACCAGCATCCTTCCGACCCATCGAGCATCCGCAACCCTCCGACCAGCCGTCGGCCCGTCTTCGAAGGGAAAGCGTGCGAGAGGCGTTTCCACTGCCCCTCCTATGCTCATGTCGCCTCCCAAACATGGTCAGTCGTGGCGCAGCTTGCGAACGTGAGTCAACCCATTGGATTGTGAGAGAGGTCCTACCTGGTTGCGTGGGCGTGTAGTCCACAGCCTATCCTACGTTACCGTACTCTCCCCGCCGTGGTCTCTGGAAGCACGCAGTGAACTCGAACGATGGAGAAGGCAATATCGGTTCTCTGATTACCCGTGTGGTAAGGCGGACTCCGGAGTCACCTAGTACTCGTCCTTCCACCCATAATACACTTCGTCCTCGAGGTAAACCTATTGATTAAGCATGAGTTTCCTGCCTAAAGGAGTGGAGTAGGATGAGGGACGAAGGACGAAGGACTCACCCCAGGATGCGCGTGAAGTTCCGAAGCTTGCGACGGAGGGCGAATTTCTGCTTCGACCCAGCGCTCCTCCTCCAACTCGTCTTCGAGCTTCGGGACCTTATGCGCCTGCCCGTCGTCGCGCTCATCATAACCATCTTCCTCCCGTTCCCGCTTGACGTGCCTGCCGTATTCGTCGTAGCCATCGTACTGCTTCTGGTCTCCATAAGCATCCTCGTCCGCGTACTCTATCTCCGATGGTGCGCGCGGAGCCTGGAAGGGGATGGGACGAGGGGGAAGAGCATGAGACGGTCTGCCGACGTGGATGTGGGACGGCACTGGATACTGAGGGAACGGAGGCGCTGGGAGGTTCATCGGGAGGTATGGGTCATAGAACGTGGCGTTGTAGGCCATCCGAGAAGGGTGAATGAACGGACCACGACTAGGTCCGGGTGCAGGAGCATATGGGGCAGGGGCAGGCTGCGGTGGAAGAGGATGCTGTAGCCCAGCAGCAGCAGCAGCGCGGGCTCTTTTTCTCTGCTTCTTGCTCAACGGCGCCTTCGCAGTCTCGCTCGACGATCCTTGTGCAGTCTGTATCCAGAGCGAGGAGGTGAGATCCTGGTGAAGCGCGGCGTTGAAGCCGATCCGTTCCAGGCCGAGGACGTGGACCGTGAGCGTGCCTTCAATATACAAGTCACGGACCGCGTCGCGCTCAGCGGGAACATCCCCGCCTTTGTGTGTGATGCGCACGAGCTGGTCGACTAAGGCCTGAATCACAGCGAAAGGTCAGTACGAGGTGCAGGTTCACGCACACGTTTCGTCTATGCACTCGCCTCGCTTCCAATCTTGCCTAGATGGTGTATACGGAGCTGCCCTGGACCGGTATGACACACATACGTCCCGGCGTAGAATATCTGGCCCTCTTTGATGTAGAATACCTCGCGGTCCTGCTCGGCGCACGCATGCCACTGGTCGCCGCGGGACCAGATAGGCTGCGCGTAGGTCGCCGTCGAGCCGTGAACGTAGTCTGGGCAGACATAAATGCCGTGAAAGAGAGGCTTGGTGCACCAGGTCACAAAGTCTTCCACGAAGAGCGGTGGGGCTTTGCTGCAATGCAGCATGATCAGTACGATTATGCCCCCTGTCGAGGCAAGAGTAACAAACATACCACAGACGCGATGCGGTCTGAGACGGGGGGAGGGCTCTCAACGACTGTGGCAAGTTGACATGGGAAAGCTACTCACCCGAGAGAGCGCAGGCATGTTAACTCCGGTGAAGACGTTCGTCGATCCGCGCGGGATGGTCTGTGCCGCATTGACGTGGGTCCGGTGTCTCAACCAGGTTCGGAACTGGTCAAACTGCGTGGTATGTGTTACTGCGAGAGTTCTCGTGTTCAGCAGCAAAAACTCACCCTCTTCTTGCCATCCAGCAGATGCGACCGTGGTCCGCGTCGCACCCCGAGGTAACACAGCCCCTGACGCATGCGCATCATTGGATCTGGAGAGGGTTCCAGTGTGACAGGAGGGTTTCTAAGGTCCGTTCCCGTGGCCGGCTCGTTCAGAAGAGAGCTCCTCTTGACGGTTGATGACTTCTGGATTGTACTTCGCTATAACCGCTTTCATTTCGTTGCGCTCCGCAAGGTACGCGTCTCGCTGTGTTTTCATTGTTGCGGATACTTGGAGTAGAGCGTCACGCTCACGACGAGTGGTGTCCAGTTGATGCTTCAGAGTCTGTACATCCTGCAGAGGCATCAGCATGACGAGTGAAATTATAACGTGCCGTTAACTAAGCGTGCCTCAGAATCTCCTATCTCTTCGTGGCGGGACGGACCCCCGATAGGTTGCGGTGGTACTGAGGATGAAGTCCTGTTATCTAACTTCTGAAGGACAGTGTCAGAACCTGTGTTATATGGAGCATTGGTCGACTGACTGCATTCTGATACTTTCCCCGACGACGTGCGCGGCCAAAAGACGCGGACCCCGAATCGATGTCGTCCGGGACTTGCCAGTCATGATCCTCCTCCTTCAAATGGAGATCCATCTAGAGAGTGTTTCAAGGAACGAGCCACTACCAAGCTAAATAATTTGCATTGACTTACTGTGTATATAGAACTTCCGGTGGCTTATCGAAGAGGTCGGGTGACTGCGTCGACGGTCGTTGAGATCAACTTGAAATTCAGTACGGCTTCGGAGTGTCGGTAGGAGTATGTGTGGTTTACTCTCCCTCTCCCCTAAGATTTAGAACACTATATGCGACTTACAGGCGTGGTGAACTCCTCAAGCTGGACAGAGTTTGTCGAGTTGGTGGAAAGGATGAAACAGGAGACTTTCCCATCTCGGTAGCCAACGGCCCAGCGCTGGCTCTAGGCGTCTATCAATGCCCGGACGTCCGGGCCGGGAGCGGCTCGAAGAGTCCCGGGAGGACTGCGTTCCGGAGTCGGAGGTGGTTTGTCGGATGTCTTTGTCCTGGTTTGTCTCGGGCCTAGGCAGACGATGAGGACTCACTAAACGGGGGGATGGTAGGAGGTGGTGGTAGCTTTGAATGAAGATAGACATCTAGTAGCCCTGTCACTCGTAGATCACCTTATCCGCCGTTCGTAGGCATCGACCCGAGCCGCCTTGACGGGGTTGCAGAGTTGTGCGAGTCGCTAGCGCTGCGATCATCATGACCACGACCCACGCGCAGAATTTCGAGGACGGAGATGGCGATCGCGCGATCTGCCGCAAGACTATCTGCATAGTCTTCAGCACCAACGGGGCGAAATGGACCATCCTCGTCCCTCTTCTCTTGAGGTCCGGGGGCTTGTGCGTACTCTGGCAGGTCGACCTGGCGATTTGCGCAGCGTTCGTGCTTCTTGGAGTCGTTGTTGGCCTGCAATAATACTTCCTAAGAAGAGGAGCGTATGATTATCAACTCGCATACTATGGGTACAATGTACGTGACTGTTCTTCTTACCGTCGACCAGCCCTGATCCAGACCAATTCGCACCCTTCAGATATGGCTTTCGGGGGCGCATATGCTGCCTGCACTGGCATACTACAGGTTGTATCATTGGAAAGACGTCGGTGTTGTGGCCGGTGGTTGTACTTGTATAGTCCGATAGTCTTGAGGATGGTTACCACGTCGGCGATGCGGATGTGATTGTAGTTCTGTTACGCGAGGTCAAGATGTCGGCCTCCGCCCGTCAATCCCGAATGGAATCAACGCATAATTGACCAATGTCGGAGTCTCGATGGGGACTTGCGGTGTGTCGCACAAACGAAACGACTAAGTACCGATAGCGTGGCCGTTTAGAAAGGACGGTTCACAATTTAACTTGTGGCGCTAACTTACCCCATACAAAACTAACTTATCTTAGCTTAGCTTAGCTTTTGGCTGGACAAGCACGATTGTCGCCCGCGAGCGTGTGCGTGCGTAGATTTGCTTGACGTTGTTCTCGACGTCTCAGCATGCAACAAGGGATATACAACAATATCTGCATATCACCTATGTACAGATAGCCCACTGCACCTACTAGTTACTCGTGATAGCACCCCGTTCATGTACAATACCTCAATGTCAGATACGCCACAGTAAGCTCGCTTGCGAGCGCCTCTTCGTGCGTGTGTGTGCGGAAGTTCGACCCACTCTCGGACTCAGAGAGACATGGGCCGTGCATCGGCAAAGTACTTTCAGGATGAGCTCAATAAGACCACCGTGCAGTGATTAGAGTAAAGCAGAGGATAAGGATTACATACGGATGTGTCAGAACGCGGTGAACAGTGCACTGCGCCAGACACTGGGGCCGATAGAGAAGAAGCCGTTCACAAGGTAAGTAATAGTAGAATAAGCCTGTTCAGACTCCACTCCGGAGTGTACGTCGTGTAAGCCAGAGAGCTATTGTGTTGCAGGGATATAGAATGTGGAATAATACAATGCTGATATACACTATAATGTGGGACTTACCTTGTCCTCAAACCGTTGACACTGATATAAGTATGCGTACTAGTCACCCTTCAAGTGACGGCGTTGGGCCATGGAAAGGAGTCGAACGATCTACCTGGATTATCTAGCCTGTTGAAGGCCGTCGAGTGCTATACACCGAGGGGTTGATCAGCAGCGAGAGTGTCTGAGTTGCGTGGCTAGTACTAGTAGGGGGCTGTAGAGGCTACAGCCCCCTAAGTCAGCGTAAGCTAAGTGAGCTAAGTGAATTTAAGTTAGGAGGTTCTGTTTGAGTGAGAGATAAGTTAGATAAGCGAGCGTTATAAGTTACTTTGTACAGTCTCTTTAGAAAGCGAGGAACGCGCCTTCAAGCCCCAGACGTACCAGTCCGACCAAGCCATCCCATAGAGCATACCCACCTCAGCACGCACAGCGCACATTGCTCACAAACCCCCACTCATCCTCGTCATCATCATGCAGATCAAGCGTCCTCTCCGCACTCGCGATTACGCACCTCGCAGGCCGCGTCAACGCCAGCCCCCTCGAAGGCAAGCTCGCCGCCCACGCGTCATGCATCAGACCCGACGACACTCTCGAGGTCCGCGACTCCTCGCCATCGCTCAAACACGCCTCCGGCTGGCCGCTACACCCACCCTCGAACGCGGGTCGTCCCGGACAGCCATCGCCGAACAGTTACTGCACGCAGACATACGGGAACTACAAAGGACGCTGCGCGCAAGACGGTGTCGGGGTCACGTACTGCACCTCGTGAGAGCATGGGGTGCACAACTGTTGAACGTCGTGCCTCTTCGAGAGGCGGGAGGAAGGGTTAGGGGGTGTATGGCGGCCGGCGAAGGAGTTGGGATGTCGACTTGTGGGCGACTGCGGGTTTAGTCAATCGGAGGAGCACCACGTGTAGTCCCAAACGGGTTTGCAACCTGATTGTCATTCGCCGTTCACGGAATACATGCGCTGAGTGCCTAAGAGACAGCATGGCGTACTTCGGCATCATCCTACGAATTTCAAGTGATAGAATGTCAGCGGTGACCTGCGAGAGTTGAGAGAACCGTACCTGTACGACTCGTTGCTTACATATACCCACTCAGCTCCTCCATGCCATCGGATTCATCCAGTCTGGGTACCTTCAGAGGACCCGGTCCCGACCTGGCCTCAAAATCACCCAGCGCGTCCAGCTCGCCTCCATTGACGTGGGCGATCGCGCGCTTCTGTGTACTCAGCTGCGCGGTGCCCTCCGTGTCGACTCCTAGCATCTCTGCGAGTATGGCGGTGTCACGGAAGCGTTTGTTGCGAGCACCCTTCGCCGAGAGTATGCCACACAGCTTCTCGTTGAAGCCAACTCGTTGCAAGCCAACTATCTGCACCGGCGCGGCGCCTTCCTTATACAACTCTGCAAGCAGGGGTACATGGGTTTTCGCTTTCGTCTTCTGGGACTTGGTGTCCGCATGAAACGTCTTCTGAGAGAGTGCTTTCAGCAACGCCTGTGTGTGCGTATGCCTCAGTTGGACTGGGTCGGTGAGCACGAAGCAAAGAGGCAACCTCGTCGGCGTCATCGCCTAATGTCAATACCTTAATCGACTTGGGACCAGCATGGCAAAAGAACGTCCCCGAGTAGCATATGTTATCGCCGTCGAAGTAGAAAAGTTCGCGTTGCTGCCCGGCGAGAGTGGTCCAGGGCGAATTCGTCACCTGCGTCCAGGATGCTCCGCCTTCGTGGGATCTGGAGACATACTGATACTCGGGGAGCACCACATATGCGTGATGGGAAGGCGCAGGACACCACCTGAGAAGGTCTCCAAAGAAGCAGAAGCCGCCAATACTATGGTTCTCGTTGTCAATAAGCCTAGGAGATATAACGTGTGATGTAGGCCATACCAAGCGCTTGTGATGGCCTGATGGATCTCCGAAGCATGAGTACTACGAGCCAAGAGATACGAAAGGGTATGGCTTACCTTCGACATTATTGGCGGGAGATTCTTGCCCTTCCAAATTACGGTCGGCGAAGTCGGAGACGATGCAATCCTTGGCAGCTCGGACAAGAAGACTCGGAACTGAAATTCCATTTTCAGCCGTGGCAACTGGAAACGACGGTCAGACAGTAGACGACATAACGTACCTGAGTACCAGTCCGAGTGTGCGTTTCAGTGGAGTCAATGCACATCATACCATCGAGCTGCTGGCGCATCGTATCGAGGAGCTGAGCAGCTTGCGCGGCCGCACCAGAGAGTTGTGGTTTCAGCTGTTCGTAACGAGTACGCCATGCGTCACTCTCAGCTTGACGAGTGGCTGCGAGACAGCGAGCGTCGTCCAGTTCCTGCCTGAGTGTCGCAATCTCAGCATGTAGCACAGTTATGTCCTGAACGTCGTTTCAGCGAGCATTTGGTGATGAAAAAACCGACCAGCCTCACCTGTGGCTCAGCATCGCTATCACGAGAACCGGTTGTTTCCAGGGAGGTGCGGTGGACTTGGAGCTCTTCGAGCAGCGCTGCGTTCGCCTGTCAGTGAGTGGTGAAGTCAGTCCACAGTTCAGCCGTTGACGCGGATGCGATCTTCTCGACAAACCTCCACGCTGCGTTGGAGTTGATTACGAGTCTCTTTGAGCTGCGA
This sequence comes from Daedaleopsis nitida, assembly GCA_022606115.1. Taxonomy (NCBI): domain Eukaryota; kingdom Fungi; phylum Basidiomycota; class Agaricomycetes; order Polyporales; family Polyporaceae; genus Daedaleopsis; species Daedaleopsis nitida. The sequence goes on along the minus strand of JABYQM010000003.1, from coordinate 3,369,816 downwards.
GTTCAGGTATTTGACGAATTCTGAGGCGAGCCCACTATCGAGAGTCTCGAAGTCTGCCATGGTGGTGGGTCAGATCCAAGCTTCAGCTATAGTATACTCGCCAGATATACCATAATCATGCTACCGCAGCACAATCTGCGTAAGCTTCGCATACTCAAGGTTTTGGGAACGAAGTGGTCATGAGCAGCAAGGGCTTGAGGCTGAGAGGCGCTGAGGCCGACAGATCTCCGATGGCGGCAGATGCCGGTTCAACGCCTTCCGGCACATCGGCGGATATGTTCCGAGCGTCTAGCATCCTACCCCGCATCCACCACCTCCTCTCGCTGAGACTCGCTCACAGCACACGAAGATGAACACAAACACTAGTATGCGCTTTATCAAGCTTGCGCAAGCTTTCAGAGCGAATGCCACGCGCTGCACGATGGTGAAAAAGCGGTTTGCGTCAGGTGAGATGACCCCGGTGTCTTGAGACTAGGTGCAGTGCTCAACGCGAAGGGGGTTGCAGGGTTGGCAAAGTTCAGCTGGGAGGTATTCTGCCACTTTACTGGACGAGGATCATCCCACATCTAATAACTCCATTTGTATAGGATCCGTTGAATGCAGAGGGGCTCCTGACAGATGAGGAGATCGCTATACGGTACGCCCTATGTTCGTCACAATGACCCTCGCTCATTCGCATACCAGAGACACTGCTCGCGCTTTCTGTCAGGCGAGTCATCTGTTAATCGAACTCAAGCACTGCTCTGATGCCGCATCAGTAGGAGAACTTGTTGCCCCGTGTCATCGAGGCTCAACGGACGGAAGGTACCTCTCACCATTGAGATCCTCGCGTTGAGACGCTTACCACTGCACACTAGAATTCAATCACAACATACTGCCTGCTATGGGAGAGCTGGGCTTGCTAGGCCCCACTATACAGGGGTACGACTGCGCAGGCGTGAGCAGTGTAGCATATGGCCTCATCGCTCGTGAAGTCGAAAGGTACATCGCTACGCTTCCCTCTATCTATCAGGCTCACCCTTCTCTTCGCAGAATCGACTCGGGATACCGTTCGACTATGTCTGTGCAGTCATCGTTGGTTATGCACCCCATATACGCGTACGGCACCAAAGAGCAGAAAGAGAAGTATTTGCCACTGCTTGGTACGCTCGAACCTTTGTCGAATGGCATTTTCTGACGTTGTGCAGCTAAGGGTAAAATTATCGGATGCTTCGTATGTTTGCACTATCCTGGTACAGACTCAATGTTGACCAGTTCTGTTACAGGGCCTCACGGAACCTAACCATGGTTCAGACCCCGCTGGTATGGAAACCACTGCCAGCGAGGTCGACGGAGGCTACGTCATCAACGGCTCAAAGACATGGATCTCGAACGCCCCAGTAGCGTGAGTTCCTTCAGCCTTCGCCTCCTCATCGTCTGAAGCCCAAGCTCTATAGCGACATTTTCGTCATCTGGGCCCGGTGCAAGTGGGACAACAAAGTTCGCGGCTTCCTCCTCGAAAAGGGCATGAAAGGGCTTACGGCGCCGCCCATCAAGCACAAGCTCGCGCTCCGCTGCTCACTCACCGGGTCGATCTTCATGGACAACGTCTCTGTCCCGCGCGACGCGCTCCTCCCGCACGGCCAGGGCCTCGGCGCGCCATTTGGGTGCCTCAACAACGCGCGTTACGGGATCTCATGGGGCGCGATGGGTGCGCTCGAGGACTGCGTGCATCGCACGCGCGAGTACGCGCTCGAGCGCCACCAGTTCAAGCGCCCGCTCGCGAGCTTTCAGCTCGTGCAGAAGAAGCTGGTCGACGCGCAGACGGAGGTGACGCTCGGGCTACTCGCGAGCTTGCAGGTGCGTGCCCGGTGCTGAATTTGTGGCTGACCGCTTTGGCGGGCGCTGATGCACGCTTGCTGGTCCGCGACAGGTGGGCCGGCTGAAGGACGAGGGTAAGGTCGCGCCTGAGATGATCAGCCTGGTGAAGCGCAACAATTGCGGGAAGGCACTTGCGCATGCGCGCAGGGTGCTGGATATCCTTGGGGGTAACGCGTGCGCGGACGAGTGAGTGGTGTCGGCGACAGCCTTGCTAGTGCGGGTTCACTGATCTACTGTCCAGGTACCATGTCGGGCGACATGTCGCGAACTTGCAGGTCGTCAACACATATGAGGGGACATATGTAGGTGGATTGCCGTTGAACTGTTGGCATGCATGTTGACCACAGTTCACAGGATATCCACACTCTAATCCTTGGAAAGGCGATCACGGGTATCCAAGCGTTCGCTAATTGAGAGGTGCAACTGTATTATCGTGCTGCGGTATAATACATGGTGGCATTGGCTGCCCCTAAAGCTCCAAGATGCGTAACGCAGGATCATCGGCGAGTATCTCGCTTAACCGCAGCGAAAGCCGCGGTGCATAACAGACGGTTCAGACCATCAAACTGAGTCCATATACTCGCGCATGCTGGACTGGCTAGTCTGAGGTACCGTGGCGACACATTGGCTACTTGCACCGGACCCTGGAGCAAGTACAATGCCTAGCTGGCGTCCGATGCAAGTTCGAGGAAGGAAATGATTCGCCCTGAGGGTGGTAACGGCGAGCATACGATTGGTAATCACTCCTTATTCTCCGATGACTGCTGCCTCTTGGCTCGAGACTCAGACGGCACTGAGACCTCGTCGTGCGCGGAGGTCGCATGTCGCTACCAGTGAGTCCATGTGTCAAGTGAATTCATAGTAGCTCACTAGTTACGTACACTCACAGATCTACAACCTCGTTCTATCGGGCATACAGGCTGGGCCCATCGGGGCCATTACGCGTCTGACAAAATCCGGTTCGCCAGCGTGATAACCATTCTCCGAGACTATTCGCCTGAACAAGCTGCGGCCACCACGGCAAAGTCCCTCTAACTATAGACCCTGTAGGCTGTAGGATGCAGGCAGCATATGCGCTCCCGAAAGCCATATCTGAAGGGTGCGAATTGGTCTGGATCAGGGCTGCTCGACGGTGAGAACAACAGCCACATACGTTGTACCAGTAAAATGCGAGTTGGTACTCATGCCTTCCTCTTCCCAGGAAGTATTGCAGGCCAACAACGGCCGCGAGGAGCACGAACGCTGCGCAACTCGCCAAATCGACCCGCCAGAGTACGCACAAGCACACTGACCACAAGAGGACAGGGACATGGGGATAGCCTTGCGGCCGATCGCGCGATCGCCGTCTACGTCCTTGAAATCCTGCGCGTGGATCGTGGTCATGATGATCGCAGCGCTAGCGATGATCGAGCACCACGCAACCCCGTCAAGGCGGCTTGGGTCGATGCCTACGAACGGCGGATAAGGTGATCGTGGTGTGCGCGGACAAGCAGGTGACGTACCAGCAACCAATGTCGCTCCTGCCTCAAATGACCCCAACCCTAAAGCGTTGAGACCATCGCGAACCACCCAGTGCCCTTTATGCCCCCCGAGCTCGTTGTAGATGACGGTGAATACGACTTGGGCGACGCTGACGCACAGCGTTTCGAAGCTGTAGAGAGACGACCAGGCGAAGCAGGCGGGAACGAGGAGCCACCTAAACCGGCGCGCGGCGGCCAGAGAGATCCGTTTCGCGGGGAGCGGACGGTCTCTCTTGTTCTGCTCGTCCTCCGGAGCCACTGTCTGGTTGGAGACGTCGCACTGGAGGACATGGAGCTACACCCAGAAGACGACGTCACCCAGTCGGGGCAGGCTATGAAGTGGTGCGGCAGCCACAGCCAGTGTGCTCTGCAAGAAACAATGGTTAGCCGGTGGCTGGCTGAAGCAAGGTAAGTGATCAATTGACCACTGGAATGATAGTCGTCTTGAAATCCGACCTGGTGAAGAGGAAATGTGTGTACAGAAAGCTGGCAGTGAGGGCGGGTAATCTTGTGAGTAGTTGTGCCATGGTCATCCGAGTCGTACTCTCACGATCTCCATGTCTTGCCTACACCACCGGGTGAGATGCGGTATCGTACCAATATCTTTGTGAGCCCTCATAGCTAGGCCTCATAGGCCTGATATCCTCCGGGTATCGGCCACATGTCTGATCAATATCATTTCGGTATGATTATGCCTCACCCACTCAAGACCCACTTTCTTCAGATTCCACTCATGGTTTCCCGAGAACTCCCGTGAAACCGAGGAGACTTACAATGTCAACCCGCCCCGGCCCCCCATATGACCTCGAAGATAACCGAGTGGTGATGCTTCTATCAGGCGCTAAGTCATGTCGACAGGCAAAGAACCCGGCGCGTCGTCACGCGTAAGTAAGTCGGTTGAACTTCGCGAGAGCCTGAGCCTTGAAGCTTGAGGCCTGAGGCCTGAGGCCTACACCACCCTGCGCAGTAAACGTGTAAACGTAAGTACATCGTTCTCGTTCTGCCAAGCCCGATAACGGGCGCGGCGATAGGCACAGAGTCTTGATGTGATTGAGCAGAAAGATGATTCGACGAGGTGCTGATGTTTCCTTTATTAACACTACTACGCTACCCTGTGGGTGAAACTCGCCCGCTGGGGAGCGTCTGGGCCGCTCATTGACTGGCTCCGGCTGCTGTACAGCCAGCTCGAATACACCGTGCGCTTCAACGGGGAGTCTACTGAGACCTTCCGTGCGCTTGCAGGCATCCTGATCGGCGACCCGGCCTCCCCTATACTGTGGATCCTGTTCATCTCGGACCTGGACTTCCCTGCTCACCCGGATGATATCCGTCTAAAAGGGAAAACGACCAACCACCTGGAGCTGGCGGACGACGCGACCCTGCTCACGACAGTGCCGCCGGCAGTGCAGCAGAAGCTCAACGCACTGTGCCTGTACCTCGCTCTTGTCTTCCTCCTCATCGGCCCCTCGAAGACCAACGCTATGGCCTTCGGCCCCCTCCCCCACGCCCTGCCGATCCTCACAGTGGAAGGTGACCAAGTTGCATTTGTTGAGACAGCAACGTACACCGGAACCACCTTCTCCTCGACAGCACGGGACATCTTCGTCCACCACTACACGGCGAAGGCGAAGTCAGCACGCAATATCGCGAATGCATCGCTGTCGCTCGAGTCCTACGTCGGCTCCCTTCCCGCCTCGATCGCGACCGCGCTCTACAACGCTCGTGTGGAGCCCCACCTTACCATGAGCTGCGAGGTAGCCCTCGACGTCAGACCGTCCTCTCTCGAGCACCTCGAACGCGTACAAACAGCTTACCTGCGTCGTCTGTTAGGTCTTGGACCTCGTTCTCAGCTGTTGCCGCTCTACACCGAGACGGGTATCTGGCCGATTCGTTACCGCCGTGCTGCTCTGGTGCTGCGTTACCTCGTGTACCTCCTCCATACACGCCCGCCGCTGCCGTTCGCCGCCCTGCAAGAATCTTGGGAGATAGCCCAACTCGGACACACGTCTTGGTGGACCGACCTCATCCACGTGCTGGCGAACCTCCCAGTACCAGTCCAGATGGACTCGCACACCTTCCCGACGCTGACCTCTGTTGCGAACTCCCGGCGTGCCCTCGAATCTTCCCTCGCCCTCTACCTCCGCGACGGGATCCTCGAATCCGAGCGCCTGCCCATTCTAGCCCACAGATTCCGTCGGATGACGTCCCCTCCGAGGCTGGCAGAGGCCTGTAGACCAAGGAGCTACTTGAAGGTCCCTTCCGCTGCACATCGTGAAGCACTCACTCGACTGCTGACATCCGAGCATCCGTTCGCTATCGAAACGCTTCGCCGCACCACTCCACCCGTGCCCCGGCCACGACGGATTTGTCGTTTCTGCCGTACTAAACGGTGGGCAGTGGAGGACGAGCTTCACGTCCTGCTTGAGTGCGAGCACGAACGGCTCAGTCAACGCCGAGAGAGTTTTTACCTGAGTGTTGCACCACTATTTAGAGGAGATCTGGGCAGAATGCGACACCGTTTGTCCTCCCAAGCCTTCCTGGACGCTTTGTTAAACAAGGACACTTGCTTATCGGGGCTGGCACACTACGTGTACGATCTTTTCGAAATATTTCTCTCGGTCCCCCCTCTCCTGTTGTCAGACGATACAGCTTTAGTCGCTCTCGCTGAATAGTTGTAGTACTAGGTTATACTGTATCTCTATTATTCGACGAGTTCGATCGAAGTCAGTATCACTGACGGCAGTACGGGTGCCTACACGGTGGTACACCTGGTAACGTCTCCTGGCGGTAGCGTCCCTCGACGTGGCTCGTTTCGTGATGGGCGGACACGTTGAGTGGCTCTATACGTCAGTGCTCGCTCAGCACAAGGGAGGCGGGACTAGTGCCTGCACTTTCCAAAGTAGGACTCGTGGCGAGCGCAGGGAGACGTGTGCGCTAGTTTGGACCACTTGCGCATAACACCCTTCCCAAGCTAGCCGAACTTCCTCCTCCTCCTCCTCCTCCTCCTCCTCCTCACGGTAAGTGCCTGACAGTGAGTGTAATTGGACTCGAGCTTGTTCATTATCATATCAATTTTATAACTTATCGTACTGGGCCCTGAGTCGTGTGACTCATGTCTCACCTGCTAGCTTGTCGGAGTTGTCGGTTGAGAGTCGGAGTTGTCTAAAGTTGTCCGCATTTAGTGGTATAAGCGCGTTAGGTAAGCGGCTTTGAGCCAATCGTGGCGCCTGTGGCCATCATCAAACCACTGCACAAACGCTCACAACCCCCGCCCGACACGAGAGACATTACTTGCTACCCCGTGCTTATACTCACCAGAACTGCTCTACTGCTTCACGAACTACCGCAACCTCCACCCAGCATAACAGAATGCCGATTCTGATGTGCCGAAAGCTCGGAAGCTGACTAGATGTGCGGGTTCCTGCGGGATGATGCTTATATCACGGCACTCCGACGAGTAAATATGTTCGCATTGGCACTAGTAAGTACTATGCCTATCCACAATGCTCCGACCTTCGCGGGCTCATTTCTATACCCGATAGCACTACTTAGTACTTAGTACTCGGACCCCTTCGTATCATAACGAGTGATTTGTACCCCGCAAACTCTTCCTCCTGCTCTGACCTCCATGCTTCCAGACGATACCGGACTAATGGCATTCTCTGGGCTTAGCAACCCGTTGCTTTGGATTCTCGTTCCTTCCGTCCTCTACTTCTTGACTCGCGCTGCTCGGAGCATCGAGAGTGGGAAACCTAGCAGACCGCCCGGACCGAAGCCCTTGCCCATTCTCGGGAACATTCTGTCTCTAGCTGGCAAGAAGCCTTGGCACACGTTCACCGCACTCTCCAAGAAATACGGTGCGTTCTTCTTTCACGCGTTATGAACGAATCAGTCGATAAAGGACCACTCGCTAGGGGATGTGGTCTATCTGGAAGTCGTCGGCCAACCGATCATCATGCTCAGCTCTGGCGAGGCGGTGAACGACATATTCGAAGGTCGTTCCGGGATATAGTCCGACAGGCCCTTTCTTCCCCTTATGCATCTGTGAGTTGCGATACACTTATCTAAGACTGTTAGCTGGATCTACCTTGCCCAGCATCGGTCACGACCAATGGAACTTCTCGTTCATGCCGTACGGCAAACGTTTTCGTACGTTCCGCCGCGGATTCCTTGAAAAGTATAGCACCTCCGCTGCCGTGCGTTCCTTCTACGATGCCCAGAGAGCGGTCGGGATCAAGTTCCTCGGCAGCGTCCTCCGCGACCCAGACGGCGTCTTCCATCACTTGGGACTGTATGTATCACCCTATAACAACCTATGGTTATGCAGTACCCCACTGAGCTTCGTCCGCAGGCGCGCTAGCCGACTCATCCTAGACGTCACCTACGGCATCGAAGCCGAGTCGAATCAGAATCCATTCGTGAAGACGGCAGACGCTATGATGGCCACCGCATCTTTCGCCCTTTCTCCTGCGATGTGGCTCTTCAACCCTACGACTATTCGTGAGTGTACACTCTTTCCTAAGCAGCCTCCGGCTCACTCTCAGAACGCCTCGGCTTCCCCAGTGAAGTATCTCCCGAATTGGCTGGGTGGTTCTACGATATTGAGATGGCAGGCCGACTGCAATGACTTGCGATACAACCCTTACGCTCACGTCCAGAAGGAGTTGGTAGGTTTTACACCGTGCTTCCCCGAGACGTCCTACGCTCACGACCGGCCCACAGGCACACGGATCGGCACGTCCCTCCTACGTCGCGTCCCTCATCCAAGAGCTGTCTCCGCAGCCTGGCTCAGATGAGGAGACTTTCATACGCGACACTGCTGCTGTCGCTTACGCAGGTTCGTCCGCACCGCCACCATTATCATAAGGACCATCACTAAACTAAGTCGTGTCTCGCTACAGCTGCCTCGGACACCGTAAGCATGCCATGCTCTTGCCCCGTATAGCACTCACTCATTGGCCGAATATCGTCTCAGACCGTAGTCGCTTCAGAGACCTTCCTCCTGGCGATGGTCCTCAACCCCGACGTCCAAAAACGCGCTCAAGCAGAGATTGATCGCGTTGTGGGTTCAGAGCGACTTCCCGACTACACCGATCGCGCCCAGCTGCCGTATGTCTCCGCCGTCATGAAGGAGGTCCTGCGCTGGCACTCTCCCGGTCCTACCGGTACGTGTGTCTGAGCTTGCTCTCTTGCGCTTTCGCCCCCAGACGAGGAAACAACGAGGCTGACCAGATTCGTCGGCGTCGCTCAGGAGTCCCTCACAAGCTGACACAAGACGACGTGTATAGAGGGTATCACATGCCCGCCGGAGCGTTAGTTATGGGCAACGTCTGGTACGCTTCCGCGGTCGAATCAACGATATTCCCCAGCTGAATAGACACGTGAACCGTCTTCGCCACGCAGGGGATTGCTCCACGACCCCGAGATGTACCCAGAACCAATGGAGTTCCGGCCTGAGCGCTTCCTGCGCGACGGCGTCTTCGACTGCAGCACCAACGACCCTAGTCGCTACGCATTCGGGTTCGGCAGACGGTCAGTATCGCCTGCAATGTGCACACACATATCGCGTCCGCTCACGTGTTGCGTGTGCACCTAGCGCCTGTCCCGGAAAACTCTTCGCGGAGAATTCGATGTGGATGCTCATCGCCCAGTTCCTTGCGACCTTCACGGTCTCCCTTCCTGAGGGCGCCGATCCTCCTCCAATGGAGTGGACCTCTGAGGCGTTTTCGTGAGTATCCCTCCTTCGGAGGGCTAAGTCGAGCCCTAGGCCCGCGCTCGTTCACGACTACTGACCTCACACTTGTATAGACGACCTCTTCCATTCAAGTGCGTCATTCGCCCGAGGTCGCAGGCCGCTGTCGACCTCATCGAGGGCGCAGTGGCTTCCCGGGATTGACGACGCTCGCGCACCCGTGCTCTTCAACACTGGGTTCATAATTGATGGACAAGTATACCCCGAGGATGACTTGTACCATCAACCGTGTATAGGATTTGAGGCGAACTTTGACAAGGCTGATACCAGACTAGCTCTCCATTTCTACCTTTGGGTCATGTAGTATGATCCTCCAGCTATTGACCATCTATGTATATCAATCTGACGTCAACTAATTTGGAGTAGACTACTCGCCCCTCTTCTCTGCTACGACACACGCGACCACATTGAGTCCGCCGTCAATCCGCAACCCCGCTTCCACTCGCTCCAGCATCGCGACCATCTCCGACTCTGTGGTGATCATACCACCGTCTGCAGCACACAACTCGCCCTCCGCGAAGAGAGCCGCAGCGAGATATCTGAACAGGAACATGAGGTTCTCCACGGAGAACTCCTCGTACTCCTCAAGATTGCCATTGTCTATGTTGGACGTGTGCCAGGTACGGCAGAGTCTCCCGACAGGAGCGTTCGCACGTTTATAATCGACGACGTGGAGGCCAGCTGAGGATATCATCGATGGGAGTCGGAAGGATAGGCTGCAGTGCCGTTGTTAATCCGTCATACAGCTTACTTTGTCCCTGAAGGCTCGGGGACTCGACTCACTCGGGAACACGACCATTCTTCAAGACGTACTTCGCGAGTATCCTGTGCGCATCGCCGACCCATCCAGGTGCACTGAGAGAGCGTGCGATGTCATGCGAGGTTGCGTTTGGAGCAGGAGGCGGGAAATGGTTGTTGTAGACGAAAGCGTCCACATCGTCGAGCAGCAAGATCCCGCCGACATCTGTCAACAAGTCAGCTCACAGATGAAGATCATCCAGTGCACGATCACCGACGTACTCAGAGCATCTGCGCAGTGCCGCAGGGCGCTCTCCCAGCCGTGTTTCGTCAAGCTCAGGAGAAGGAGGCTGATGTGGATGAGGTCGAACTTCCCGAGGAGTGCGAGCGGGAACGGCGTCGTGATGTCATGCTGGAACGTCTCGATCCCGAGCTCGTCTAACGAGCCTCTCTCTGGGAAGAAGTTCGGGTCAATGTCGCATGCAGAGATGCGGAGCGAATCCTGCTGCTGAGCATCCGTCCCGAGGCGGGCGCGCACCCTGGCGTCACGAGCGAGATCGACGGCCCAGACGCACGTTCCGGCGGCGACGTCGAGCACGGTGTGGATCCGTGAAATGTCGATCGATGCGGGTAACGCGGACGTCCAGCCATAGACCACCTTCTTGTAGTCATACTGCCTCGAGAGCCTACAGAGAGCATGCACTGGTCGATGTCTCGACCCGGACATAAAGGCAGACCAAGTACTCACCTCTGCTTCTCCAGGTCTGTGGCCGATATCAGGTACCAGGATGCCGGCTCACAGTCGGGCGGGTTGCTTGATGCCTGCATGATTATATGACGTCCAATGCAAGAGTGTTTGGACACTTCTAAGCAGAGGGAGAGGCTCTGGCTGGAGGCTCGCGCTGAGGCGAGGTTTGGCTGAATGGCAGTGCGGCATGGGTGGCACCATCTCCGGCTACTTATATGCCTGGGGTCTTGTCGCTTCTTCACTGCGAAGACACTCGATCATTCATAGAGCATGCTGTATTGAGACCAATAAGCATCCTTCCGGCTGGTCTATAATGATTCCCTGAGATGGGGTGAGGTTGCTTCGGCGGCGGCGTGCGAGTGTTGTACGGCGCGCCACTATGCCAATTGCATGAGAGGCCCGAGCTTTCCTAGTGGTGTGAGCTTCTGTCAGATCTCAATATGTGATACCAGCTGGCAGAGACAGCCATACCGTTAGTTGTAGTAATAGTGACTGTACTGGTGTACCGTCAGAGACCATCATGTGCGGACGGGCAAAATGGTGGAGTCAAGCTCCGACTCAGACTCCGATGAGTTAGGTTCCGAAGACCGCCCAAGATCTGAGTACTGAATCTGAATGACTTCGCTGTGATGATTGGAGACTCGGTGTGCGTACTTACACGGTTACTGGTAACTGCATGTATCTCTATCCTCTCGCCTGCACCTCATGGAACCATCCGGTTACTTGCCACTCTTGTCGACACGCCGTCCGAAGCGGGTCACATTCTCAGGAGGGGGCGAAGACGGCTGTCAGCGAGCTGTACTACGTGCGATCTGCTCAACGAGATGTACTTGGAGCTAAGTCTTTGTCTGATCTCCTGCACCCGGGCCCCCTGCACTCTTACTTCATTTGTCCCTCCTAATCCAGGTTATACGTTGTATGCATTGGCAGCTCATAGGAAGCTTGCGCTGTTACAGGCGCGTACTACCGGCCACCCTTGGGCCACCCGGTCTCCATTGTCAATTGATATCCTGGCAGGCAACCGTGAGATGGAACGGATACCTGTGTGCATAATTCGCTGGCTCTACGGATGATGTCTGATCATGCTATTTTGGGCTCAGGAATCCTGGGACAACAAGCTCGTATGCAAGGAAACATTGCATGATATTCTGCCAAACGTAGAATGTGTATTCCTCCATGTCAAACTGAGCTCCAAACGCCAATGCGTCAATAAGAATGACTACAGTGACGACAATATCACAACACAACACAGGTCAGAACCATGTACTTCTATAATCCTTTTTGTGCTGCGACCGCACATCAGCCGTGCTTGACCGAGTCAATCTTTTGGCAGGGTATGTCACGCTCGTCCTCGCGTCCAGCGCTAGCCACTCACAACGCAGCACCAGCTCCTCTAGCAATAGCGTGCGCCGCCGTCGCCGCCTGAAATCATCCGCCTCCTCCCACGAGTCTGAAGTTCGCCGAGCCCAAGTCGGGGCGGACATCATGCTCCAGTGTCTAAATCCGCTCGACGAAGACGGCGCGTAATCGGATTCCGGAGAGTCGGAATAGGTTACTATCGTGAGGTCGGAGGACTCTGCCGTGCAATCATACGGGAACGGTGGCGGCGCCGGCGGTGATCTTGTGGGATACCACAAACTCGTGTCCCTGGCGCCGTCACTGTAAACGGCTGCCAGTGTGCAGAAACGGGAGTGCACGACATCGTTTGGACGCCCGAGCTCTGCCCTACACGGCGACGGCTGTGGCGAAGAATGGCGAGGGCGATGGAGGATTTCTGACAGGCGGCGGCGGCGTGTATGTGCATCCCCCTCCGCTGCGCTCAGAGTCAGCTGTGTCGACTTGGGTGCGACCGGCCGACTCGGATGGTCCTCAGCATTCCAGCCGTCTGCCAGTGGCTGCTTTGCCACGGCCGTGCGTCCGCCATAACAAGCGTCCGAGAAGTCGTCCGAGTCGGTCACGCATGTGTGGGCTGCGGGAAAGAAAGGGCTTGGAGTGCGTGGTGGCGAGTCCTCGCACGAGGCGAGATAGGAAGATAGCGAGTATACGCTAGGCGAGCTGTCGATGCAGGACATGAGGTGTGAGCGTGTTTGAGAGGCGTGCCAGTGGTGCTGTGAGAGTCGCCTCGAGGCTCTTATGAGCTGTTGTTGAGCGTGAATACGAACAATTGTTGCGAAGGGCAAAGTGCCGTGTTAGCATGGAAACCTGATTCACAAATGGTTGTAGTAGAACAATGTGTTGCTCCTGTCTTTCCGACTCTCTGTAGGCTTTGAGTCTGACACAATTAGTTTGGCACTTGGCCTTCTTGTCGTCACAAGAGTGTCATTCATCCCATCGTTTATGTAGACCTGGTAAATCCTATAGAGCATATCCGAGTCATCTACGCCGTGAGAGTACCAACAATACTCTCACCCTTAGTTACTACGAGAATCTACCTCTACTCCCGTCACGACTGATTACATGGCAGAGCTACCAATGTAGCACATGAATGGAGGAGGTGATGGTGGGTAGATTCAACCGCAGCACTTGCACTGGGTGAAGTTCGCGCACCAAGTCTTGAGCGCCAAATGCTCGGACTTTGCCAGCACAGCCCCTCCATCGCAGCTGGCAAGTTTGAACCTTAACGAGCACTTAAAGTTACTACCACCACGATGTTCAGCATCATCCGCGCGACGATTACTCCCCATATCCATCATGCCCGACCAGGACCTCTCACAAAGAGATTATCTCTGCCTCGCATGATGTCCGCCGCAGCGTCGTCACCAGCTCGCCATAAGTTCATCGTATACGCACCCGATATGACTGACGACGGGGCATTCCAGCGTCGTCTGAACGTCAGGTCCTCGCATCTGGACAAAGCTCGAGGACACGTCGCTGAAGGCACTATCAGTACGTGCTATACTACTCCAGATCGCTCGCTGACTCCAGCTGATGACTCACAGAGCTCGCGGGCGCAATGCTCACGCCTGAGTCCATCGCGTCGCCTGCGGCCGAGAAGAAGATGGTCGGCTCAGTGTTCATATGCGAGGCTGAGACCCTGAAGAGTGTGCGTCACCTGATGGAGAGCGACATCTACTACACAAGCGGAGTGGTATGTGTGCTTGGCGACCGTGTCGGCTCCCGTGCTGTGCTGACTGGACGTGTGCAGTGGGACAAGGAGAAGCTCGTCATTTTGCCGCTAGCGCTCGCAACTGCTCTTCACTAAGTACTGCTGCTATGATGACTTTCCATGTGGTCCGATTACGGATCAGAGGGCCTCAAGTCGGACTTGCCCAGCATGGTGGAGCCTCGCTCTGAATGGTGTCCCTGGCATCGCGTTTTGTTACCTTTGGCGGGCTCGAGAACTGATCAAATCGAATTTCGCAACATGGGTGCATGACCCAGCGCCAGCAGCACAGAGAATTGGGAAAAAGGTGAGACGGGGTACTTTAACTCTAGGCGACATTTTCAGGCATCAAGGATATCTTTATCATCAATCCATAACTATCGTTCACTCATTCAAAGCACAATGCAGCGATGACAAGGACACGTCCTAACTGGAGGCCGCCTAGGCGCGTTCACCGCGGCTGATTGTGGAGTGCGCGTCGCGCGAGGCACCCGGAGTCTGCGTCACGGTTGGAACAGTAGACCATGTCCGTCTGCGTGATCATGGTGAACGCCTGGCGGGTCACGGTCGTCGTCGTCGAGATCACCGTCGAAATGAAGGAGATGCGGGCGCCGGTCGCGACCGGGGTTGTGGACGAGTGGATGGTGATCGTGGTTGTGACCGGCTCGCCGGTAACCGTCGAAGTGACAATGGCGGGCGTTGGTGGTCGCGGCGTCCGCACTACGCGGATGGATACGTGAGTAGCGGTCCTCCGTTAGAAAAGCATGCGCTGACCACTGGCACTGACACCGGACGCTGTGACCGCGAGTGCGGCAATAACGGCGACCTTGACGTTGAAGAACATCATGGGTCAAGAGCTATAAAGTCTCTAGTGGGGTTGGAGTTTCAGAATGCTGAGAGAAAAACAAGCCGCAGGTGTCAACTATCTATCTCTCAATACCCTCTTCGGTGCGCCGTAACGTTCGTACTTGTGCGCTGACTCTCATCATCATCAGAGTCACCTCCCTTCCCGAGTCGCTCTCAAAGGAAGACCTCGGTGTGCGGCTGATAATCAATCCGAGTGCCATGAATAGACTCGAAGTGTACAGCGATTGACGTTCCCGATAGCTGGATTCGCTCTCGTGAGCAATCCTGTCGACCACGTTGGCCCGGACCAGAATCTCCGCGACACGTCCGCTGTCCCTCGACCCCGCGCCAATAGCATTCAGCCATTCTAGTGGAACTCACGGAATTATTTCCGAAAATGGCTGAGATCGGTCCTGTTGGCGATCAGTGTCAGCTAAACTTCTGCACGAAGACCTACATATTCATTGTGAGTGACGGAGGTCCGGTTTCGCACTCATTGCATGCAATGGAGTCCAAGCACAACTTGGTTAGCACCAAAGCCACTGCTTTCATGCGCGACAATCTGCGCAAAGTGACCGTTATTCAAGGGCCAAACGGTACCCTGTCAACCGTCACCGATGGCCTGTCATTTCCGACCTCACCCGCCGGGGTCATCTACACCGGACAAGGGCAAGGCGACTTAAATCCATGAGTTGGTGCATACACATACAAGCGCGCAGAATCGGGCAACGCAGCGGCAGGGTCCGGTAGTAACGTAGCTGCAGGATCTGGAAGTGATACAGCCGCAGGGTCTGACAACAACGCAGCCGACGACGTCGACGATGACACGGCCACCACCGTCATCACCACCGTCCCGGGGCCGACTGTAGTGACAGCGACGACTACGACCATCACCCGCCCGGCGTCGACGAGCAGGGTCACTTCGGTCGTGACCACGACACGCACATCTACGCTCACCGCGACGACTACGTTGACGGTCACGCGTACGAGCACTGTGTACAGCACTGTGGGTCAGACGACGGTCATCTTGAGTGGCCGCTCGTTGCCCACGGATGTTCGAAGGCTTTCATCCTTGCACTAGCGGATACTGCCTGCTCGGACGTACCAATAGTTGTTAGTCAGTTATTTTGCGCTGTGATAACCATAGTCTCTGCTGCACTTATTGCTATCATGCTTGGAGCAGACGGTTGCTCTGCAGAATCGCCTTGAGTGTACCGACATTAGTGCTGTCGTCAACATCTACAGGTGTTCCCACTAGGATCTCTTGATCATATCCTGCCATTTGGAGTGGCTTCCAACAACGTGCAGGTATGAATAGATTCTCGATGTTCATTGTCGGGCCAGTAAAGCACGTCACCTGTTCATTCGTAGTCGTACCTGAGCGCGCACCGCGGATTTGGCTACTGCGAGCACCTGGGAATCACGCCAGACGGGTCTGTATGAAGAGTAGTGAGGGGGATGAACGGCGAGACGTCGAACTCATACATAGTCCTGCGATACTATGACTTTCGCCGAGCCATACGAGTGACCAAAGTGCCGATGGGTTGTATCAGCGTTCGCGAGAATGCCGGGGATAGATAGAGCGAGAGACCGATACGGACGGGAAGAAGAGCCTGATTACACGTCCGTAAGATGCATTGTGACGCACTGGCCAGAAGGACAGGAAACTCTGTGGATACAACATACCTTCGTCAGCGCATACGCAACCACAACATTCGCTACATCCCCCGCAATCTTCCCCGACACCAACACGGACTCCTGCCCATGCGTGGACTGCTCTTCTGGAGAAAGAGCGACGGCTCTGCTCCCCTTCTCAAAGCCAAACCACCCGTATCGCCTCCCGACGCGTTCCGCTCGTGCCTCTCCCTCTACCATCCACTCCCTGAATCGCTCACCCATCCAGCTGTCCCGAACCTGCGCGGTGATTCCCGTCGAGGCTGACTCCGCTCCAGGACGCGGTGCAAGAGCTCCGACGATGCCCTCTCCGACGCCGAGCGCGCGAGCACCGAAGAAGAAGCCGGCCACCGGCACTATCGCTGTTAGTTCATGGAGGATAGCGAACGAGACGACAAGCGAGGGTAGGGGGGTGCGAGTGCGCTGCGAGATGGCAGCGAGGGCTTGTCTGTACGGGGCGAGCTTGGAGTTGGTCGGCGGGACTGCGGTCATGGAAGCGGCTTCATCAGAGTCAAAAGCAAAGTGTGGGAGGCTGGGAGCTACTTATGTAGAGGGGGAGAGGCGAAGAGCAGATACATAAGACGAGCCAGACGAGCCGAACCAACTCCGCAAGCGATCGGTGTGATTTGAACCAACTGTGCCAGCGGGCGGCTACACCCTGCTAGTACTTCGGTCATGACCATCAATCTCTTTCGCCCAGCTGTTTTTCGCCCTGAGGCTGAATAACGCAAATCCCTTGTGGATATTGATCGAACCACAGCGCACCATCCTAGTCCTCCCACATCTATTTGACGACAAGTAGCTTCGAATTCAAACTACGGACTCGCTCACACCCAAAGATCTCCGAGTAACTGACGACCCCATACGGTTACTTGGCTACCCTTGGTGCAATACGTATTACGCAGGCGCGTTCATATTCGTTGGGGCGACCACTTCCTCTCCAGACTCTCCTGGCCCCTCAAATCATATCTCATACCCCCAGACGACATCGGACCAGTAGCATTGTTTGGGCTTACTCGCTCGCTTCTCTGGGGTTATTGTTCCTGCAGCTCTCTACTCTTTGACTTGCGCTGCTCGGAGTATCAAAAGTGGGAAACCCAGCACACCACCTGGACCCAAGCCCTTGCCTCTTCTCGGCAGTGTTCTGGCTCTATCACGAAAGAAGCCTTGGGAAACGTTCTCTGCGCTCTACAGGGAATACATAGTACGTTCTCTTGCCAAACATCCTCAATAGACCAATTAAGAGGTCACCGCAAGGGGACGTCGTCTATCTGCAAGTTTTCGGTCATCCAATCATCATGCTTAGCTCTGTCGAGGCAGTCAACGACACATTCGAAGGCCGTTCCAGTATCTACTCCGACAGGCCCTTTCTGCAACTCATGAATCTGTGAGTAGCGATATATCTACACTCCTCTCGTCTTGCGTTAGGAACCTGCCTTTCCCAGCATTGGCCACGATCAATGGTACTGTGCTTGCATGCCATTCGACAAACGCTACCGTACGCTTCGCCGCGCGTTTCTCGACAAGTACAGCACTCCCACTGCCATGCGTTCGTTCTACGATTCCCAGGGAGCGGTCGGGATCAAGTTCCTCAGCAGCGTCCTCCGCGACCCAGACGGCGTCTTCCATCACTTAGGACTGTATGTATCACGCCATGATTATCTATTGTTATGGCAGTCCTCACTAAGCTTCTTACGCAGGCGCGCAAGCAGACTTATCCTTGACGTTACCTACGGCATTGAAGCCGAGTCGAACCAGGATCCGTTCGTGAAGACCGCAGACGCTGTAATGGCCGCCACATCTTCCGCCCCTTCTCCTGCGATGTGGCTCTACAACCCTACGACTTTCCGTGAGTGTTCTACGACCATCTCCTGAGCAGCTTCTCGCTCACTCTCGGAACGCCTCGGCTTCCCCAGTGAAGTATCTCTGAACTGGCTGGGTGGCTCCACGATGTCAAGATGGAGAGCCGATTGCAATGCCTTGCGATACGACCCTTACGCACAGGTCCAGAACGTGTTGGTAGGTCTTACACCGAGTGTCCCGGTGATGTTCTTCACTCACGATGGGGCGACAGGCACAAGGATTGGCACGTCCCTCGTACGTTGCGTCGCTCATACAGGAGCTATCGCCACAGCCCGGATCAGACAAGGAGAGAGTCGTACGCGATATAGCTGTCGCTTACGGAGGTTTGTTCTCATCACTCATATACATGAAGACCATGACTAACAAATCTCAACGCATCTCGCGGTCACTGACCTCTGACACAGTGAGCATCCTCTAGTCTCGTATTGTGCAGGACTCAATGGCGCTATATTGGCTCAGACCGTAGTCAGTTCAGAGACCTTTCTTCCGTTGGTCCTCTACCCAAACGTCCAAACACGCGCTCAAGAAGAGATCGATCGCGTTGTGGGCTCAGAGCGACTTCCCGACAACGCTGACTACGCACAGTTGCCGTACGTCTCCGCCGTCATGAAGGAGGTCCGGCGCTGGCATTCTTTCGGACCTACCGGTACGTGTGTGCTTCAGCTTGTTTTTGAGCGCTTCTGCCCCGAGAAGAGGGAACACCAAGGCTAAATGAATCGTCGGCGCCGCTCAGGGCATGCTGACACAAGACGACCTGTACAGAGGGTATCATATGCCCGCTGGAGTCATAGTGATGGGCAACGTCTGGTAAGATACTGCCATCATGGACTCTGCGCTCGGGCTAACTAGAACACGGCCACCACCGCGCAGGGGATTGCTCCACGATCCTTGCAAGATTGACCCAAACCCAATGGAGTTCCGGCCTGAGCGCTTTCTGAGCGACAGCGTCTTCGATTGCAGTACTGATGACCCTAGTCACTACGCTTTTGGGTTCGACAGACGGTCAGTATCGTCTGCGATGTGCACATACATGCCGTGTTCGCTCACGTATGACACTGAGCGTCGCTCCCGGGAAACTCTTCGCGGAAGACTCGATGCCCAGTTCCTCGCCACCTTCATGATCTCCCTCCCTCAGAGCGCCGATCCTCCTCCAGCAGAGTTCACTTCTGAGGTGTTCTCGTGAGTATCCACCTTCTGGCGTTCGCGCCTACTAAATCCGCACAGCCGCTCATTGACCGCGCGCGCGTACAGGCGACTTCTTCCATTCAAGTGCGTTATCCGCCCCAGATCACAGGCGGTCGTCGACGTCATCGAGGGTGCTATGGCTTCTCGGAATTGAGGGACATTACCGCATCGTCTCTCCCGGCGCGCACAGATCTCTGCGAGTATGGTATCACGAGCCGTAAGTCTGCGCATATGTGCAAATCTGGAAATGAATCGTCGCTCATGTTAGCCTTCATTGTAGGGATCTTCGGTCTGATCACTTGTAGAACCCATTGGTCTATGCTACATATCCATGAAACGCCGATTGACAGAAGGAACGGCCTTCGGCGTCAAGAAGTGTTCACCGAGAGGATACGCATTTCCGCGGCTCAGAATCAGGACAGCGAAGGTCGTGTTGGCGAGCTTGATTCAGTGAACGTACGATGTAGGTCGTATCTGAGAACGATATTCTCATGGCGTGGTGCGACACTTTGATGCGGTGCGTTACAATTATACAGTCGCGAGATCTATAAGTATAGGTACTGCAAGCATTTCTAACCCATCACTATCGTCTTCTCGTTGCCTCCTTAGCCTCATGCTTCCACTCAACAGCCACGATCTTCTATCCAACCTCATACCACCGAGCGTCCCGTGGCTCTGTGTTCTGCTATCTCTGTTCTTTGCGCTCAATCGTTTCGTTCTCACATACTATTCCTCGAATACAAAGTGTCCTCCTGGACCCACGCCTTGGCCGCTGCTTGGCAACATCTTGATTCTCTTCCGCAAGAAGCCTTGGCAGGCGTTCACCGCACTCTACAGAGAATACGGTGCGTGACAATGCTGGCTGTTGATCATAGCCGAATTCAATTGTGTTCTCTGCAGGTGATGTGGTTTACCTCACTATGTTAGGAACCCCCGTCATCGTCCTCAACTCGGTCGAGGCGGTCAATGACTTGTTCGAAAGCCGGTCTGGCATCTACTCCGACCGGCCTGTACTCCCTCTCATGAGTCTGTGAGTTTCACTTCCCTACCATCATATCTCAACCCGATGGCAGGCAGGCACCCTACCTCATATACATTTCGGGCTGACGATCGGATGGATTCAGCATCGGGCACGACAAATGGAGCTTCCCCTTCATGCCATACGGGAAGCATTTTCGCTCCATGCGTCGCCCCTTTCTGGGGCAATACAGCTCCCCTGCATCTCTTCGGAGCTTCTACGACGCCCAACGAGGAGTTACAGTCAAGTTTCTCCGCAGCGTGCTGTACAACCCAGCGAATGTTGTCCGTCACATCCGACTGTACGCACCGATTTTAGTCAGCATCGTCACTCAGACTCACTGACATCGCGCCCGGAATTCTGTTGTTCTCAGTCGCGCCAGTCAGCTGATCTTGGACGTCACCTACGGGATTACAGTAGACTCTGATGATGACCCGTTCGTGCGTACCGCCGACGCCGTCATGGCTACGGCATCCCTCGCACTCTCTCCCGCGCTGTGGCTCATTAACCCAACCACGATATGTGAGTGTCGTGTTATAGCACTCCTCGTTCATGGCATTTTGCACTCAACGCTCCCACGACCCGCAGTGAAGTATCTCCCGGGGTGGTTCGGTGGCTCTGCAACGCTTCGCAGATGGAGAGCCGACTGTGATGCGTTGCGACATCTCCCTTACGCTCATGTCCAGCTCGCTCTGGTATGTCACGTCATTCGACAGCTGAAGGACCCGATGCTGACTGTCAATTGTACAGGCACAGGGGTTGGCGAAACCCTCGTACGTTGCGAATCTGATCGAAGAGATATCACCCAAACCTGGTTCTGAGGAAGAAACCATCATACGAGACACGGCTGCTACCGCTTATGGAGGTCCGTCTGTCTCATTCTCCTTAACATCGTACATGCTGCCTCCGATAACACGCACACTGTTGTACACGTATACGTACTAGCTGCCTCCGACACTGTGAGTCGCACTCACAGGTGAGGAGCAGAAGGCTCACATGCGACGTCCCCCAGATCGTCGTCAGCTCGGAGGTCTTCCTCCTGGCCATGGTGCGATATCCCCAGGTACAGGAACGCGCCCAGGAGGAGCTCGATCGCGTCGTGGGCACTCACCGTCTGCCCGACTACGTCGACAAAGGCCAGCTGCCATACATCTCTGCTATCGTAAAGGAGGTTCTGCGCTGGCACCCTCCTGGACCAACCGGTAGCTGTCTTCCATCTTCTATAGCTCTAACGAGGTGCTGTGCCAAGTGTGGCATCGCTCACTGAATCCATTGCTCCTGCGCAGGAGTCCCGCACAGGCTCACACAAGATGATGTCTATAGAGGGTATCATATGCCCGCGGGGGCCATGGTCGTTGGCAACATCTGGTGCGCTGACCGCGTCTTGCTGCTACTAGTGCCACGGTACGTGTGCTGACATGCATCGCCCAACCATTACAGGGGGCTCCTCCACGACCCGAAGATGTATCCGGACCCGATGGAGTTTAGGCCGGAACGGTTCCTCCGCAACGGTATCTTCGACTGCAGCACAAACGATCCGAGCCGGTACGCGTTCGGATTCGGAAGACGGTGAGTGGATCGGCGTAAATGTCAAACGTCGACTGATGTAGAATGTGCGCGGACGCGCAGAATGTGTCCCGGGAAGATGTTCGCGGAGGACTCGATCTGGCTGTTCGTCGCGCAGTTTCTTGCGGTCTTCACGGTCGTCCACCCCGAGGGCACCGCCCCTCCCCCAGCAGAGTTTGCATCGGAGGCGTTCTCGTGAGTGTCTCACTCGACTCCGGCCGAGCATCACCTGACTCTACTCATACGTATATGTGTATAGGCGGCCTCTGCCGTTCAAGTGCGACATCCGCCCAAGATCGCAGGTGGCGATTGAGCTTGTCGAGGGTGCCGTAGCGGCTCGAGACTAACAGTCTTTATCCCTTCAGATTCAGTCGAGATCTTGGAGTACGTGTACTACTATCATCCCCGCGCTATCGTCCAGTCCATGTTCCGTGGTCCACAATCGCATATATATGTCGGTCTGACTGTGATTGCTGAGGATGTTGAGTGGTTGAGAGAGAATGGGAGGATCAAGAGGCACACATCTTGGCTCGGCGCTTGCCAGCCTCTCTTTCTGCGTTCTTCCTAACACACATCCACGTCCTTAACTGAAAGATACGATACTTCGTCTCTCTGATTACAATGCCCTTAGAAGATGAAAGCCCTGGTTGGAGATGTGATTGTGATCGAGCCATCTACACATACGACTATGTTCAAGTTCCAGGAACCAGTTACTAGCCTATCTACATACTCCGGATCATCCCTGAGGATGCCCCGACGTTTGTCGAAGGCTCCCTGATAATGGACACCGGAAACCATCGGGAGCTTTGTCCCGAATGTTCGACGATGGACATGCTCAGGACATCTCGGATCAATCTGCTGCTGACAGTTGTCTCTGTGTAAGAACAAATGGGCATCATATGGGCAAGGTCAGGCGCGCTAGAACGAAAGGTGGAAGACACGACTGATTGCGACCACTCACGCAAGACGGATCAGAGATGTACTGCGTCACGCAGAGAATGATGTATCAGAAAGTCAGAAGATCGATGACTTTGTGGACCGTACTCACAAGGTGACGACTCGCATTGTCACCTGCTCGTAAAATGCCCTCCCGCCCGTTCTTGGTGTTCACGCACATTGGCAGTAGGTGCTAGCGTATAGCATCTACTGACGTATGCCCCTCACCGCGGTCGCGCTAACGAATGAACGATGAACAGCGCGAGACCGCGGCTACCAGCGGCATCTGAGGCAGGACCAGATGCCGCTGCCGAGTGGTTCTCGACTGTAGAACGAGTAGGCGGAGAGCAGTCAGCTCTGCGCGTGGACGGAGCAATGTAGAAGACGGAGACTCACATACGAGTCGTCAAAAAGAGTTATGGGTTTTCCTCGCCTGCACCCAGTGAAGGGGCGAGCGAGGTCCAGTGGGGGGTGCAGGACTGTCGCCTTACGCTATTTGTAGGCCTGGCAGTGGCATGCGTTCCCAGACGTTCGACACGATGCGCGCGGGAAGCTGCTGGAGAACGAGCGGGCTTGAACCTTGCGGTCTCGAGACGGTCGAGAAGGGGGAATCTGTATGCTGGAAGAAGATCACTGTGAGAGCAACTCCAGTCCACGAGGCACCAACTCTGCTGAGGCTCTTCACTGATTTTCCTGGGTATTGAAACGTGTCGAGATCAGACCTGCTGGTTCACATTAGGTAGGCCGAAGGCATGCAGCGATCACGTATGTCACAGGGACCGAAATCGATCCATTGCTGCTGTGGTACTACAGAACGTGACAGGTGATAAAGTGCAGCCTCACGGTTCCGCGAAGCCGGTTTTCTCCAGTGCAATGTCAAGCTGAGAGATCTGAGTAGCTATGAGCCGGGTGAACATCATATCAATGCACATCACTCACTTCTCACAGAGGACAACGATGGAGAGGAGATTGAGTCGAGCGACTCGAAAGGTTAGGTATACCCTGTCAAGGCCACGACGTAGCCAAGAAGAGTAAGTTCTCTGATGCCGAGCGGCGTGCGCTACCCATATCCACAATTCAGACAGTCAGCCGAGTCAGTCAGCTGGTCAAAGTCGAGACTCACAGAATGCTGGGATGACTGGTGCATCTCCAACCCCGACGGGGTACGCTACCCATATTCACGATGCAGCGAGTCAGTCGATACAGTCAGCTGGTCACAGTCGAGACTCACGAGACGTGGTGCATCCTGCTCGTGAGGTCCGCCCCGCCCTATGTGACCCCTGCGGCCTCCCACCCGAGCTGGGTCCTAGTCCAGGTACCAGCTCAGGCCCCTCACCGGAGTCGTGCGCGCGCACAGTTCCGGCTACTAGCAGCATAGAACGCTGCGTCTGAGCAGGTCACAACTGCTCATGGAAATATGAGCAGGACGGAATGGTAGAGCGAGACGTCACGAAGAACAACAAGTACTGACCAAGTTGAAGTCATCCGTTGGGCTGGGTTTCCTCTTCCCGTCCTCACTCAAGAGGAGGGAAGAGTCCGGTGAGAGAAGGGCATGAGTACGAGCTCGGCCTAAATACTGTCTGCCTCGTGTGTTACTGCTGGTATGCACACGGACCGTTATCGCAATGAGTCGGACCGTGACTCCGTGACTCCATCGCCGAAGCAAACTTCAGGCGGCAGTTAACACGCAGCTTCGAGCATCAGGTCCTTGCTCAAGTGGTTGAGCACACAGAGAATTATCATCACCCAGTCCTGTGGTCGAGTCGTTGCTTGCAATGGTAGTAGTACGCAGTGATGATGATGGTTGAGATCAACCAGTGGGTTCTAGGCGCCTTCAACGTGACCAGTCTGTGACACAGCTATAACATCGGCCCGAGCCTCCGACATCTCGTTCCGAGTCGACGCGTCACGCGCTGAAGAAAGCCTCATATCTTTCCTACTACTACAGTCGACTAAATGGACTCTGAAACCATTATAACCACAGACAATGTCAGGACTCAGCGATACCTCACCCGTTCAAGCCTCTTCTGAGTCTCCTTTTCTTGAGCTTCCCCTCTTGAAATTCTCACAGTAAACACCTTTGCATCAGCAGCGACCGGCTGCAGGTACTCTTGCAAGACTCTACACTTCAACCAGTCCATGGTGTGTCTCATATTGCGCTAGTGACGCTACACCACGCACTTATCATCTCTATGACTGTCCAAGGTACTGATAGGGTGGACGAATCAGGGAAACACCGCTTCCCCCACCAACCGCCCGCGCCCTCACTTGTCGACGCCCTAGGCTTCCGCCCGCCTTCTCCGTCTACTTCCTTGCCCCCCGTCCGTCCACCCGCCTCTTCCGGCCACCGTTCGCACCGGGCGCTCCCCACCAGATGGTCCTAGCGCCCTCGCGTAACCTCCCTGGTGCTCGTGCGTGTCCGCGCGCGTCGCTATTCGAAGATTCACCTGCTTCACGGAGTCTGCTCATAGGGACAATCAATCTTCCGCCTTAACAGTGTCGATGGCACAGACCATCGCGGCGAGCAGTTGGAAAGGTCCGGTGCCGGACAATCGCGGCTTGGGCGGGAAGATACTACGGGTTTGTCAAGTCTCCAGCGTTTCGCACCGCGGTGGCTGAACCTTGGTCCTAACAGAAGCCTCCGGCCATCAAGGGGCGCGCAGAAGTGTACGCAGTCCGTTTTAGCACGAACCTGCGGGTGTATCGTAGATGATTCCAAATTGATCCTTGTCAGCGTCAAGCTCAGCACCACATCCACCGTATTTGAATTTCTCGTGGGCTTCTCGACTGACATCGGATGGTTGTTGATAGATCCGAAGTTTTGAACGGAAGTGCGAAGAAACTCGGTCATCCGACATATAAATACGGACAGGTAGAGCGTACCTTCGTTTCCGCCACCCATCGTTCTAGTGTCGACGACCACAACAACCGATCTCGCGTTCAAGATCCTGTACGCCACTTGTATGACTTGTGAGGCATGCTCACTTAACGGAACGTGAGCACTCCGTCGTCATCAGAAGATGATACCATGCTGACGTGAACTTTGTCAAATGTCTAGGATGGGCGTGCTACTGCTGGGGGTGACCTTCTCAGGAATGTGCGTGCCATGACTTCTGACTTCTACATATTCTGCTATCAATCACTCAAAATCGTCGTTACGACCAGCTTATGTGGAGGTGATGGCACCGCCAGTCATTCTGAGGTTGGTGCTGATGTATTCAATGCGGACCTTCGTAGTCTCTTTGATGCAGACGGTCTATTACTTCGTACACTATCCTCAAGACCGTCGCATAATGAAGTATCTCGTAGGTCTTGATACCTTTTGTTTGTAAGCCGATGCTTATAGCGCAGCACAGGTGGCATCGGTATGTGTCATGGAGATCCTGCACCAGGTCGGTAACTCTGCCCGCACTTGTTCGAGATACATCGAACGCCTGCTTCTGAGAGCTCACGCCTCGCATATTTTGCACAGTATCTGATCTCGCACACAAGTACGTCCTTTGGGTGATTCGTATTCTCTATCCTGCTCATAGTGCATCGTACTATCAGTATACAAATATCTTGTTGCAGACCACGGCGACATGACGGCTCTGAACCAGATCGATAGGTGAGCATCTCGTCCCCCATCTGTCTCGACCATATGTTCACATCACTGAAAGGCGAACTGTAGATCACTGGTGGTGCAAGTGTTCCTCGAGGTCAGTTGCGTTTCCAAGATCCGTACGTCGGAAACGTCACAACGTGATTCTACAGGCAGTCACTGCGCTCTGCGTTCAGAGGTATGGTCATCGGCGAGTGAGTACATGTATGCGATGTTTACGCTGATTCGCGACCACAGCTTCTTTGTCTTTCGTATATGGCGCTGTAGGCAATAGTAGTCTGCTGCATCTTTCCCGGCACGCTCTGACACTGATCTATAGTAAGTGAGAAGAAGCTGATACTCGTCGTACCTATAGTGAGTCCCATATCACTTCCACTGGTCGTGATAACAACTTGACCTCAGCACTCAAACATCACAGGCTTCACTCATTGCCGCGAACTTTGGTATGCTTTTGTTTCCTGACGCTACTCACCTCTGAATCACCACTCACCAACTTATCCAGGTGTTGCTACAGGTCCGTCCTAGCTCCGTCCACGATATACGACAGTGCTCACGCAGGATCATGCAGCCTACGCAGTGAGGGGGTAGGTCTAAGAGGCAGATTTAATCAGGCGATCGTCCGCTCACCCTCTCGTAGCCTACGCCTCAAACTGTTCACTGAACTTGCCGAGCTCGAGGTATGTGTTACATCATCCGTGTTTGCACACGTTCCTTATCGGGAGACGACGAACAGGCACTGGCGTTTTCGATGAATGGGTTCGCGGCTGCCGCGGATGTCGCCATCGCTGCGACGATGTGTATCATTCTGCACAGTTCGAAGACCGAATTTCAGAGCTCAACGCTCGTCATCAATAGATTGGTGTGTCATCCACGACGTCTCAATACTAAGACGTCGACTAGCTGATGTGCTTCCATATAACGTGGATACTTAGATGTTGTTCTCGGTCAGAACAGGATTACTGACAAGGTAACGCGCCTTATGCTGCACATCCCGCCTCGAACGCACGCTCATTCCCGTCCCTTCCCACTTTTCCAGTGCATGCGCGTGCCTCTCGCTCGTGACCAACCTCACGCTCGGGCACTCGTTCGTTTACATTTGCTTCTTCGTACTCATCGGCCGCTGTGAGTACGCCCGTCTCATCATCCATCCTTTACCAGCAAAAACGCTCACGATCGCACACAGTATACGCCAACTCGCTCTTTTCAACGCTCAATGCCCGACAAAGGCTGCGCAGACAGCTCCACGGGTCCGTCAGCGATCTCTCCACCATCGCACTACAGGACATGCCGCCTGGCCCTGTGGACGCGTGAACGCCTGTACGCGACGTTGGGTGAGCTTCAAATCGACGGAGCTCGCCTTCCGAGGACACGAGTAGGATCAGTAGTCAATCAAAGCGATAAAAACCAGGACTCCGACGGGGCATTCCGTAGCTGGCAGCGGTCTTTGTAGAGTCTCCGGCGATTCGGGGCGATCACTGATTACACGCAAGGCGACACGGCGAGAGTATGAGCTTCGTTGGTATGGTAGTCGCCGGTTCTTTATGATACCAGCCGATCGGTGTTGCAATTGTGAGTAACAGCGGTGGCGGGGTGCGGGGTGCGGGTTGAGACTCGTACTTCTGGGTACGAGACCGAACGACTAGCATGCGTCGATGAGCCCTTCAAGTGGGGTGGCCCATGAGCGCCTGTCCGGTCCGTCGGCCCGCAAGCCTCTCCCTGCAAAACGCCCATGCGACCGTGATTGTTTCCGGTGCACCATCATGACGACTTGCAGTTGCGAGTACGACGGCTACGCAGCTCAAGCTATCTTTTGAGCCTCAGATCAGGCCGTATACCTTGAGACTACTCATGCTCTTGAGGTGACCGGTGAGTGCTCGAGCGTGGCCCTCGGGCGACCAGTAGTAATGTTCCGAGGCCAAGTCATAAGAGCTCACCAGTCGCGTCTTCAGACATTGAACAGGCCAGTCAACGCCAAACGTATCAGTAAACCTCTATCAACATCTTGCACAGAGGCTGCTTGCCGTCGACTCATACTCGGACATCAGAACATGCCATTCAAGAGGCCAGCACCCACACCGTCTAGTAGCTCAGAATCCCCATCTCGTACACCTCCACCAAAACAGATTAAGACTTCGCCGCCGGAAGCGCTCCAAAACGTGAGCACCTACATTGTGCAAGCAAAACTTGATGCCTCCGCCCTTTCCGAACTGTTCGGCCTCGCCGAGCGCCATACCAAAAGCGTTTGCAAGAATGCTCAGGACGCCGACGTCATCATCACGGCGGTCTCCATGCGTCGACGCCTTGAGAGGCATGTCCCCTGGGAGATTGCGGTTAGTCAGTCAAAGTGTACACTGTCGGGCTTCTGAGTGTTGAGATCATGCTGACATGTTGGTGAAGGCAACGAAAGCTGTCGTAACACCTCAATGGCTCCGCGATTCCGTCGACCGAGGCAAACCGGTTCCATGCGAAGACTACGTCGCTATATCAGACCTCCGTACGACAACCATTGAACACTGCCCGGACTGCAACTGCGGTCCTTGTGCATGCTCCGACGCCTCGGTCACTCCATTGGGGACACCTCAGCTCGCGCATGCTCACCTCCCGTCACCGCCTGCATCTCCACAAGTTTCTGCTACAAGCAGAGCGACAGAATCCTGTGTAGATGTACCGAAGAACCTCCTACCTCCTGATCCTCCGATCCCAACGAACCTGAACAAATTGGAGCACTCCTCCCGCTACGCCTGTCAGCGCGCGTCTCCGCTCGTCTGTCCGAACCAGGCCCTTGTCCACGAGCTCAATATCATCAGACAAAGCCGTGCACTCGAAGGCGAAGACAGGAGCGCACTAAGCTACCAACGAGCAGCGGCAGTGATCAAAGGTGAGCTCTTTCCGCACGTCATTTTTCGTTTCCTGATGACTCGGAATGCGCTATCTGTTAGCGTACCCGCATGAGATACGATCCCTCAGGCAGATCTCGAAGCTTCCATACATTGGAGCTAAGACTGCCGGCCTGGTGCGTGTCTGCATTCCACAAGAACAACGCTCTGCGGGACCAAACACTGTGTATTCACAGATCGAAGATTTCCTCGACACCGGGAAAATCACAGAAGCACGTACGTGCCCTCATGAACATCGTTGCTCGTGTTCTGATGAGCTTTAACTAGAGACCATCAAATCCTCTGAACGCTTCCAAACGCTCTCCCTCTTCAGCTCGATCTACGGCATCGGCCCATCCACCGCTCGACGGCTGTTTAACCTCGGCCTCCGCACCCTCGACGACCTCGAGATCTACTACGGAGTTGAGCGCGATGCAGCCGCGTCCTCCGACCAACCGGACCCGCAAGAAGACATTGTCGAAGTCGAAGAGAAGCCGCGCACTGCACCGTGGGCACGCGGAAAGCAGATGGGCGACGACTCGGAGGGACTGGGAGATAGCTGGATCCGGGTTGCGCTGGGCCTGCGCGAGGACTTGGCCAAGAAGATCCCCCGAGACGAGATGGAGGAGATGGGGAGAGTCGTCATGGCGGAGTTGGATGCATTGGAACCCGGATGCGTGTCGACGATTGTGGGAGGGTGAGTGTCTGTCGACCAGTCATTCTGTCGTCTTGTGTTGAGCTGTGCTGACGTGTATATGCGCGCAGATATCGTAGGGGAAAGCCGGAGAGCAACGACGTCGACATCGTCTTCACTCATCCGGAGGGGGAGAAGATCAAGGGCCTCTGCAAACGTTTCGTCAAGCGGCTGCATGAGCGCGGTATGGTCACACATGTCATGCGTGCGTACGCGGTATTTTCTTCCCACATGCGATAGCTGATCCAGCATCGGCCTGTATGCATGTTTGATCCTGTGTAGACATCTCCGGATTCCACGGCCATAATCCGCTGCGGACCCACCATTGGGACTCTCTTGAGAAGGCACTGACAGTCTTCTTTCTCCCGCCGTCGTCCCCGCTCCACACTGGCACGCGAAGAAGGCTCGACTTGATCTTCGCGCCGCCGGAAGTGTACTGGACTGCGGTCATCGGGTGGTAAGGTCCCGCTGTCATCTCAGGAAACCCGTCAGTGTCCTGATTGCGAATGCGAACGCCAGGACGGGCTCGATCATGTTCCAGCGCGATATCCGACAGTGGGCGAAGGAGAAGCATGGGATGAAGTTCGACAGCTCAGGAATGTGAGTCTTGTCACTCCGAATAGGCTCCTGGACGAACCCGAGTTCCTGAGGGATATGATAACTAGTACGCGAAGATACGACTCGAAGGAGTTCTACCCGAAGACGGAGAAGGAAGCGTTCGACCTCTTAGGACTCGAATGGGTCGACCCGATGTGGCGGAATGCCGACCTATAGCGTGCACGCCGCGACCTCAAAATTTGATCTGCTTGTATCCCTAGCTCCATTGTCTCTGCAGAATTGTTGTTGTATCACATATGTCGCTGAATGTGAGTGTCTTCTATTCCAAGCCGGTCGCTGTACTGATCGACCTTTTAGCTGCGCCGTCAACTTCTAGAACAGTTTCCGCCGCGCTCTATGTGAGTATAAGCGCTCCACCATTTCCAACGACTGACACCGTCTATTTCAGGTATACTACTTATACACGAACAATCGAAGATCATTGTGGTCCCAAACTTGACACTACTAGCTCCCAGATGGAGCGGGTTGCCCGTTCCCTGGGCTTCCTTGGGCTCTTAGAATGCTGACACAAGCACGGGCGCCTCCGGACCATGGCCCCTAAACGGCTGTGGCCGGCCGTTAAGCCTTTCCCCACAATGGAAGACCTGACTCTAATCAACGGTGTCGTATTTCAGATGCCGATACCAGCTGTTGAAAACAATCCAACCGCTACGCAATTGAGTAGCCGGGGTGTAGTCCCATAGCACTAGTACGTCGCTCCCCGCATTACTTTGTGGGTCGATTTTTGCACAGGATTCAATAATGTACGCCGAAGACAGACTTGACTATATCGCGGTGCTGGCAACCTCCCCGAGGAGTGCGGAGAGGCTCCAAGCTGAGGAAAAGCGTCGACGACACCCAGCTGTCAATTCTCCTAAAGCAGGACACAGCATTCGACGACGGCTGGCAACATCCGAGATGACAAGCTTGCCGACGCGTATCCCGAACGGCACAGCGGTCGTAACTAGCAAAAGCGCGAATGAGCAGAAGATCTAGAAGGGGGACCTGCTGTCAATCTCCGTCGACCTCGTCCCGATTGCCGAATGCGGGGGACCGAAGGACAGGTACGCTAAGAGTGGCACGTCCTAAAGCTGCTCGGCCGGAGCCCGCGGACAATGGCCTCTGCCGCGTCATGGTCATGGCCCACCGTGCGGTGCAGGGTACGATTAGATTGAGTGAGTGTCGAACTCCCACGCCCAACAGCTAGTGCTCCACCTCTTGTGTGCCGTCTTCTCCAGCTGTATTTGGAATTTGACCCGGCATTGGTGCCTAGAGCCTGCACAATGGCCCAGCACTACGACGCGGTCACGTTGTGCGTGCCCGAGGCTTCGGTGACGTGACGCGCCTGAGGCCAGCATAGAGCCTCGCTTTGCTTCGTCGCTCGCCTCCGCCAGAGGCGCAATATCTGCAGATCCAACGGACGTGCTTTCGCGTTTGGCCAGCCTCTACAAAGCCGTTTACCGCTCCCCTGCCGCGAGGGGAGTTGCCTCACGACAATGCAATGACCCAGGTATTTAAAGTCCCAGACTCTGTGCGACTTTGCTCTCAATCCACCTCACTTTTCTCCCCCTCCGTTTCCGCTCAGTTATCGAGGCCGTGGCCACGACGGTCCCCAGGTTAGCCGGGCAGTGTTGGTTCTCTCTGGACTTGCTGGTGAGTTAATCTTGGTGTTCTTTGACTGCCCTCGTCGCCGCACGTCGTTCGCTTCTGCGGTCTCCCTATACCGCGCATGGTTTTTGACCGTCACGTCTGACTTTGCTTTGCCTAGCGTCGCCAATCGTTCATCCGCTCCTAGCTACCCTGCCCTTTCAGACACACCCTCCCCGCTGCGACATGCGCGTACTCGACTTTATAAAGGAGCTCGAGATTCTGTACGGCGTCGATGCTTTACATCTTCCTCCGTTCACGTGTGACGGCCCCGTCAACGGCCCACCCAACCCCTACATCCTGTACCGAGCCGATCTTGCAAGGGGCAACAAGGGCGGTGACCAACCTGTGTTTTCGAAGACCTCCGGATCTGTTTGGAACGGCGACTCCGAGCTGCAGGTAGAATACGGACAGGTCGTCGACCTGTTCAAGCAGCGCACAGACCTATACGCCCTGTGGCAGGCGTTCAAGGTGTGGATGGGACAGAAACCTCGACGGAAGAGGGCCAAGGTGCGGCCGAGGCATGCGGAGGAGGCAGCGGCGAGCGGCATCTCAAAGAAGCGGTCGAGTGGCCGGAACAAGGAAACCCCTCTTCCCCCCTCCCTTTGTCTGGACCTCGACTGGAATGACATCTCTTCCTTCCTGGGAGACGCCCCGGTCCAACTCTTCGCATTCCCCGCTGAAGGAGCGTTGTCCTCCTTCGCTCAATCGAGTCAAGGTTTCCTTCCTGACATCCTCGCCACAGCAAGCGAGACCACACCCTACGGGACAATCGAGAGCGACAGCGACTCCTCGCTCCCTCAGATCCCACAACTCGTCGACCAGTGGCAACCGTTCGAAGCTCCCGCCTGGAACATGTTTGCGCTCTACCAGCAGGGCGCGCCTTACCTTCTCTCCGATGCTGATCCGTACCCTGACTCAGTCCCCTATGAGCCGATGGGCTTCACTGTTGGGGTCGGCGAGCCTGCGCAGTGGCAAGCTCCAGTTAACGACTACCCCTCGTACGAACTGCCAAACTACTACTCATACCCCAACTATTCTGGGCTGTGAGCAGAGCGCATCCCAGGCGCCTCCATACCGTGACCTCCTTTGCTCCGTTTGACTCGTCGTTCGTGGTGCGCTGCGGCTGCACACTCATACCCGTTATTACCTTCGCCGTTATCCATTTTGTCATTCCGTTCCTCGCCTCCCATCTATCCACGTTGCTAGTCTCCCTTATTCTCACCTTTCGTCCGTCAGATTCTTTATATCGTCCGCATCTCAGTTGTTATACCCTTCCGTGACGCTCCGTCGCTAACCTATCCCCGTTTTCTGGACTGTGTTCATGTGTTCAGTCTCGTTCACCATACCTTACACTTTGTACATTCTTCTTCTCAATTTTGCACCGTTATGTGGTCCCCGACCGTGAAGTTTCTGGCTTGGACGAAGTTGTGTCAGGAGTGAATTTCAAGGCGGATAAAGTGAGTAGCCATGCACAGGTTCGAACCTTCCTCCTCCACAAGGACGGCATTTGCCGGCTGACTAGTATTCGCCTCTGACGCTGGTGGCGCAGCTCTACCACACCCCTTCCTCCGATATCACTTACCACAGACGTCCATCTGTTGGTGAATGCAATCGTTACGGCACATTTGAACATATCATATAAGCTCCTTCTTGTCTTTTGTCAGGAACTCACCCTGTTCCACCATGACGACTCCTCATGTCAAGGACGACGCGAAGTTCGACGTCACGAAGATCTTGGCAGATTTGGGCGAGACTTGGTCGGAGTCGAACGAAGCGGTTAGACGTACTTTCACACAAAGATTGCGATGACTATGTTGACAAGAAGATGCTGCAGGCGCTGCTGGAACCTCTGATGCATGTTCAATCAGTCCCTGGCAAGGATATCCGACGACAAATGATCGAGGCCTTCAACACATGGTTGAACGTCCCCGATGACAAGCTGAAGGTGATCTCCCGCGTAGTTAGCATGCTTCACAATGCAAGCCTGCTGTATGTTGAACGGCGAGTCCCTCGGTCGGTGACTTGACATACGATGTTACAGCGTCGATGACATCGAAGACGACGCCCAGCTACGGCGAGGTATCCCTGGTATGTCCATTTATCAGACTCACTCGACAGTATACTGTGCTAATCGTCCTGCAGTTGCTCACAAGATCTACGGCATACCACAAACGATCAACTCAGCAAACTATGCATACTTCCTCGCGTACCAAGAGCTGTTCACGCTCCGCTCTGGAGTAGGGGTAGACGTTGACCCATTGGACGTTCAGAAACGTCTGATACCGTTCAAGGAGCTGGATAGAATCGTTACCGGTACGTGTTTCAACTCTTTCCGAAACCGCATCTGCGTTTAATTGAGACCACGATAGACGAGCTACTATCTCTACACCGAGGGCAAGGCCTCGAACTGCTATGGCGTGATTCGCTGCAGTGCCCCTCGCAGGAAGAATATATCGCTATGGTCAATAATAGTAAGTACTTTGTGCTACCACCTCCATGTTGATGACTAGACGCGACTACGCGCAGAGACCGGTGGTTTGTTCCGTGTAGGGATCAAGCTAATGATGGCGTGTTCTACCACCAACATCGACGTGTAAGTCTTCGCTAAGAATTCAGGGAAACAAACCTTGATTCTCAACCTAGCGACTTCGTCCCTCTTGTCAACCTATTCGGCGTATACTTCCAGATCCGAGACGACTACATGAATCTGCAGAGCACTGAGGTTCGTCACCATTATCTATCTATGCCTGAGCACGTACTCACATCGGATATTAGTACGCTTCCAACAAGGGTTTCGCTGAAGACTTGACGGAAGGAAAGTTCTCCTTCCCAGTCGTTCACGGTGTCCGCGCGGATACATCGAATCGGCAAATACTCAGTGCGTCCACGTTTGTCCTATATGCGTGTGACACCACACACCTTCCTCACCCGAGACTCCTTTCGTAGACGTTCTCCAGAAACGACCTACAACGCCGACGCTGAAAACGCACATCATCTCATACCTCCGCGACCGCACCAAGTCCTTCGACTACACTCTCGATGTCATGGACGATCTCGAAGCACAGATCGGGTCGGAAATCAGGAGGCTCGGTGGCAATCCAAAGCTGGAGAAGATCATGCAGGCCATGCATGTCGAGCGACCCGCGTAGTTCCTGCTGCCCTGATGTCACAAGATGCATGCCAAGTCCAATTCGATATACAACGACACGTTCCACCAACAGACAAGATACATTTACACATAGTCGCCTCTCAGACTGCCAATGCCATACAACTTGATCGACGACGACTCCGTCCAGACCGCCCGCGGTATTGGAGTGCATGTGATACGTCCTGGGGTAATTGATTTGAACATCTGCCCCTCTGGGGGCAACACATTCGTAAACCGATATAATTGCATTGCAGGATGCGATTATATCGCCCATTTACGACTGCGCAGACCAACTACCAGGTGAGTGCCGACATCACCGTCGGATGAAAGGTACTCACATGTCTCTGGTAAGAGTCTACAAGGTAAAGACCGACATGGGCGGACCCCAGTCTACACTGGGACATCGTGCCCGATCCTGTAGCCAGCCACAAGATGGAAGTCAGTATTGGATGAGGAGTACAATGAGATGAATCTACGCACAGGATTGCCTCTTGCGTCCTTCCGACTTATTCCGCCCGCGCTGACGCGGCCGTGATAATGAAGGATTGCGAGTGGTGAATGCATTGGAGAGATGGCATGCTCGACTGCTCACTTCCATATATATGTACTCCCGCCGACAGTCGCTTGCGAGGGGCTGGTGCTGCGGCGCGCTGTAGACCGCAGTGGTCACCCTCTGCAGCACAGAGAACCCTCCGTTCCTTGTCGTATACGCGTTCTTGGTTGCTGCAGCCACGATGTGTTGACTTCTGTCCGACCCGGTGACTGGAGGTCGCTGCGGCAGCCGTGAGAGTCTACGCAGTCCGATGTGTTGAGGTGAGCACCCGAGTTGGCGACAGAAACTGAGATATGAGACGTAGGTCGTGTGTTGCTTGGTATTGATACAGAATACAGATACATGCAAGTGTACAGCGAGCAAATATGACAAAACCCTGGCAAGGGGTACCCCCGAAATTAGAACGACAGAAGCCCCCGCCCCACCGCCCTAACAGCGCACCCGGGGCGAAAGCAAGCGCAGAACGCAAATAACAAAGTGGGGGACCGCAACCGCGTCGCAGCGCAGACATCCCGAGAGACGAGCGACGGCGGGTCACCAGACCCGCCCGGACTCGCGCTCAAACGTCGCCCACGCCGCGCGGGTGCAGTTATCGCACCTCTCGTGGATCAGACTCAACACCCTCCGGCACTCGCGAGGCATCTGCGGCCGTCGACCCGGATTCCCGAGTCCCCGAGAGGAGCGTGAAACCCGACGTTCCGGTTAGAACACCGAGCGGCGAGCACCGAGCACAAGCCCCGAGGGCAGGAACGAATGAAAAGAGAGACACGCCCGATCAGTACTCTGTTCTCGCGCGCGAAAAAAAGTGACGTCTGGCGCTCACCTTCGAGCAGGTGCATGTCCGCTGCCCTGGCCGGTGCTTGTGTGCGGCGCTGAGCGCGCAACCCGGGGAGCCGCAGTCCGTCTTGTTCCCGCTCTCGTAGAGCTTGACGTAGTGCTGAGGGCGCGCCCGCGAACGTCCGGTCAGATTCCGGGTGGAACGCGACGAAGGTAGAGGACGCACCTCACAGCCGCGGTGGTAGTTTCCGAAGCTGCCGTTGAATCCACCGGAGGCCGATCAGTTGGTGAGCACGAGGCCGCCGAAGCCATGACGCGTTGCTACTCACCACTCGATTTCGCACATTCTGTTGCTCGAAATGGAGGACGAGGGAGTAATGCGACTCGCTAGCGGAGAGAGAAACGGTTTGCTGTGCGGGAGTAAGCGCGGCAGCGGATGGACAGCGAGAGCGATGCGAGTGTAGAGAGCCGGAGCCGCTTGTCCGTTGAGGGGGCTCTTCGGTAGAGGACGACTGGTCTGAGCTGGGCAGGGCGACGAACAGGCCCTTAAGTACTCTCGCGATCGCGAATAAATGCCAGCACTTACACGCCAGCGCGCCCGCCATGCCTCCTCCGATCATGTCCGCGAACCGCAAACAGACGCAGACGGAGGGGCAGGCCTCAGGTGCCGCATCCGGGCTCTCGCGTTCTGTCTGCACCGTTCCGAACTCCCATTTCCGCCTCCGGCCCAACGCCTATCTTGGCAGAAGCAGAAGGGCGAGAAGGCCCACCCGCAATCGGCTGCGAGGGTCCTGAGCCACAGGCCGTCTGCAATTAATCACCCACGCGAGGTGGCTCCACTACTCACTGACTGTGGGTATCTGTTGGGCATCGAGTGCGTCGCGCTCGCAGAGCAGCCCCATCGCCCAGTTTGCGACGGAGCGAGGAACACGAGCCTGCGTCGTGTGATCAGCACGCCGTGTCTGCCCACTCAATCAGAGTTCGCCTTCCTTCTGATCCACCCCGTCGACGCGCCCGCCCAATGAGAGGCCCGCGTCTGCAAGTCTGTCATGATTCGCGGTGTGGCAGGATTCCTTTCGAGGCAAGCAAGCATTCAAGGCAAGCGGTACAGCGACTCGCTAGAGGTGGTGGCCGCGGAACGGCAGCTGAATGACCTTTGAACGCAACGAGCGATCGGAGCACGCACGCTCCGTACAGAGCGAGGTGCCCTTCATGTTCTCGAGGGTCCCAGAACTTTCAACTGCGCACGGGACGACCATGCTCACGGGCAGACCCTGAGCCTGAGCGCGGGTGGTTGCGATTTCCTTTCCCATGCGGGATGCGGCCTCGTTGCGGCCACACCGAATCGTACGCGCGCCTGCATTATCGGACCGAGTCTGCGGAGGATTGTACGTCCAGCCAGGAGCCCCGCACCGCACCTCCGCGATATCCATCGGCCCATTATGCGGCACCTATTCCGTCCGTCGCATCCGTTGCGGAGTCTCAGCGAAGCCCTCCGTTCCGGTGGCTGAAGCCGACCAGGTTGTGCGAGGGATGTATGGCGCGCTACGAACTCGGGTCTCGTGTTACGCGTCGGGAACAGGCTTGGATGTGGAACGGGGGTAGATCCCTCAGCGATTGGTGGCAGATCGAGGGAAACGGCTGTGTCCGTGTTTGCAGCGCAGCCAAGCTTCATGCAGGCTAGAAGGACGATCAGTGCAACGGTCTATGCAGTGCACGATGTCAGGGACGGACATACTCATACCCTTGACCTCACAGTGACGACGAGGGATAGTCATCTTGGGGGACTGAATCTGTTTGCAAGATGTGCCCCGTAACAGCGTCTGTCAGATAGAATGCCGAGCGTTTCGCGTTTGCCCAGGCTTGCGGCACGTCCGCAGGAATTAACCCAGGGGGCCATCGATACGGTGGTGCGTGCACTGTTGCGTCAGACCAGTGTCAGCGTCGACGTTTGCGCGCTCCGAGGGTGTCTGTGTCTGAGTATGGCCAATGTGTCAAAGCCAACCCAAGCCCCCCAGCTTGGCTCGCACAAAATGACCCAGCACGCGCACCTCGGGACTCTGGGCTAGACCACGAAGCCGGCTCGCTGTTACTTAGATCAATCAGCCTGAGAACAGCATGGGACGATGCCCTGCTGCGACTGCCCAATTCAGGAAGCCCCTTGCAAGATCAGACGAAGCGCATGGGAAGCCTGCGGCAGCTGCAACGCAAAAGCACAACTTTGGGCTCGTACGGGCCCCGCACGGCGCACGGCGCAGACCAAAGGGGTGCGCGAGCCACGGCACGCGTCCCGCGCTGCCGCCCCAAGGGACGCAGAAGTGCGGAGTTTACGTCCGCACGCCAGATCTAACTCCGAGGAAGCGCAAAATGAATGTCGACGACGACGGGGAGAAGCGCGATATTAGCATCATCCCGCGCCTCGACACTGGTGGGATTGTGGACGCCGGCAACTGCCTCGCACACCTGCGTGACGCGAGTACATACAATAGCGCTCGTGGTTCACCAGCCCGTTTGGCACAGTGCACAGTGCACACGACTGGTCGGCCATCTGAATGCACCTTCCACATGTCCGGTTGAACGTTCTCTCGACGCTGCACGACCATGACACTCGAAGGCAGCGAACGTGCGCTGCCAAAGCGGCCCAAAGTGATTCGAAGCGATGGGGTAAATAGTCATCAGGTCACCGCACCTCGCATCCACGGTGCACAGTCACGCGACCTCATCTTCACGGGGGTGATCTTGCGAGCGAACCACGACCATCCACGTCGTATCGGGCTGTTGCCCTCCGATGTCCGACCTCTCGCGGTCACGCAGAAAGGTCTAGATTCGCAAGGGACGGTCAAGACGCTTGACCGACACACCTCGCTGACCGAGAGTGGCAGCATGAGCACTGAGCAGGCGCCTCGACGCCGGATCCTGGCCGCACGGGACACCTCAAGCACGGTACGCGGTACCGTCATACCGTACTCGCCGGGAGGTTGCACGACAGCAAGGGCGAGAGGGCGTACGACTCCGATGAGGTGTGCGTTGAAGCAGGCAGACAGCTATGTGAGTACATAGACGTCGGACGTCGGACGTCGGATGGTAGCTGCAGGCGCGTCTCCCACACGCATCCATTATGTACTCTTTCACTGCTTCGAGTAGTCATAGAAGCCCTTCCCGCTCTTCTTGCCGTAGTACTGCGCGTCCACCATACGCTCAAGCAGCACGCTCGGGCGGTATTTCGAGTCGCCCGTGCCGTGGTATATCGTCTGCTGGATCGCGAGACACGTGTCGAGCCCGATGCTGCCGGTACCATACCGCCCGCAGCATCGCGCACAGCACGTAGTTTGGGTGTGGCGTGTAGAGACATTGCCATGTAAATGGCGCGCAGCGTCGGATTCGAAAACAGGTGACGGTGACGAGGAATTGACGGAACGGAGGGAAGGGACGCACGCAGGATCAGACGAGGCGGATTTGGAAAATTTCCCGCGACGTCGAGGAAGAGGAGTGGTTGCGGTTGAGTACGTGTATGTGCGCAGACAGCGGCGGTCGACCCGTCGGGAGATGGACCGTATACGCGAGATGGAGTGTCAGTATTAGGGTGCGAGCAGTGCGGGAGCCGGACACGACCCAAGAGCATGAGTGATAGACAGTTGTGGGAATGAGTGATGCAGTGCAAGCAGGAGTTGCGGAGGCAAAGGACGTACAAATCGGCTGCACAGACGATCGGTAGTCAGCATACGAACGGATACAGCATGCACGATCAAGTTCAAGATCTACAACGGGACGTACCGAGTTGCAAGGGGCCCATGGGATGGTTCATGCCCAGTTTAAGTGTCTTGTCGATGTCCTCTCGCGTCGCCACACCCTGTGCCACTCGATCAGCCACAGGACAATGGTGGAATCGCAGAGTCGAACGTACCCTCTCCAACATCATGATGGCCTAGGCCCATCCACATTTGGAATCGTAAGCATGGAGCGCACGCGATTTAGACTCGAATAGAGCAACAGACCTCATTGATGAAGGGCATCAACAGACCGTTTGCCACGAAGCCAGGGACATCCTTCGACGAAGTCACCTCTAATTCAAGGAAGCAGAAGTCGTGTTAGTAAGAGAGCCTGCAGGGACAGAAAATTGTAGACACGGTGGGAGATCATCCACGGCACAAGTTACCCGCTTGGACACCGTTTGAGGACAGTACGCACCTTTACCGCACGCTATTGCGTAAGCCCGGGCACGCTCAAACGTCTCTTGCGAGGTTTGCGTGGCAGGGATCAGCTCGACGAGTTTCTGGGGACACAACGCGACAAGGTCGTGCATGTCATTTTCAATGGCACAATCCGAATCGCAGTTTTTGCATACGCACCATCACAGGGACAGGATTGAAGAAGTGCAGGCCGACGACTCTTGACGTACTCTCCTTGGCCGCTGAATCTGAGGCGTTCATGCCTTTCGGTATTGTTGTGGCCGCAATCTTTGTTATGCTGATAGAGGACGTGTTGCTAGCAAGGATAGCCTTCGGTGACATCTCTGCAGCGAGAGTGCGGAATATGCTCTCTTTGATCGCGAAGTTCTCTGAGACGGCCTGTTTGACTCATCAATATTCAGAGGAACACTCGAGCAAAGTGATCGCTACACGCTAGCCACATCGCGATAACGTGCGAACTAACGAGCGTGTAGGAAGTGTTCCGCTCGCTCCCAATTCCTTCCGACGTCTCATGCAACGCGGTACAAGTGGGCGGGCCGCTCACCTCTACAACCATGTCCGCTCCCCGAAGGCCCTTGAGATCATCCACGACGGTGACACGCTCCAGTGCTTCTTTCGCAGCCTCAGAAGTGAGTTTGCCCTTTGAGACGTCCTTGTCGAGAATCTTCCTCATGAGCCCCAGACCCGAGGATACTTGATCCTTGGACTTGTCGTAAAGCAAGACGTTAACTTTCGCGTGCACTGCGGACACAAACGCAATACCTAGGCCTAGAGGGCATGAGTACAGTCAACAGCGTCGCAGGGTTGTTCCACGTACCCATTTGGCCTGCGCCAATGACTCCGGCCAAGCGGACACCGTGCGCGATACTCATGACTATATGCGGGTTGTCAGAGCCAATAGAGGTGTACGGTCACTGTGCCAGTCAAGTGCCAGTGGCAGCTATGTTGGCAGTAGGAGTCAAATGCAAGCGTCGAGACTCGAGTACGCGGACCCCACTCGCGTCGGCCCTCGGGAGGTCGGAGCTTGGGCGCGGGGAACGCTCATGTGATTCAAGCCCGATGAAGATCTATTGCAATTACGTAAGTAGCTCACTCGCGCGCTTTAGCTCAGAGCTGGCCACGACTGTTCATAATCATTATCCAACGCTCCTGAACTTGTCCTGAACGTCGAACGCCTTGTAAATCTTGACATGACTTACAACCACTGCCGGCTGTGGCGACATTGAAGTATTGATGCTTGGATAGACTGTACTGGAGGATGGCGCATTCACGACGCGCTCGCAATCACGTGGAGACACTGACCTAGTGAACGACGTCATACCTACACCGGTGAAGCTGGGTTGTGTTCCGTTTGCTGAGATTCAAGAGACTCCCCCAGCTCGCGTCCTCGCCTCGTCCCTCAAGACCTCGTTCGTCCTATCATTATGACCTCGGCTCTCCCACCTCTCGTGCAGGCATGCTCGGGCGCATTAGGTAGCGCGGCAGCCAACGCGGTCTCTTATCCTCTCGACCTGGTCGCAACGAAACTCCAAACCACGACGTCGCGAAGACTGCAAGGACTGCGCGGCGCAATCCGTCTTCTGAGACACATTTTGCAGACCGAGGGGCTGGCTGGGCTGTATGATGGGTTGGGGGCAGATACCGCTTCTACGATCATCTCAAAGTGCGTATGTCTCCTCTATGCCACCGGACATTGTCTTCTGACGGACACTCCAGTTTCTTGTACTTCTATTTCTACACTGTTCTTCACGCGTTAGTAGCCCGAAGACGGTCATCAACAGATGCCCCATTACTCAAGAGTCTGAAGATTGCCCTGACTTCATCTACGAAGCCCGTCCTGTTGGGCGC
Organism: Daedaleopsis nitida; assembly: GCA_022606115.1. Classification (NCBI taxonomy): domain Eukaryota; kingdom Fungi; phylum Basidiomycota; class Agaricomycetes; order Polyporales; family Polyporaceae; genus Daedaleopsis; species Daedaleopsis nitida. Next base: position 3,327,073 of record JABYQM010000003.1, on the reverse strand, counting down.
GTCCATGGAGTTGGCAGTAGGATTCGTGGCTGGTGTGGCAAGCCGTGCGGTGTCAACCCCACTAAATGTCATCACCGTTCACCTTCAAACAAGTAACGCAGGCGAAGACGATACCAAGGAGGATCCACCGACTACCGACCGAAAGCCTCGTACGCCGACCTTCACCGATGCCATGCGGACTATCTACGCCGAGAGTGGTCTGTTCGGCTTCTGGGCAGGTATACACCAGTATTATCATCTCTGTCTCCATTCGCTCACCCACCTAATTTACAGGTTTCCAGCCAACACTTCCGCTATGCCTAACGCCAGCCCTCACCTTGTTACTGTATCAGCAACTTAGCCGTCTCCGCGTTCCTTGGAGGGCCCCATCGTCATCCCAGTCTGCTGCCAGTGCTTTCCTCAGCGGCGCATCAGCCAATGCGCTTGCGCTCACAATCCTCTATCCACTCCTTCTCGCGAAGGTCCGCGTACAAGCCGCGCGCTCAAAGGCAAGCAAGGACGGTACGAAGGCACCATCGTCCATTACGAGCGTATGGGCTACTGCAGTCAGGACCGATGGGCTGGCTGGGCTATATCAAGCGCTAGGAGCGCAGATTCTCAAGGGCTTCGTGAGCCAGGGTGTGACTATGCTTGTGAAGCAGCGGTGAGAATGCGCAGCATCTACTGAGCGAGAACGGCACAAAGCTGATCATCTGTTGCCAGGATCGAACATGGCGTTGTTCGAATGTACACTCGTGGTCGGTGATAGACGGGAACCATGCTGTGCGCTATAGATAGGTATGCATCTAACCTGCCGTCTTCTGAACCTTCCAGTGCTGACGACGCTGACTCGCTCGTTTACTCTGTACAGTTTGTCTGTCGATACTCGGGGCATATGTTTCATACGCATATAAGGACCGCTCTTGGCCTGTTCAGGCTTTGTACACTACTCCAACTTCGCGATCCTCGACGCTGCGCTCAGGTGCAGGTCCCTCCTTCAACAGTAAGCCACGATGCAAGAAACTCGTCCCGTGTCGCAATCAGCGCCCTTCGCAACTTCTCTGTCTACCGCAGTGCGCAGATGACCACAACTCTCCTCGCCTCTACCGTAGCTGTTCAATTCGCTGCCGCAGCACGCTATCGTTTGGCTCGGCGGATGCTCACACCAGCTATATAATACCGCCCCTACGAGCCTGTTCGTTTTCCCCAATGGACTCGACAAGCATCCGTCTCGTATCCACAAGAACGAGACCCGCACCCGTCTCGAATCCGCGCAAATTCGAGACGGCGAGGCAACCCAGGCGCCATGCGTCCGCCGGTACGTCGTCGGGAGTCTGTCTCTCGCGGACTTGTTCGGTGCTAATCCCTGTCGAGCAGACCACTACTTTGATAGAGCCGACTACCAGTCAGCTGACCGTAGTTGGTGCGCTCCTGCTGCGCCCGGCGGGCAAATGCGTACGTTCAGTTGGCCCTCCCCGATTCGACTACGATGGTCGAGTCTGTCGCAGCGCACTGACCCACTCCATGTTCTCAGGCGCTCAGCAATTCCGTACTCCGTGCCGTGCCTAGTGCTCGCTTGGCTGCCCGAGCACGTCCAGTCGCACTTGCACTTGCACTCGTCTCCAATTTCTCGGCCTGGCGACTGGTGACGTCGCAGGATAGTTGAGAGCCTCTCTCAGAAACTGAGAGAGGCATTCGCCGGCACCGCTACTGGGTAGGCAGTAGAGCGCCGGCACCCGTCAAATCAAGTACCCCAGGACATCTTCGCGCATGCACCTCAATATTTTTGTTACCCTATGTTCTGGTGCCGCGCCTGCATCTGTATAGCTGAAGGAGAAGTATGATTGTGATAGATTGATGAGGAGAATGAATGTCGCGTTCGAGTTGGAAGTCGATCTGTGAGTGTGATGGAGGTAGCCAATCGTGAGTTGAATGCGGTCGCCCGCTCAGTACTCAGTGCCTGTCCGACCACACTCAACTAGTAGTAGAGAACTTCTAGTCATACACATATACTCGCAATGTTCGTGGACTCAAGCGAAGATTCCAATATTGTAGCTCTAATTATGTACAAGGCAGACGGAGTGACAGGTGGGGCGAGTACCGGAAGCGATACGCGAGCGTATAGTATGAACGAAGTGATTCCACTGGATTAGGCGAAGTGTAATCGAAGGATGGATGGATCACATCCTAGAGACACTGCGGGAAGGAAGAGAGGTTCGCGCTAGCAGTCATGACGACCACGCCGAGCAGCGCACTACAGCCTCGAGGTTCCTGCCAGTATGTTGAGGCGCGTCGGCCAAAGGATATCGAGCGAGACTAGAGGAGAGTGTATATTGATCGCGGGGCCAGTAGTGCTGCAGCGTCGGTGCGTGATCGGAGTACACGAGCTCACTCCGAGGCGGGGTTGCCGTAGTGGACGGGTGCCCGCAGGCTGATGACACTTGGATAGCTTGAGAGGTGGCCTGTCCGCGCCGCCCGAGCCTGTAGGCGTCGTAGTATGCCTGAGACTCGTGAGCCGCACCGACCACCGTGACCGTGCCACAACTTGGCGATACTTACTACTGGATTATGTCAGTGAGATAGTATCAGGGCTGTAGTATAATATGTGGTATCTTACTTAGCTTCGATGCCACAATGTCTCAAGACTCGACAGGGACTCGAGTCAGGAGGAGGAGGAGGTGACTACTAGTTGGCAGTGACCGGCCGTCTGACCAAATATTGGCATGTGGGCGCCAACGTGCCGGGCTTTCCCGAACATCCCTAACTCCGACAAAGGCGCTCAACTCATTCCGTCACCCCCACGCTGAGTCGTTGACAGTTTAAACGTTCACGGCCGCGGCTCCTTCGCACCGTTATCTCGAACGAAGCGCACTAAGCTGGGTATGTAATTTGGATACCTCTGCGATAAATGGCAGCATTTCTTTTCTAACACAATCTGCTAGAAGGCCTTAGCAGTTGAACGATGAGCGTACTAACTGCGACCAACCGCGCGTTACTGTGCCAGGAGATTGTGGATAATGTCTTCGATTCCCTCGACTCTCCATACGACAGCACAGACAGCTCCACGCGCAAGACATTGGCTAGTCTAGCTACAACATGCAAAAACTTCTCCGAACCGGCGCTCAGAGTCCTATGGAGAAAACTTCCTAGCATATGCTACCTGCTGCGACTCTTGCCCCAGTGGGGTCCTAACGCTGCTCACGACAAGTATTATTATACAGAAAATACATATGTAAGCGACAAAACTTGGCTTTGAAGTCTCCGCACTGAGCAATCTATTTGAAATGTCAGACACTACACGGAGAGCCCAACGATGAGGAGTGGGCCCTGCTTCAGCGGTATGCAAAACTAGTACGAGACGTCAAGTGGGATGCAGATGTCGAGGGCACCTCAATCGCTCAGATCGTCAGCAAGAGATGCAACGGCACCCATTTTCTCCCCCGATTGGAAGGACTATACTCGTTCACACTCTCGTCCGAGGTCTTCGGTCCGCAATGTTTCTTTGATGCTCTTCTCCCACCTACGCTTCGCCATCTCACCCTCTCGTTCGCTTTCTCATCAATCTTTGACAACGGTGCAGCTCCGTTGCTCAAACACGCAGTGACGAGGATTTCAACACGGCTTCCTCTGCTTACGACACTCTCTGTAAAAGAATGTAGCTCCGATGTTCCTATGACCATGCTACATCCGCTCCTAGCTCTCAAAACCCTGCGCACCGTCATAATCACCAAACCTCCCATGGACAACGCTATTCTTTCTCACCTCGCCGCATTGGAAAGTCTCAAGGTACTCAAAGCATCGCTCAGCCTCGACATCTCCGATGAACGTCGACCTAATCTTGACGCAGGGTTTTCCCGTGCCGAGATCATGAAACTACGCGGGAATCCACAGCATATTTCGTTCGTCATCTCCGCGGCCTCCATGACCAAATTGCGTAGCCTTTCCCTCACCATCACTTACGACCGCCGACGTGGACCTGTGGTCAACGCCAACTCCGAATCTCTCGTTCAGGCCGTAGCTTCGATTGCATCGAATACTCCATCAAGTCTCACGTGCTTCAAGCTCAAGGTGGAAGATGAACTCCCAGAACTCCCAGACCTGATGGTCATCATCGAACCGCTTCTCGCCCTACGTAGTCTCACTGAACTTCACCTCTCCTTCAATCAACTCCTCTCGGTCTGCGACGACGAACTCATTCGCATCCTCACCTCCATGCCAGACCTCATGATGCTCAGGATACCTCATCATAAACCTTATCAGAGCACCGACCTCCCGGACGAAGTCATCATGGCATCCGTCCTTGAGTTCATCGCCCTTCACTGTCCGCGTCTCCACACCCTGGAATTGCCGCATCTCCACTTCGGCGACATTCCTCCCCTGGACGGCGTCTTCGCGACTCACCACCGGCTCATGCGACTCGCATTCTTCGCATATCCTGATAGGGGCATCGCTGACGACGACGAAGACGATTATCCCATCACCCTGTGGCTCGACGCTGCGCTGTATGTCAACCGCCTGTTTCCGTCATTCAAGCTGGATGCGCCGGAAGATGACACGGCTGCGCGGCCGTTTGGCATGGACACGGAGATGTCGCATAGAATATCCGGAGTAGGCGGTCAGAGGCTCGTCCACTATCTCACGTACATACGGGATGGAGCGTCGAACGGGGAACAGTTCGCGGAGATGGGTATAGACGGGGTTGTCGACGGAGCAGCCGCTACGCTTCCTCCTCTCGCTATATGACAGTCTGCTCGGGGCTAATAGCTGTCCTCCGAGATTGTGCGCGGCCTGTCTCATGTGGCCAAGTTCGTGCAACTCATCGCTCAGTACTCACGGCCAGTCTGAAGAGCCGATGTGTCACACGGCGGCATGGCCGCTCCCCGGCGGGCGACGGACATAGGTTCGCTGTCCGGAAGGTACAGGTATAGCAGCTATTAGCGGATGAAGATTGCCGCTTGTAGGCAAACTTGTCGACCCTTCTCTCAGCGATGCCGCATGAATGATGGTTCAAGCAAGAGTAAGGTTATGAGCGCTTCAATGACAAGCAATGTGATGCGTGACGACGCGTCTCGTCACACCGCGTCAGCGCGCGAATCACTGGCAGGCTCGGAGGAGGCGCCTTTTCAACAGCCTGCTTGCGACCACGAACCACATCGAGCAACCACATTCACATCTAGACGCAGAGCCGGGGTGGGTCGGGACAGGTACAATATGTCACTGAAACTATCTCCTCCATATGAGTTCTCTGCATTCCCTTTCAAGCCATACGATATTCAAAGCGACCTCATGAGACACGTCTTCTCCGCGATCGAGAACAGCAAGGTTGCGATCATGGAGAGTCCAACAGGCACAGTACGAGTCTTTGATGAATATTGGGACGCCTGAAGCTGATACTTTCTAGGGCAAGACGCTCAGTTTGCTGTGCGCATCCTTGACCTGGCTCAGGGACGAGCAATCTCGGGCACGCAAAGGGAAACTTGAAGTACAAGGCGACTCCAATAGTAAGTTATCTCCTCGATCTTACTCTGAGTCTTCATCACAGCTCAATTTATCTCAAGCTCCTGACTGGGTGGCTGCGCAAACAGTCGAACGACGACGACGCCAACTTGAAGCAGATGAAGTCGAGTACGCGGAGCGACTCGCTACCGCAAGGAAACGCGAAGCTCAAATGCGCAAGCTGGCACGAGGACACGTGAGAAAGAGGCCAGTGCGTTAGAACTGACTTGCTCTCAGTTGATAGATTATTGAACCGTAATGGCAGCGACTCTCGCCTGATCGTGATGACATGCTCGATAAAGAGGACGATGAAGAAGCAATATTTCTCCCCGATGACATGGACGTGAGCCAAGATAGCGAGAGTAACATCTCTCCTGCAGTTCTTGCCCTCATGCGCAAGTACGCACCGTTCAACCTGACTCCATGAATGTTCGCTTATCTACCATGACCAGACTGCAGCAAGGTCCGGCATCATCCACAGACGAGCAGGAGCCGACATGTACCAAAGTGTACTACGCCTCACGAACGCATTCCCAGCTCTCACAGGTTCTGCACGAGCTTCACAAGCTCAAACTTGCTCTCAACGTCGCTATTCCTTCCGTCGACGGTTCAACCGAGCGATTTCAGCTTGGCAAACGTCCGGTATCCTCCATAGACTCGGACTCCGCCGATGGGTGCAACGCAAGAGTTGTCTCTCTGGGATCTCGCAAACAACTTTGCATCAATGAGCGGCTTCGCGGGAAGGCGGGGGACCTCGACGAAGCGTGCCGACAAATGCTGAGTGGTTAGTGCCGTGCACGATCAACGCTGAAGACGCTGAAAAGGACCCTTCGTAGAGAAGGGGACGAAGAGATGTCCCCATCTTCCTTCTGTCGAGGAGGAGACGCGGATGCTCGACCTGCGAGATCAAATCCTGGTACGTCCAAACCTACTCTCACGGAGCTTTGACTGATGTTCTTCTTCAGGCGACTCCTAAAGACGTAGAAGAATTGTTTCAAGCGGGTCAAGCCGCAGACACGTGTCCATATTTTGGATCACGACGAGCTATTCCGCAGGCACAGGTATGCTGCAACTTCCCGGTCCGCGCCGTGAATTTCATCAACCTTCTACATCTCCCAGCTAGTACTGCTACCATACAACCTCTTATTGCAGAAAACGGCGCGTGAAGCTCTGGGAATTGACCTTAAGGGCCAGGTTATCATCATCGACGAAGCCCACAGTACGAAAATCACCGACTACACTCTCAAATTATATTCGTTAATTAGTGGCCCGTAGATTTGACGTCCACCCTCCTCTCGCTCTCAACATCCCGGCTCTCGCTTCGCATACTCTCTGCCGCACGTCATCAACTATCCATCTACTTCTCTCGATTCCGGAATCGACTATCGACCATCCATTCCCTCCATCTGAAGCGATTGACGAACCTATTGGACGCACTCGCTAAGTATGCAGAGGAGTGGCGCGACGAGCAATCGAAGCCGAAACACGACAGGAAAGGGTCCGATGTCGAGGTCATGACCAGCACCGAGTTGATGCAGAAGCTTGGGCGCAAGGCAGAGGGTGTGAATCTCCTGGAGATCGAGAAGTATCTCAAGGACAGTAAGGTGCGGATGACTCTGCGGTCAAGTGATCTCGTTGACAATGACAGTCCCGATTTGCCCTAGATTGCGCGCAAGATCTCTGGCTATTCCGTGAAGGAGCTCGAAAAATCTGCAGGACATGGTGAGCCTTCTCTATGAGGTCTGGAGTATGGTTCTGATAGTCACAGACCCGAACAAGCTCGCGAAGCTTGCACGTTTAGCGAACACGACTCCGCCTCTGCACTCTATCGAGAGTTTCATAGTTGCCCTTACAGCTTCCAGTGACGGTGAGCATTGCTACTCCTACGTGGGCATAAATCGTCTCATTACAGCTGCGAGCAGACGGCCGCGTAACCCTCAGTATGGTCGATGGTCAGGTGGAGATCAAGTACCAGCACCTGAACCCTGCGACGTACTTCCAAGAGGTGATAGAGACCGCGCGTGCTGTCATCCTCGCAGGTGGTACGATGTCTCCAGTACGGTTCCTCGTAGCCCTCTGGTAGTCTGCCCAAGTCACTAACCAGACCACAGATGTCGGATATCGTGAACCAGCTATTCGCAAATCTTCCGACAGAGCGTCTGACGACGTTCTCGTGCGGTCACATCATACCTGAGAAGAACCTCCAGACTCTCGTTCTCAGAAAAGGCCCGCGCGACGGAGAGCTCCAGTTCAAGTTCCAGCAGCGCGGCGACGATAGTCTAGTACGAGTGTCTCTCTACACATCACCGTGGCGTCACTGACCGAGGCGTAGACGGCCGAGCTTGGTCAGATATTGATCAACTTCACACACATAGTTCCCGGCGGGATGGTGGTCTTCGTCCCCTCATACGGCTTTTTGCACATGGTCACGGAGAAATGGAAGGCGAGTGGGACCCTCGAGAAGCTGAGCGCGAAGAAGAAGGTTTGCTGTTTCTGCGACTGTCGCGATCCTATGACTCACGACCCGCCATCACAGATTTTCTCGGAGCCACGAGAGAGCACACAGGTGGAAAGCATCTTACGCGACTATGCCGCAGTGGTTCATGAATCGGTGCGCTCGTACGCTCGTACAGTGAGATACTGGATGCTCACCGCGCACATGTTGCCAGAGAACCGCCGCCGTCGATAATAAGAAACGCGGAGCTCTGCTCTTCGCAGTCGTCGGTGCGAAGCTCTCCGAAGGGCTGAATTTCACGGACGACCTCGCGCGCGCAGTGATCATCGTCGGACTGCCCTTCGCCAACCGCAGTTCTCCAGAACTGAAAGAGCGCATGGACTATGTAACTCGGTTGGAGCAGCGGCGAGTTGCTGCCGGCGAGAGGACGCCTGGATCTACGGCGAAGAATGCGGGGGTGGAGCTGTACGAGAACATGTGCATGAACGCGGTCAACCAGAGTATTGGTCAGTCCCGTCCTGCTTCCTTCGAATGGCGGCTGGGTCGCTGATGGCAGATTAGGTCGCGCGATCCGACATCGAGAGGACTGGGCGGGGCTGATCTTGGTGGATTCCCGGTATGCGTCACAGCGCATACGCGGGAAGCTCCCGAAGTGGATCGAGTCTGGAACTATCATCACGGATACATTCGGACAGGCAATGAAGGAAATGGGTAGATTCTATAGAGAGAAGAGGGAGGTCGACTCCGCTACTACGGTAGGATAGAAGGAATGATTATTCGTAGGCAACGCTTGATATGAGGATAGATGAGGATAGTTGGACTAGAGCAGAGCGTGTTGATGAAGTGGAATACGTCGCTCAGTTCTAGCAGTGAACAACACACCTACTCATGAGTCACGACAGCGGGATCATGGAGTATATGGACGATATACGAGTATTGGAGTACGGGGTACAAAGGGCGGAAGCGTGACAGGGAGCTAACAACTGGATCAGTACCTAGAATGAGCTGAGGCTGAGGGCAGGGTATACTCACCTCTACCACACAGTCGGAGAGACGCATCCTGCGATCGGCGCTGCGCGGGCACGAGGGAGAAGTTTGAGTAAGCCGCAATGCCTCCGACCTTCTTGCATAGCCCGAAGGCAATCGCTCAGCTTGTCCTCCTTCGGTAGCGGCCTATCAGGGTTCAACAAGCTCGTACTCGCCTCTTTGCTGTACTCATGGAAGATCACGCAGGGGAAGAGTCGATCGACGAAGATCGCCAATTTGCGCAGGTCGGTCGAGCGGGACATGTCCCACCACACTTGAAGGCGATGTAACGGATGGTTGACGTAGGGCATGTCGGATATTTCAGGGAGGGTCCTGGTTTCTATCTCGGGGAGCGTCAGGGTCCTCAAGTGCGGACAGCGTTGAGCGAAGGCGACAAGGCAGGACGCAGTGGGTCGGGCACGTTTTGGATAGTACAACTTTGTCCCGGGGAGAGAGAGGGCGGTAAGATTAGGCCATGCGTCGATCATCTGCGCAAGATCTTCATCGGTGAGGGAGGGTAGTTTATAGAATAAGAAGCTGACGCGCTTCAGTACGTGCATGGTGAGCACCGGGCGCGCGAAGTCCATGACGGAGTACATGATCCGGCCTTCGTATTCGTCTTCATGACAGTATTTCAGGGTGAAGTCTTGGATCGGAAGATTTTTGTGGTCGACAATGGAGCGGATGCATGATGTTAAGTGACGACAAAGGAGAGCAGGAGGCACCGGGTCGAGGATGTTGAGTGTGAGGGTTTCCAGGATTGAGACCCCCGTTTCGCGCAGGAAAACCCCTAGTTCGTGCGGCTTCCCTCGTAAAGCCAGGGTCTTGAGATGTTGGAAGGAACCCTCGTCGAAACGGCCTTCGTCGTCGCTTGAGAGATCGTCTTCGCCGACATCCCGGCATCCCATCGCGATTGTTCCCTTCAGAGTGTGTAAATCGGGAAGATCGGCTAGCCACTGCAACATGTCGAGATCCAGGATAGAGTCACCAACGTCAAGTGACTGTAGACCATCGTATCGTTTGAGCGGTTGTAGCTCGTAGGCTACCGCAACATCTTTGGTTCTACCAGGGTAATCGGCATCCTCCTCGACGCCGTTGAGCAGAGTAAGGTGGGTGACATCGGGTGATGTCTTCGTGATTGAGCGGAATAATGCACGAGTGCTATAGTGGTCCTCCGCATAGTTCAGTTCGCCGTAGTTGAGTGTTAGCCTACGTAGGGTTGGAGTGAGGAATATCGTGATGTAGGGACTTTCGTAACCGAGGGGTATTGTAGAGAGAACCTCCAAATTCGGTAGGAGGGGAGACAGGCCGCATCTTCTGGCCAGCGCAATCCACACTGACTTGCTGATACGTTCCCATCGGCTAATGGACTGTTGCAATACCTTGACTATGGGCGCGTACGTTTGGAAACGTCGCCATGCACTGTCTGTAATATCGTGATGGAACATCTGGTATCGAGGTATCTGTGAAAAAAAGCTTGCCCACGAAGCAGGAGGGAGCCTACGAAGATGATGCTGCCGGATAAGCACGGCCTGAAATGCGGAAAGACACTGAGGAGGTGTGTGACATCGTCGATCGTCTTCCACAGGACTGCCAGCGCAGGTTCGGACAAAGCGCGACACGATCTTGCGGCGCAAGCGAGCGTGTTTCGTAGCTCCCTGCGATGTTCTTCCTGCTCTTCTGCTACGGTTCCTTCTGCGTTGCTTAGGATCGGTGGTTCCATATAGTGAAAGATTGCTGAAAGAAGCGATGTTGAAGAGAGGATACGAGCCGAAGCCATGCGACACGTACTAGAGTCAGCCGGCTGCGGAGTCTATTGCAGTACCAAGTTGATCATCAGTAATGGGTTTTCGACATAGAGAGTATGCCAGTGTAAGATGATGTCTCACTGCAAGTTTTATCTGCGTCGTGTGTTGTGGCCGACTCGAGCACCTTAAGGAGATGATGGTACCAGTTCAAAACTTCCACCTGTGCATTACTAGGCGTTTATAAGGCGCTTACAGCGGTAGGCTTACTACTGACTCGCAGTAGCCTATGGCTACTTAGAACGTTATTTATGAACGCGGGCTCGTGAAGTGCCATGAACAGCTCAAGGTAATCGTCGAAGAGCGGGTGATACATTAGCTGGATGAGTCTCACATGTACATGCAATGTGGCAATGTGAACCATCCGAGTCGCGGTCGATAGTCTTTGCGCATACTAGTTTGTCGCGCGTCATGACTCGACAATATCTCAGCCGGCTGCTAAGTCCTAGTAATAGTAGCACTGGTTGAAGCTGATACTGTTACACCTCAAGGCGGCGCATCTGTTACATACATCCTGACATGTGCATCGACAAACTGTTCGACTGTGGAACCTTCGAGGGGCGCAACAGCCATCCTGCGTCGCTGATACGTTATGAGTATCATGCCAGTTGCTGCACCACCTGCAAAGTAGTCTCACCAACGCAAAGGACGTTCCCTGATAGCACATCTGATAGATCCCCTTGAATTCCGAGTGTCGCTTGTCAATGCCTTCGACGGCAAGTCTTCGCATGACCTCCTTCTTCACAAACTATGTATGTGCAGTGTGAGTGTAAGATATAGATCATGATCAGAGTAGGGTTAGAAGCGACGCACCGTTTTGTTCGCTTTCTCGACGGCAGCGTCGGCATCAACGCTCTCTGGCGGCCGTCCGCTCAGCGAGCCAAACACGTCCGCCTCAGATGCGCTCCGGCCCAAGCCCGCACGGACAGGCACATTCGGTACCTTGAACACGTCCTGATCCATCCCCTTCTTCACGCCTACCCGCGCCTCCTTCCCGAGGGCCTTGAGATCCACCTGTGTCGCGCTCGACGACGCGGTCTTCTGGGGCTTCGGCATCCGTAGCATCGTCTCCGCAGCAGCCCTGCGTAGCGCATCGTCGGCGCCGTGCGCTCGTCCTTTGCCTTTCGCATCAGTGGTCTTGGCTCGTTTGGTACTCTCCACCTTACTATCCGTGAGATCAAAAGGAACACCAGACGTGTCGCGCTTGCGCTTCGCGCCGAACGCCAGTGGGGGTTTACGCGGGGTAGGGTCATCTGGTCGTGGAAGGCGGAAGGACGGGGTGGCGGTGGACCCGGGAAAATGCGTGCCGCCAGGAGGTGTAAGACCTTGGGTGGTGAAGTTGATGTCGATGGTATCGTCGTGGTAGTGGCTGGTGGTGCATCGCGCAGCTCTCCGTATATCAGGAGATCTGGGGTCTCCGGGTCATCTACGGCAATCCATTAGTTATCTGTAGCCCCGGAATATTCACAACGCGCACTATTGTCTGTCAAGCTGACGCGGACACCGTACTCTGTCCTGCTGTCGGCTGAGGTGATGGGCGTTAGGCAGAAGATGTTCTCAAAGTACAGTCGAGTAAGAGTTGAGTCTGGATGAATGTCGCTAAAGCACGCTGAGAGGGTGCATCAGAGTATGTAGAGAACATTGAATCCGTACATGTTAATGTCGCCAGGTGGTTCGATCCACGTGTCCTTCACCCTAACCGTGCCAATGAGATGGAGTGGAAGACCACGCAAACTTTCGAGCGTCAGGGCAAGGGTGTTGTTAAGCAGTGCAGGGCTGCCGTGAGTCTCGCCAAGTTTTACTGTGAAACTTAGGCCATCGAGCAAGAGGTGAGAGTCCGGCAACGATAGTGAACCGCGATATAAGAGACGGTGTGGTGGAGCGATAACCTTCGAAGGCGTGTCCATGCTGATATATACCAGTACCTGATTGAGAGTGAGCAATGCATTGTGCAAAGTATCAAGTTTAACCACGACGTACGTGTTTGAATGGCTCGCTGAATCGCGCTGGCTACAATGATCGGAACTGGTTAGAGGGGTGCTGTAGTCACGGCAGAGATATCCAGCCTTGACGCACTTTCACAACAACGTCATGACTCTGGAAGAGAGAGATGGCCCACCACTAGTCACAGTCACGTAGGTACCAAGGTAGGTCGGCCGCAACTTCAGCGCAGGTGTATAAATTCGGGTGTGACTCGTATCCACGTGATCCGTGACACACGCGCCTTCGTGACTAGTTTCCGCTCAGCGCGTGAGCTTCGCGCCGACTGTATGAGTACATGAATCAGGTTTGCTACATTGCTGCAGAAGATCTCGCACTCGAGTACGTCATATACTATACAGATACACCAGCAAGTCACAACAGCATCAGAGCACAAAACATTTGGTAAGGCCTCGCCAACGGCGTCCTCGAGGATACATGCGAACGTCAAGACTCCTGCTACTCAGCACCTTCCCATGCGACAGCTCGCAAGGGACTTCCGTCGCAACCATCCAGATTCAACGGCAACAAGCTAACCGTCACGTTCTTCCACCCGCAATCCAACAAGGCGTCCAGCCTCGCCATATTCTCCACGATAATCCCTCCACTGCCCAAGACGATGCGGTGCACGTCAGCGCCCTCCCTTTCGGGAGTGACCTCGTCCGGGCTCAACGTATCGAGTCCGATGACTCGTACGCCCATCCCAAGGAGCTTCCGCGCAGCCTCAGAGTCTAAGTATGGATGGTCGCTATAGTTGAGCTGCGCCCAGTTCCTCGACCACCCCGTGCAGAGCAGGAGGACCCGTGCTTTGCGTCGTGTGACCTCGTTGGCCGCGTCTGTGAGATCCTCCCAGGAAATGCGCTCGTGTGCGCCCCGATGCCGGACGTCGGCGACTACGGCTGGAGCGGCGGCTAAGAGCGTGAGGTCCAGCCGGTCGACGGTGGCGCCGTCCGTGAAAAAGTGGTACGGCGCGTCGAGATGGGTGCCGGTGTGGGTACCGAGCGTCAGCGCGTGGACGTTAGCGAAGTCTCCCTTCGCTAGGCTGAAATCGAGCGAGGCGCGGTAGCATGGATGGCCGTGGCAAGCGGGCACTTGACCGGAGACGAGCGGATGTGTAAGGTCGAGGACGTTGTGGGAAGACATGTCCTGCGAGTGATGAGAGGAGTGGTGTCAAGCTAGGAGTTGTTTAGGTGTGAGGCTTTGAGGGATGTGGAAGAGAGCTATGAGACCGGGCATTATAAGGATACACGGATAATGCTTTGAACCGGCGTCGGCAGCAACGGTCCGTACATTGATGAGTTGGCAGAGCCTTGGTGTCAGAGAGACAGTTGCATGACGAAAGTGACGATACCGATCAACAGCACGATGCGCTAGTCGGATATTGTGGGCTACCACCTGGCTACCACTGAACCAGTGCGGGAGCCGAGCCGGCTGGTACCTAGTCGCCGAAACGCTGAAGAGCCGTTGAGAGTTTATTCAAACCGCCAAGAGGTGTGATGACGTCCTGGTGGTCGCCCTTAAGCGCTAAGCTTCGAGTGCTTCAACCACGTCATAGCAGCACTGTCATGTCTAGAACATGTAACATGTGTATGACGTCCATAGTCTGTACGAAGAGCAAGGTCAGCACCATTCGATCGTATAGGCTGGTTGTCCGTGCACTGCGAGCCATGATGCATGATGTCCTCACCTTTTCATGATTTCATGCTTGGTCGTCATGCATCTCGCAGACTGAGAGATGTTGTTTCCTTCTTGCATGCGAACGCCCGCACCGGAGAGCCATCACAACCACCGAGCTTCAGTGGCATGAGGGTCACGAGCCAGTCGCCTGTCTGGATGGCCTCGAGGTTCGTAAGGTTCTCCGCGAGGATCGCGCCTGCCCCAAGCACGACTTCATGAACGCGAAAGTCGGGCATAGAACCATCCACCCGCGTTTCGTCAGGACTGAGCGTGTCGATGCCGATCAGCTTGACGCCGAGTTCTAAGAGCCCCTTCGCAGCATCCGGCTCGAGGAATGGGTGGTGGTGGTACTCGTCTGAGCTCCAATACTTCGACAGCCCGTACGAAGGAGGACGAAAACACCCTCATCCAGCGAGGCCTTCTGCAGAATGACCGCCTCGTGTGCAGAGATGTCGGCCCAGGTGATCTTGGCTTTCGAGAGCTTCGCGGTAACGTCCACAATAACTGCGTTGCCCACAAACGTAGACAATGGTACCTGATCAATCGTGAGACCGGTGTCGAAGATATGATACGGTGCGTCGACGTGTGTCCCTGTATGCGAACCCATGGAGATCGTCTGTAGATCCATGCCATCTTTTGGGATCGTCATGGTTGGACAGCAGCTGAAAGCGGGGTCGCCTGGATACACCTGAGTGGCAGAGTCGAGTGCATGAGAAAGATCGACAAATGCTGCTGGCATGGTATAGAATGCGCACGACGTACGATGGTAGAAGGCAAAAACGACTTGCACAAGTCACAGTAGTACTTGGTCTCAGTTGATCGGAGCTCATCGGAGATCAACCATCCGGTGGCATCTCTCGCTCTCAGCTAATCTCCGTCTGCAGATGCAGGCGTCGGAGCTTAAGTATCTCGATCTCCGCAAGTACCACGTCCCTCTGTTCATGACACGTACTTAGCTCTCACACTCATCATCTCTCCATCCTCTCTCGACTGTTTTGTCGGCTAACGACTCTTACTGGGCATGCGAGCTGTCAGCTCTCTCCTGGTGCTGGCCGCCATTCCAGCGGCTCTAGCAGTCAAAACCCACGACTTCAAGACATGCTCTCAAGCTGGATTCTGCAGAAGAGGGCGCGCCCTATCTACCCGGGCAGCCGAGAGCCCATCCTGGAGCTCGCCATACTCCGTTGACGCGTCAAGCATCTCCGTAGCTAACGGTCAAGCCTCCTTCACTGCCGCGGTCAAGTCCTCCATCTATCCCGAGGTTAAGTTCGCACTCGACGTCCGGATACATGACGATGGAGTAGTACGGGTGCGCATGGACGAGGTCGATGGGATGAGGAAACACTATGATGAGGCGGCCTCTTGGGCACTGATTGCGGAGCCGAAGATCAGCCAGCAGATCCAGTGGGACGTCGGGAAGGACGGCGTGCGCGCGGTGTACGGGGCAAAGAAGGATATTGAGGTGAATGTCTCATTCGAGCCTCTAAAGGTGACGTTGTTGCGGGACGGGAAGGAACAAGTCCTCCTCAACGGACGAGGGCTCCTCCACATGGAGCATTTCCGTACGAAGGAGTCCGTGGAGAAGAGCAAGGAAGGGCTCGTAACATCGGAGGCGGGCGCGGAAGGCGACGATGCCCAAGTCGTGCTCGGTGCTCATCCCCGTGTCGCTTGGTTCGAGGGTGACTCGGAGGACGGCTGGTGGGAGGAAACCTTCAACTCGTTCACGGATCCTAAGCCGAAGGGTAGGTTGCTTAGACACTCGTGTAACACTCGTTCTGAACATATGCTCAGGCCCCGAGTCGTTGTCGGTCGATCTCGACTTCCCCAACCACGGCCATGTCTATGGTATTCCTCAGCACGCGACGCGTCTCGATCTTCCTACTACCACCGGGGAGGACGCGTACTACGACGACCCATATCGCCTATACAACGCCGATGTGTTCGAATATCTCGCCGACTCGACCATGTCGCTTTACGGCTCTATTCCCCTCATGCATGCTCACTCTGCTGACTCTACTGTCGCAATATTCAATGCCGTCGGCTCCGAGACGTGGATCGATGTCGGCCATCCCAGTCCTAAGTCGACGAGCTCTCACTGGATATCCGAGTCTGGTATCCTGGACGTCTTCATTCTTCCCGGCCCGACTCCTCAAGACGTCTTTGCACAGTATGCGCGGCTCACGGGCACCCCTGCTCTTCCTGCGCATTGGGCCCTGGGGTACCACCAGTGTCGTTGGAACTACGTCAGCTCGGAGGATGTGCGCAGTGTCCAGAAGCGTTTCGATGAGGAAGACATCCCTGTCGACGTCTTCTGGCTAGATATCGAATACTCCGAAGATCACAAGTACTTCATCTGGGACAAGAAGCATTTCCCCGACCCAGTTGATATGATTCGTGACGTTGAGGCCATCGAGCGCAAGGTTTGTCATGCGTGTATATGTCGCATCTATTCGTGCTGACGTGCGGTCCCAGATGGTCGTCATCATTGATCCCCACTTGAAACGCACCGATGACTACCCTGTATACAAGCAAGCAACGGAGCTCGGCATTCTCGTCAAGAAACAGGATGGTACCACCGACTATGACGGATGGTGTTGGAGTGGTAGTAGCGCATGGGTCGACTTCTTCCACCCAGGAAGCTGGGACTGGTGGAAGACGCTCTTCAAGGTTGAGTCGCAGGGCAGCCAATGGTCGTGGATCGAGAGCACTGTCAACACTGGTATCTGGAACGACATGAACGAGGCAGGTTTTTCGTCCCTGATGCATAAAATCTCACTAACTCCGATTCTAGCCTTCCGTCTTCAACGGTCCAGAAATCAGCATGCCGCGTGAGAACATCCACTATGGCGGTTGGGAACACCGCGATGTGCACAACATCAATGGAATGCTCTTCGTATGTCTTCGCTCAATCTGGAACATTTCTTGTATTCATGGTGTCGCAGTCGAACCTCACGTCGCAAGCTGTCGCAGCGAGGACCAACCCTCCTCAGCGTCCTTTCGTCTTGACCCGCTCCTTCTACGCTGGCTCTCAGCGGTTTGGCGCGATGTGGACTGGTGACAACCTGGGGACGTGGGAGCACATGGAGGTCGGTGTGAAGATGGTGCTCGCGAACAATCTCGGCGGTTTCGCTTTCTCGGGATGTGAGTGAACATTCCGTGCATCGTGAACCACATCTGACACACTTTCCAGCTGACGTTGGAGGATTCTTCGGCAATCCCGAGCCTGAGATGCTTGTGCGCTGGTACGGGGTTGGAATATTCTCGCCATTCTTCCGTGCCCATGCACACATCGACACGAAGCGTCGCGAGCCGTTCCTCCTTGACGAGCCTTACAAGAGCATCGTCCGCGACATGATCCGGCTGCGTTACACCATGCTTCCTGTCTGGTACACCGCGTTCCGCGAGACCAGTGTGACGGGTATGCCCGTTGTGCGGCCGCAATATGTGGTCTTCCCGCATGATGAAGCTGGTGCCTCGATCGACGACCAGTTCATGATTGGCAGTTCTGGTTTGTTGGTCAAGCCAGTCACTCGCAAGGGTGTGACCGAAGAGACGGTCTACCTTGCCGAGGACCAGGTGAGCATGTTAGAAGCACCGATTAGAAGTTGAGCTCATACAGCCATAGGTATACTACGACTACTTCAGCAACCATGCATACCGCGGGGCTGCGAAGGGCAAGAACATCACCGTCGCTGCAGAGCTGCACCAGATCCCTGTGTTCATCCGAGGTGGCTCCATCGTACCCACTCGGGAGCGCCCACGCCGCTCGTCGCCGCTCATGAAATACGACCCCTTCACTCTACGTGTGGCTCTTAGCAAAGAAGGCACCGCCCGTGGCGAGCTCTACCTCGACGACGGCGTGACCTACTCGCACCAAGAGGGCAAGTTCGTCTGGCGGGAATTCTCCGCGGAGAAGCCCGCGAAGAAGACTGTGCGGATCAGCAGCCATGACCTCGGTGCGCGAAAGCCCGCTGAGGCGGTCGACCATGTTGCGCTGTCTGCGTACGACCGCAGTAACGATTTCGCGAAGAAGGTAGCCGACGTGCGAGTCGAGAAAATGGTTGTCCTCGGCCTATCCGCCAAGCCCTCGAGCGTCACCGTCAGTGGCAAGGAGCTCCAGTGGACGTTCACTCCAGGTGTCGCTGCTTCAGACAAGCAGGAAGGCACGGCGAGCGTGCTCATCATCAAGGATCCCAAGCTCAGCATCACCAGTGACTGGGCAATCGACATCAAGGCATAGACGCCTATACATCCCATTAAGATTGTCCTGTTTGCTTTCGTAACGTCCCTAATGTGCAATAAATCATCGCTTTGGCAACCTCATGCATAACCCACACAGCTCCAACATTCGAGACCCTCGTGATAGGTGAGATAACTTATATTTGTATCATCCTACCGCAGCGCTTGGCGCCGCTTTGATTGTGGGCGCTTCACGCAAAGCGCAAAGCACAAAGCACGAAGCGAACGAGCCCAGGTCGCGGCAGAAACGCGAGACGCAAGCTCCGACCGCATCACAATGTTCGGCCACACTACAGTGTAGGACTATATTTACATGCGCGTGCAAGGATTGCAGCAATCTGGCTTTCACTCATACTTTCCATTCCACCAACCACAACACCTCACCGAAAGTGCCACCTCCATGTCGTTGCTCGACGAATCGCGGCGCGCGACGCTGTCTATCCCAAGCATCGTGATTACCCCTGCTCTGCCGTCACGATTCTCCATATCCGTTGATATGCGCTCTGCGCTGGATGCGGTGAGTAGTCATGGCCCTGGCCACACTTCACCAACGAAGACCAGCAACGCTCACATGTATCTCTCTGCTAGATCATTGGGGCTGCACCGAGTCCCACTCCAGAGCGCAACTCGGACCTCGACTCTAACGTCGCGGTGGTCGGGACTCGATCCGATGACCCGACGGAGTGCGACTCGACGGGAGACGATGCTGCAGGAGAGGTACCCCACGCTCCTTACCCCTCCCAATCCGCAGCAGCGGAAACCCACTATCTCTTGGACCTGAACTTGGAGGACGTCCGTTTCAGCATGGGCGACGTCCTCTCCGCCCTCAACGCGACCACCCACCAGCGCTCCTCCCACCACGCCTCGGCCACAGCAGCCAGCCTCGGCGCCTCCTCCGTGAACGCCGCCTCGTCCACCTGCGGATCCTCGTACGTCGAGCTCCCCGAGACGTCGCCGTACCTCGACGTAGGACAGGCAGTCGGGGCACGACCGGCGGAATCTATGTCCGTGTCAGTATCCGACGCCAGCTCCCTCTCCAGCCGCCGCACGACACCCTTCGTGGGCTGCCCCCCGACCTGGCGGCACGCTATGTATGTCAGCTCGCTGGTGTGGCCGGCGCAGCGGGATGATGCCAAGGACGACAGAAAGGGAGGCAAATCTTCGCGCCTGCGATGGTGCGGTGTGGACATCCTGGCGCGGACATTTGGTTTCAAGCGTGCGGATTGAAGATATTTGACCAGTGCCTGGTTCGCCGCTGGTCGGCGACGAAGCTCCTCGATCTGTGGTTACTGCGTATAACCTGTGAATCCGTCGTGCTTGTAGCCTGCCCATCATTGAAGACCGAAGTACTACTCACTGAGTACTCAGGCCTCAGGTCCCGTTTCAGTACTGTAACTTTCAGTACTTTGACTGTATCTTTAGTAGTAAGCTTATAGTAAGCAACGTCATCATGTGATTACGTAACCACCGCCGGCTTCGTGTGGGCAGCATTTGTTGGTTATCATATTACTTTCTCCTGCTCCTCTTGCTCCTGCTCCTCCGTGTATCAACGAGTCAAGGTACGCAGTCAGAGCATCCTGGTCTGAACACATCAATCTGACGAGCAAGCGGGCTTACTCACTAGGTTTGCCGTTTTCACTACCCTATAAACCACTAGCAGAACCAGAACTGAGAACGTCCAACGTTCAACCGTGGCAAAGGTTGTACAATCTCTGTACTGGCATGACACCTGTAACCCTGCTTACTCGTTCATCCAGTCACCGTATGTCCGAATCGCCAGTACAGAAAGTCCTATTATGTCATGAGCTCCTCGAGGGAATCTTCCGCCAGATGTCAACCGGCATGGTGCACCCGGACGATAAGCCAGAGGACATACGAGATCGCGTAGAGCTGCGACGCACACTCGCTTGTTCCGCGAGAGTCTGTCAAATATTCTATGAGCCGGCACTTAATGTCCTGTGGTGCGCACTTGATAACCTCGTGCCACTGCTGAGACTCCTTCCTGGCTTCGAGAAACGGGAGTCGACGTATGTAGGTACTGCCTCACTTGTTATGCGCCGTGACTCATCCACCGATGCTACCTGTTTCAGCTCCTGGACAATAGCATAGCAGACCAAGACTGGCTGCGACTTCAGCATCACGCCTCACGAATCCGGGGACTCTGTCATTATCCTTGTGTCTCATTGCACCCTTCCGTATGGCTCGCCCTGATGGCGCGCACTCAAAGTCAGGGAATCCGTCTTCTTCCTCGACTGATGGTACTAGATGTCGATGACATGCCCCTCTCTGACCTCGGGCTCCTCTCCATCATGCTCAGCCCTTCACTCCTCGAACTATACATATCCTTCCACAGTGATGCGACCCAAACGACATCGCTCGTTGTCGTCTCTATAGACGGGGGTCAACCAGCAGAATCGCAGCGGCCCCTTCTACCTCCCATGGCTGGGATGCTTCTCGAAACGATCGCCGCCACCGCATCTGACCTGACCATCTGCTACATGGATGAGCACTTCCCCGCACCCCGCCAACACCTTAGCTCACTCGGTCGTCTCACGAAACTCAAAGAGCTCAAACTGTACGACCCGGAGATGACCGTCGACGCAGATGCCTTACGTGCGATATCTTCCCTGCAGCAGCTTCAGACTCTCTCCATAGAGGACCTTCGATTGGACGGTAAACCATTAGAGCTCGAAGACGGATACCAAGCTCTGCATACGCTGTATGTGCACGCGAATCCGGACGATCTGCTCAGTCTTGTTCGGGCGAGCCGGTTCACTGCGCTGAAGGATGTCGACTTCATGATCCATTGCGACGACGGGAAGCTCCCTGTGGACCATTTCGAACACATGTTTGCTCTCCTCCCTATCACCATCTACAAAATCCGTCTAGGCTTCTGCGATGGCCCGTCCACTCTCCCGCCAGCAGGCCCGCTAGCGGACTTGCTGTCCAGTCTTCAACCGCTTCAAGGAATCCGTGACCTCACCATAGACACCGGCGCGCGGCGACTCACAGGCTGCGACAACGAGCTGAAGATGCTTGCAGACAAGTGGCCTGGGATCCGCAAGTTCATATTCGCCGATGACAGGGAACATCCCCGAGCGCTCTCCGACCCACACCCCACGTTTCTTGGCCTCGTCGATCTGGCGACGCGGTGCCGTTCGCTAGACACGGTCTCGATGCCCTCCATCGACACTGCAGGTCTTCCTCCTCTGGAGCAGCTGCCGGTGCTGCGCCACCCCCTGCGCTGGCTGGAGTTCAATCACTACGTCGGGGATGCTAGTGCGGAGGAGCTGGCGGACGCGCTCGACCGGATGTTTCCGTCGCTCGAGTTCAAGTACAACGTCAAGAGTCTTCCGACGCCGCAGGAGGGTACGAAGCCGTGGCACAAGATATGGGACGCGTTGCAGTCGAGACGTAAGGCGGTACAGCCTGTCGGGGACTCTAGTCCGAAGGTAAGTTGCCTGTGACATGCTCTTATGATTCCACTGAAATGTTTTTCTTCTGTAGCAAAGAGAAATGGTTTATGCTCAATGAATCTACTACGTTAAAGGCACATATATTTCTCCCGACGTCCTACCCCCTCCCCCTACCCCCGTTCAGGGCGCCTATATCTGACGCCCTCTTCCTTGCATGCCTCATCCCTCCTACAATTTCCAGCATACGCTCTCACAGGCTTGTGCTTGCTGCCTCTCCGGGTGCTCGCTATCAGACTGGGTAACATCGATCGCGACCTTCCCGGAGGGTTCTTCCCGAGTTGGAGGATCTCGCGCTCGAAGGTGCCAAATAAGATGTGACGAGCTTCCTTCGCGCGGTCCAGCCTGCATCCGCCTTGACCCGACTCCGTGTTTAAATCAGACCGTCGTTCGACGGTGATATCACCCATGCCGATTTCGCGTCTATGAGCGCCGTCTTCCCGCGCACGCTGTCTTGCTTATCGGTATCGGTGCGCCGGGATGTCGAGCCATATAATTATCCGACCACCCTCTCCCTGACCCTCGCCCTACCTTTGCAGCCGCTAGGGGACGTTCTCGAGCTCCTGCGGCGGTTCCGCGACCTACTGCACGTACTGATCATGGGCAACGCACGGGTCGCCGGATACGCCACGGATGCGGACATGCAGACTCTCGGCGGGCTCTGGCCGCGCCTGCACTCCTTCCAGGTCAGCACTCGTCATCCGTCGCACCTCTTTCCATGCAAGTTGACCTTCTCCGGGCTCGCAGAGCTTGCGCGAGGCTGTCCGGAGCTCGAGAGCTTGTCCATGCCCTTGCTCGCTACTGTGGAGCTCGGAGTCCCGGGCCTCCCGCAACTCCGACGCACTGCAAGCTGAGGTACATCGACTTCGTGGCTCTGGCCAGGGTTAAGGTCAAGACTTCGCCAAGCAAGATTGCGAATGCCCTTTTGCGGATGTTCCCTCGTTTGGATATGGTGCCGTAAAAGGGAGAAAACTTGGCTACCGATAACGCGGACTGCGGGACCGGGATAGGGAGTGGATAGCAGTGGCCCAACTCATAGCGAGGCGCGGCCATCAAGGGTGCGATAGGATGAGGCGTGGTGAAAACGAGTGTAACTGCCACTGGCCCTAGCGTGTTCTCTCGAGGAGTGAGTAGGGCCCAGTACGAGGTCGTACAATAACGGAGATCGTATGCTCATTGACAGAAACCTGCCCACTTGAATGTATGACTTTGTACACAACGCGCCTTGAATTATCTACGGTGTAAAACATATGTTCGACTCCACATATGTGCAGCTCGATGGTAGTCAGTCATGCTAGTCGTCGATGACTGCTACACCTCCTCAACATCCTCCCCCTCCGATGACCCGTTCCACGTAGGACCTATCTCTACATCACGGAGACAGTCGAGCGGTTGGCCGTGGTACAGTGACAAGCTGGAGAGTGAGGGGGTCGTAGCCAGACTATTTGAGTTCAACTCTGAGGCGTCGTTCAGGCTCGAAGCTGAAGTAGTGGAGGCTACCACTGGCAAATCGATGATGTCCTCTCTATACCCAAGGGCATGGTCTCCCGGGCCATTCTCTTCGCTCTGGCAAGGAGTGTGATGTGTAGTGATGGGGTTAAGCTCGAATGAATGCCTTGAGGTAACAGGGCCATTGTCAAGACGGCTTGAGCCTGTGAAAGTCGACAGGTCGCTCGTGTTCTTCGATGATGCAAGCTTCCTTATGTCAAGGAATAAGCGATAGATGCTAATCGAGCTCAGACTTTTCGAGATATGTGAGTCGGAGTCCGGTGATTTATATCATAAGATGGGTCCTCACACCGGATAGAACATCGTCCATGCCCGCAGGAACACCGTGAAGCCTTCGTGCTTATATTCCAGGGAGAAGTCATGCGGGATCGCCATGAGGTTGACAATCATGTTCGAAAGGATTGTTCTGTACACAGACAGGAAGTCAGCGAGGAAGAGCAGCTATTGCGGGGTGTCTTACATGAATCCAAAGATCGCTGTTAAGGATAAGTATACACAAGTGAGTGACTGAAGGAGCAATCGATTCTCAAACTGATGGCCATACCATCATGGTATAGGACTTTTGCGATGGACGGGCCCCGAACGTTCCTTGCCCAATTCCTCATAGTGTAGGCGACAGCGATGCATGTGACGCAATCTCCTATAATGGCGACGATTGTTGTGGCGTAATATTCTACAGACCGGGATAGTCAATAGCTCGCTTAGAATCCGCAAGACAGGAAGTGTCATTATGAAGTAAGCACGCACTGCTGGTAATAGTGTCAATCGAGGATTTGTTGAACTTGTATTGTAGATTACGAGACAGATACTCACGGGAAGGAACGAAACACGGGCTGGGAGAGTGTTGGTACACACTGATCTAACCCCAGAGTACTCAGTGGCAGCACGTGTATATTGGCCGCCTCAAGCTATGAGATGTCAAACACGCGGCATTCAAGAGGTCTTCTGAGACTCGATGCGTCTAGGATTGAGAACTTACAGTGAATATGACCGGGTTGATCATGACTAATGCCAATACCCCGACCGCCCAAACCCGACTTGGGGTGGCCGCTCGAGCGCGAACAGCAGCATACACTAAGTATTGGATGATTAGTACAATATGAGTCATGATGTCAAGGGCGATGAAGAGTCAGGTTCACCCACGCATGCTAAGCTATTCACGATATTCAACGCATCGCCTGCATGGACCATAGCTTGACAATTCTGAGGACGACGGAATCAGATGAACGACATCATGCTACTTCACGCAAGGCAGCTTCTAACCGAGACGTACCGCTACGTCGCCTCCGGTCTTCCATGGCTCCAAGTGGAGGACTAGGAACAATTGTCCGATAACTGCGGAGTATCTCACACAGTAGAAGACGATGTGCCCACTGGGAGGAAGCCCGGACCTCCAATACCAGTCTATCTCCTCACCTAAAGTGAGAACAAAGTCGTAGAACAACACCACTGCGAGAGGAAGTGCAACACAGTGAGCCCTTTCAGGAGTTACTAATCAGGAGTTACTAATCAATTGAAAGACGTACCAGTCGATGCGACCGCGAAGTAGTTGTTCAACATTCTATTGCAAGCAAGCAAACAAACAACAGTCAGCTCCCATTCGCGGAGAGATCGTGAGTGCATGAGCAAGCGCGCGCACTCACATTGCATGTAGATCGGCTGCGCTATGAAACATGTCTGGGTGAGATGGGTAGCGTCGCGTACTAAGGAGACAGATCCCTGTCTTACCACGAGGTACTTATACTATTTCACCGGGAGGCGGTGGAAAGAAGAACTGTCAATAGCGTGCTTCCATTGTCCGATACTACTAACCTTCTACTAGGACGACACCGCCCTGCGTGCAGTGCGGCGTAGTTGGGTGTCAAAAAGACTAAGCCAATCGCCGGGGACAGCCTGAGCGTCAAGTCTCCGACTTCTCCGGCTCTGCCAGGTATATCGGACATCCAAGTCCGACGTCTACAGGTGGTAGTGAGGTCTTCTTATATTACAAGTACATCATTCCGATTTCTCGCGTAGCGGCGAACAACTCGAGATGGGATCTCACGGTGAGGCCCTCCGCTCAGATCTCCAGATCCTGTAGACGGTACCTCTTGGCTTATAGTAAAAGTCGACGTATCCCTGTGCAATGCATGGTCAGCGCTGCGGCCGGATGTGTTACGTCCCATCAAGAGTCGCGCTTACCATAACGAAGCAGTAGCATGGGTCCAGTCCCGGATGGGCGGCGCGGATTTCTTCAAGCTGGGGCACGCTGTCGAGGGCTTCGTCGACGACCTGTCGGAGAACGTGGATGACCGGTTTCCCCTCGGCAGCAGCCATTATATGGACGAGATAGTATTCGTGGACCGTCCTCAACAGATTCACCATGCAGTCGAGGACGGGGTGCAGCTGCCGCTCGCCGCGCGCGAAACGCTCCGCAAACTGGCCCATCGCCTCCACGCAGTGCTCGCCGAGATCGTCCGCGACGACGACGTAGGCGTTATAGCGTGCGACGATGAGCTGGTGGTCGTAAGACGTGTGGCTGTAGGTGTTCTCGGCCATCGAGCAGCTCGTGTCTATGAGGGCGTCGACGTAGGACGGGCTGATGCCATCGGCGCTCCAGGAGACGATTTCGTCTCGGATGGCAGCCCGTAGCGTCGGGTTCTGGGATCCCTGCATGGACCGGTGGGACATGCCCCTGATGAAGTGTCGCACTATGTGCTTGATTTCCCTCATGGCGGCCTGCTGTTTGGAAATCAATCAGCGGCTCGGGGTCGCCGTATACTGGGGGCTCACATCGCCGTCCTCTGCCTCAGCGGGGTGTTCTTCAATTGGAGTATCGCAGACGTAGACTGTCTATATCACCGGATTCAGCATCCGTCGATACAACACATGGACAAGTCAACATACCTTTGACCCATCCGGACTCGCCGGATACACACAGTGACGAGCAGACGAGAGCATAAAGGAGAGCACAGTAGGACTTAAGGCAGACCAGCCTTCGTGATGCCGAAGCGTAAGCGAGGGGCGCGTCCCGAGCAGGAAGTTGAAGGAAAGGTCCTAGCACCGTCAATGTATATAAGTGAGAAGAGAGCGACGGTCCGGTCGACGATGCTGGAGGAGGAGAAGTTTCGGTTCGCGCGGAGGAGAAGGTTCAACGGTTGGTGTGGGCAGAGTTAGTACTTCGAGAAGTCGTGTCCCCTGTAACTTTGTTCCCTGTAACGGACCCTTACTACACTCGAAAATCAAGTCATGAGCTCCGAGGACCTACAAGGTGTGTACAATCTCACTAGCATGCCGCATTGCTTTGGACGTTTTGGACGTTTTGGACATCTTCAACGCTTTGTCTAGCAGGTAGCAGACAACCCACAGCTACTATGATAGTAGCTGGTGGCCCGAACGTGGGGGTGAGTTATGCGGTCTGTAGCCGGTGAAGTCGCAACCGTGACGACAGCAGCTTGCACTGTATCCCCGCAGCTCGGTCATCTGGACGCGGCATGATGTTGCCTACAGGGGTACGTGGAGTTGAAGGGAAAAGAAGGAGTCAAGCTGGGAGGACACCATGGAACCCTCGTTGTGATATCTCGTCAAGATCGGCGACCGGTATAGGCGTAGAGGGGTGGGATGAGCTTGTCAGCCGGACGGTGCAGAAGCGAACTGAGTGGTCTTAGTGCGTGTTCGGATGTTAGAAGCGGACACGTACTGGTGCAGTGCATGCAGCCGCGAGCAGGTGGCGTGTTTACAAAATGCGAGTTCAGGATGTCGAGGTCTAGCGATATGTTCTTGCAGGTCGATGCAGTAGAGCTGGGGCTGCGATGCAACACAGGGTTCAAGAATGAGAGCGGCAGCCTGAATGGCAAGTTGCAAATGGAAAACACAGATTATATCTGTCAAAGTCAGATCGGACTTGTTCAGAGCACATACTAGTTGCAGTTGAGTTGCGGTAGTGGTGAGTCTGCAGAGCCCAGAGTGAGTCAGATTTGTAGACCAAACCGATGCATGAGCTCGAACAAGACGTGCTACTGTTCTGTTAGTGTTACATGTACATGTACAGGGACCCTCCAAATCGGCGTTTTCCGACATATGACGTGTCACGCTGAGCGCTGAGTCTTGATTTACTTACACCGAGAACAATATCCCATGTTGCGTGGGATAACATCGGGATAACATTGAGATAGAAGACTTTGTGTTATCTTGGAACTATGGTGTGTAACATAAAGATAACATTTAAGATGGTGCTTTCAATGCTAGCAACATATTATGGCAGGCAACATGGAAGCTGCATGTAAGATGTTGTCTATATGTTGTGTGTGCGTAGTATGCAGATGACATTTTGCATGGTGTGCATATTGTGCACCAGGCATCATGGGGATGGCATGGAGGCAACATGCTGAATGCCGCAGGGCACAACATGTTGCATGCTGTGTGCAGGCAGAATACTAAATGGTGCACTGAGCAGCATGATAAACAACATCCTGAATGCTGTCCACATGTCCCGCCCCGTGACATGCATGCAACATTTGCAATGTTGTCACTCTGTTGCTCATGCGCAACACCAAGACAACATCCATACTGTTGTGTGCTTGTTGCTCCCTGCATCATTGTGCCGGCTTCGGGATAGCATTTCAAACATTAGTGCTATGTTATAACCATGGGGTCAAAGATAACAGCTCAATAACATATAGCCCAATATCACAATGCTATCCCAATGTTGTCCTAGACAATGTGAGTTATTTGAACAACATCTGGACAATATCCAGATAACATTGACTTTCTTATGCTGCCTGGGATAGTGTTGTGACAACTTTGTGATAGAAACCTCTATGCTATCTAGCTACTTTGCTAGACAACATAGGTCGAACATCTCAGTCATTGTCTTGGATGGTAGCAACATGTTATTGGGGGCAACATCAGGATAACATGCAGTATGGTGCTCTAATGGTATGTGGGAGTAGTATGATAGAGACATTTTGTTTGATAAATGTATGATGTGAGTGGAATTATGGAAATAGCACTCAGCCAATAGGCTGAATGTTGCAGTGTACATCATGTTTAATACTGCACCTGTATGACATTGTAAAAGTCATACTAAGCAATATAGTGAATAAAATGTCAAATCTTTACTGCATGGCCTGCATCGCAACAATCATGCAACATCGAGGATGTTATCAGTATGTTGCCGGTGTACAACATACAGACAGCATAGAAACTTTTCTATCAATATTGCATCCTATAGTACTATGTCGTCTTTAGGCACACTTTTTGAATGGTATCACAATACTGCACACATTGTATCCACAGTAAGATCCAGATACTATATAGTCTTTTATCCGGATGTTATCCCAATGTTATCCCAGGCAACATTGGATAATGTTCTCGGTGTTACCTGATACAGCAGGATTCTGATTGATTAGGACTCGCGGACCGGGGTCGCTTGTGTCTGGGGTATTCTGTGCCGGAGAGGTTCAGGTTGGACTTTCATGTCCATTACTTCGTCCGCCGGCCGCCACTACGATCAATGACTTACTGAGCACACGATAGCGTAATATCTACTCCTGGGCTTACCGCCGCCTCAAAGCACCCTGCAGTCCATACCCACTAGACGTCTTTCTCCATCATCCATTCGTCACGCCTCAGTCATGGCTACCACACCCGACAACGACAACTCTTTACGACCAGCGCATCTCACCTACCCTGCGACACCAGCTTATGGCTCTGCTGCACCAAGTATGCCAGGAAGCGGGGCCGTGACCCCAACGACGGCAGCGTTCACTGAGGCGGAAGTGGGGGAGCGCACAGCGCTGCTCGGAGAGAGTCACAGAGACGTCGGGGACGCAGAAGCAGCAGCACACAGTCCAAGAGGTGAGCACAAGCTACTATCTTGTCCACGAGTTTCTCGAATGGATTCTCCATTGTGGTCGTATGCCCACTCGCACGGGTAGTGCATTGCTTCACCCTGCGCGAAACCCTTACTCGAGAAACTCCTGGTGATCGAGAGTCTTGTTTGGCGTGCCGTGCAGTCACGCATTGCTTAAGGCTGTCCATGGGCAAGTGAGCCAACCATTCATACGAACTCCATCACATCCACTTGCTGAGGCATAGCCTACCTTCTGTTCAATGTCTGGCAAGAGCGTGTGACCTGTAGTCTCCCGTAGCGCGAGGGGGTGGTCTCACGTTTCTGCCTCGGTCTAAGAGACAGAAGAGATTAAGACCGTAACAGTCGCCTGACGTAGTGGCTAGTGTATTCTGGGTACTGTACCCTGTACACCACCCCAATTGACGTGTCTCGGCCAATGTGTCGTTCGTAGAGTCATGCGGGGTATCGACTCCTTACAGTGCTATGTCACTGTGCGTGTGGAGCAAGAAGCTGCACGGCGACTCGGAGCGTCGCTTGAAGGTGCAATTCACTGCCCTAGGTCAGGAAAACCAAAGCGAACTTGATGGGTTCCGGCTTGATTGAGCCACTAATCATGCTTCTCTCATGCTGACGTTACGCACAGACCGTCTTGGCCGCCCCTCACTTTGGCGAAGGAAGTCAACGTGGGCGAAGGTCAGATATTATGTGCCGTCAACCGCTTGGATGCCACAATACTCGTTCTCCTTGTATGTTGTCGCAAATGCACCATCTCTCCGCAACCGTACACTCACCGTATGCGCAGATTCGCCGGAGACTTTCTGGCTGGCATTACTGTAGCGAGCATGTTGATTCCTCAGTCGGTCTCTTACGCCTCATCGCTTGCCAAGTTGAGCCCGGTGACCGGTCTGGTATGTCAACAGTCTTAGCAGTATGACCGACTTCGCCGCTCACGTCCGCAAAGTTCTCCGCTGCAGTACCGGGCATCGTGTATGCACTGCTCGGGACGTCTCGGCAATTGAACGTCGCGCCCGAAGCTGCTCTTTCGCTTCTGGTCGGCCAGGCCGTCGACCAGATCATCCACTCAGACCCACACACTCATCCGATAGACCCTAATGCTATCTCGCTGGCCATATCTACTATCATCACGTTCCAGGTATGCGTCAATTGTGTTACTCAGTCCTAACGTCTTGGTGACCTCCCTTTGTCAGGTCGGTCTGATTAGCTTCTTGTTGGGTTTGTTCCGGCTTGGTTTTCTAGATGTTGTCCTGAGCCGTGCACTACTGCGCGGATTCGTCACTGCGGTTGCGGTTGTCATCATGATGTACGTGCACGCCTTCTCCGTTGTCGAGTACACTCACGAAACGAACACGTAGAGAGCAGCTCATACCTATGTTCGGCCTCACGAAACTCGAGCACGCCCTACAGCCCAAGTCTACACTCGAGAAGCTGCTTTTCCTCATCGAGAACGCGTTCACACACGCGCACGAGCTTACGACTATGATCAGCTTCGGCGCACTCGGAGTGCTGGTCGCGATTCGCAGCTTCAAGCAGGCGTTCAAGAAGTATTGGTTCATCTACCGCCTTCCTGAAGTCTTCATTGTCGTCGTGGTATCAACCAGTAAGACGCCTTCTGTACGTGCTATCCTAGAAACTGACGTAGGTCATTCAGTGTTGTCGGACGAGTTCGACTGGGATCATGACGGCGTCGAGATCCTGGGATCAGTTCCGATCAATACCGGCGCCTCATTCATCCAATTCCCTCTCCGGAAGCTGACCTTGAGGTACTTGAGGAAGACGACCTCAACCGCTGTGTGGGTTCTTGCATCCATACATTCAAATGCCATGAGGCTGACTTGTCTCACCGCTGCACTCGCAGGCTCATCTCTGTGGTCGGCTTCTTGGACAGTATCGTGGCTGCAAAGCAGAACGCAGGCAGGTTCGGATACAGCATCAGCCCGAACCGCGAGCTTGTTGCACTCGGGGCGGGCAACATCGTCGGCGCTTTTATTCCTGGCACGCTACCAGCATACGGCTCTATCACTAGGTCAGTCGCACCCTCGACTGTCATGTTGGTATGCTGACCAAAATAGGTCGAAGCTGAACGGCGACCTCGGCGGACGTACCCAGATGGCATCTTTGGTCACCTCGAGTCTTGTGCTCCTGGCGACGTTCTTCCTTCTCCCATGGCTGTACTACCTGCCGAAATGTGTTCTGGCATCCATGTGAGAGTCTATAACATAGCGCTTTCCCCATAGGCATTGTTCGACTAACTGTCTCTACAGCATCTGCCTCATCGTCTTCTCGCTTCTCTCGGAGTTGCCTCACGACGCGAAATTCTACTGGAAGTGCGCATCTCCTGAACCTAATCCGTGACGTATCTTCTGGCTGAGATAGCGTTACGCAGGATGCGGGCGTGGATAGATCTGTTGCTCATGTCGCTGACGTTCTTCTTGACCATCATCTGGAACGTCGAGATTGGAATCGCGGTCAGCGTCGTCATCTCGCTCCTTCTCGTGGTCCGGCGTTCATCGCGGACTCGGATGACCATCCTCGTGAGTGGGCCGAGTTTCGGTTTTGTTTTCCTGCTCGCTATGTATTCAAACGACACCATGCGAACAGGGCCGGATACCAGGCACCGACAGGTGGAAGCCTGTAGACGAAAATCCGGAGGCCGAAGAGGATGCGACGGGCGTGCTCATCGTGCGTATCCGCGAGAACCTGGACTTCGGTACGTTTCACAGCCTTTCTGAACCAATGTATGCCGTTGGCAAAACTTTCCGCGACGCTCATCGTGTTCTTTTCTACCTTCTACCTTCCGTACGCGACATCAACCCACGGTGTGCACACGGCGGGGCTTCCCGTATGATCGCGTTCGAATATCTCCACGATCGCAGCCAACACTGCGCAGCTGAAAGGTGCGTCCCTGAGATCTGGGCATCGTTCTTCTCTTGCTTCCATCGGAGATGATCGCCCTATTGACGCTGATGGCTTTCTTGATGCTGCGATTGGTCACACATGCCACACCGTGCGCCGTCCATGCTCGTTCATGCCGGACTACTTATGCTGGCACCCATACGACACGCACGTAACGCGACCATATTGACGGGTATTTTGCACCACATTGGAAACGCTTCAGAGCGGCTGCGGCGGCTTGAGCTCTACGGGCACGACAAGCACCACCCGGCAGACGAGCCGCACAGGCATGACGCGATCGTGCTTGTGTTCCACCTCGCGGACGTGGACAGCGTCGACGCCTCGTAAGTCCTCGCTCTACCAACTATATGGACGGACGGTGAAGCTCACCTGTCTCGCTATCGTAGTGCCGCACAGATCTTCTATGAACTTGCCGAGACGTACAAGGTGAGCACACCCGTTTCCTTTCTTGTCAGGCTCTGCGAACTTCGCGGACCGCATGCTGTGGCGCAAGAGCGTGAACGGCTACGCGCACCTGACCGCTCTCGCCTATCTCTTTCGGAATGCCATCTGCACTTCTCATCTGTGGTTTTGACGCATGACGTTGACGGCGGCGATGGTTACTTTTCCACTATACAGAGCCGCGGCGTTGGGCTGTACATAACCCACCTCAAGCGCGGTCCGCGCGAGTCATTCGAGACAGCGGGCATCGTGGGCCTCCTCGGCGAGGACGCGTTCCTCAAGGACGTCGCGAGCGCGATGGCGCGCATCGAGCAGTCAATGCGGGAGCGGTGATCGCCTGACAAGCGGTTGAAGGGTCGGAGAGCAGGGTCGAACGTTGAACTTTGGGGGGCGGTCGAAGTGGCTATGGGCTAGGGAGTGGCGTGGCTTGGGCGGGAGGCATCATGATTCTAGAGTCCGAACCTGTGAGTGTGGGGCAGTCATTTCGCATCCTGTCGCTGATAGTAACACACTGCCCTAGTGCGCCCATACTGATCTGCGTCTAGAGATATATGTACGTACTGCATATTTACGCATCCGCTATCCGTGGATGTCGCAAGACCGTGGTTCGAATCCACACGAGGTGTCCTCACAAATCATGAATGTCTACTATTGACATTGGGCATCGCTGCTCCCCACGACATGCTGCTGCCAGTGGTCTCGATTGTGGACTGAGTTCTCAGCTCGGAATGGTGTCAGTGATGTCACTGCAGACGTTTCAAGTTGGTAGACGAGGTCTTCGCTGTCATTTGCGTCGTGATGTTGATAAAGAGCCTCACAGTTCCAAGTTGAGAAGTTGCAAGACATGTGCATGGCCCAACCTCTCGGCGAGCTCGAGGCAACCGATTGAATGTCGGCAACCTCTTCCATTGGTCGTGATGTGCGTCGAGTACACTGTAATCCAGCATCGACGTACAGCGCACACTGATGCATGCTAAGTACAGCGGCTGTTGGAGAAGGCTCGAGCGACTCTGCAGCTGCGTGTGGTTTGTCCTGGGTTTGTCCTCTCCGACGTATGATGGAACGGACACATCCCATTGGTTCCTTAGTTACCGGACCGACGTCTGCGTCTCGGCAGGCGCTCGCACATCTGGGATGCATCATTCATGACAGCACGCCCGCCGGGCCCACACACTCTCCGACCGTCTGCGCAATGGAGCTCCGAGCTGCGAGCGTGGTCCCACCGAGGCTAATCAATCTGGAACAGTGGGACGGCACGGCGGCGCGGCGGACCCATCAGTGTGAGCGCGTCAGGATGCCCACTGTTCACAGTCGAGACGCACACTGCCCGTCGACGTCGGGCTCCGTGTGCTCACCATCGGCGGCGCAGGTCACTGAGCTCGGGAATCAATAAAGCTGTGTCGTCGGTACAGGGGAAGGCTGCATATGGTGATATGTGATGTGGATGCGTCTATGACATGCTCATGCACAATGCATTGGATACTCGGTACACATGCGGTTTTTGTGTGGGTGGTCCGTGTGATGTGTTGCGGAAGGCGACGGGTACACGTACGCCATACGAGCGTACGGACTCGGATGCAAATGCATGGATGGTGCGAGTAGTAATAGGGGGATGTGGGGTGCGGGCACGGGGAGGGTGGGGGTGATGGTGAGGGCCCTATAGTACACGGCGGGGGTGCTTGGAATAAACAAGGTATCAAAGGGGTTGACCAGCAGTAAAATAAATTTAGTAAGCGGACGCAAAGCAACGGAGACGAAATAAGAGACAGGCTGGCAACGAGAAATTATACCGTCCAGTGGGGGTAAGTATGTCCAGAAAGCACGAAGATAAAGCACGTAACTCGGGCGAGGGAGAGGTGCGGCCACAGGGCGCGCACAAGTAGACCGAACGGATTAAGGTCAAAGGAGTCAAGGGACGCGTTCGCGTCGCGCGTCGCAGGCGATGTATTAGCAAGACGCCGTACGTCAGCCGTGCGAGACAGGTTGCCTAGCAGGCTAGAAGGATGACTTGCCCCGGACAGGGACGGGAGGCAATGGCCGCGGTCTCCTCGACCTGGGGACGCCAGCGGAATGAGGTGCCCGCGCGAGCTCGGCGAACTTCTCGTGGAAGAGCGGCTCCCACGAGATCGGTTCAAAGGCGGATGCAGGCGTGGGGAGGGCGCGGTCCATCTTCCCCTGGCGCGCGTCCTCGTAGAACGTTACCTGGATCACAGGCGGTTGAAAGCGACCGTCTTCGTACGATGGCGAGGACAGCGAAGCGCCTGGAGAGAGGCGCGAGGGAGAAGGGGTGTCGACGGGCGACGAAGGAGCGGTTGATGAAGAGTCGTTCGAATCTGAGTCGGGGAAGAACGAGTGCGTGCTCGGCGTGCGTGCGGTGTAAAGGTCGAATATGTCGGAGACAGCAGGCGAAGTAGGTGAACAGCTCCAAGAAGAAGAGGCCGAGGAGGACGAGGATGCGGAAGCCAGCTCTTGAAGACGCGAGGCGATGGAGAGCTTCGCGAGCGGTGACGACGTTACGTCGTCCTCGCTCACGTCGAACGGGATGGGATTCGAGAAGAAGCGCGCGCTGGCCGGAGTCAATGACAGACCGCCGCTCAACGATCCCGAGCTCGAGCTCTCGAGTTCGCTGAAAACGAACTCGTCTTGCGCCGAGTCCCATTCGGCCGTAAATGTCCATGCGCGCGAGGAACCAGGCGGCGAAGGGCCGACGACGGGAGAGTGCGGGAGGTTGAGGTGAACCCCGGTGAGGAGCGCTACCCTTCGACGCATTTTCTTGACGTTCGGCTGCGGCACAGAACCGGCCTATGCGGCGCACTGGCTTGAGATGGTGTGCAAAGAGTGATGATGAGCAGCGCGACGTACCTTGGCCTTGGAGAACACCGAAACCGCTGGACTCTCCGGGGATCTCATGTCGAGGAAGTCCGGAGCTGGTGAGTCCGTCATGCTCCTGGCATCTACCGCTCCACTGCACGGGAGGACGGCAAGCTTTGGTCGCACAGCGGCCATGGTTCGGGAATCCTTGGGTCGCAAACCGCGTGGCCCGTGGGGCGTTGGCGCCTTGCGCGCAGAAGAGGAAAGGGCAGGAGAACGAGAACGAAGGGGAGGCGGGAAGGAAGGTGAAGAGGAACCGCCTATGCCCAAGGATTTGTATGACATCGAATCCGAAGAGAAGGTGGCATGGGGCCTTGAACCGTCTGCACGATGATGATGGAGACCGCTGCCAGTGGTTGACGTGGTAGCGAGGGAAGAACTCATCGTACAGCGTGCTTGACGGGGACCGTGATCATCTGCGCACCCACTGCCAGGCTGAGGTGGGTATATCTAGTAGGTGGGCGTTTTGTTCGCATGCCCGGATGATAGCGAACAGCCTTGGGAGTGATCTGCAATATCTATCCCTTTTATTAGTCACATATAAGTAACTCGTGTTGAACGCCACGGCGTTTTCAATGCTGAGTGGCT
Organism: Daedaleopsis nitida; assembly: GCA_022606115.1. Lineage (NCBI taxonomy): Eukaryota > Fungi > Basidiomycota > Agaricomycetes > Polyporales > Polyporaceae > Daedaleopsis > Daedaleopsis nitida. The sequence continues at coordinate 3,290,767 of JABYQM010000003.1, read as the reverse complement.
GCCACAAGCGCGTCGGATCTGCAGGATCTCGCTCACGAGCCAGGCCTGATATCGTCTGGCGGTTGCGATGGCAGTACTGACTCACCATGGAACGAGCCGTCCTCAGCAGTCTAGTATATTCACGTTGCCCAATCATCGTGATTCGCGAACTTGAAGCACCTGGATACCCGCAGGGCTATCACACGAGGTCGTGCTCCAAAGTGTTGCTTTGCTGTAGGACAGATGCTCCGCTGCAGGTTGTTAACCGCCGCCCACTTTGACGAAATAGAGATTCAGCATGATGTATGTGGAGCACCAGAGGTGAGCACTCTCGAGTCGACGGAGGGGCGCCTATCTGTTTAAGGGGAGATCAACTAGTCATCGATCAAACGTCGGAGGTACCTTGATGGATCTCATCAACAACCGCCCACAGCTTCCTCTCCCAACAGCTATCAATCCTCTCCCAGCAATCGGTATGTAATATACGCACTGGCTGGCGCGCCGTAACATCAGTCAAGCGTCATGGACAGAACTTCAAGTAGTGCTTAGTGAACCGCGCCGAATGTCAGGCGCACCGGCCAGCGCGCACGGTGACCTTGCCCGGCTGACGTAGCGTCCATTCCTGTCGATTGAGCCTCCGGCAGCCTGCCAGCGTAGATATGTGCATAGTACATACCACATCTGGAGTACTACCAGTCACAGGTCAGTAGTAAGTGTAGCAACGAGACCTCTTCACTCACCTGTAAGTATACTTATACTACCGAATATCCAAGTCAGCCGCTTTGTTGAATGGTTGGTTCGTGATTGCCTGGCCTATTACGACCCTCCCACAGCGTTCATCGGCGCGAGGATAAGACCGCGATCCTTGCATAACTTGCATGATCCATGTTGAATCCATGCGGTTGTGTACGCTGTTGTACGGCATACAGCCTACCGACATCACCTTCGACCCTCCGGAGCGCCTGCACATCGCCCTACCACTGCCAGGGTACCCGACCGCGGCCCACGGGTAAAGCCAGCTTCAGACCCAATCACCGCCGGCGCCGCACCCTGCCCAAGAGCACTGACACGCCATTCGCGCCAGAGCCTTCCGCCATCCCAATCAGGTCGCTTAGCGTGTCCATAGCCGCGTTCGCGAGCCGCTCCTTCTGCTTCTGCTGCGTGCCTTTGCCCTTGCTCTTCCACAACGAAGCCGCACCGGATTGGTACTTCGGGTCGTTCGGGGGTAGCTGTCCATCCCAGAGTGCGCCCTCGCGCAGGTGCGGCGGTGGGTCGATGAACGCGCTGTTCGCCGCCTCAAGGCGAAAGAGGTTGCGCGTGACCTGGTGAGGCACGCCACGCGCAACCGCGGAGCTGTACAGAAAGGACAAAGTGTTGTCCACTAGTGTCCAAGGGATGTTTCCGATACGGTATCCCACCGGCAGGTTCGGGGTGTTTCGGGTTCGTGTCCGAGGAGCATTGCATATCGCGGCGAGTAGGATTGCGGACAGCGGGCGCAGCACCATAGCGCGATTACGCATCGGAGAAATCCGGGGATGGAAATAAAGGCGGGAAAGGCGCAGAAAAAAATTAGCTACTGCGTTTTTGCCATACAATACACATATGCTGACTGACCTCGTGTTTCCCATCGAGCGAGCCAGCACATGAGCGCCTCGCGCTGGTCCGCAGGAAGCTTGTCGGTTTCAAGTCTCCGGATGACCTCGGCGGCCCGCGTAAAGATAGGCCGCCATTGCCTACGCAGGGTAGAGGTTGCTTTAGCCTGATTGAGTACTGAAGCGGCGGTTGACCGAAGGAACAGTCGGTACAGGCTTAGGAAGCTCGGGGGTAACGGGGATGAAGAGATGTCCTGAGATCCCACAGATAGATGAGCGCGAAGAGGTAATTGGAGCACAGGAAGTCGATGTTTGGGTGTGAGATATGAATAGCTGCGAGGTTGATATCTCCACCTCGAAGTACAGGCGTTCCTGAGCATCGGGGGACTCCACGGCACGGAAGACTCTCCTGAGCACTAATGTCTTACTATCGGTCAGCTAGATGAAAATCATGTAGGTGAGCGGTACGCAATTTCATTGCTTCACAAGACCAACCGTCCGCTAGGCTGTAGCTCATATAACCTGACGAAACGAAGTCATTTCAGAACTGTTCAAATTGAAACGCCTTCCAACATACCGCCACCCCTGATTGTGCTTCGACTACGATTCAGAGCCAGCCCTGCACTACTTGTTCCAATAGTCCTAGAGCGAGAGAAGAAAGCAAATGAGTAGAGTCACTAGAACTTGGGATGAAGGTTCGGAACAAGAGGCGGAGCTGGAAGCGTTCAAGCGTCACGCTAGGATGATGTCACGCTTGGCCGGACCCCGAAACCTCACCGTGACGCCGCCACTTGCTTGGTCGAGATGAACTTTGCATTTCCGAGTCCTAAACTTATGCTATACGTGACACCGGGGGCATCAACTAATGTAACGAGGCGTTACATTGTGATCATAGCGTGATGAAAGTCCAAATATGACTGTCCTTTGTCAATGAGTCACATCCTGGATACATCGTGGTTACATGCGACATTTGAAAAGTATCCAGGATGTGACGCAGAAACGTGGCACATATTGAATGTTTCCAGCGTGTTGCACCACATAAACACGAGAGAAACATTTGGATCTTAATCACGATATGATCACAATGTAGCTACTCGTTACATCGCTCAATGCCCCCAGTGTGAGCATACATACCGCTACTATAAGTGCTTCTCTCCGACATCGCGATGAAAACTCTGGTTCGAGATCAAATGACCCCGGCGCCGTCGAAAGGTGCCTGGGGTCCTCAGTCCATACCCACCGCCGCCAGGCATTTTTCACAACTTGCCTTCGAGCTCATTGGCAAAACTAGACATGAGTAACTGAGTCCTCCCCCAAATCCTGGAGCTACAACAGCTGGATGCATGCGTTGCGGATGTCAACGCTCCGCAACATCGCGGAAGGATCAGTCATAGGTTAGTGATCAGGTCCTCAAAGTCAGCGAGCTGTATTCGGGTTGCAAATTATCAGATACACAGAGACTTCGCATGGGCTCTGAGTATGCTCGCTTTGTCGTCACACAGAAACTTATCACGGACACAGAATATCGCGTGTTGCAACTTGCAAGAGGTGACGCCACACTTCCTTGGTCTCCTCGTAGAAAAGGTTCGTGTCACCAACATCTATATTGAACACAAATAACTGATCCAATTGTAGGTTGTATGAGTAAAGTCGTAGCTGCGAGGAACAACCGGCATGCCAACTGCAGCAGCCCATGCAAACTGTCATGAGGTCTTTGGCTGCTGACTCTTCTGAGGATCGATCAGTTGAATTGCTATCAGAAACATCATCAAGCGCACGATATCCTCGACTCACCTCTTGGTTTCCCCCCTGAGATTCGATGCTACCGATGTCGGTGCTCAGACCATCGTCACTGTGCTCGACAAAATCCCTCGTTAACTGGACGCGTCGGGCTCGAAGGATGACGGCTTCGTCGACACTGTTCTCGCGCGAGAGTGGTGGGGTCGGGAGGCCAGACATGATGCGGGAGGAAGATAGGAAAGCCATCAAAGGACGACAATGGCCTTTATGTGCCGGTCGACTGGTGGGTGGCGTCTGCGGCCACTCACGACACGTATGCTCTTTTGTGCCACTTCACTCGCGACGGTTGCTGCTTTTCACTAGTTACCTGCTTTTGCAACGTGCAGACACGGGACTCAGACAGTGTCGATTTGACGATTCAACCGATCACCTTGAACACAAACCGCAAGCAGCAACAGTCCGCGAAAGTGGGCCAAAGCGTACGCGCAAGCCTGGAACACATCATATGAAGAGCGCTTTTACGCTGCATTCTTCCTCATCATTTTCTTTCATCTCGTTTGACCTTCCCTCCCATATATAGCGCCCCGAGAACGCTCTGAACACCTTGCCTCAGCCTCCCAGCTTGTGTGCCCCTTCTTCAGACCACAACTCCTCCCCTTACGTTTGCTACGCTCAAAGATGGATGCTCAACTACTTGACACCGAGGCCACCGTCCGCCAGGTACGTATCACGCGTTCTCTTGTGGAGCACACTCACCTGAAACGGAACGTGCCACGATACAGCAGAAGACTGAGAAGTCCTTGCGGGTGTCCATCCCTCAGGCATGGGGATTGGACGGTGACGAGGAGTGGCAGGACCCACTCCCCTCCCCGCCGCCCCCGACCCCTTCCGTCGCCCGGCGCGCGTCGCCATACGACACCCAGCGCTTTGACCCGTACAAAGTTATGGTAAGTGCGCCATCTTTCGGCCACGCATCTCTCTCTGTCTCAAGCCCTCATGACCTACGTGGCCACTGTTGCGCTTGCAGGTGTTCACGCCCACGCCACACTACACCACCCCGACGTCCCCCGAGTTCGCGATCGACCACCACAGCGCGTACCCCGCGCTCCTCGACTCCCTGACCTACAAGTTCCCCATGTCTTCCGAACCCGAGAGCGACGACGACCGCCGCGCGAGCCCCGTCGACGATTTCGACGAGACGGACGGGTCTGACTCCTCCTTCGCCGGCGACAGCTCCTTCGACTCCATCGACTCCGGGCTCGCCACCCCGGGCGACTGTCTCAGCCCGTTCAGCGTACGCTCTGTCAAGGACGACACCATCAAGGCCGGATACCCCATCGGGCACTGCAGTCTCGACTCCACGGACGCCCTCGAGGACAGCGACAGCGGCGAGTGTATCGTCGACCGCACGATCGTCCGCCCCTCCTCGAGCTCGTCCTCCTCCTCCCGCACCCGGAGCTGCTGGCGCTCGCTGACCGGGCTCCGCTCCATCTCCAGCCTCTCCAGCTTCGCGCGCGGCGCGGGCTCCCTTTCCGGCTCGCGCTCCGGCACCGACTCGGGCACGAGCACGCCCCCCTCTGACGAGCCCAGCTCAGAGTGCACGGACGGGCTCGCCGCCCCACCCGCCTCGCGATTCGCCTCGCGCCGCCCCTCTCTCGTCCCCGGCGCCGAAGCTGGAACTGCAGCAGACAAGGGAAGCAGCGGCAGCGCACTGTCGTCCCCAGTCGCCGCGGCGGACGTGATGCGGCGGCTGCGCAAGATCGCGTCGACGCTCAACCTGCGCGAGCACGCGCACGCGAGCGCCGCCGAGCGGCATTTCGAGGAGGCCGTTGACCGGTACGCGCGAGCGTGGTCCGCGGACGAGGGCCCCGTCGCCCTCGAGGTTTGCGTCACGCGCACGGAGACGGTCGTGCCCGCCTCCGAGGACGAGGCGGAGGCGTACTTCGCGCAGGCGCTCGTCCGCGGTAGGGGGGACGGCGTCGGGCTGTACGCTGCCGCTGCCGCGGGCGCGCGGCCGAGGTCGCGCAAGACGACGCTGCGGACCGTTTTCGAGACAGAGGCATGAAGGCTGCGTACGCTGAAGCGCGGTGCTACGCTGAAGCGTCTGCGCCCCGTCGGGAACGAGATATCATGCTGCACCCGCCACGCTACAAGGTCGGTCACAAAATCGCTCTCGGACTTGGCGGTCTCTCCTTTCTTCTATACCTATACAGTATACATCTTGCGCACACGTGGATGGCGCACGGCCGCCATCGCACCGTCTACGTTATCCCGAAACCGAGCACGACCGGGGATCCTTTCGTCTTTCCCCCTCTCCGCATCCCGGACCTCCGTCCTGCTCGAGCTCGTACCCCCATCGTTCCTACAATATCTACGTCTACTAACGCCCGTCATGTCACGACCCACCACACGACCGCTCGCTCACTACTATCCTCCCATGTTCCAACTTCCTGCTAACAAGTATACGTAGCCATTTCGCCGCATCCGCATGTGTTTCCGCTAGTGTAGCATCCCAACCGTTCTCCCTCCAACTTGTGCATCAATCAATGGTCATCTACCAGTACTGCCATGCATCAAGGGCCCGGACCCACCCTGTTGCACGGCACGAGAGCATTCCTGCACAGTGCGGATCATGCACTATCATGCATCGTGCTCCTGAGGCTTGGCCTGAGAATCGAACTTGTGGCCAGTTTGGACTGGTTTCACCCTTGCGAAGGGGCTCATCAGAGGGCTTAACCGCTGCCCTAACCTGAACGATGGAAGGAGACGCTCCCCGAATTTTATGGCTCAATGCCGCCCGGATTCCCTCGCTTACATCATTTCAACGAGTGCAAGACGAGATTGGAAGAGTAGGTTGTACTAGATAGACGCCGTCTGGACGCAAGCGGTCAACGGGCGTCTCCATTACCCAATTGGGAGATCCGCCCTCATTGGCCAATGCCTGCCAGTGCTAGCCGAGCGACGAGAATGTGTATGTGAGATACAGATAACCGCTACATATATGCTGCATGGGTCTATAGGTATATGCTCCAACTAGGGTCTATGGCATTTGTGCTCACTCGTACATGGACTGGTCATGCACAGTAAACTTCAGGCTTTTAGCGTGACACCACTCTGCCAGTCATGATCACCAGTGCGTCAAATAAGACGCAGACATATAAGTAGGTACCCCTATAGTTAAACGACAATCGCATCGCATGACGCCGATATGCATCCCTGCTCTCCTCCATGGACCATGACGGTCGACGTCCCCGGCCGGCTGAAGACCTCGTAGTACTGGATACTCGTCAAATGTGATCAGTCATCGAGTAAGCTGCGCTAGAAGTCGGTAAGACAAGTATGAGACGCGCGGCTCACCCGTTGCCTCATCATCTCCGCTTCGCCTTCCGTCGCCAGCTACCTCTGGCAGACTCGCGCACGATGTGGAGTGTTCTAGAGGATGTTGTGGGCGAGCAGTGGCCGTTGGGGAACGCGGGAGACGCCTGGCGTGGCCATCTGACTAAGCGCTGCGTTCCCCAACTTGCTTCACGACGACAACGTGCATCCGCCTCTGCCCCTCCTTTGTCCACGACCTCGACGCATGTGTGATTGAGGCCGATAATCTTCTTTGTCTGTCCTTTCCTTCAAAGGCCCCTGCGGCCGAGGTTTGGGCCAACGCTCGCCATCCCCGCCTTCTCCTGACTCCCTCTCTTTCTTTCTTCTCACAAAGCCCCCGATTCGCCACAGCTACCCAATGCCCGACGCACCGCCGGCAAACGATCTCCCGGAGGTGTGGGACTGGGAGATAGTCCAGGACGACTGGTGGAGGACGTCTTTCAGGGCCATATCTTGGGCGTACAAGACAAAGCCCGACCATCCGCGGCCCCCTCACTATCACGACCTTCTCGCACGCGGGAGACGGAGGAGGATCGGCGCAGTCCCCGCAAGTGCGCAGGAGGAGGATGTTAGTCTGAATGCCGGACTGAGCGGCGTGCGCGCTGCGGAGGACTCTCTCAAACGGTACGAGCTCGACGCTGCCATTACCCCCTCCACCCCTCTCCTTCAAGATGGAGATGACCGCGACGGACGGCTGCTCGAGCAGCATTCCTGGCTCGAGAGCTTGCGCGAGCTCCTCGGTGAGCTCCTCGAAGACGGTCCGCTGCCCGAGGTCGAGTCACTCTCGCCTGACGTCCCCCTCTGGGACCTGGACAACCTCGAGAGCCCGATCCCCTCATCGGAATCCTCCGCTGCATCGAGCGTTGACGGAGAAGAGCTCGCGGACGCGAACCCGCTACATTCTACGCCCAAGCCCAAGTCCGCTCCAAGTTACGCAAGAGCCGTTTCTAGCGGAGTTGTCACGAATGCCCCCACTGTCCTGTCCCCCCTCCCTTCCAAGGCCCTCAGCAAGGCAGCTCTACCATTCATCCCCGCCACTCCCGCCCGTCCTGCATCACAAGAACCGACCACGCCACCCCTTACGTCTTCGTCCGACTCCTCGGACTCGCCCTACTCTTCTCCTACGTACAACTTCCACTTCCCATCGCTGAACTCCGCGTCGCCCACGGATAGGAACGAGACCAGGTCGCTTCCTCAGATGCGTAAGCTCGACAGCGGGTTCTGGGTCGATCTATCGTCCGAGGACGTGCCTGCGACCCAGAGCCTCAGCGCGACCCGTAGCGGCACCCCTCGCCGCCCGTCAACCGCACTGCTTCCATCCTTCCTCACTGACGGCTCGTCTCCGTCACGCGCCCCTCGTCCACGGAGGTCGACGAGGGAGATGGTGGACGAAGTTCGGTCCTCGGGCCGGAAGTCGAAGAGGTCGAACCGTCGGCAACATTCGCTCAAGGATGCTGACCTGTCCACCCTTCTCTCTGATGCGGCTCTTCACTCAGAGGCCTCGGCCCCAAAGAGCGACGACACCAGCGAAGGGTGGATCAGGGCCGCATCTGTGAGCGAGGGTTCCTCTTTTGGCCTCGTAGTCACTGACGACGGCTGGATCCTCCAGAGCAACCACCCTCAGTCGACATCCCCCTCTCCGCCTGCGTCGCAGCCCAAGCCTAAGCACGGTCACAAGCGTTCGTCTCCCAGCGCAAGCACCACTCACTCCTCTTCACCCCCTTCATCTGCGTCCACATTCTCCCCCGCATCTTCGACACTGAGCCTCAACGTTCCGACCACCCCAGCCACCGTCCCCTCTCAGCTGCCGGCCATGCCCCAGCTCTATTCGCCCCCGGCTATGATGCCATATCCGCCGTACGCGTCTCCGTACGCCGCCGCTCCCGCCGCCGCATATATGCACATGTATCAGTCTGCGCGCGCGCCTTGGCCGATGGGGTACCAGGCCGGCGTGTATCCTATGTACCAGCCGTTCGGGGTGATGCCAGGTGCGGTTCCGTACGGGATGGTGCCCGTCGCTCCCATGCAACCGGCGGCGATGTTCTACGACGCTCATGTCCATGGGAAGGGCAAGCAATAGTGCGAAGTGCGTCCGCCACATTGTAATGTGCCGTTGTGGCGCGTATAGCTGACCGCAGCACTGACTCTAGCGTCGAGACTTCACGCGTGGCGCACTGCAAGTATCTTTGTTGATCACTCCTACACACTCTCGTCGTCGTGACGACCGTGCCTTAGGTCTTACTTGTGACCACTTCACTGCTTCCCATTCCCACCAACCCGGTCGTGTAACGTCGTCCTTCACTTGTCTTCCCTATTATTCTTGTTGTTGTCCGTTGTAGTAGGTAGTAGCTAGCCTCGCATATACGTATGTACGTCCTCTTCTTCACTTGAATTACTCCACTTCTCGAGCCCTTCGACCGCCAGCCTGCCTTGCCCATCGCCTGCTCCCCACTGCCCACCGTTCATCTCTACATGTACATGCTGCCGTGTCCATGTCCGTGTCTTGATCGCACACCATCATTGTCACCATACATACATAGTCCATACATCGTCTCCTCATCACATCCCAGAATCGCGGACTCGTCGGCGCCTCGCAGTACTATAGTTCGTGCTCCTCCCCCCACTCGCAGTAGCTCAGTCTTTTTCTTCTTCCTCCCGGGCCGTCGTCGTCGTCGTCATCCCCGCGCCGGTCTCTTGGGTATCATTCATCCGACTCGTCCTTCGTTCGCGCAATATATAACTGTATTCTCTCCGCTGCCACCGAGTCATCTGAGTTGGCGGCTTGATATAGTGGACTCCATCCGGTGAGCACCCTCACACTGGCCGTTGCTACCGGCATGTCTGTTTGTCCAATGCTCAAACGTTGGATGCGTTGGATGCGTTGTTGTTCGCCGGAGGTCCGCGTCCGCGGACATAATCAGAAGGTCGGCCTGAAGCCAAGCTTAAGGGTAACGTTCATCCGCGGTGTACTAACGGTCGTACCCGACGACCGTGACGGTCAACTCGTTTACCGCTCAATTGGACGTTAGTCACGACTCGTTCCTCGTGTGACTGGCACCAAACACTTGTGATCTTCTGTGATTTGTCCAAAAGCGACGGTCAACGGCAAGAAAACGTCTTTCTCATACACACAGCCAAGGTTTAGACATCACTATATGTAGCCAACACGTACCCCTCTTCCAGATACTCACCACCCAGATCCAGTCATTGCCTCCAGATGCATAACGAGTTAACAGATAGGGTCATCGACTACCTCCACGATGACCCTAACGCGCTCTCAGCGTGCGGGCTCGTTTCCTCCTCCTGGCTGGCCACCGTCCGCTTTCATCGATTCACCAAAGTCCATCTCCGGTGGTCCCAGATCGTCCCATTCCACATGCTCCTCACCGTCTCCCCTGCGCTAGCCCCCTATGTCGTGCACCTCTCCATGACGAACAACGCTCGCAAAGAGGCCGCCATATGCGGCATCCTGCGCTCGCTCACCCGCCTGCACACCCTGTCCCTCTCGCATTTCATCTTCGCCCCGCAGGAGCTGCACAGCGTCGTCGCCTCCCTCCCTCCCTCCCTCGCGCACATCGAGCTGAACCAGGTCGACATCCCCACCGTCGGCGACCTCATCCGCATCTGGACGGCGCTCCCCCGCCTCTGCTCGTTCACCGTCGTCGCCGTGCTCTGGATCCGTGCCCCGGACATCCCAGACTCATACTCCCAGCCATTAGTTCCCGCGGACCCGATTGTCTCTCTCTCCGAGCTGCACCTCCGCTGGTGGATGCGCCACGGGGACGTCCTCGGGCGCTGGCTAGTTGCGCAGCACATCCCTGCGCAGCTGCGCGCGTGCTCGCTCTATGTCGTCGGGACCGACATGTCGCTCAACGCCCGGGCGATCATGAGCGCGCTCGGGCCCTGTCTGGAGACGCTCGAGCTCTTCGCGCTCCCTCCGAGTGTCGAGGCAGCCGGTCCCAGTCCCGGCCCCGAGTTCAAGCGTGAGTGCACCGATACTCATCTACGTGTGCGCATGGACAGCAAGGTGTATTGACATACGGCCCGTGGCGCGCAGCGTTCGGCGAATGCACCCTGTCTCGGTGCACGAACCTCAGAGAGCTCCGCCTGTACGCGTCCTTGGAGCGCGTGAAGGAGTGGGCGCCCCTCGACGACCGCAGCATGCAGTGGATGCCCTCCTTCCTCGCTCGAGTCCAGACTCCGAGCATCCGCTGCGTGTTCTTCAGCATCGAAGGGGCTCCAGGAGGCAGTCTCTATCATGGACTGCCGTACCTTCGTGACATCGCCGTCCTGCTGTCGCGCGACGTCTTCAGCGAGCTGCAAGAGGTTGTGGTGCAGCTGTACGACCACACGCAGGAAGCGGTCCACGAGGAGGTGTTTGCATCTATCCGAAAGCATCTCAAGCGCTTCGATGATCGCGGGCTCTTGACCATCAAGACTGTGCGATCTAAGGTAGGTGTAGGGCCAGTGTGCGTGCACCTAGTCGTACACTCAAACCCCCACAGAAAACATAGTAAGGAAGCCTTAGGCATACACGCCGCCACAGTCCACTTGAGCCCGATCAGCTGCTCATAGTTTCGCGATCAGATGTTTGCGCAGCTACATATGCATTCGCGATCCATGGTGCTCATGATTTGGGATATTCGAAGAGCGCACGCACTCGTACGCAGTGCAAACGATTGCGGCTGAACAGACATTCAACGTTCACTCAACATTGTATGTTACACCAAATACACGAGTTCGAGGTTCCAGTCTCCATCTTGGAAGCAAATTCTTGAAGCTCCAAGGTACGGCACACCAGCGCACTAGTCTCAGTAGCTAACCAATATAGGAAGTTGGTAGTCGATCTTTCTTTATCGTTCAGCCGCACGCGCACAAGTCTAATGAATGTCATCGATTCTCTCCGCTACGAGAGACTCTATCTTACACCACCGTACTTGCAAAAGGGCGACTATATCCAGTGAACGTATTACACGAAAGCGAGATGATCGTGAGCAGACGACAGACGACATGGCTACTGTAGATGTCCAGCGCAGCGTAAACACGCGCTCCCAAAACGCGCCGCTCAGGCCGTCGCGTTGTTGAAGATGAGCAAGTTCGGCGAGCCCTCGGGGAGCTCGTCAAAGACGTTCCCCGTCGCAAGCGCAAGGAGCGCAACCTTGAGCTGCTTGGGTGTCATCGTCGGGGGCACGGGCGCAACGACGGACTCCTCGATGAGCGCGGGAGGAGGGAGGAAGGTCGACATCCACGAGGGGATCGAGGCGTACGCGATCTCGTACATGTTCGAGAGCGTGGACGTGGAGAACACCCGCTCCTGCATGGGCAGAGGGACGAGGTCGGGCACGATGGTCGGGTTGAACTTGCCGATGGGGTAAAGCGAGAGGAGGTAGGCAAGGAGACCGGCAGTGTGGGGCGAGGCCATCGACGTGCCAGACATGGTCGTGATCGAGGTGTTGCTGCCAATGTAGGTGGACTTGATGTTGAGACCGGGCGCGAAGACATCGACGCAAGGGCCGTGGTTGGAGAAGTAGGCCCGCTCGTCGCCGAACGTCGACGCACCAACAGTGATGGCCTTCTCTGCAGCGGCGGGCGAGTTGTTGCACGCATCACGGTTGTCATTGCCGGCTGCGACAGCGAAGTGCATGCCGGCGTCCACGGCCTTGTTGACAGTGTCATCGAGCGCACGCGACTTGCCACCGCCGAGCGACATGTTCGCGACGGAACCCTTGTGGCTCGTCTTGCCAGTCTTCTTGAACTCCTCGAGCGCGGCCTGGGCCTTGGCTGCTGCCTGCTCTGCTGCCCAGACAACACCACCGACGACATCGCTCATGGTACCACTGCCATTGCTGCCCAAGACCTTGACGGCGATGACGTTCGCAGCCTTGGCGACACCGTAAGCGCGAGATGCGATCGTGCCCGCACAGTGAGTACCGTGCCCGTTGCCATCCTCGTCAACGTCGTTGGAGGGGATGGTCTTGCCCCAGGACGCGCGACCCTCAAACTCCACGTGGTTCACGTTGATACCAGTATCGATGACGTAGACATCAACGCCACTGCCACCGTCGGCGTCGTACTCGTACTTGGTGAAGGTGCTGAACGTGAGCTTCGAACGGTGACTGACACGGGCAAGACCCTATAGACAGGTTCCGGTCAGCACAATGCACGTAACAGTGACATGGGAAGGAAACAAGTAGATGATGAGACACCACTGCAAGTCGTATGCTGCCAATGACATTGAAACAAGCGCCAAGTGGTCTCGGGAGATACGGCCATGATAGGCAACTCCTGAATGCAAACAACTATCCGCCGATGACATAACATACATGCAGGACGCGAATGTCCCCGGTGGCAGCTAGAAGACATATCGTGTGACTGTACTCACCCAGGGAGCGCCGTTCTGCGTGGCATGCTTCTGCGTCTCAAACTCGCCGTACCGCTCGACCTCAAGAGTACGAACGACCTGGTCGTGCTCGATGTACTCGACCTCGGGCATGGTGCGGATCTGGTCGACGGTGCCCGAGCTGAACCGGCCCGCGTAGCCCTTGACGTGCCCGTCGTAGACGTGAGTGAGGCCCGCGTATGCGCTGGCCTCCGGGTCTGCGGAGTGAACCGAGTCGACGAAGTTGAAGTGGTTCATCATGAGCGCGGGCGCGATGCCGTCCTTGAGCATGACGATGTACGAGTTGTTGACCGAGCCGTGTGGATGCTCATGTGCAACGAGCGGTGCGAGCGGCATGCCCTTGACATCACGGACGGTGCCAGAGTAGGTAGAGAGCGGCTTGGCCGAGGCCAGCGATACGGCCAGGATAGTTACGCAGAATAAGCGGGACATGGTCGTCGTCGTCGTGAAAGAGTGGGAGGAGGAGGGAGTACGGACCAGCGCCCCGAGTCACTGATAACAGCCCGCGCGGCCTATTTGCTGCTATTTACAAAGTGGCTGACGACCCCTCCACGGACCACGGTCACCCAAATGGGGCCATTTCGCCCCAAATGGCGCACGCACGCAGGGCCGTCAGTAAACACAACTCACGGGCCATGCAAAGCACTCGGGTCTACACGAGGCGGATCCTCACCGCAGCCTACTTTCGTAGACTCGAGACCCGCGGCCGACACCACTGCCAGCCTCTGCCAGCTTGCACTGTGCAGCCTGTGGCTCGGAAGCGCGCCTACCCTCATATTAACCTGACCGTCATTCGTGCGTCACGGTATCGGCCGGTAAGTCTGCGTGTCATAAGACCCTCGAAATCACTATAGAGCGATGTATACTCTGCTAAGTATGTGTGGCGTCCTTGATGCATCTTCATAAGATCTAGATTTAGTAACTTGGAATATGTAGCGAAGAATCAAGTCAAGACGTGATCTGGTGAAATGACGTCAGGCCTCCCAAGCGCGCAGTGATATGTCTCTCGACGAGGTCTTGACTTGCAGACAGCACCAGCATCTTGTGACTGTACTTATGCGTCCTACACTCAAAGCCATGTCCATACGAACCGTCGACTACCGTGTCAAGGGCAAAGTTCAAGGCGTGTACTTCCGAGTCTTCGCTAAGGACCTTGCGCAACAACACGGGATCGTCGGATGGGTGAGGAATGACCAGGTGCGCACCTACCCCGGTACTGTTCACAGCGGCATACGGTGCAGCTCACGCGGACGAGCACAGAGCGGCGATGTGATTGGCACTGCACAGGGAAGCGCTGAGGCCCTCGAGAAGTTGTACGCACCTTTGTTAAGTGAAGTTCATCGCGAGGGTGTCGGCGGACTGAAAATGTATCCTCGATCGTTATAGCAAGGAAGGGCTTCACAGGGGGCCTCCCCAGGCCAATGTCGCAGGAGTCGAGTACACGAACGAAGCACCGCTCGAGCGACCCCAGTTCCAAGGGTTCGAGAAGATTAAGAACCAGCGTTCGTGAATCGGACGGAGTCGTCGATATGTAGAGTCAAGCTAGTCGAGCTTGAAGATTGTCAAGCTCAGATGTGCCGTGTATGTCCTATATCGCTGCTAGAATATTGGACATCTAGTCGGAACTTGGGAGACCTGGATCAGAGGCCATGCATACGATCGGTCGGGAACCAGGAGCGAGTTACCTATGTCGGGACTCGGAAGGATCTTTTGCGATATCGATATTCACCGCCGAGCGCGCTTAGACACCAGATAAGATAAGATCCAGGCTTCCTGAATCCGCCGAGTATGGGCCTCCTCCAAGCGCCTCAAACTCTTGAACTCTCTTCCACGACGCGTCCACCGCTATGGCCTTCCGGACACGGCTTCCCATCAGCGACATCCTACACCGCGGCCTAGTCTGGTCGCTTTTCGGCGTGAGCGTCTGGGGTATTGTCATGATCGGCGTCGTCCACCGGAATACGTTGGCGGCAGGTAGAGGTGCGTCCCATGCGAAGCCATAGCTGACTGTATGCGCCGCTAACTGTTACTCTCTACGTTGCCAGAGGTCAGAGACTTCATTCCCTTTTCCTAGACAAAGAGGCGGACACTTACGCCTGCGCGTGTGTGTGATGTTAGGCACTCGCGAAGCAGGAGGCGTTGAAGGTGGCACAGAGCAGTCAGATGGGCGAGGTATGTCTCCACGTCTGCTGTCTATTCGCCGTTCGGACCCCTCGCTCGTCCCTTGTTGTCTCGAGGCCTACTTGAGGCACCTGGGTACTCATGCCACTACGTTCCAGGAGGAAAAGAACGAGGTCGCGCTCGCGGAGGCTGCTCAAGCAGCACTCAAGGGGCGTTCATGACTAGCTATGTGCGTATCGTGTTGCGCTACTCGTGTGTTCCAGGTCCTCGAATATCCACTAACCTTCGATGAGACAGCTCGATTGTCCCGCTTTGGTCGTCTGTCGCCATGTATCATACAGCTCTCTCGCATTGGAAACAGCGGAATACTGCTATCGCGCTTTTGCCCCTCTCAGTTATTATGCCGTCCGAGCACGATACTAGTCACCGATGCCTCCCATCGCTATGTGGCAAGCCCCCGTGGTGAATGCACCGAGCAGGCCGGCCGTGCGTCTCTGCGCATTGGTCTACCGTGTACAGCGGCAATCTGTTATCCTTCCGTGTTGCGCCGCACGGACACAATTGGCGTGCCGATTCCGAATTCAAACAACGCAAGTACGTTAACGGTTACGCCCCAAAATCCCTGGCGGACGCCATGATTCATGATCCTGACAAAGCTACTGTATGTATTCGGAATACCTCCTGATTGGAGGACATGCGAGGACTGTTGCGAGCCAATCCTAGTTACCATGGAGGTGATGTGTATCCAGAATCACCAGGTCCAAGGTGAGTAACAGAAGCAAACCAAACGTACATGAGTATATATATGACTTTAGATCCGTGTCAGTCCTAGATATGATACCTGCGGCCTTCAAGACTATCCTTTGTCCGCGTCCCTTGAAATCCAAACCCCCTCAACCGCCCACCGACAGTTCTCACCGTAGATCAGACAACATCGCCCTCGAGAGCACAGTGACGGCCTCCTCGTCTTAGTCGTCCTCGTCCTCGTCTTTCTCGTCCTCGTCGCCGAAGCATATTCAGCGACCTGGGCTGCTATATCCATTGCTAACTCCGCCTTCCTCCCCGCCCTCCTCTCCCTCCGCAGCCATTCGGATGACGTCCACCTGAGAGACTGCGCTTCCTGCGGCTGAGCACAGTGAGCAAGTGTGCGCTCGTTGAAGAGAGTAGCTGCTTCCCCCCACTGTTCTTGTCGCTCGTCTCACATAGGTGTTGCGCGATGGTTTCTGTTGCAGCGTTGCAGCAGGGAAGCTACTGGGTTACTCCCACGTCGCACAGATGGGGGTACGGAACGCTTGGCTAGATGACAAGGGGCATGCACTGGTGCTCTCTGGGCTGCGGCAATTTCCTCGAGACGCGAGGAGGGCAAACCCGTACCAGGTATGAGACGGCATCTTCGTACGGTTTCTGCCGAGCGGCAGGCAGAATCCAGACGGTGGGTAGGGGTGAGCGATGGCGCTGCGGCGGTCGTAAGTCAACGTAAAGTCACAGGGAATGAGAGAACGAATTCTTCTCCAGTGCGTGGATGATGTCTTCTTGCACCGGAGGATCGAAGAGATTTTGTCTCTGTCCTCCGGGTGCGGCGGGTCTTGAAGGATCTCGGCCCAGCGATGCGCGTCGAGCAACCGGCGGAGGGCGACGTCCTGGCTGACTTCAACGATGACCATGTTGGCAGACTAGAAAGCCGAAGTCTGAAGAGAAGACGGCCCCGAGAGCGTCACACATGATGCCAACCTTACCTTCGGGTTATGGTAGAGCGCTCGCAGGCGGTCAGCCCCGACGATACACGCGATCCATCTGGAGAACGCCTTGCTACTTCGGGGCTCTGGTGAGGTTGATCCGGATATGGTTTGACTACTGTGAAGAAGAGGGACTCGCTGAGGGGCGGAGGGTTTGGAGCATGTTTGAGCATTATGGTCAAGTCTCGCAGGTATAACACTGTAGAAGGTAGAGATAGAGGAGGGACATAGACATCTCTGTTAGCGCATCCCGCTTCATATACATAACGGCACTGCGGTATGCACTGAGCAGAGCAGCACCAAGGTGCTGCGGCAAGACCTACAGCAAAGAAGAAGGGTCAACTGCCTCGCCGAGTCTCCCACTTAGAACGGACCAGTCAGGAAATCTACTCCGGAAACGTCATCGACCCCTGAGCAGGATGCAGGAACATTGTGAGACTGGGAGTAGCCCCGTTCAGTTCGCAGAAGACTCAGACCTCAACATGTGGCGGTTCCAATGGCAGTGGCGGCCGTACTAGTGCTAAGTCGCGGTCAGTTTGTACATAGGAAGTATGCATTGTCGTGCTGCGACGATCGAGCGACTTCTACAGAATCATACAAGTACCGTTGATACAATCCATAGCACCCAGTGCGAAACATGAGCGCAGGAGACTGATCCGTTTAAGCGTTTACCGATGACTGTCGACCACACCGTGAGCATGTTCCGCAACTCACTCGTTGGGGCTGTGATCATGACAGTCTGGTCAGCGCACCAACGATGGGGTAGCAAGCAAGCACGACTTACACGGGGGCGACAGACGTAGCCGGACCGGGGTCGGTGGGGAAGGACGGGAACGGCGTCTCCGCGCACGCCTGCTCGACATCAACCGCGGTCTTGCCAGCCGGGAAGTGCGGGCGGCTGCTCGCGGGGAGCGGCGGCGGCTGGGGGATGAGTTCCGAGCAGTCGACGAGCGTGCTCTGGTCGACGCCGAGCACCGCGAGCCGGTTGAACACGTCCGGGAACGTCTCCACGAACTTGCCCTGGTCGTTCGTGAACGACTGCCACTCGCACGCCGTGCGCGTGTCGCGCGCGATCAGGTGGTCGGACTGGAGGCGCATCTCGCCGCGCAGCGGGGACTCGACCTCGCCCTGGACACCGCCCACACCGGGGAAGGCCGTGCCCCGGAGCTGGGTCTCGATGAAGAACTGGGTGTCAAAGATCTCCGGGGTCGAGTCGAAGGGCGTGCGCGGGATCGTGTCGTCGACACGATCGGCGGCAGCGATGGTGTGGGCGGAGAGGAGCCAGACGACCTCAAAGTCCTGGAAGCCGACATCAAGCATACGGGCGAGAATCTTGTCGACGGTGTCTGGCATAGATGTCAACAACCGTGAACGACACTTCACAACGCGTGGATACCAGTGCTTACCGAAGGGCTCTGGGACCAGACCGTCCGGCGCCGCCTGGGTACCGTCCTTGCGGCCGAGCAGGAACGAGACCTGGGGCGCACCAGGGCATTGAGTGAGAGCGAGAGCGCCAGCGAACTGAATGCTGTATTGCTGCGCATCAGCACACAAGTCAGACAATCCTAAGTAAGGTCAGAACATACAAGTCAGCGGCCGAGATGTTGTGGCGCGCAATGATCGGCTTCTGGAGGGCGACGATCTCGTCCGTGCCCAAGTTCGCGTGGAAGTTCGTCTCCGTCTCGGCGAAATTGACGATAGAACCGTCAGCTCCTCCACCCCTGTCATGGTTATCAGTACTGCGATAGCGGACCTGGCACATAAACGAGTACTCACGCGAACTCGCCACGAGCGGCGGCCGAGGGCGAGAACGCAACGGCGTCGTGGAAGGTGAGACGAAGAGACTCGTGGGCCTCCTCAGCGCATTGGTTGTGGAACAGGTTGTTGACGATGTCGTCACGGATGGGGAACAGGGCGCAGCACGCCGCGTTCGTCGCCGTGTTGATGCCGTCGGGGCAAGCGACGCGGCGGGTCAGTGCAGCTGTGTGATGCGTGTCAGAAGGTCCGTGCGGCGCTGAGTGAGCGAGGGGAGAGCGGGTGTACCATTTGCACTCTGGAGGGCTGCGGCAATCGAGACAATGGAGAGCAGAGCTTTGAAGGCCATTGTGTGAGCTGAGCTGTCTGGGGATGCAGAGAAAGCTGGAGGCTCTGAGGAGACTTGGGCTGCGTACTGCACACCTTTTATAACTTCCTCGATGCCTCATAATCA
This sequence comes from Daedaleopsis nitida, assembly GCA_022606115.1. Classification (NCBI taxonomy): domain Eukaryota; kingdom Fungi; phylum Basidiomycota; class Agaricomycetes; order Polyporales; family Polyporaceae; genus Daedaleopsis; species Daedaleopsis nitida. The sequence continues at coordinate 3,271,615 of JABYQM010000003.1, read as the reverse complement.
AACACCGGTACTGCAACATGACATAGTCCAAGGATAGTTCGCGCTTGCGTACGCGGTGCCAGTGTTCGAGCAGACCAATCCCTGCGCGAGCGGCTCGTTATTTTCGGGACCGTGCGCGTCGGCCCACCAGCGCAACGGCGGGGAGACACGACCAGAACGTCGGTGTGTCGCTGCCGTTCGGATGTACGGCCAATGAGTTTGCGACGCAGACGCAGTTCGAACCCCCTTCGTCACTTCTAGATAGAGCCGTGTATGAGCTGGCCAAGAATATCTCGGCGAGCTGTGAACCTGGGACGGAAACAGAACGTCATGTCATTTCCGGTTCGGGAGAAGAGGCATTCCTGACCTCGGCAGCAGTACACCGGCGCCGATTGGCGAGAGCGTGCAGTGTCTCCTCTCTTCTGAGTGGTATGCATCCGAGCAGATCCGTGTACAACCTAGGGAACGAGGGAGAGTCTTAGGATGGGTGACCAGTGGCGTGCTTGTGATTACGCAAAGCAGATACCTGAGATTAGAGCGAAGTGATAGCGAATGTTGTTGTATACCGCTGGCATCAGGTGAGCACAAGAAATACAGACAGGATCTAGACAGGATGCAAACTTCATGATCACTTCCTGATTAGTGCAGCGCCATATCAACGAGGGCGAACTAGTGCTACACGCCGTGCTTGAGCGGTAAGGTGCAGTAGATGTGTGTACGGTGCGTCTGGATAGTCAAGAACAGCAGTACACTTCAAGCTTCAGAATCACAACTTCAAGTTGATGAACCGACAATTACGTAACCACTGGTCGTGGTACGGCAAGCGCGCGCTCGACTAAAGATCCGACTCCTTCCCACCGTGACCATACGAACCATACTTACTCTAAAACCTCCTCTCAAAGTGTCTGAGGCTCTGCTTGCATGCTTCCATCTGCGACGTTCGGACCTTATCATATGCAAGACACTCCGTGAGTACCCCAACAAGTCCAAGCCTGTGGCCGTCAGTCCCGATTCCTGAACGAGGCCAACAGTGTTCACGTTCCTTCATCTCCGTGTGACATGCCAAACCGAGCGCGCGGAACCCATTCGAAGGGCGTTGAATGCGCTCTCCCAGACTGCGCGCCACACACACAACGGATCCCACGTTATGTTTAAGTTCTGGGTAAACCCACCGTACTCTGTGTTCCGCCATGGTCACGCTCACCCTCGATCTCTATGATGCTTGTAGCGCATTCCCAGCGGAGACAATATGCGAGGCCGCGGAGGCAGATGTGGATGCGGCAGCAAAGACCCGACAGTTGTCGGATGCTCTCGAAATCCCTCGCACTCATCCCCCCGCGAGAAATGGACGAACCTACTAGCAAGCACCCGCACAACACTACTGAAGTAGTGCCTTTACTCAACTTGAATGGGGACGGGGAGATTAATTTTATTTGAGCGAGAATTTGAGCCGTTGTCGAATGGTGCGTTCCTCAATCTCAGTAGCGGCAATACCGTTGACACACTAACCGCCGCTCAAGATCGTCGATCCACTCCGTTCGCATCCTTCCTTCATTGAAAGTCAGTGAAACTGAAACAATGTCGTTGCAGAAATGAAGCTCACATACACATACAGGCCGTCCACGAGTCCTGCTTGATCAAGCCAAAACGCTAATCATCCACTCCGACAAGCCCGATCGATGGCCTCGTTTCTTCCTCTATACTACTCAATGTCCGCCGGGTCGGCATAGGGGACCCACATATAATACAACACATGCTGCGGTCGACGGTCGTGTCGGACGGATGTCAACATCGGTAGGCTTGGCAGGGACCCTTTCAGCGCATGTGCTCAGCGTGGGCGGCGTGCAGGCGACACGGTCGGGACTTTTTCTCCTGCGTATATGATGGTCTTTTAATTGAGTATTGACGTGGTGCATCCCCTACATGCAGATGTCGCCTTTGCTCCCTACGCTCGGTGCGTCCGAGCAGGTAGACACATGCCAAGGTGGGCATCCTGCACCCATCTGAATTGGTGCGGATTTCTCCTACTTTTATGTACATGCAATGTTAAACTGATCGGCAGGTCCCAGGCTCACAGTTGGCATTCTCCCTGGCGGTCAGGGCGGCCATGGAGTGGCTGTCCATGCTAGGTAGTCTACTTACTCGAATACGAGCTCTCACGCAGCCTGACTTCACGGTGCTTTCCTGCCTCCGCACTCATCATCGTCTGGAATACGACAATTGGTACGCTACTCTACGTCTCACGTCGGGTTGTCGCTCGTGCGACGCGCGTTTCACTACCCATTGAATATTGGATCCCAAGGTGGCAGGGATGGACGGTTTCCGTAGCAGGCGGCGCGTAATGGATCTTGAACACTTGTTCTTCCGTGATGCTCCTGCTGTGAGGAGGTTCGTTCCTGTCCTGATGATGCCCGCAGGATGGAACAAGGACGATTCCGTGGAGAGGTAGTCCCGCAGCTGAAGACTGCAATCTGGCGGGTGTGAGCTCTGATTATTCGAAGCGCGAGGACTTCGTATGGCCTGCGTTCAACGCCTAACTACTATCAAATCTCGTGCAAGGATCTGCATGAGAGGGATATGGCGTGCCATTGTCGCTAACAGGTGAGTAGGAAATGATGTAGGTAAATATAAGTGAGTACCGTATATGAGCGAGATCGGCATCTAGTGAATGACTGTACAATACCTAATGCGTACCATATTACCTTTGGGAATAGATATTGGACCGTGCAAAGGATCAAAATCACCGTCGTCAGATCCATACTCCCTTACCCGTCCACCGACCGTCCTCCCCGTAGATCAGACAACACGTCCTCGAGAGTGCGGCGACGGCCTCCTCGTCGTAGTCATCCTCGGCTTCGTCAGCCCAGGTGGCATACTCAGCAACGTCGACTGCGATGTCCATCGTCAACCCCGCCTTCCTGCCCGCCTTCCTCTCCCTCCTCGGCCGCTCGGGTGGCATAAGCTTGGAAAGCTTCGCCTTCTTCTGCTGAGCACGGTAAGCAAGCGTGCGCTCATTGGGAGCCGCAGCGTGTTGAAGCTGCTGCTTCCCCCCACTGTTCTTCTCGCTCGTCTCCTCACATAGGCGCTGCGCGAAAGTTTCTGCTGCAGCGTGAGCTATGGAATAAGACTGTGGGATGGTGGTAGATGGCGAGCCGGCTGTCGACACGAATGAGGTGTCTGAAGGCGATGAGGTCGAGGACGTGCTCGTGGCGACAACGCAAGTGAACTGTGGAGTTGAGGAGAGGTAGGTGGCCTTGCCGAGACCTTGGTCGAGCGTGTCCGAGTAGACACCGTCGTTCACGGACGTGTGCTTGAAGATGGCGCGAAGAGAGACTGACTTGGGAAGAAGAGCTTGAACCTCACACTTGGTGGCACATCGGTCGGACTGGGCTGAGGTGGGTTCGCAGAGGGTGGCGTCGGGGTCCTCGAATGAGACGTCGAAGTCCTCAGGAAGTGTCACCGAGTCGTCGGAAGTCGTGTCAGACTCGTCTTCAGCCAGAAGAGGGTCGGCCTTGATGGACACGGCGTCCGAAGGGGCATTGACAGAGTCGACGCCATCGACGCGAAGAGCGAGCACCTCGATAGCCGAGAGGTAGATGTATTCGAAGGGAGAGATGATAATTAGAGTAAGGGCGACCAGAGGAGGGATGCTCTTGCGAAGGCCGCGGTAGCAGTATGTGCCCGCCAAGAATACGCCGCAGAGAGCGAGGGTGATGGCCATCTCGAGGATGTCAAATTCAAGGGCAAGCTTGAGAGCGGAGTTCACAAGGCAAATCGTCTTGCGGATGAGGTGGCAGGCGTGCTTGCAGGTCGCAAAGGCGAGCCGGAAGACAAAGACGAGTACTAGGCCAGGCATGTCGAATTCGAACACGAGCATGAAGGCGTCCTTGACGTTCGTCGGAGCTGGAAAGCCGAGGTCCCGACCGAGTTCTTGAATAAATGAGATGGTCTTGTAGGCGACGCGGGTGTGAGGATATGCAAGCGGAAGAGGGAAAACGAGCGGCGTACATTGTTCACGAGCCCCGTAGCTACCTGCTTCCAACCACTACCCATAAGAGAAGCCCCCATAGCGCAAGCTTTTAGAGGACCTCCAGAGACAAAAACCAGAGAGGCTACAGAGTGCAGAACCACGGAGAGAGTGACGGCGAGACCATGGACGACGACCAGGACGGTGCGGGTCAGGAAGGTCGGCCACGTTGCCGACATGAACGAGCGTCTTGGCGATGGTGATAGCAGCCGCGTCGAGGGAGTTGATGGCGTTCGAACAGAGGCCAAAGAAGCGGGCCCCATACCGACAGGCGGTCTGAAGAACCAGGAAGACAGACCGAACAACCCGCAGGAGAGTCGTCACCGCCCAGTAGATCCCGACTATCGTGCGAGACACGACCGTCAGGCCCATCCACAGCCATCCCAGTGGTGCAGGGAGGCGGCGGGCGAGGGAGCGGGAGATGAGAGATGCGGCGGGGCTGATGTTCGAGTTCCGATGACCGAGGTGTCCGCCGTTGTCGAGGTTGATGCGAGCCGAGGCAACGATGGTCTTGATGCTGTTGATGACGAGTGTGCCGATGATCCAGACAGCGAGTGCGCCGAGGTGGTGAGCGTTGAGACCGAAGAGGAGGTGGACTGTGCCGATGTTGAGGAGCGCCGCGAAGAGGACGTGAATGGGTATGGGAGGCCACCCGATGGCGAGAGATTGTTGAGTAGGCATCGTCTAGCGATAGGTTGTGTTCTGTGTGGGCGGGTAGATGGGAGTGTAGAGAAGAGATGGGGACACACGAGCAAGGCGGGGAGCCCGCTATATAGGCCTGTGTACGATGGCTGACAGGACGATCGGAGTGCCATGTCCTATACGGCTCCGGTGAGTGATAGGTCACCCAACGGCGCATACATAATCGCCTTTTGCCTCGTTCAGTGTTGCCTGGGCTAGAGTCAGCGCCAGCCAGTACGAGCAATATATACTGCGCCTTCCAGAGTCCAAGGTTCGATACAGGTTGAGCCTCAGATTCAACGAGGCGCGTCGCGCGATGCACCTTTGTATATTGAGTCATGTGACCGTGTCGGCTGAGCCCCCTGTCACCCTTCGGAGGTGGCACCGCGGCATCATCCGCCGACATTAAGATTAATGCCCTCGTCCTCGTCCTCCAATCTCAATTTTCTCCTCCTCGGTCCTCGTCCTCCTCCTGGACGGGGAATCGTTTCAATGCTGCGGTCCACGCAAGAATAAGTCCTGGAGGTTCGAGTACTAGTATCCTGCAAGCTACTGCGTCTGACTGAATGAAATCCAGTAAGTACTTACGCCGTAATCACGAGGGTCAGCGTACTTAGCCGACGACGCTGGACAATGAACCGATGACGACATGCAAGTTGTTGGGCTTGAGCTTGATCTCCTGCTCACCGGACCAAGATCTCCATAGCTATCACCTGGCTATGACTATTACTAGCTCTCGACTCTACCGGGCGCGCTGAGCCCAGAAAACTCCAGTCCAGACTAGTTGTTGACATAACGTGGAGGCCAAGGCCATTCCGGACGAGAGCCGTGCCCTAGGCGTTGCGGGAGGACTCGGAGGGAAAGCGGGCGAGAGGTGAGTTCTGGCCGTGCAGACGGGCTGGTCGGAGGATGGGCGGAACGAGAGCGGGGGAGGAGACGGAAGGACGGAACGGAGACCTGCCTGATTGGGGACGAATGCGGGGATGGCCTACCCCGCACGTAGTGGAGAGCGGGGTCAATTCACATGCCTTCCCCTTAACCGACGCTGGCCGACAGCTCCTGTCCACCCATCCCGACCTCGACCTCGGGTCCCTTGTTGGATGCAATATATACCACCTCCGCCGCCGAGATGCTCCTTTTTCGCCCTCTCGCTCGTCGCACTTCACCCCGTCTCCTCCCGCCCACGAACCATCCGCATATACCCACCCGCCACAGCCCATCCATCTCGCACCGCGCATCGTAACCAAACGCTGTACGACCGCCCTACTCATCTCGAGGTATGCTATATGCGTTATCTAGAAACCCCTCGTCGGTGAGAGACGACATGCCTACTCACCTTCTCTTCCCCACCCTAGCGCATTGGCTAGTCTCCCCATCTGCTCACGCAACACTGCGCATCACTACCACTCCCACTCGCGCACTATAAGTCCACCCTCCTGAACGAGGACCGCCCCCGAACGAAGAGCACATCCCCGAAACACTCAGCATGTCGCGCGCAGCAGAGAAGAAGCCCGTAGGATTCGCCACCCAGCTCACTGCGGGAGGCATCGCAGGCGCGATGGAAGCAGTACGTCCATGTTGGTCGACGCCGATCGCCACTTGTCATCTACTCATACTCGTCTTTCGCCTGCCGTCAATTGCGCATATAGTTATCGTGCCAACCACTCGACACCATCAAGGTCCGCATGCAACTGTCGAAGTCCGGACGCGCCCCAGGAGTAAGTTGTCCTCAGTCTCACAGCCCGTCAATCCTTGGCTTCCCGCGAGCACTCGGCTTCTTCATAGGCCGGGCTTGGCCCTGCACGAGCATGTATGCGGACTTTGGGTCTGTCGGGGGTGGAGGTAAATCGGAAAGCCGCCATCTCCGACGCCTCTATCTGCGCACGTCTGCTTGAGCCCACTATCCGCAACATGGTGGACTTGAGGCGTTGCACGGCTCACCTGGGTGTTCGTGCGATCAGTCAGTGCACGGGCAAACCGCTTGAGAAGCGTAGTTGCGCTTGTTACAGTGCACACATAGACGTCGTGGCTTTGACAAGTGGGCGTGATTGCCCCGTTCCTAATGCGCTGTACATCCATCGCACACGCAGTCTACTCGCCCAACTCACCACACCGCTGACGCGCTATCTACCAACAGACAAAGCCCCGCGGCTTCCTCGCGACCGGCGCAATGATTGTGCGGCGCGAAACGCCGCTCGCGCTCTACAAGGGCCTCGGCGCGGTGCTTTCAGGCATCGTCCCGAAGATGGCGATCCGCTTCGCGAGCTTCGAGAAGTACAAGGGGTGGCTCGCGGACAAGCAGACGGGCGTGACGAGTGTAGGAAATATCTTTATCGGTCAGTGGACTTCAGGGCACGCCGGCTGTGATAGATACTGACATGGCTGCTGTTCTCCTCCACCTCTTTGTTGACCTTCATGGATTTGCGCCCCGCTTTCCAACACAATGTCGGCATCCCTCCCCGACAATCACCTCACGCGTATTTCGATATGGCATATAACACCAAATCTCCTGCGGTGTCTCGCTGTGACCCCCGCCCTGCCGTCTGGACGTCGACAATCATCAGCCGGACTCGGCGCTGGAGTATCCGAGGCTGTTTTGGTCGTGACCCCGATGGAAGTCGTGAAGATTAGACTGCAGGCGCAGCAGCACTCGCTCGCGGACCCGCTCGAGGCGCCGCGGTACCGCAACGCAGGGCACGCCGTGTACGCGATCGTCCGCGAGGAGGGCTTCAGCGCGCTCTACCGCGGGGTATCGCTCACCGCACTCCGGCAAGCGACGAACCAAGGTGCGTATCGTTCCCATAAATGTGCTGCCCGCGAGTCTGACTATGGACGCTGGCCTGGCAATATCATTATAACCGCTTTGTGTCTACTTGGACAGGTGCGAACTTCACGGCGTACCAGGAGCTCAAGAAATTCGCAGAGCGGATGCAGCCGGAGCTCGTAGACTTACCCTCGTACCAGCACATGCTCATCGGCCTCGTCTCGGGCGCGATGGGCCCGTTCTCCAACGCGCCGATCGACACGATCAAGACCCGTACGTGCTCTCCCCAGCTCCTCGTGTTCTGACCCGCGTACTGACCAAGTCTGCGTGCACCATCCGCATACCTGTTGCATGCCCATTCTGCGCCCGTCGCGACCCTCGCCCCCGACCCGATCCCTACGTACCGTGAACGGGACACAGGCCTTCAGAAGGCGGAGGCGGCGCCCGGCCAGTCCGCGTTCCAGCGGATCTCGGCGATCGCGTCCGAGATGTGGCGGCAGGAGGGCGTGCGCTCGTTCTACAAGGGCATCACGCCGCGCGTTCTGCGCGTCGCGCCCGGCCAGGCCGTCGTCTTCGCCGTGTACGAGCGCGTGCGGCGGGTGATGGACACGATGCAGGGCAGCAGCGAGGACAACACGTACAGCGAGTGAGTGGACCCGCCATCGTGGTCGTGGTCGGCTGTCGAGCTCGTATGCCGTGGGTATGGCCGTTGGTATCGTCGCTGCTGTTGGACGGTTCGGGATGCGAGGACCGGTGTAAGTTCCTCAAGCACCCAAGGAGGTGATGCTGGGTGGGACGCGTAGGGGCTGTGTATCATTGTATTAACCGTCGGGGCCGTTGCATTATCCTGTTGTACGCTGAACTGCTTGATCGACCCAGGGCCTCCGCTCGATGGACTGATCTCATGCCTCGCAAGCATGTTTTCCCTGAACGCCACTTCGCGACCGAGTATTACAGCCTGTGGGTATTAGCCTACGCGTCCGAGTTGACGTCCGCGTCGACGCCGACGCGGACGTTGACGTTGAGCACTTACTGACCACTGAGTATGATGCCTATATACCAGTCCCGTTCCGCACTAGCCTGGTGGCCCTGACAGCTCAGCACGAGGACGCCACTAATCATGCAGAAGCACATCAAATGTGCTCCGGTGGTGCGCTGGGAGGTCTGAATCCTAGCCTGAGGCCTGAGGCCTGAGGTGCCATCTTATCTGAATGTTCTGCGCTCATGAGTACCACGCACAGGCTCAAGATCCAGAGCTGGGGCCACCGTGACGGTCTCATGCGACCTTGCGGAGAACAACTTGACAGAATGATTCATACTTATGTGTTACTTCAACTTGGCAGACACGCTTGCGCCCAGATATGGCCACGGCCATGGGGGATCTATGTAGTTCTCTGAAGAGCATCGAACCACGCGCATGCACATGCCCTGACGCAGGACGTGCGCGTGTGCAGGTGAGTATTCGCGGAGTACTTTAGTGTTCCGGACTCTGTGTGGCAGGTACCGGTGCATTGTACATGTTATACCGATGAGTCGAGGGAGAACGAATGCGAAAGGGACAGTCCTCGTGGTAGTACGTCGTGGGGGTGGTGGTGAGGAACATATGGGTAGTGGGTAGTGGTACAACACGATAAGTACACTGGCGTGTGGCGTCTGGGACCTGGACTCTGGGAGTCGTCGAGTCTGCGAGTATGCGGCGGCGAAGGAGGAGGAGAGCGGAGGAGGAGGCGGAGGAGGCAAGAACGCCCGCGGTGAAGATACATTGGACCGCTTGGGCAGACCAGGAGCCCGGGGCGGAAAGCAAGTGGAGTAGATCTAGAGTAGGGTAGAGTAGATACTGATAGCAGGGCGAAAGCAAGCGCGCGGCGAACGGGATAAGAATACAGTACTACAGAACACTCGGCGAGTGCGAGTGCGCAGGAGAAGACAGAAGACAGAAGACAGAAGACAGAAGACAGAAGACAGATTAGGCGCGTCGCGCGAACGTACGTAAGACAAGGCAAGGCAGGGCAAAGGAGAACTTTTGAACGTGCGCGCACGTACGGCTCTACGGATCGGGCGTTCGAGTTCGAATCAAGGCGGCGCCGGACGTCGAGTCCCGTCTCGCGCAAAAGGGTACCAGACAGCGCGGGCGCATGCGCACATCCGCATCCGCATCCATCCACAACCACAACCACATCCACATCCACATCCACACAGCCGCAGGAGCAGGAGCAGGAGCAGTCACCACAAAGTCCTCCAGAATCAAGAATCAAGCACCAAGCAGCACGAAGAGTCCGCGAGCCCACGCTCACGCTCACGCCCCGGGCGAGAACCCGGCCCGTATCCGCTGGAACCACGTCCCGCCCGCGCCCGTCGCCGTCGAGATCCGCAGCGCAGTGCCCCTCCGCGGCCGCGTCTTCCCGTTCCCGTTCCCGTTCGCGCCCCCGCTCGCGGGCCCCGCGGGAAAGAAGTGCACGGACTCGCCCGGGCGGTGCAGCGCGCTGCCGCTCCCGAAGAGGAACGCGAGCTGCGCCTGCGAGACCGCGGGCGACGGCAGGTGCAGTGGGGGCGGGGACGCCGTCGCCGCGCGCAGCGGCACGTCCGCGAACGGGTCGGCGTGGTGTGTGTCGGGATCCGGGTCGGGCCCGAAGCCGAAGCCGAAGTCGCGGGAACGCGGTGGGGAGGGCGAGGGGGAGGCGGGTGGCAGGACGGGGAGGGGCTTCTGTTGGTGATGGTGGTAGGGGTGGTGCTGCTGGTGCTGGTGCTCTTTCGTGGTGGCGTCGAGCGGGCCGTATGTGGAGGCTGGAGATGCGGCCTGTGCAGGGGAGAGCGCAGAGTCAGCGTTGCGTTCGCAGTTCGCTCAAACTGTCCGACGAGCAGACGGAGGGGTCTGCGGTAACGCCAGGGCGCGAAGGCCGTGCTGGAAGATTTCGGACAAGGTTCACGGGACGCGAGGGAAGACGCGAACGCGGCAGGTTTGTATATGCATGCATACATGCACAGACCGCTGGTATCAAGACGCACGAACTTTGACCACTGGCGCAGGTCGCGGGAGTCATCGGGCGCGCGGACGGTGTGTGCGATGGGCGAAGCCCAGAATGCGGCCAGGATCAGGATGGAACCCATCTCCAAGGACAGCAATGCACTTCGTCATCCTCGAGCGATGCCTGCAATCCCAACTCAATCGCGGCCGAGCCACCCATCGCGGGTTCTGCTGACCGGGACACCAGGGCATCTGACGCCAACCACACACATCACCTCGATGCGAGTATACGTACGAGCTTCGCCGAGCCCGCGCTGTGCCACTCGCTAACCATCGCGTTCGATTTCTGGGTGGACACAGCAACCAACAACGGGTCGGCGCCGCACCAACACGGGCCAGTGCCACTCCATACATACCAGGCGTACCAGCCAGCACACGCGGCACCGTGCACGGACGCAGTGAGCGTCAGCAGCGGTAATCGAGTGATGAGATGGCACTGGCACATTGACAGATCGCTCGTGTGAGTGTGAGTGTGAGTGTGGGCCGCGCGCACTCGCCCCGCAGCCGCCCGCCCACTCCCAGACGTACCACAAGCTCAGGGTGCGATCTGGGTGATGGATGGCGGATTATGGATAGCGGCGGGAGAGCGCGCATATGCCCTTACGCACACCCACGCACACGCAGAGGGTCCATCTGACCACACTCTGGACGTCGTAGCTCGTCCGCAGCAGGGTGACACGTCGAAAGGCCGAGTCCGACCGCGAGCGGGACGCGACAGGCACGGCGGCATACTTCGCTTGGGCAGGGCCCGCCGGACGATTGGCGTGATGGACACGAACCAACGGCCAACGGCCAACAGCCAACAGCCGGGGCAGACAGACAGAGAAGCCCGCTGCCCAACAAGAAACAGACGGCGGGCACAGAAGAACGAAGAGAGAAAGGGGCGGATGCGCGGACACTCACCTGCAAGCGGAACGGCAGCTGGATCGACCCGTCGCTCTCCTGGTGGTAGTGCCGCGCGTGCCGGCGTTCGTCCTGGTGGTGCGACGGCGGCGTCGGGCTGTACACCCGCGGGCGCGCGGCGGCGACGAGCCCGTACGCGTGGGCGGGGCCCTGCTCTGGGGATGCGAGCCCCTCCGAGTCCGTGTCGCTCTCGAGGTCCTCCTCGAGGTCCTCCATCTCCACGGGCATGGACAGCGGCAGCGAGGCCCGGGCTTGCTGCTGGGGCGCGTATGCGTACTCCGTCTTCTGCGACTGGGGGGAGGCCGAGCGCGCGCCGTCGCTCTCCTCGCTGAAGGGCGACAGCGGGCGGAGACGGCTGAAGCGCCGCCACGAGTATGCGCCGGGGGCGGCGCGGGGGTCCTGGAGCTGCACGGCGTGCGCGTAGCACATGTCCGCGAAGGCGTCGACGGGCGACTGGAGGAGCTGGTCGTCGAGGACGGAGAGGGCGGCGGCGTCGAAGTGCATGAACCACGGCGAGCGGCAGTCGAACGAGGACGCGTGGGTGGGGGCGGGTGACGGCGACTTGGGATGAGGCACCTGGGACTTGGAGGCGAGGCGGGAATTCTGGGTGGGTGGGCCGACGAAGAAGGGGTCGATGGGGGACGGGTCGATCTCCTGCTCGTTGAGGGTCGAGTCGTCGTCGGAGCTGTCCGAGTCTGAGGCGAGGTCGAGGTCCCAGAGGAAGCTGCGCGAGTCCTGCTCCAGCTGGTGCTCGTCTGTTGGGTGTGCAGGCTGCTCCGGGAGCGGGTCTTCGCAGAGGTCGATAGGTTTGGACTGTATTGAGCGTGCGTCGTCCTCGGATTCACTATCGTCGGAAGCGATGATGGACACGATGCTTTCTCGGTGGTCTTGGGGGTGGTAGTGGGGAGACCTGCGTACGCGTGACCTGCGATCGGCAGGGGTGGGGGGAGGGACATGCGGTAGATGGTGGAGGGGGCAGAGGTGCATTTAAGGTCGTCGAAGGTGATGGGGCTCTCGACGAGCCAGTCCGGGAGAAGCTGAGGGAGGAAAGACATGGATAAGCTCGGGGATTACGCGACCGCGCGGTCGGGCGTGGGATGTGGGAGGATGGAGAAGGAGGAGAAGGAGGAGAAGGGGTTGGATGGGTACTCACCTCAAGCGGCATGAAGGGACCGTTGGACATGGTGGAAGATGAAGTATCGAGTTGCCGGAGAAGAAGCAAGGGTCTGGTGGACAGGGAAATGAGAGGAGCTGCGTAGAGATGGAAGATGAGATGAAGGACGAAGAATAAATGAAAGCCGGACGAGGCGAAGGGGCAAGAAAGAGATAGAGTTTGGGAAGAGGCGGGGGAACTCACAGATATATATGAGCGCGGGACAAGATGACGACAGCTGGCAGTGGAAGGCCTGTGGCCGGTCAAAGTGCGTTCGGGAGCAGAAAGCGGGACGGAGCGTGCAGCGAGCAATCGCCTGGCCGACGGGTGATAAGGGGACTCGTGCAAGCTGACGAGGGCCGAATTAGCGTCGGTGGACGACCGGCAGGGAACACAGTCACTAGTCGTGCGTAGGCAGGTGGTCGGAGTTGTGTGCCGTGAGTGGTCGTCGTGGGTCGTGAGGGACGTCCGAGTGCGCGCCGCGTCGGGGGCTACTTGTGGGGCAGAGGCAGGGCGGGTCGCTGGAGAGGCATGTTTATGAGGGCAGGGCTGCAATTGTCTGTGCACCAGTGCTAGCGCCGCCTTGGATAAGCCTGGAGGACGTCCTTCACAGAAGCCTCGAGGCCAGCTGAGCCAACGCGCCCACCTCCGTCCAGATCTCCGATCCCGCCCCGTCTCCTCCGACAATTAGACCGGCGCCTCCACGCCACTCCAGATGGCGTGCCTGCCAACGCGCGCACGTGTCCCCAGGTGTCCCCCCCTCCGCTGCCACCGGCCGCAGAATCGATCGCGCAGAGTTCAATGTGTCGCCCGTCGTCGTGCTCCGACTCGACCATCTGCTCGCGGACCCCGTGTATCCACCGACGCCGTCAGGGAAGCCTGGAAGCACACACGAGCTAGAGACCGGCGAGAGATCCATATGATTCTCTTCCGTCTCCGAGACAATTATACGATAACGTCATGGCGACGCCCGCTAGCTCTCATAGACACCACTCGATATCGACCATCGACGTTCTCGTCCAGGATGGCGAAGCCCGTATGTACATACATCATCATATGCACGGCACCTGCCTGCAGACTCATTCGAGACGAATCTATAGGGCGCCCGCGAACCATGGAAGTCCTTGTCGCGCACCGTCGACGTCTGACCGTCGTGATGGATGCGCGCGATGCCCACGACGTCCTGGCCGGCGCACACAAGAACACAGGACCGCCATCATCCGAGTGCCGACCGCGTATGTACGTGACGGGGTAAGTTGCACGTTCTCGCCGCGTTCAGGTCGCGTACTTGACGAGTTTTCGCGAGAGGAGGATGCAGGCGATCTTGTTCAAGCAACCTCGCGCAGGAGGCGAACGATGCGAACAAGAGCGAACAACAACACCGTGCCGCAGGTCGTCGCGTGCGGCGGTTATCAACGTCGTACGTATACACCGTGGACGAGCATCAAAGATTCAACGTTCAACGTACTTACACGCCGTCGACCCTGTCGCGTCTGGTCGGCGGGGCATTACACATGCACTAGCCCTCGGAAACACGGATAAACGGGCATCACCTGGGGAGTAAGTAGTGTGTCTCACTATAATACTTACCTACGTGTGAGTAACGGTCTTGTGCGGAGAAGGCCTAGCAGTCGGGGTGGCGCAGGCGAACGTGATTCCAAGCTCCTTCGGCGACGCGCACAATGCACGATGCGTCTGCGGCACTGGTCTGGGTGCGCGCCGGCGAAGCTTCGGAGGAAGAAGCCTCCTCCTCGGAAGGCGGTGCTGTACGCGGTAAGTACGCGGCCAACTGCTCATCGAGCGCTGTGTGCCGCTCGATGCACTGTGTTTGCGTTACTTGACGTTCAAAAGCTCTGATTCATGTGCACTGACACGATCGAACGGCCGTATGTCAGTGCACATGAGAAGACGCATAGCAAGCTCCCGTACGGGCTCACGGCCAAGGTTGCTGCTGCTGTGTGCCGTGGCCGCTGTGCCCGACGCGCGCTCGAGCTCGACATGCATCCACTGGCAGTCGGGGACCCCGGCACAGCGAACTGAAGCGCCCCGAGCCCGAGTGAGCCGCGCGAGAACACCAGTGTCGTCTCCAAGTCTGCCCTCCCCAACGAGAGATCGCGCCGACGGTTCCGACCAAACACTCGTAGCGCTCCCGCGAAGCCTGTCACCGTCAATCGGGCGTGTTCTGGACTACATAATGCTGGGATCCTCGACGCCGAGCTCGAATCCCTCCAACTCGACGCGTGCTTCCCTGGGCGAGGTGCGATCTGCGGCGGGGAACGACGGCGTTGCCTGGACGGGCCCCGCCCGAGTTCGAGTGTGAGTCCTTCCGAGCCCACGTCGACGTCGACGTCGTGAACGGTATCCCGACTCCCGTAAGTATGCGTCGTCCGACCGAGCAGGAGCCCGAATAGTCGTCATGCAGCGGGACGCGCTGTACAGCCGCCTCTAGAGCTCGCACTCGAACCCGCGGGCCTCGGGCCGTGGGGCTGGGGCCGGGGCTCGGACCTCGCAATCGAGCTCGAGTGTGAGATCTCGAGAGCCACGCCGATGTCGATGTCGAACCTCGAACCTCGAACCTCGACACCAGGGCAAGCTTGGTTACGGTCGCGATTCTTGCGTGCATCCGTGGGCCTGTGGTAAGAGGAGGTTGATCTGGGAGTGACAGTGCATGGTGCCCGCCCGGGATCCGACGACGCGCGCGGCGTCCGACGAGGTGGAGTCGGAGGCCGCCCGGACTACTCACTGCGGCCAGGTTGTGCAGGAGAGACGGACGCGGGATGTAGCGTCGAGGTCGGATCACTCGTCGTGCCCCAGCCCAGCAGGCGATGTTGCGGGGTTCGCTGTGTAGCAGGCTGGCCATGGAGGGAGAACGACAGACAGGCACAGACAGGTTCCAGTCAAGAGCCACAAGACTGGGATACTCGGAAGTTGCACCTGGGCTCGTGGCAAGTCGGTGGCAAGTTCGTCCTACTGCGTTCGTCTGGCTAGTGGCACCAGCAAGGGTCGGGCACTGGAGAGCCCTCCTCGAGCCTGACGACAGTACAAGACGGGACATAACATACGCGGGGAGGAAGAATAAGAGACAGTGGACGGTGTCGATGATTGACCTCAAAGGAGACGCGGTGGCCTGACTAGATACGTGGTCGCGTTATTTGTTTCTGTGGACGCGTCGGACGTGTTTGGCAGCTGTGACGTACCAAGGCGCTCACGCCGTCGTCTGGCTCCAACTTGCGTGTGCGATTACGCATGGGATCCTTAGAACTCACAGCATCGGTTGACCATGGCCTGCTCTTTGTGACTCGGACCTACGTAGGTAGCATCGTGCCGTGGACGACTCACAGCCAACTTTACCAGTATTAGGACGATTTGCACGGAGGGTTATTAGGAGGTATCCCAAGCAGCTCTACTATAGCTCTATAGCACACCTAGACATGAGCGATCCACAGGCTACAGAAGGAACGGAGGCGGCGTCGGCATCGGTCGCCAGCTGGCAAGCCATCCTCACCCTCGTCCTCTTCCTCCTCTCCAGTCCGTCCGTCCCCCATCCTCCTCCTCCCCGCGTGTGCTGACATGCACCCACCACCCCAGACCTTGCCGTCCTCTTCCCCCTCCGCGTGCCCGTCCCCACCGCCCTCCTCGCCCCCGCCCACCGCGCCCTCGCCGCTCTCCGCCTCGCCCCCGCGCCCTCTGCAGACACCCAGAGCGCCCCCGCCCGCGCCCACATCCGCCTCGACCTGCTCACCGTCCCCCTCGCCTCCGTCCTCCTCCTCCTCGCGGCCGGTGCGTTCGACGCCCGCACCCTGCGCGACGGCGTCCTCGGCACGCGCGGGATCGCGCCGCTCAACATCATGGCGCTCTTCCTCTCCCTCGTCAGTGGACAGTCCTCCTTCCTCATCTCTATTACTATCAGATCCCTGGGGGTGCGGGGCGGGTGTGCACTGCTGACGCTGACGCAGAAATCCGGCAGGCGTACCTCTCCATCTCGCTCGACGCGACCGGCCTCTTCCGCTTCCTCGCCTTCTGGGTCGCCCGCAGGGGCGGCGCGGACGGACGGCGCCTGTTCGCGTACCTCTACCTCTTCTTTCTCCTCTCCGGGGTCGTCGTCGGAAATGTGCGTGTTCCAAGTCCTGACTCCCCCGCACTTGATTTTCCGCGGCTGAGCTCTCCATCCGCCGCTCACGAATGCATGAACGCTGATTCCTTCGCGAACGGTGCGGTCGTGTACGTTTGACCTCCGCCTATTCCTATCAGGACCCCGTCATACTGTCCGGGACGGCGTTCCTCGCTTATTTCACGAGAGTGGCCGGGTGAGCGTCCCTCTTCTCCGCCTCTGTCTCTGTCCCTGTCCCTGTCTCTCCGTTCGCCAGCTCACATCGTCGTGTGCGCCCCGCAGGATCACCCCGCCCACCGCGTGGATCTTCGCGCAGTTCGCTGCCGCTAATATGGGTGCGTCCTAAGCCTCGTGTTCGTGTCTTGCATCCATCTCCATCCCCGTCTCTGTGCGCGGCCCCATCTCCGCTCGTCCCCCTGGTGCCATGCCCAAATCCGCTGCGTGTAGAGGAGGGTGCGTGCCGAGTGTCGCGCTAGAGGGATGTATGCGCGTTCTCCCGCCGCTATCCGTGCCCCCCGTGCTACCGTAGGCGGGAAGTTCGAGGATGAATTCACACCAACTGTCCGCAGAACGCAGAAGCGCTGCCGCCCCGGCGGCCGGGCGTTCGATTCCCGATGTAAACACTTCTGTAAATATGCCAATTCCGAGTGTTTCTGGCTGTTTCTGAGCCCTGTGAGAGCTGCCTTGGGCTCTGTAAGCAGCAGATAGACTTAGATCTCCTCAGAAAACACTTCAGAAGATGGTTCAGAACTGGGCGTCTCTGACAACCCAAACGGGTATCATGAGGTAAGCATGTTTGTCGCGAACAAGTAAGAAAGGCAATTCGTTGTTGCCTTGACTAGACCTGTTCTTGCCGACATAGGGATAGAAGATTACTTGGAAAGACACTTATACCTGCCTTTTAGGTCTTGGAGACTCTTACTTACTACGCAATATGAGATAGACCAGACCAAAGAGATTAGATAACAACTTCGATCTTGGCGCTTTTTGACGATTACTTGTTATCTAATCTCACCTTTTAGGATGTTAGAGACGCCCGATTCCAAACCATCTCCAGAAGTGTTTTCTGAGGAGATCTAAGTCTATCTGCTGCTTACAGAGCCCAAGGCAGCTCTCACAGGGCTCAGAAACAGCCAGAAACACTCGGAATTGGCATATTTACAGAAGTGTTTACATCGGGAATCGAACGCCCGGCCGCCGGGGCGGCAGCGCTTCTGCGTTCTGCGGACAGTTGGTGTGAATTCATCCTCGAACTTCCCGCCTACGGTACCCGTGCGCGCCCTGACCTCGATGCATACATGAGTATGGGGGCCGGTCTGGATTACGTTGCTGTCCGCGTTGTGTGTAGAGACCTGAGGTGCGGGCACTCCTCCATCATGACGACTCGGAGCAAAGGCCCTTTTCCCTACCTGAGCAGATTGGCAGGTCATCTTTCATTTCCTGCATCACGGGCCTTGGCGCATGCGGTCCGCGGAATCAAAGGGGATGATACATGTTCCCAGGGCGAGCGTACGGTACACGCAGGCGCATCCCTCCTCCGTCTCGTGGCACTCTGCACTCTGCACTCTGCACCCCGAACTCTGCACTCGGTACTCACATCCCGCGCCCGCAGCGTCCGTCGTGCTCGTCTCCTCCAACCCGACGAACCTCGTCCTCGCCGGCGCCTTCCGCCTCTCCTTCCTCGCCTACGCCGCGCACGTCGCGCTCCCCTTCCTCGCCGCCGCGCTCGCCGTCCTCCCGCTCCTCCTGCACATGTTCCGCGCACCCGCGCTCGTGCCCCCGCGCATCGACGTCGCGCTCGCCCCCGCGGAGGTCCGCGCGACGCTCGTCGACGCGCGCGGCGCCGCGTGCGGGGGCGCGCTCCTCCTCGCGACGCTCGGCGTGCTCGTCGGGACGAGCACGGTCGGCGTACCCGTGTGGGAGGTCACGGTGCCCCCTGCGCTGCTCATGCTTGTGCGGGACGCGTGGCACGACTGGAGCGCAGGAAGAGGCAAGCGCAAGGCGGACTCCAATAGAACAGCGATCGGGCACCTGCCCACAGATGCAGAGGGCGTACCTGCGGAGCACCCGGCCGACGTGCATGCCGCTCCTAGCACGCAGGAGCAGCTCGAGCTGGGCGAGTTCAGCCCGCGCAGTCCCCCGCTCGCTCCCGTGCACCCCGCCTCCGCCGCACCGCCCTCCACCCTCCCCACCGCGCACCCGCACCCGCTCGCCCCCGACCCGCTCCCACTCAAGCTCAAGCTCAAACTCGAACCCAAGGCACGCACGGACGCGCTCACCGCGGCGCTGCGGCTGCGCGCGCGCCTCGCGCACGCGTTCCCGACGGTGGCGCACGTCGCGGCGCGCCTGCCCGTCGCGCTCGTGCCCTTCGCGCTGCTCATGTTCGTGCTCGTCCAGGGGCTCGCCGCGCAGGGCTGGGTCGCGCTCTTCGCGCGCGCGTGGGCCGCGTGGGCCGCGCGCACGGGCCCGCTCGGCGCCGTCGGCGGGATGGCGCTCCTCTCGTGCGTGCTGTGCAATGTGAGTGCCATCCGCTACATGTCCTCGTCCTCGTCCTTGTCCTTGTCCTTGTGCGCATGAGCGGCGAGCCGTGCCCATGAGATCTGACTGGTGACCGCTTGCACCCCCCCCCCCAACGTCAACAGTTCTGCGGGACGAACATCGGCGCGACGATCCTCCTCGCGCGCGTCCTCCAGCTCTGGGCCTTCCCTGCAGATGCGGGCCCCCCCGCGGCGGACCCGCGCACGCGCGACGGCGCGGTGTACGCGCTCGCGCTCGGCTCCAACTTCGGCGCGTTCACGCTCACGTTCTCCGCGTCGCTCGCGGGCCTCCTCTGGCGCGCGATCCTCGGCCAGAAGGGCATCCGCGTGCGTGCGCGGCAGTTCCTCGCGCTCAACGCGCCCATCTCGCTCGTCGCGATGCTCGTCGCGAGCGCGGTGCTCGTGGGTGAGGTGTATGTCGAACATCGGTAGGGCGCGCTCGATGGTGGCCGAGGTCGGACGGGGTGTCCGGAGTTACTTACTCGCAATTGGATAGAGGTTACACTGAATGTTAACGTTCTTCCTTTGAACCATCGGATGGGACAAGCACGATGAGCACAAGCGATAGTATCACGAGGGCGACATGCGTAGCGATAGACAAACGGGTAGACAGGGCGTTCTGATAGGTACGTCGACTTAGATGTACACGACGTTGCGAGCAGGAGCTAGAAACATAGACAATGCGGACGCGCGTTACACATTCCAATCAGCGGTGGAGAAGAACTCGGGGTCGAACTGCACGAAGTCGACCATGTAGTCGTCGATCGTGCGACCCTCCTCCTCGTCGCCCTCTCCCTCGCCTACTCCCCCGGCCCCGTCTTCCTCTAGACTTCCGGCAGCAACGCCAGAAGGCTCCAAGACGTTATCCGCGGGCAGTCCACGTTCAAGAAGTGTCGCCGTGTCGTCCGCGACGACGCTCGCTCTCCGCTCCGGCTCCACGATCCTCACCTCCGTCCTCACACCTCCAGCCGCAGCCGCAGCCGCAGCGCCGCCGTCAGCGTCGAAGTCGCGCGCGTCCTCGTCCTCCATCTGCAGCTCCTCCCGCGCCGCGACGCGCGCCGCCTGCGCGTCCGCGGCGTCCTCGTACTCGCCGAGCGCACGCGTGAGCGCGCCCTCGTGCGCGTCGGTGAGGAGCGTGCGCCAGTCGAAGGCGCCCTTCTGGATGACGACGTCGTCGAGCGCGCGCTTCTGGTTCGCCTTGCGGAGGAGGGCCTCCTCGACGGTGTGCTGGGAAATGAACCGGTAGATGTGCACGTCGCGGATCTGGCCGATGCGGTGCGCTCTGCAGGGCAGGGGTGCGAGGGAGCGTTCGTCAGTGTCACTATGTAGGGGTGGATACGGGTACTGACCTGTCTTCGCACTGCCGATCCATCTGCGGATTGAAGTCGCTATCATAGAAGATGACCGTATCTGCACCGGTCAGACTGCGACGAACAGAAATATCAGCAGAATGTCTTTCGATGGGTCTCATGTAGCGACGTACTTGATACCAACTCCGCCGGACCGCGAGGACGAGATGAAGCAGAAGATGCGCGGGTCCGAGTTAAAGCGCTCGGTGATGTACTGCCGATCCTCTATCTTCGTCGCGCCGTCTAGTCGCAGGTACAGGTAGCCGTGCAAGTTCAGGAAGATCTCCAGTAGATCCAGGATCCTCGTCATCTGCGTGAAGATGAGGATACGGTGTCCTCCGGCCTTTCTTTCGCGCAGGAGCTTATCGAGCATCTGCAGCTTGCCGCAATCGTACTGCAGCAAAGAAGGGTCCGGGAACGCAATCGAAAGCTTCACGCTGGCGCGATGGAGGGGCGCGTCGAACTCGGGTCTCTTGATAGACTCCAGCGTTTCCGGCGGGAGGCCGGAGAGGGCCAAACTTGGCAAGTCGCGAGCGACGACGTTTGGAGTTGCGAAAGCGAAGCGATCGATGGTGGAGGACATCTCCTCGGCGCGTCTAGCGTACGATGTGACGGCGGACCTGGCCTTCTCGGGAGTGGACAGATACTTCGAAGGATTCAACCCAACGTCCGGAGGGAGAAGCGGATTATAGCACCGTCGGACCATGGCAAGAGCCTCCCCACTGTACACAGGCATGCGACTGCATCGAAGACGGTTGATGTACCCTATCTGAGCCCAGCGCGCGATCGTGGCTGCACGGCGTTGATATTCCCTATAGGCCTTGAAGCCGGCGATGGTTCGCGTATCCCGCGGAGGAGGCTCCACAGGCACCTCGGCGATCATCGGGAGCAGGCCCGTCCCATCGAGACGCCTCGTCTCGCGAGCAGCAATTTCCGACGTGCCCACGAAGTCCACAAACCTCAGTCCGAGGAACTCAAGATTGAGAGTTTCTTCGTCGGACTCCTCAAGTAGGCGTCGACGAACGAGCAGTTCCTTGATTTCGTAGTCTGCGACCGCGGAGCGTTGCATAGCAAACGATGTGACGATCGGACGGACCTCGAACAGGTCAGGATGGTTGACGACTTTGCGCAGTTGCATGAGGATGTTTGCAATCTTCTGATAGACGCCGGACTGCAAGTCGTGGCGGGTCTCTGCGCGAGACATAAACTCGTCGTATAGGAAGCGTTGGCGCTTCGACAGATGGCATATCACGATGTGCTCGTACTTCTGAGGCAGCTCCTTCTCAACGTCGCGCTTGAGTCGACGGAGAAGATATGGTCGCAGGACCGCGTGGAGCTTGGAGACGCGTTGTTGAGTCTCGTCGTCGATGGCACCGAGCTCGATTGCTCGCTCTAGAGGATCTACACACGCTGTTAGAGGATGGCCTAACAACCGAAGAGCTCAGACCTACTTGCGAACCATTCACCGAACTCCTTCAAGTTTGCGAAATCCGTGCCAGACATGAGGAACTGTAGCAGCGCCCAAAGCTCAGTGAGATTGTTTTGCAGGGGCGTGCCCGTGAGGAGCAGCCGACGGAACGAGCGGAACATAAGGAGAATGTTCCACCGCTGGGACTTGAAGTTCTTGATCATATGCGCCTCATCAAGGATCATGTAGTACCACCTTTTCCGCTTGAAGACGTGCGAGTCACGGCTTGCCAGGGTGTACGATGTGATGCACGCGTTGAAGTGGTACTTGTTGTTCCAGCCCTGTCGGAGCTCCTTCCGTTGCTTCGTGCTCCCGTGGTAGCTGAGCACCTTGAAGCCGGGCAGGAACTTCTTGAACTCCATCTCCCAGTTCAACAGCACACTCGTCGGGACTATGATGAGATGCGGACCCCAGATGCCCCTATCGCAGGCGAGATGAGCGAGCAGAGCGATGGTTTGGATGGTTTTCCTACAGCGAAACGGTCAGTGTCAATGCCACTCTACGAGGTAAACGGACGCACCCCAATCCCATCTCGTCAGCCAGGATCCCGTTCAGATTGCGCGTGTGAATGCTCGAGAGCCATTCCAAGCCGGCCTGCTGATACGGACGGAGGGTGCCGCGAAGGAGTAATGGGGGCTTGACCTTGGCCTGGGGGTCCCACTCAACGGGAGCAACCGCATACGGTCGAAGATAGTACGGGATCGACGCATCTTCCTCCACTTCGTCCTCTTGTGCATCATCGTCAACCACTGGCGTGGCATCACCCGATGCGGTCATGATAATCTCAAGTGAAGGAGACCCTTCGGCGAGGGGAGTGGGTGGCTCGGCATCATCTTTTGCGGGTATCGCTGTGTCGTCTTCAGTCGAGTCAGTCGTGGACAGAGGTCCGGATGAAACAACGGCGGGCTGTGTGGGAGAAGCTGCCATATGCGAGTCACCGTCAATAGCATCGCGCTGAGTACTCTTGGGAATGCTCCCATTCGGAGGGAGAAGAGACGCAGGGAGGGCAGGTCGATCGGGATCGTCATCAATATCCATCGACAGTGGCAGCTTAGCAGCATATGGAATGATAGGGGACGTCGGAGTGGTATCTCCGTACACGGCTTGGATGTTGGGATCGCCTGCTAGGGCTTGAGGTTCCGATGCGGCTGGCGTAACCGGATGTGCCTCGTCATCTTCGCCCTCAGATGTGGTCGTCTCCAGATCCATATCCACCTCCATACTTCCATTCCCAGACTGTCCGACTTGTGAGACGCTCTCTATTTCTAGGTCCGGCACGAGCATCGCTATGCCTTCGTCTGCTGCAGACGACTCGGAGTCCGAGCTAGCCTGGTCAGAACCAGACGCATCACCATCTTCGTCGACCTCATCCTCTGAGAGGACCGGAGTGTGTTCGCGTCCATGAGTGGAAACACTGCGAGAGCGGCTGCGCGAGTCTCGAGCGAGGTCGTGCAGTTGGACCGAAAGTATTTGACCGGACTGATTGAGAATCGCGTTCAAATGTTCTTGTCCCCGTCTTCGTTCCTCCGCTTCCCATTCCAGACGTGCCTGCTCTCGTACGTGCTGTGACGAAAATATTAGTTCGATACTACGTCGCACTGGCCTACGTGGCACTCACGTAGACAGCCTTCTTCCACTGCTCTATGACCACCCGGAGGGTCGAGCGCGCCAAGTTCCTCAACCGTGCCTCTTCGACCTTATTCTCGCCCTCCCAGTATTTCGTCAACTTCCCAGCCACGTTAGACGACATATCTTGACTGCTGACGAGCTTCGGCTCCGGACGCTCCATCTCGGCAACAATGCTCGCCCATGCATCCTGTGGAGGAGGGTCTACAAACCGATAAGACGACCGCTCAATGAAGCGACCTTGGCGCCGCAAGTCGTCGACACGCCGCCACAACGCTAGCTCCTTCGCCAAATCCGCATCCAGATCTTCTCGTTCTTGTTGGGTCTCAACCTCCCTATCATATCGATATGTGAACGACGAAAGAAGTGCCTCGACCGACCCGCCGAACATGGGGGGTGCAGGCCTTTGCCGAGGATTTGTGAGCATCGTCGGCGGCTTCCGTACAATGAGTTTGACGCGTGGAACTGGATGTTTGACAGGGGAGGGCGGAGGCTGCGTATCTTGGTGAAGAGAAGCGCCGTCTAGCGCGTGAGCAGACAGAGCGGGTAATGGTGCATCTGGCGCGGTGAGTTTTGGCATAGAGGCAGCAGATCGCAGTGCGTGTCGAGGAGATGGAATGGCATCCGTGAGCCGTCGCTTCTTCCTCGGAGGGGGTTGGGACAAGCCATCCGGGTCAGGTACGGCATCAGTAGGCAGAGTGTGCTCTCCCGCAACGGAGGCGCGTCGAGACGACTTTGTCTTTGGACGGGGTGGTATTTCGACGACGACTTGTTTGTACTTACCCTTCCTCCCATGGCTCATGTGTGGGGAAGGGACACCTGGTGAATCGCCCTGGACAGGTTTGCCCTTGGTCTTCGCTTCGGCTCTAATGTCCCAGAACGCCGCACTCGGACCGGGGCTATCTTCAGGCTTGTGTGTCTTCGTAGGAGTGAGTGGAATAGTCAGTCCATGCGCTTTCAAACCCTGCAGACGCTCCGTGTGGGCGCGCCGGGTAGTGCGCCGAGACGGCCCTGCGGACGAAGTATGGTCTACGAGATCGTATTGGGCTTGAAACTGTGTAATACAGCGTGAAGCTACGTTAAGAAGGCATATTGGAAAAGACTTACCCTCTGGAAGACGTCGGATCGGTCTTGTTTGGCTGTCTGCAGCGCGTGTGCATCTATGATTAGCTATAATTGGATGAAAGAGACAGACATACCTTCGGATCATAGGATAGTAGGGACACAAACTTTTCCAGGTGGAAAGCTTCCCGTATCTATGAAGATTTAGGGCATACTCAAGGGCAAACGGTTGAATATTGACACACCAGAGAATCGTGAACATCAAACACCCTGTCCAGCTCCTCCCGCCTGTCCTGTATCCACTTCGCCCGTGTGTCTTCGAGCACGTCTTGCGACCCTCCTGCAACACCTCCTGCCTGCTCATTGCGTCGTTCTGGTAGTGGTGCGTCTGCTGAGGTACGGATAGACTTCCGTCTTGCGCTCATGACGATCGAGCGGTCCCCGCATACGCGTGAGAGGACGCGGTTGGCTGATCTCGACGATTATTGCACCGTTTGATGAGCTTGTTTGGCTAGGACGTTCTTTGTGACGCGTAGAGACCGATGTGAGGAAGTGTTGGAGGGGTGAGTGGCAAGGATGGTGGATGTGCAGAGGCGAGCATGGCGGACACGGTCGTCTGTGAATCTAAGCAGCATGTTTGGCCCGAACAAACAACGCGCAAGGTGCTCATCACCTGCCTTACTGAGGTCATGCACCGCCACCTGACAGGTCGGAGTGTGTGGTATTGATTCTATTGAACGTACCCTTCGACTTTGAAACTTACGACCGTCAACAAACGTTTCTAGCAAGGTTCGACTTGACTAGTGACTGTTCAGTCAAACACACTCTATGGTGAGTATTGGTACTCGAAGGCAACTACAGGATAGGAAACAACAACCAATATGGAGCTTCAATCTTCAGCGTGCCAGGCCGGCTGAGCTGGTATTGTTGGCTGACATTGAGTGAGTGATTCTTAGGTCAAGTACGCGCACTGAGCATCTGCGTTTTCAGGTAGCTTCAATAAATATCAATTGAGAGCGCCACGCAGGAGCTTTGAGTGATCTAGGTTACCCACACCGGGGAGGCTGCCAGTGAGGCCTGCGGGAGCCGAGTAGGATCTGTACTATGCCCCCATCGACCTGTCAACCAACACACACAGGGCCTATATAGCGGGCTTCCTACCTTGTCTGAGTTTCTTCCAACCTCTCTTTCACACTCCCATCTACTCGCCTACACAGAGTACAATCTATCGCTAGACGATGCCTACTCAGCAGTCTCTCGCTACTATCGGGTGACCCCCCATACCCATTCAGGTCCTCTTCGCGGCGCTCCTCAACATCGGCATGGTCGACCTCCTTTTCGGTCTCAATGCTCACCACCTCGGCGCCCTCGCTGTCTAGTCCATCGTCACACTCGTCATCAACAGCATCAAGACCATCATTGCCTCGGCTCGCCTCAACCTGAACAACGGCGGACACCTCGGTCCACTGGGATGGTTGTGGATGATCCTGACAGTCGTGTGTCGCACGATGGTCGGGATCTACTGGGCGGTGACGATTTTTCGGTCTGTCTACCTGGTTCTTCAGACGGCCTGTCGGTATGAGACCCGCTTCTTTGTCCTCTGTTCGAACGACATTGTCACCATCGCCGAGCCGCTCGTTCATGTCGGAAACGTGGCCTACCGATGGACGAACTTCCTGATCCACACCGTCCTGGTCGCCTCCCGAGGTCTCGCAGTTGGTCTCTCCGCAATTCTGCACTTTGTAGCCTCTCTGGTTCCCGCTCATTTTCCCTCTTCCGTCTGCATATCCCCACACCCGCGTCGCCTACAAGGTCATCGCATTCATTCAAGAACACGGTCAGAAACTCGAAGCTCCAACTCCGACGAATGTCAAGGACGCCTTCACGCTCGTGTTCGAGTTCGACATGCCTGGCCTAGTACTCGTCCTCGTCTTCCGTCTCGCCTTTGTGACCTGCAAGCATATCTGCCACCTCATCTGCAAGACGATTTGCCTTGTGAGCTCCGCCCTCAAGCTCACCCTTGAATTCGACGTCTCGGGATGGCCATCATCATCGCTCTCTACGGCGTCTTCTTGGCGGGCATGTACTGCTACCGCGGCCTTCGCAAGAGCCTCCCTCCTCTGGTCGTCATTACCGGTCTTATCATCATCTCTCTATTCGAATACGTCTACCTCTCGGCCATCGAGGTGTTCGCTATTCTCGTCGATGACCTCGACTTCGTCGCCACCCATTCGGAGGC
Source organism: Daedaleopsis nitida (assembly GCA_022606115.1). Taxonomy (NCBI): domain Eukaryota; kingdom Fungi; phylum Basidiomycota; class Agaricomycetes; order Polyporales; family Polyporaceae; genus Daedaleopsis; species Daedaleopsis nitida. The sequence continues at coordinate 3,244,691 of JABYQM010000003.1, read as the reverse complement.
CATGTCTATCAAGCCTGACCCTCCGAGTCTTCTTTCTGAAGACAAGTCCGACACGGCGACTTCCGACGACTCGGTGACACTCTCTGAGGACTGGAGCCCCGACGCCACCCTCTGTGAATGCATCTTAGACCAGTCGGACCGACCACCAAGTGTGAGTTTCCTCTCAAGTCTGTCTCTCTTCGCGGCATCTTCAAGCACACGTCCGTGAACGACGCTTCCTCCTCGGACACGCTCGCCCAAAGTCTCAGCAAGATCGCCGACCTCCGCTAACTCCACAGTCTACTCGCGTTGTCACCACAAGCACATCCTCGACCTCATCGCCATTAGACACTTCATTCGTGTGGATAGCCGCCTCGCCATCTGCCGCCACAAGAACAGTGGGGGGAAGCGGCAGCAGCTTCACGTTGCTGCTCTCAACGAGCGCACGCTTGCTCACCGTGCTCAGCAGAAGAAGGCGAAGCTTTTCCAGCTTATGCAACCCGAGCGGCCGAGGAGAGAGAGGAGGGCGGGCAGGAAGGCGGGGTTGGCGATGGACATTGCAGCCGACGTCGCCGAGTATGGCATTCACTTTTGTCGTACCTGCCAGGCGCACGCTGTCGCGACCACCTGAACAGGCCATCCGCAATCCGAAACCCATGCACTGATCAATAAGAGAGGCGTCGAGCTTCCGAGGCAACAGATTTAGAGCGTTAGCCGGCGCCGCAGCTGGTTTCAGAGCTTCTCATACATGTAAGTATACGTTTGGCAATACTACTACAAAGTTCGATTCGTGCACTCCTCGCCGTCGTGGAATCACGATTGTGCGATAACACAACCCCATACACCGCACAACTTTCCCCCCGAACCTAGCTCCATGCCCTTCAATTTGTTATACTTCTTCACCAGCACGCGCGCGGTGTCAGTGGAGTCACAGATAAAAACCACGTGCCACTTGCGCGCCTTTCGAATAGGCCCAAGGAACTTCTCCCATAGAACCTTGAGCCCCTCCTTGGGCTCTTGTGGTCCGTTGAAAGCGTAGCCTGCAATGCAAAGAGGTTCCCGTTGCGATCGCCAAGGACCGCGTCCACTCCAGGGAAATTCGTCTGGTTAGGAGCCCAGTAGAAGTCGTCCAGCGCTGTGACAGTCTTCAGACTCGACAACACGCCAAACAGGAGGCGAGTTGTGGTCTGGACAGTCTTGGACTTGTTGCCTCGGAAGAGTTCTATAGTATTCGACCCGGTGCACAGGTGACGATGCATCGCGCATTCGTGGATCCAGCCGGCCGCGGGCCTCGTGTAGGAGTGTGAGCTGAACGCTTCGAAGAGTTTGAGGCGCTCGTGATTGGTCAGCTTGATGGTGTTCTCTTCAACGATGCCATTGAGGTAGTCAGTCGGGATGAACACTTGCGCACGACGCCTGTTCAATTCACCGTTGTTCCCGCGGAGAGGGCGAACAAAAAGAAGGATGGAATGTGCACCGTTTAGGGAGGCGGGTTCCATCTGTTGTGCGGCGCTGATTAGAGCTGGAGCGGCACAAACTTTTACTGCGGCTTGCTTGGCTTCATCTACGAGGCTCGTCGCCGCTCCCTCGTCCTCTTCGGAGGAAACTGATGCGTCGTCGACGAGATCCGTCGACTCATCGGAAGAAACTGTTGCGTCTGTCGACTCATCGGAGGAAGGATCTGCGTCCCCGACGAGGTCTGTCGACTCATCGGACGGAGGATCTGCGTCATCGACGAGGTCTGTCGATTCATCGGAGGGAGCGGTTGGGTCGTCGACGAGGTTTGTTGACTCATTGGGAGGAGTGCCCTCATCGTCGTCGTCGCTAGATTCACAAAGAGCGAGTACGGTACGAATGGATGGACCCCACTTCCCCACATAGAAGTAAGCTCGGGAAGGCGCAAAAGCGGTCTCCTTCCTGCAGCGGGCGTCGTGAGCGTGGTCATTTAGGGTGTGAGCAATTGTGGGCGTACGCGATTGCAGCAATCTCCATCGCACTCGGCAGATCCATGATATACTGGCGCACCTTCCAATTCTGGGTTGACCATGACTTCCACCTGGTCTTGTTCGGCGAAGTTGCTTGGATGATACACCGGGCTTGGCAAAGGAAACCGAGGCACGGCTGGGTGACAACGGAGTTGCTGTCAGCCAGTGCCCAACACTGATCTAGTTGCGGATCCGTGTAGGTGGCCTTGTTGACTGTGACGCCCTGGCCATTGAAGATGACATAGTGGTCAGGACGAAACTGGATAGCCGTCGGAAGTTTCTGCTCGAGGCGATCGAGAAGAAGGTACAGAAGGAAAGTGGTCTTGCCTGGAATCCGGAGAACATCAATCCAAGCACCGCTGATAACGACTGCCTACAAACCAATTCCTGACTGGCCGACCACAACGGCTCCAAAACTGCGGCCATTTTCTCCCTTCTTAGCGAGAATATTCATTAACAATTTGTACTCTTTAAGGGAAACAAGTACTGGCGGGAAAATGGAGGCCGGCTTGATCGATTTCTTGAGTAATGCCATGTCTTCGAAGCAGGTGTAGGGGAACTCGTCAAGGATGGAATCGACATCTTCGTCATTCACATCGCTGATCTCGCTCTTGAGCAGTATCCGCGTCTTGCGGGGCCATTTCTTACCCCACGCAGCCTGATAGAGGATGCACATGTCATCCTGACTCGTCGTGAGTTACGGCCGGGGAGAGCACAACTCTTGCCGGACGGACCTTCAGTAGCTCAGCAGCATTTCTTTGTTCTGACGTAGATTTTCCCTCAGAGCTCGCGGTCACGGCATCTCCATCGTTGTCACCTATGCGCAGATACTCTGGAGCAGTATTCAGACCACCGTCAGTATTGAACAGTTGTATACGGACCTGCAGCAAGAAGCGTCTCGAGAGCCTCATTCTTGATCAGATCGGCCAACTCCGGGTGCTTGCGCAGTAACTCCTCGGCTTCTGGCAAGGAAGGGGTGATCCAGGAGCGATTGCAATCGTTGTGTATGTGCATGCACAGCAACGAGAGGCAAAGAGGAGGGTCAGTCTTGTTAAACCTGAGAATCCTCTGGAGGATATCGCGAGTTTGAGACGAGATCTGAGAGTCATCGCGGTCGAGGCGTGCTTTCTTGGCCGGATCTCCCTTCTCCTTGTCGTCGTACGCCCGTTTTGGCGCGATGCCTAAGACATGGGTGGCCAGGGCCATGAGAGAGTATGATCCGAGGGTGGGTTGATTGTAGTCTCCGTTGCTGACCGTACGCGGGACAGATGTTAGTCGGTCGGCGGATGATGCCGCGGTGCCACCTCCGAAGGGTGACGGGGGGCTCATCAGACACGGTCACATGACTCAATATACAAAGGTGCATCGCGCGACGCGCCTCGTTGAATCTGAAATCTGAGGCTCAACCTGTATCGAACCTTGGACTCTGGAAGGCGCAGTATATATTGCTAGTACTGACTGGCGCTGACTCTAGCCCAGGCAACACTGAACGAGGCAAAAGGCGATTATGTATGCGCCGTTGGGTGACCTATCACTCACCGGAGCCGAATAGGACGATCGTCCTGTCAGCCATCGTACACAGGCCTATATAGCGGGCTCCCCGCCTTGCTCGTGTGTCCCCATCTCTTCTCTACACTCCCATCTACCCGCCCACACAGAACACAACCTATCGCTAGACGATGCCTACTCAACAATCTCTCGCCATCGGGTGGCCTCCCATACCCATTCACATCCTCTTCGCGGCGCTCCTCAACATCGGCACAGTCCACCTCCTCTTCGGTCTCAACGCTCACCACCTCGGCGCACTCGCTGTCTGGTTCATCGGCACACTCGTCATCAACAGCATCAAGACCATCGTCGCCTCGACTCGCCTCAACCTCGACAACGGCGGACACCTCGGTCATCGGAACTCGAACATCAGCCCCGCCGCATCTCTCATCTCCCGCTCCCTCGCCCGCCGCCTCCCTGCACCACTGGGATGGCTATGCATGGGCCTGACGGTCGTGTGTCGCACAATAGTCGGGATCTACTGGGCGGTGACGACTCTCCTGCGGGTTGTTGGGTCTGTCTGCCTGGTTCTTCAGACCGCCTGTCGGTATGGGGCCCGCTTCTTTGGCCTCTGTTCGAACGCCATCAACTCCCGCGACGCGGCTGCTATCACCATCGCCAAGACGCTCGTTCATGTCGGCAACGTGGCCTACCGATGGACGACCTTCCTGACCCGCACCGTCCTGGTCGTCGTCCATGGTCTCGCAGTCTCTCTCTCCGTGGTTCTGCACTCTGTAGCCTCTCTGGTTCTCGTCTCTGGAGGTCCTCTTCAAGCTTGTGCGATGGGGGCCTCTCTTATGGGTAGTGGTTGGAAGCAGGTAGCTACGGGGCTCGTGAACAATGTACGCCGCTCGTTTTCCCTCTTCCGCTTGCATATCCTCACACCCGCGTCGCCTACAAGACCATCTCATCCATTCAAGAACACGGTCGGGACCTCGGCTTTCCAGCTCCGACGAACGTCAAGGACGCCTTCATCCTCGTGTTCGAATTCGACATGCCTGGCCTAGTACTCGTCTTTCTCTTCCGGCTCGCCTTTGCGACCTGCAAGCACGCCTGCCACCTCATCCGCAAGACGATTTGCCTTGTGAACTCCGCCCTCAAGCTTGCCCTTGAATTTGACGTCCTCGAGATGGCCATCACCCTCGCTCTCTGCGGCGTATTCTTGGCGGGCACATACTGCTACCGCGGCCTTCGCAAGAGCATCCCTCCTCTGGTCGCCCTTACTCTAATTATCATCTCTCCCTTCGAATACATCTACCTCTTGGCTATCGAGGTGCTCGCTCTTCGCGTCGATGGCGTCGACTCTGTCAATGCCCCTTCGGACGCCGTGTCCATCAAGGCCGACCCTCTTCTGTCTGAAGACGAGTCTGACACGACTTCCGACGACTCGGTGACACTTCCTGAGGACTTCGACGTCTCATTCGAGGACCCCGACGCCACCCTCTGCGAACCCACCTCAGCCCAGTCCGACCAATGTGCCATCAAGTGTGAGGTTCAAGCTCTTCTTCCCAAGTCAGTCTCTCTTCGCGCCATCTTCAAGCACACGTCCGTGAACGACGGTGTCTACTCGGACACGCTCGACCAAGGTCTCGGCAAGGCCACCTACCTCTCCTCAACTCCACAGTTCACTTGCGTTGTCGCCACGAGCACGTCCTCGACCTCATCGCCTTCAGACACCTCATTCGTGTCGACAGCCGGCTCGCCATCTACGACCATCCCACAGTCTTATTCCATAGCTCACGCTGCAGCAGAAACTTTCGCGCAGCGCCTATGTGAGGAGACAAGCGACAAGAACAGTGGGGGGAAGCAGCAGCTTCACGCTGCGGCTCCCAATGAACGCACGCTTGCTCACCGTGCTCGGCAGAAGAAGGCGAAGCTCCTCAAGCAGATGACACCCGAGCGGCCGAGGAGGGAGAGGAATGCGGGCAGGAAGGCGGGGTTGGCGTTGGACATCGCAGCCGACGTCGCTGAGTATGCCGCCTGGGCTGACGAAGCCGAGGACGATTACGACGAGGAGGTCGTCGCCGCACTCTCGAGGACGTGTTGTCTGATCTACGGGGAGAACGGCCGGTGGACGGGTAAGGGAGTATGGATCTGAGGACGCGTAGACGTGTAAGTAACGGTTCGTCATCTTGTCCACAAGGTACGGATACATAGGTATTGTACGATCTAGCATAGTACCGTGACCGTGACGCTTATTCGCTCATACTACTACATATATCTGACCCTCTTATACTGATGTGTACTCACCTACAACTCATTCGGAATGGCACATCGTATTCATGCCCCGTTGTGTGCGTCACTACGAACTGTCTGTGTGTGAACGGTCTCTCCGAGTGTCGAAGTTGACAATACTGGTGTCGACATCATGGCAAGGTAACTCAAAGTATGTGCTGGGACGCATCTTCCTGACGCTGATCCTGCAACAACGCTTTAAATCTGCTGTGTACGCACTAGTCAGTACGGCCCATTTCGTTCAACATTTTTGCTCACCAGCTGCACGGCGCCTCAATGGGTAGGGGATACATTCTTATCCGCAAGCGTACACATTTCGGTGATGGAGCCCTAGGACAATGATGCACAGCATTACAACACCGCGCTTGCATGTTCGAACTCAGTATCCGGGGATAAGAGGGTTCTGTTGGAGCTGGAAACGAGGAGAAAAGATATACAAGAAAGGAAGCGAACGTTTAGGAGGACGGAATGGATTGCGTCGCGTTTAGGAGGATGTTTACAGCTGCTCGTCGAGTTCAAGACGTCTAGAGAAGCGAGGCACTCTGCGCAACGCATGGACGAAACGTGGGAGAGAACCTTACCGTCCGACCGAACTGGAACACTTGTCCACGTCGACTGTGCTCGACGAACAGTCGATGGTTGCGAATGACCCCGTCGGTGATTTGTCTAGCGAGAGCTACCATAGAGGCAGTATCAGCGACTCATGTACCATGTGGAGTCATAATATGCACTCGGAGACGTATGGTGTGAGGAGAGAGAAGGTGCACGATAACACTTCCAGAGCGTGAGACGCGACAACTCTTATCCTAGTAGCCAAAGTAGCGTAAGTAGCCTGCACACGCAGCACGATGCACGTCGGTACCTCGAGAACCTCCTTTCTAGGAGAACACCAGACTACCATGACCGGGTCCGGACACGGGGATGTGGATGCTCACCTACCGTGGCCTTGTCGCGTTGATCGCACCGGGCGCATGGAGCATGGCCGACATCTGCATGTACGGGGCGGCGCATGTTAGCACAATACAAAGAAGAGCACGAGAAACAGCTCCCGACCGTGTCGACATCCTCCGACCTTGCGCACAATCGCCGACATCACTCCCAGTGCCAAGTCTGGCAATGCCGACGATCGTCTCCCTCGACTGCACACATCATCATAGATGGTAGGACATGCCGATACGACGGATATTGAGAGAGACCATGGATCGGGGATGCCACCATCGGCGATGGCAGTTTGCCCGAGTGAATGCAGCACTGTATGCAATGCCCAGAACGTGTTATACCTGCGTGCGCACATGAGTCCAAACTTCGACATCACATCGTTTCACTGACTTTCAACTAGGGATCAATGTCGGAAAACGGGCGTGCTGATGTTGACCAGATAAGTTGCCGCCGCTGTTCAGGTAGACAGGCTGTCTTTGTCGGCAGGTTCTTGGCTTGTAAGAGGATGGTTGGGAGCCCTTGCGTACAGCTCCGTCCTGCGTCGCCTGTCAAGCGGATATTGGTAAAAGAGGCAGCTTCTGGGGGCGTTCGGTGCGAGGGGTTGCACAGAAGGAGTGCGACAGCTGTCGAGCCTGCGCCATAGCACTCGCGTCCGTGTCCGAGGATTCATGTCTTTTGGCATGAGAACGCTCCGTAGCTACCATAGCAAAGGATGGTCAGTGCGACCTAGGCGGAGTATAGTAGAGAAAGATGCCTACCCATGGACAGCCCAACGTGCGACTGTGCCTGTGCACACAGGCACATTTCAGTGAGGGTTACTCCCCTCCTGCGAATTGGTACCACCTACTCGGTCAAACAAGTCGCACGTAGATATTTCAATGTGAAAAATGTGGTCTATCTTGTGCGGTAGTAGCTAGTAACCACAGTCTTGGCGCATACATACACTCACGCACCGGATGTTCTCGCCGACGGCGGAGGATGGACGAGAGCGGGGAAGGACAGAGATGGTGAGTAGCCTCGGAGTAAAGACTCGTTGGATTGACCGTGGTACTACTAGTAGCGCTCTGAACCGGCTAGTCATTCAACGCAAGGTTACGTAATCATCGGTTACTCACTGGTTTGCATAACGAACTGGAGCTTGCCTTCGACCCATCACCCACTTGTTCTTGCTTTGAGAGTTGTGCCAATTCTCAGTCATTGTCTCCAGTACCTGACATCTTACTCTCAAAGCTGCAAGTTCACACAGCAACAATGGAGGCTCAAGCTTCGACCTTTTCCCAGTCGTCCTTGATCTTCGAATAACGTTCAACAAGTCATCGCGGGCGTTTTCGATCCCGAATACACAGCGATGCGCTGCGTAATGGTAAGCCTGTGACTGGCTGCTAAGGCAGGAATCGACCCTCCTTCCCTACCAGCGTACCGCCGGGTCATACGGTACCGAAGATAACGAAGTCACGGTGGCATGCGCTCTCAGCAAGAAGCTTTGTTTATCGGTGTAGATCCGCCGAGGTCAGGAACCTCTATGTTTCTCTCGAGATGACGTACTCTCTTCATGTCCTCCGTTCACAGACAGCCGAACTATCTTGTACACGGCACCGTCGCGAAGTTGCGAAGAGGGTTCAAACCGCTGCTGGCTTGCGCACTCGAGCTACACACCGAAGCTCTGGACCTTCGTACCTGGAGTTGCTCTGCTGTTCGGGCGCGCACGGTACCGAAAATCCTGCACACTCATTGGCCGATTATTCGAACAAGAGCGACACACCGACGCTACGGGCGTGTCCGCCCGCCGTTGCGCTGGTAGTCGGGCGCGCACGGTCCCGGAAATAACGTCGCCTTTGTGAGGTGATTGGTCTCCTTGGGCCTGCAGGCACGGAGTATGCAAGACCCCAATGCCATTGCATCATGCCGTGCATCAACAGTGGTAGTTTGTGGAGGGTCGACGAGGGTATAAATGGTGGTCAAGTCGCCCCTCCAGTCTCCTCAGAGCTCTCAGCTTTCTCTGCACCTCTTGGACAGTCCAGCTAACGCAATGGCCTTCAAAGCTCTGCTCTCCATCGTTTCCGTCGTCGCTGCCCTTCAGGGTGCAAGCGGTATGCCCAACCTCTCTCGCCCCACACGAACAATCTAACGCACGTTGTACAGCTGCGCTTACCCGCCGTGTCGCTTGCCCCGACGGCATCAACACTGCGACGAACGCGGCGTGCTGTGCACTTTTCCCCATCCGTGACGATATCGTGAACAACCTCTTCCACAACACGTGTGCCGAGGAGGCCCACGAGTCTCTCCGTCTCACATTCCACGACGCTGTCGCATTCTCGCCCGCGGCCGCCGCTCGCGGCGAGTTCGGGTAAGCCTGACGTTGCCTGTTCAGCAATGTACTCTGCAACTAACGGCTGCTACAGAGGCGGAGGAGCTGACGGTTCGATCGTCAACTTCGCCGAGATCGAGACCAACTTCCACGCGAACTTGGGCACGGACGAGATTGTTGCTCTCCAGAAGCCGATCATTGCACGCCACAACATCTCGGCCGCCGACTTGTATGTGATATGTCATGTGCTGACGGGGTTTACATACTGATCCACAGATCAACAGCATCCAGTTCGCTGGCGCTCTTGCCTTGACTCAGTGTCCCGGTGCACCCCAGCTCCAGTTCCTCCTTGGCCGCAAGGACGGTACCCAACCGGCACCCGACGGGCTCGTCCCCGAGCCATTCGGTGAGTCCATCCATCACAATACAGGTTGTCCCGCAACGCTGACCCCCTCCCCAGACTCCGTGGACAAGATCCTCGCACGCATGCTCGACGTCGGCTTCCAGGACTTCGAGGTCGTCTGGCTGCTCTCCGCGCACACCGTCGCGGCCGCGGACCGTGTCGACGACTCGATCCCGCGCACGCCGTTCGACTCGACCCCGGAGCTCTTCGACACGCAGTTCTTCATCGAGACGCAGCTCGTGGGCACGTCCTTCCCGGGCGTTGCGAACGTCACCGGCGAGGTGCTCTCGCCCATCCGCGGCGAGATGCGCCTCCAGTCCGACCACCTCATCGCGCGCGACAGCCGCACGGCGTGCGAGTGGCAGTCGTTCACGAACGACCAGGAGAAGTTCGTAGAGACGTTCCCGGACGTCATGGGCCGCCTCGCTCTCCTCGGCGTCGACCAGAGCACGCTCATCGACTGCTCGGAGGTCATCCCCATGCCCCCGCCCCTCCCCGCGGACAGCATCCCCCACTTCCCCCCTGGTCAGACCATTGACGACGTCGAGGCAGCCTGCGCGGAGACGCCGTTCCCGTCCTTCCCCACTGTGCCCGGCCCGGCCACCTCTGTCGCCCCAGTGTACGTGTTTATGAGCTTGCCTTTGGTAGAGATGATTTTTCTGACCTCGCTCGTGCTCCTTCAGCCCCAACCTCTGAGCAGCGGCGACGCAGGCTCACGGTATGATCAACGGTCTCGGATAGAACCGCGCATCGACTTATGTAGCAGTGTCTCCTGCGCCCAAGTTTCGCACTGGGTGCTCCGTGTACATGTTGTATTTGTGTCGTCGGGTAGAAGGTCACACGATCGTTGTGAGATCGGTGTTGACAAGTGTATACATAACATGTGTTGAACAACCTCCTCCCGTGTGCGCAGGACATCAACATGCCAAACGCTGACGACTGCATAGGATGTGAGTTGGTCGATGAGATAGTCAGGACAAATCTAGACTGCATTAAAAGACGTTCCAGGCTACAGGTCAGGAAGATAGTTCATATGTAGTACTACAGTGCATGGAGGAACGATAACGTTCACGGGATTGAGAGCTATGAAACAGAACTGACGCGGTACATCTATGATACAAAAGTCGTAATGAAAGAGGAGTGGTACGCAGCGGTCATGGTATATTCACTTTCTACACCCGTCAACCGTCGCCGGAGATATTGCCTCAAGCGGAGTCACGACTGCCTATCTTCGGACCTTGACTGTTCCTGTTTTCCCTGTCGTCGCCACGAGTCAGTGGTACAGCATGGAGAGGTGTCCATGCAGGTAGAGGGCACATGTATGCCGTCGATAGTCTTGGTACGGTAGGCGGATAGTGCGGCTTGTCGACATATTGAGCAGGTGGGTGCAAATGTCTCGGGGTACATGAATGATGCAGGGGACGAAAACCGGGTGTCCAAGGGAGTATATGGTGCATCGGGCGTGAGTTGGCGTGGGGCGGGAAGGGAGGCGGCGCGGGGAAGAAATTGGAGGAATAGAAGAATCCGGGCGGACGCAAATGAGGCGGGGGCGGTAACTGGCTCTGCCCATGGTCAGACTGCCATACGATCTCACCACGGGGTAGAGGCGGCTGTGACGGGTGACTCTGAGGTGGGATATGAGCGCCGCCATGCAGCCATGGCACATGGACGGGAGGCAGACGGGGACTCGGTGCGCAGAGAGATGAAGACGAGGGGCCGGTGGGGTCCGCCGGATGTCTCATGGGATGAGAAGCACGATTGGGCACGAATTCGGGTGCCGAAGAGGAGAGACTCGACGTCGAAGACGCTTGGGACAGAGAGACGATCGACTCGGAGAATGTTTCGTCCGAAGGGGGTGTTGCCGGAGCGTCTGGTACCGAGTGAATGTTGAGTTCCAGGTTCGGGAAAGCAGCGGCAGAAGACACGGCCAGACAGACACTTTGAGTAAGGCCACTCCGAGGATGTTTGCCGTGTAGCGACGCTTCCTCCTTCTCGTGCGAGGCATCCAGTCGTGTTCGGATGAGCGACGGCGAAGAGTACGAACAAGCAGTCGCGTTACAGGCAGAACTTTCGTCCGCAGTAGGAGTGAGGAAGGCGAAGTCAGAGACCGAAGTAGTCCTAGAGGGTGCCGAGAACTCAGGCACCCAGCCAGCATCGTCTACAGAGGGGAGAGTTTCTTGAGCCACGTCGTCTAGGTTCTCCACTTGCGAGTCTTCGTGAGTATCAGAGCTATCAGACAGATCGCGGACCGCATTCACATCAGCGTCGCCATGAGATATAGGCGAGATCGGTTCAGTCGACATCTGCTCAGTCGACGACGGTTGAGTATCCTCGTCCAGCTTTGCATCCCTTTCCTGGGTCTTGATCAGGGTATCCGAAGCGTCTTGACCAGGGATGTCGACAACGATTGACGGAACTTCTGCCGTCGGTTCGATTGGGGTGACTGTTTGGGTAACGAATTGTTGAACCTCGGCTGATTCGCATGACACGAGAGAGTTCGAGGTGGACACAATCGGTGACTCCCGGTCCTCAAGAATGGTGAGCATGAGCGACTCAGGCTGATGTGCATCGCATACCGGGACAGATATCGCCTTCAAGACCTCAGAGGCATTAGTCGGAGCGTCGTCCAACTGGAGTTCGAGACTACACACGTCGGCCGAGGCTTGCGGACCATTCAAAGTCTGGTCAACTTGGCTTGCCGGTTCCCTCGGATCGTCCATTACAAGAGCCTCGATGGCGGATTGGGAGCTAACCTCAGAAATGGAGTCAAAGGACGCTACGACCTCGTCGATGCAAACTATATCGTGCATCTGAGCCATCGAATCGGTCGCCGCGTGCGCGCCGACCGGTGAGTGCTGTCCACCGGCGTGAGAAGCAGGATCGTGGATGAGTACATCAACAGGGGAGGCATTCGGTGTTCCTCGAGCCTCGTCAATGACGCCATGAACATCCACATCGACGTCGGATACCTCCTCGACCACGTCATCCGTGAAGACAGGGACGACAACTCGTGCGTGAGAGTCGCTGTCAATGTGAGACTCCGCGGGTTCGACAAGTCGGGCGGTGTCACATGGAGACATTGCCTCGGAGTCACTAGAATCGTCCTTGGAGAGTGCACTGTCGTCCAGAGAGTGATGAAGGAGACCAGCGTCACTAGTTACAAGGACAGGGCTGTCGACGAGACTGAGAGGAGGGGGCTCCACCGGATCCCTGGGCTCTTCAATGTCGAGGTTGAAACCGACTTCGGGTGGGCGTTCGAATTCAAAAGCATGGCCTGTTGTGAGAGGGCTGAGGGGATAGTTATCTGAAGACTCGAAGGAATGTTCGCTCGAGACGGGCTCGATGTCGTCTGAGAACACGGAGTCTGACTCACTCGCCTCCACTACGGCATCCACTGACGGTCCTTTTCCAGAACGAACGGCAAGATCCACCAAAGGAGCCCCGTCGCCATCGAAGATGCAAGAACGGACGTCACCTTGGTGGTCTCCACGGCCCTCCGCGGTGCAGTGTGCCGTCGGCCATGTTGGTCCGTTCTGCATCCATCCATATCCGGCCAACGTCGCGACCAACTCATCCAACTCCTCGGACGTCCATATCAACGACTTGCTCCAGTGCGTGCGCGCTTCAGTCTCCCACCTCTCCGTGTTCACTTCAACCTGCGCGATGGGGAGACTGTAGGCCTCGTTCAACGCAAGAGATATGGGAGAGTCCCACTTGACTGAACGAATCTCTTGGTCCTCGTGTCGGGCCGCGCATACTTTGACACTATATGCGTAGAGGGGCGCACCAAGAAGGTCGACGGTGGCCCCGGAGTCAGGGTTCGAGCCTTGATACGTGGCAGATTCCATGACCGATTCCCAGTCCACAATGAGTTCGATGTAGTGAACCGGTCGCGCGGCGGGCTTCAGGAACACGTCGAAACGTCTGAAGAGAGAGAAAGGCAGTGGGGGGAGAGCGTCGACGTTAACGTCGACATCAGGGTCGAGCTCGGCGCGGATAACGGGGTATATGCGCCATGCAAACATGCCGTATGTAAGGGCGAGATGCGTCCCAAGCTTCGATAATTCACGGCGCTCCTCCATGTGTGCAAAGTCTGACGGTGTCAGAGCTCGGCACAGATAGGCTGAGCGAGAGCGACTCACTGCTAACTCCAGGTGCCGCTGAATCTTCGCAGCGCTCTGGTTCTCTTGTAGGAAAAGAGCGACCTGCGCGGGCAACCCTCCCACCAGCGTTAGACAGTCCAGGGTTCACCTGTTGCTCCAAGCCATATGAACAACAGGCACAGAGGTTATGGTAGCAGAGTATATCACCTTTCCATGACACTTCCCGGCTTCACTAGAGCCCAGGTTTGCAAGATATTGGCGAGGAATGAGAAGAAGATCTCGAACTGTTGGCATGGACGTGTTGTTGGGATCCGACAGACGGCGGATAGCAGTGGCCAAGATCTCGAAGAGAACAAAGTGATGCGCTAAAAATGTTGCTAGAGTGCGCTCTAGTCGCGAGGGTATCCAGAAGGCACAGCTGGACGGTCGAGTGGAAGTTCAGCTGAGGTGGTGAAGGAGAGGAGGACAGACGCCGCATGGCTGCAAACTGTCAACCGTTTGAAACTGGCAGAACATGTGACCGTGGTGTCGTTAGACGCTCTTCGACTTGTCCAGGCCGACTCGGGGAAGAGGCGGCGCCGTGATCGATTCGAGTCGACGACCCTCTTGCGTCCATCTACTCGTACACAGTATCCCGCTTGAGCTTGAGCAATAAACATTACTGAAGGTGACGCACATTGATGCTAGATATCACGTTTCTTACTGACCTCTATGGCAGTCTGAAGCACTCCGACGCAAGGAGCTAGGTGAACACTACACTGGTGCAGATTCTGCATACGCGCAGCGGTGACTCAACCGTTCTATCAGTATCAGCGTTAGGAGCTCTCCGCACAACCTTCAAGGCTCCGAGATGTCTGTTGAACATGCGTTGAAATGTCAAGATATCCTCACGGAGATCTTCGAGTATCTGGACTCAAATCCGGCTGAGTGCCGCGATCTGCCGGTCTGTCGAAGAACGCTGGCGGCTGCAGCTCGTGTATGTCAAGCATTCAGTAGCCCTGCTCTTGACGTTCTATGGCGATACGTGGTGGAAACACGATGGCTCTTTCGCGTCCTCGCGCCTTTCTCGCGCATAGCACCGTCACATACGAAGGAGTGGCAGCGTACTAATGCTAATGGTTATGTAAGGCACTTCACCGTAATTTTCAGTCCGCTCTCTAATGCATCGCAACAGATATTCTCCAGAGAGGTGTCCGACGAGGAGTGGAACCGATTCGAAAAGTACACCGCTCGTGTGCAGTGCATCTATGTTATGCCTTGGGACGTCACCAATATCCACCCAGACGTATGGGCAGCTCTCACTCATCGTTTGACTGGCCGTGGACCATTCCTGCCACGACTCAAGCATCTTCATCTTGCCTGGAGAGAGGACATCACGGACGAGGCTCTGGGTCATCTATTCTCTCCCGCGCTCACTCAAATCACATTCCAAGTACTGGGAGCGCCCGACGAAGTCCCTACAGCCGTCGTAGAGGCAATTCGCATCGCAACCTCACGTCATTGCCACACCCTTAGTCTCTACCCACATTATTTCGCAGCGTTGGAGCCCCAAACATTCCCTTTCTGGGAACTACCTCAGCTGCGCGCTCTACGTAGGCTAGGTGACCAGACGCAAGCATACCAACACATCAAGCAACTCGAATCCTTCCCCCATCTCACTAGCCTTGCCACCCGTGTTGAAACGGCAACTCTTCCGATAGACGTTTCCCCGCTTCACTTCTCCAACCTTGCAGACCTAGAACTCAGAATGTCGTCCTTGAGCGCCGCCGTGCGTATCCTTGAGGGCGCATCTCTATCGCGGCTCCGACGCGCAAAAATCTCTATCGACACGCTACACGGATCTCCCCTTGATCAACCTGAAGAAACACATATACCCTCGTCCGTTCTGCGCGTAGTCTCTGCCTTGTCCCAAGAACATCTCCGCAGCCTCCACATCGCGATAGCGTCGACAGGCGGATCACGACTTGATATAGCCGATTTCCTCTGCCCATTGATTCCCGCTCGTCACTTGTGCATTGTCGAGCTCCGGATAGGCCCGAAGCTCTCCTCGCACGAGTTGACTGTACACTTCCGTGACGAGACGCTACGCTCGCTGATCTCCGCGTGGCCGTTACTGCGAGTGTTCAAACTCGTAGTTGAGAGGTCACCTCCACTCTCTAGCTCTGTTCCCACCATTCACACCCTCGCCGCATTTGCGGAGGCGCACCCGCATTTGAGGTGTTTGCACCTTCCCCATGTTTGCATCCCGGCAGACGTCCCAAGAAAATCCGGAGACGAAACATGCCCCGCCGAACTCACAGAGCTCACCTTGGACTCGCTACCTCCGCTGGATCATGGTCTACACGAGCTTTACATCGGCAGCTGGGGAGTCATGAACACGAGTGCAAGCGAGCACAAGTCTCTACAGGCAGACAAGCATGATATCGGGGCGGGAATGGACATGCAGTTGCAGACGGCAGAGCAGGCATCCGAGTCCCCAACCTCGGTGGATGAAAGCGTAGGACGCGAAGGCCAGGGACACGAAGCGGCTAAGTTGAATAGGAGAGTGCATGGACAGTCGCTGCATCAATTTGCGGCGATACTGGATAGGGTGTTCCCGCACCTTGACGTCCGGGAGTGCATGCGCGTGAAGACAGAGAGACCCGGGCTGTGGCCGGAAACGATTATATCCTTCAATCATCAACGACTCTGTGACTTGTTGGCTGGACTGCAGAAACGACGTGGGCGTATGTACGATTGATAGTACTAGTGTCTAGTGGTTAGTACGCCGTAGCTCCGATTTGTATCTCTTGTGGTGCCACTGGCCGCGTCATGGTACTGTCATGGTTGCAAGTCCATCATCTCTTCCTAGGGAGACTATCCTCTAGTATACATCATGAGATTATGAGCCGAATCACCTCCTACAGTACGAGAGAAGCGCTTTGGATGACGTAGTATGTTTCCACGGTTAACAGCGATGATGATCAGAGTGTATCTCTTCCTCCTCTGTTGCTGCAGTCGACGACTGACTCGACTATGAGCGCTGGCATTATTCTGACACTCAGGCTCGAATCTCGATCCAACCTAGTCGACTACAACCTCTAAGAAGACAGCATCACTCGCAGACAAAGAAATCAAACGTGGACTGTCAAACCATATAGGGAACATGTCTGTCGAACATGCACTTCAGTGTCACGATATCGTCGTCGAGATTTTCCAACATCTATACATCCCCAGCGACCTTCACAACGCAGATGACTATGGCGACAGACTAGACTGGACTGAGGACGCTGCTGTCCGGCTTAACCTAAGCACGCTCGCGTGCGCTGCTCGCGCATGTCGGACATTCAGTGGACCTGCTCTGGATATTCTCTGGCGAGATCTGCCAGACATCCTATCACTTTCTCGGATCCTGCCTCATCATGAGGGAACCATAGACAACGGATATACCGTACGTCGTGCTCGCTCGTACATCGGCTCTCTCGTGTCATCCTTTGTGTCCTAACAATGTATATCACAGTTCGCTTTACACGACCCCAATGAATACGAGTGGTGCCGATTCATGGAGTATGCCAACCGGGTGCAGCTTACTCACGCATATGGTCGAGAGATCCATCCAGATGCCTGGAATGCTCTTACTCGTCGTCGGAACAAAAGCGGGTCATTATTCCCGCGACTGAAGTCGCTCCACCTCTGCTGGAATGATGACACCCCACTGGAATCGCTCAGCCACCTACTCGCCCCATCTCTCACCCTTCTGCTTTGCACCGTCAACCGGGTCGCTAAAGGAATCTTGGAGAACATGATGGATGCCCTGCGCGGAGCAGTTTCACGTCAATGTCATACCATCTACCTAACTCCAACCTACAGCCTGAGCCCGCGACACGCTGCCCTCGTTATCTTCCCGTTCTGGGAGCTCTCTCAGCTCCGTGCGCTGCATCTCATAGAACGCTTGGCAGTAACGTCATTCATCATCCGCGCTCTATCCTCCTTCCAACATCTTAGGACGTTGTCGCTAAAGGTATCTTACATCCGTGATCGCCCATCCACTCTCCAACTCCAACTCTTGGAAATCCTCGAGGTTGAGGTAGAGTCTTTCGAAGATGCTGCCTCCCTCCTGGTGGATGCATCTCTACCACAGCTTCAGCAGGCCAAGTTGAAGATTGAATTGGGCCGTAACCAACAAGGAACCTCATATATCGCCGAAATCGTCTCTGCTCTAGCTACCGAACATCTGCAGAGCCTCTGTGTTGAGATCGAGAATTGCTCCAGACCGCTTGAGGCGACCGCTTTCTTTTCCCCATTGCTCAATTCTCCCCAACTGAACGTCCTCAAGCTTGGCTTCCTCGCGGACGATGACGAGGAGCCATTGCAAGTGAATCTTCGTGACGAAGACCTTCGCTCAGCCATCTCCGCGTGGCCGCTGCTCCGAGAGCTGAAGCTTACCGTCACGTACCACATGCGGTACGATTACTATCGCAAGCCACAATACGGTCTCCCGAAGCTCCCCGCTCCACCTCCCACCATACAAAGTCTCGCTGCGTTTGCAGAGGCACACCCGCGTCTAGAGGTCCTACAACTTCCCTACGTCTGCATACCTGCGGATATGATTGTCACGACAACGCTCACACTGGGATCGGGCTCGAGAACCCAGTCTAGCCTCGCCCTGGATTCCCTATCGATTCTGGACCATGGGCTGCGCGAGCTGGAGATCAACACATGGGGTGTCCTAGATCTCAAGGCGGCTCAGCAGTCACAGAAGCACAGCGATAGAGAGGGCTCGGAAGGAAGTTCGGAGGAGGGAGACAGAGGGAATGGGTCAGAGGACGGGGTGTTCGAGTCGGAGGATGACTCGGAGGAGTCAGAGGACGAAGGAAGGCCACCAGGTCGGATACAGCCGCTGTACGAGTTCGCGGTTGTGCTGGACAGGCTGTTCCCGAACTTGGAGCTGCCGCGGTACACGAGTTTCGAGGGATGGCCAGACGCGGGAGCACCTGGGGTGCGGAGGCGGTTGTTCGAGCTGTTGGACATGTTGCAGCGCGGGCGTCGAGGTGCGCATCGCGCGGGGGACCTCGTTCAAAGGTAGTCACCAAATGACTCGGAGTCACAAAGCTAGTGCGCACTGTTCGTACTAGACACAGCAAGAACTTGGGGCCTGCTCAACAGTCGGACGCCGAAGTAACACTGACTCGGAAGCAATCCGAACCAGTGTCGTACAGTAGCTGTGCCTCGGGAAAGTCGAGAGTCGAGACAGCATCGCGTTGTCGAGCATAACTAGCCAGGTCAATCGCCGACCCAACACCGAAGTAATCTTGCAAGTCGTTAAGTCCGTCCGACGTCGTACTAAGTAAATCATGTCGAGAGCCAGTAGAGAGCAAGCCTAACTATATATGTTACTGCCAGTGTTTCCAGGCGCCCATGTCAATGAATTTGTCCTCACCGCCAAGCTCGGTATTCTGCTCCTTTTCGTCCTCCTCCATCCACTGTGTACGTCGAGACTTCGCCGATGCGCTCTACTTCCGCGACTTATACCCTCTGGAAATCCACGCTGACGGACAAGACCTGCCCGAGAACAAGGCCCCGCACGTTTCCGAGTCCAAATGCGGAAGACAAAGATCACATCGCCGGACCCAGCCGCGTAGCGCCCGTAGAACAATGACTGTCGCTGAGGTCCTCTCGGTTCTCTCTTCTCTCTCCTGCACTCCCATCCGCCCACCCTCCTCCCGACCTCGACGCCCTCCACGTCGCCTGCGCTGTGCGCACACAGACGTCGCTGCCTTTCATGATCAGGAAAATGGCGTCAAAGCTCCACCTGGCCCACCACAGACCCGTCGATTTGTCCTCTACCTCCTCCGCCGCTTCCTCTTACGCCCAGTCCACCTCCACCCTCTCGTACGAACCGCGCGGCTCAATATCGACAGAGAGAACATCCGTGCACACAGAAGACTGGATTAAGGAGCAGTTGGAGATGATACAACCTCTGCAGTCTGAGGAACTCCAGGTTCGGCGCTCGAAAGGCTCATATCGCCTCTCCGACTTCATCATCCAGCGCACCCTGGGTACGGGTAGTTTCGGGCGAGTGCATCTAGGTGAGCATCCTATCTTGTGCACACTTTCGCGTGCGCCTCCCTGCGCCCGGATGGGGCCTATAGGAGCGGTCGCCTGTCGCCTGTTACCGTCCGACAAATGTGAACGGTTACACTCATCATGTTTGCCCCTCCTCGCGCCGCTGTCAAGAGCTCTTGTGCCTCGCGCGGCTACCCGCTATGCCCGCACTAGAGCGGCTGGCCACATGCGAACCACAACACTGGTGGCAAAGGGCACCGGCGTATCTAGCAGTTCGTCGCAGGCCGAGCTCTCCGGGTGTCGCCTGGACCCTTCCCGCAACCATCTACATCTTTTCTCATTCGTCTCTTGATGATATCATGAAGACGCTGAGAGCGATTCGATCGTCTGTTTGATTAACCTTCGAATGTTTCGCGATGTGGCGCCCGTGCGGTCATCCTAGCAGCCAGCGTCACTTTTCTGACTATTTTCTGTACCACAGCACGAAGCAAACACAACCTTCGGTTCTATGCGATCAAGGTCTTGAACAAGGAGAAGATCGTGCGCATGAAACAGGAGTCGCATACGCGTAACGAACAGATGATGCTGCAGGCGGTGCAGCACCCGTTCATCATCAACCTCTGGGGCGCATTCCAGGATACTTCCAACCTGTACATGGTCATGGACTTTGTTCCTGGCGGTGAGCTCTTCACGCTACTCCGGAGATCAAACGTAAGTAGCTACTGCCATCGCCCGTCGCAGGCGAACTGATCACTTCATCAGCGGTTCCCCGACCCAGTCGCAAAATTCTATGCCGCCGAGGTCGCCCTTGCTCTCAACTATCTGCATAGCAAAGATATCATTTATCGCGATCTCAAGCCGGAGAACATCCTACTCAACTACGACGGGCACATCAAAATCGCCGATTTCGGATTTGCCAAGGAGTGTCTGACGACCGTCTGGACGCTATGCGGTACACCAGATTACCTTGCCCCCGAAGTACGTTCGAATCTTCACTGTTTAGCATGTCTGGCCTTTGATGTTCGGATAGATCATCAGCAACGCTCGATACAACAAGAGCGTAGATTGGTACGCCCTCGGTGTACTCATATTCGAGATGCTTTCTGGTCTGCCACCCTTCCACGAGCCCGATATCTCCCCAGTCGTGCTCTACGAGAAGATCGCACAGGGCCCAACATGCGTCAAGTGGCCAGCGTTCCATCCGAATGCGACAGACCTCATTCTGAAGTTCATGGAACGTGATCCATCAAAACGCTTCGGTAACATGCAGCACGGCGCGGGCGACGTGTTCGCCCACCCCTGGTTCGCGGAGGTGGACTGGAACAAGCTTCTGCGGAGGGAGATCACCGCGCCCTACCTCCCCAAAATCTCCAGCGAAGGAGACGCGAGCGCGTAAGTCATACTCCATCGTCTCTCCGGACACATACTCATGGTCACTTTCGATCCGTTTGATAGATTCGAGATGTATCCCGAGGACAGTGCGTCCGCGCGGTACGGCGAGAACACGCCCGACCCATACGGCGGCCGCTTCACCGATTTCGAGTACACGAGTTCATGACCGGACCCATCATCCACCTTCTTGCATACATATATATCCCCATACCTGTCGTGTACAATCCGTTCGTGTACCCCCTACCGCTCACGGAATCTACTCTGGTTTGCATCCGGTGTACGTGTAGGTATGTATCTGCTATGTCGCTATCGTGTCTGTGTATTTCGTCCTGTCCTCATCTTTCCCCGTATTATCTGGTGTATTCTCTGTCGCATACTATCTATGTATGCACTAGTAGTCTAAATACTAGTATGGTATGCCCGGAGACTACAGTCCCTGGACACGAGGATACTCACACCAATGTCACCCAGATGCCGAATCCGACGAGTACAGTATCCGGTCGTCTTCCAGGATTTCTGGCTCTGTCTCAGTGCCATACTTAGTCGCTGTCAGCCTTGTATGTATAGGCGTATCAGGTCGTCAGAAAATTCAAAACATACCTTCCAGCTCGAGCTCGAGAAGCCAATCAGCGTAGCGCGCCTTCGTTCCAACTTCCGACTGCGTGTGCATTGTGGGTGACGCGTCGCGTCGCGATTTCGACGCGACCGCGGGGGAGCGTCTCAGGTCTGACTCGACCTCTACCTGAGCCTCACCACCTCCTCTCGCGCCACCAACACCCTTGCAACTGCATCGAACCATAAATGTCTCCTGGCGTATGTCTACCCAAAGCTGCATGCGAGAAACTAACAACACTCTGAACATATACCTAGACTCACGAGCCTCTAGCCTTTCCGGCAACGAGTGCGGTATCGAAAGCACTACACTGTCATGAGATTCTCTCCGAAAGCCTCGAATACCTTGCTCCCGGAACCCTGGATCCCCAGTCTCTGCCGCGTCAGCAACGCGAGAGACGGATAGCGCAGGGCACGCTCGCGGCCTTAGCCCGCGTGAGCCATGCTTTCACCTATCCCGCGTTGGACGTCCTATGGAGGGTGACCAACATTCTCGCCCTGCTGTCTGTTCTGCCAACTTTTGAATTGAAGCGGGATGGAGAGTATATCTATGTGAGTGAGCTTCCTTTGGATATAGTGCCCGCTCATATCGCTCCCCCCGCCGTCCACCACCAAGCTTCTCTCTGGCGAGCCGTCTAGCAAAGCCTGGAGCCATTTCATGCAACATGCCAAGCGCGTTAAGGAGCTGGACATGTCGTCTTCGAGAAACGCGGTAAAGGCACCGGTCTCTCCGTCCGTATGGACCTTTCTGAGCATACGAACCCCGCAAGGTGGTTTCCTTCCACGTCTGCAGCGGCTAGAGATGGATGCACGCCCGGGAGACCCTGGACATATCATACTCCTTTCCTCCAGCATACGACATCTTACGATCAATGTCTACTACCCCACATCGACGGACGCCGGACATCATACCAGTACAACCCAAACGATTCTCGACGTGGTACGGCGAACGACCATCCCCCATCTCGAAAGCTTGCGCGTTAATCGTGTGAACTTCCTGCCTCTGCTTGAACCGGGGCCTCGGGCTAAGGACCTCCAGTATGCCGGCTTTACCCATCTTCGCGCTCTGGATATAGAACATAAAATGACCCTCAAGCGGTCACAGTTAGACGCGTTGGCCAGGTTCCCTCATCTGCGCAAGCTGGGCTTGACGATATCTTTCGAGCCGAACGCCGACCCGCCCTTGTCAGATGCGTTTCCCGTTTTGCGAGAGCTGAAGCTTGCCGCGAAATGGCACCACGTCGTCGCATTCTTTGACAAGGCAGCACCCAAGAATCTCGAGGCTTTGACTCTGAACATCGCGCGCTACGACCGTACGGATCTGGCGTCTATTAGCAACTTCAACCTCAAGATACCGACGTCGCTCCAACGCTACAGCATATGCTATAGCGAGCGATGCGTCTTACAGTACTGCGCCTCTGTGCTCGAAGGCATCATGCAAAGGGACCAGATCACTCACCTGTCTATGAAGATTGACAAGCTCTACAACCTGGACTTGCTGCCTCTAGACGAGCGAGAGTTCAAGGCGATGGTCAATGCATGGCCGAACCTCGTCGAGCTCGACTTCGCCGTCAAGTCCTTGCAAGATTATGCGCAGCTCCCAGGCGAGTTCGATGACGCACCCACAATGGATACCCTCGTCCGCTTCGTCGAAGCGCACCCACATCTCGTCCGGCTCACGCTCCCGTACGTCCACGTCCCGACCGACCCCGCGATGCAGCCCAAGTCCCGCGTGTTGTGGCACATGGTCCCGCAGCTCGACCACGGTCTGCAGCAGCTCCGCATTTCCCTGGTCGACGCGCGGACGCCGTCGGACTTGCGCTGCGTCGCGCTCCTGTATGACAGGTTGTTTCCGAACCTGGACCTCACGGACGCTGAGCCCGAGGAGTATCGCACGCCCTGGAACGATGGTGCGCGCGCCCATTTTGGCTACTGGGTCGACGTCGAGCAGATGCTAGTCGCGCTACAGATGGGCCGTTCGGGTGTGCACCGTTCAGGATCTGCACCGCCGGTTGAGTGGTTGTAGACTTGTAGTTTGGTTCCCTCCGAGTCCTCGACTCGGACACGAGGTCGCCTGGACTCTACTATCTTGCCTCACAATCTATAGGTATCACTATGTAAGTATCACCATGAAAGAACATATATAGCTACGATGTCACCCCTCGGAGTCGCCAGAAGAATACCCAAGTCGACGCGTATCCCATGGCCCAATGTGTTGGCATTACAGGGCATACTTATCGCCTGTTTCCGTACCTCGATCTGTCGGACGTGAAGTATCCTGTCGGAAAATTGAGGCAGCGATGCGGGAGTCGCGATAGACTCGACTACTGGAGTACCATCGAACAGTTCCTTGTCGCGATGAGGACGGGTCAGTAGTCGCTGCCAGCCATGTAGCTCTGCGGACGTGACGGGCTCTCCACGGATCCTCGACAGAGCTGTTGTTAGCGATCATTAGTTATGGCCTGTGATGTATCCGCAGCACCTAGTCCCAAGTACGCCATGTCATATTGAATACATTCTCAGTTCAGAACATTGCGGCCAGCGACAGGCGTACAGTAGACTATGACATCATAGAGGCCCGGTAAACGCCGGGCTGAGCGTCCTCCGAGAGGCATCTCTTTGCGTTCGACCATGATCATCGTCAGTTTTATCTCTCCTCGACAGGCTTTCCACTGCTGTTGTCTGCCCGCATTTTAATCTGGTGATCTCTCTGTGGTGGGCATCATTAATGAGATCGACTAGAAAAGGGTCGTTGATGGGTTCTGCCAGCCTGCTGGTGGCAGCCGCGTCACGGTGGGGGTCCGGTGAGTACAGTGGTATCGCTGAATTTAACATCAATGATCTCAAAACTCTCGCACTATATAGTATGGCATCAAGGCCGCTCAATTGGATATCAATCATGACATGCATGACACATGGAGTGCTGCTGCTCGTGCGCAGCTGCGCTGAAGGGGCTGCGCCGCAACAATACCCTCATGGTGCTAGTGGTCTGTCTCCGGTCCTGGTGGATTTGAATCGATAGTCCTTTCAAATCTCCGAAGGCATGAAGCGCAGTCCAATGCTGTTAAAAGTTCGCTCCTCCTGCCGCGTGCTGCCTGAGAATTGACTGCGCGTGACGGTTGTCGCCGATCGTCGAGTCATTCCTCCCCTCGACATAGTGGCCACCTAGTCCTCCAGCCTGCATGCACAGCCGCTGCGGACATTCTGCGCAGCTTCCTTCCCTGTTCTGCGAGTCATAGATGCATAGATGTGCTCCGAGATCGCAGAGTGGGGAATTGCAAGTCGCAATAGCCTGGCGCCCGGCACCCAAACCCTATAAACGTCGATGTCATCGCTTCCGAACTTCCTCGTTGTCCCCTCCACATTGTATGCTCTACGACCAAACACCATGAACCCTCCTATCGCTCGCTATTCCGATGATGCGGAGAAGGGCCCGCAAAGTCCGGATGCGTTCTTCGCGCGTCCGAACTTTGGCCCCCCGGGCCCGGGTTATCAAGCGGTTACCGTCTACCAACCTTCCGTAGAGGCTGTCCAGGGCAGCCCTAGAAACCTCCGCAGGCGTCGTTTCTGGCACTTCATAGTCTGCACTTTCCTCTTCATTATTGCTCTACACACCTTCCTCGAGACAAGGACCAGGGGCGAGATTGGGGTAAGTCATACATATCTAGAACCTACACCCTCGGACTAATGCGTTGACCATCTCTCAGTACTACTTTTCGCACGGCGACTACAAGACTGGACCATCCAAGTGCGAAGACGTCGTGAACTGGACGACGAACTCCCTCGATCATCCGTACGAGTATCCGTTCCATGCGCAGACAAGCGTCACTTTCCCATTGTCAGCTCTCGACATGTTCTTCGTCTCCGAGGGTTTGTTACAACACGGCGACTTCGAGGTGTCTCAGGATCTCGACAACCACTCGGATAAAGCTGTCGTCGATATCCACGTCTCTTACCGGGTGCCTGATGCCTTGGACGAGGCGACGGTATGCCGGATGCACCCGGAGGCTGACGAATGGGGCGTTGGGATCTTCGTCAGTCGCATCCAACCCGATGCACTACAAACGAAGGCGTTGACGTTTCTCTCACCTACAGACGCCTCTCGTCAGGAGCCCCCACCGCGAGCGCCACCTCAAGTTCCATGTCCACCTCCGTCTTCCCGCTGTCGACTCTTCCGAGAAGGTGCTCAAGATCAACAGCCTGACAACTGACCTTCCCCTCTTTGTGCACCATCTACCCGAACTCGCATCTGTCTACTTCCAGAAGCTCAAGTTGCATGCTACGAACACTCCCATCAACGCTGACGTACGTCTGGTGTTCGTCTTCTCACCACATGATCTAACTGACCTTGGTTAGTTGGTGGCAGGAGACCTGATGATCTTCGAGGCGTCCAATGCTGCAATCCACGGCACCTTCAATGCCTCCTCGTCTCTTGTCCTCAAGACAACCAATGCGCCGATCAATGTCCACGTCAATTTGATGAACGCCGACGAGAGATTCACTACGCTCACCATGCGGACCAGCAACGGGTACGTTCAATCTAACTGCCCTTTGACCGTCTACCTACTCACTACGCCCGGACAGCCGTATCGACGGCAACATCTCCCTGGCGTCCAACACGTCCGACTCGACCAAGGGCAAGTACTGGGTCTCTGCGCGCACCGCGAACGCTCCCTTGCGCCTCGCCTTCGTCGATGCCCCCGTCGACTCCACCCTCACCCTCGAAGCCGACACGGCCAACTTCCCCGCGGAGGTGTCGCTGCACAAGACGTTCGAGGGCAAGTTCGACATCTCGTCGTCGATGTGGTGGACGCCCGAGGTGCAGTGGCACCCCGTCGAGGACCCCGCCAAGCGTGAGCGCAAGCGCCAAGTCTCGGTCGGCCAGGTCGCGCGCAGCCATGTCCGCGGCAACGTCGCCTGGGACGAGGACGGGAAGAACAGAGGCGAAGTCACACTGAAGACGTCTAACTCGCCGGTCCGTCTGTTCCTCGACTAGGCGGTGCTCAGCGTGAGTCGTAAAATGCCGAGTATGCGGAGTCGGAGTCGGAGGGGGATGGTCGTCACCCGTGCCTGTTCGTTTTGTATTTCTTGATCGCAGGTATCGTATCCTTTGGACCGCCTTGGGATGTTAGCCCGGGCAAACTACAGTACCTGGCAGTTTGTTGGACATGGACGGAGAGCGGTTTGGAAGTGGTGCGTTTGGGTGTGGCTGAAGAGAGTTGCCGTATTCGGCATGCCACCTTGACATCACAGCCACCGTGATCGGCCAAACAAGGGTATAATATCCGGTGCTGCGTTTGTTTCTGTCCCTCGCGACCGTTGTCCACTCTCTTCAACAAACTAGAGACCCCCCAGGACAGTTCTCTTGACGAACCTATCGAGACGCTATTATGGTCGCTCCTCTTCTGGACGAATATCTCGTGAAAGAGACTCGAGAGCCCGACACGGGCCAATGTGAGGTCAGCTATAACTTGTGTGCTCATATGTTCATCCCCATGATGTTGATCCATCTCTTCTAAACTCTAGACGTGTGCCGATGTTCATAAGAAACCGTATTTGAAGCCATACATATTCGACGGAACTCATCCCTTGACCGATTACTTCATCTCGTGAGCGATTCTGGTGGTTTCCTGAGCATATGGTCGGACTGAGGCAATCGTTTCTAGATCGTCTCACAACACCTACCTCGTCGCAAACCAGCTATGGGGCAACTCGTCTCCCAAGTCATACACGACTGCGTTGCTGGGGGTCCCTCCCACCCGTCCTGCGGCTCGCTGCGTCGAGATTGACGTGTGGTACACCAAGTCCGGGCCCGTGGTTACCCACGGGCATACCTTCACCAAGTCCATCTCCTTCAGGGTACGACGGCGCATCCTGATCTGCTTCCCGAACACGCACTCACCGCGACTTCCTTGCAGGGTGTATGTGAGGCGATCGGGGAGGCAGTCAAGGCGGATGACCTGCCTGTTACGGTCTCGCTCGAGTGTCACGTCGATTATGATAAGCAGCCCGAGCTCGTGCACATCATGAAGGAGGTGTGGGGCGACAAGCTCGTCACAGAGCGCATCCACAGGAACGTCGCCGAGGTCATCTCGGACCTCATCCATCATAGCCACACCCCGGTCACACCCGACGACCTCACGGGGAGGATCTTCCTCATGGTAGGTCTCCGCACCTCCGCACGAAGATTGTCACTGATGGCAGATTATATACGCGATAGGTGGAATGGTACCCTGCCAAGGTTTCTGACCTTGTCAAGCAAGGCGACGAGGGCGGCTCGAGCTCCTCCTCGTCCGACAGTGATTTCAGCGACTCCGAGGAGTCCCAAGAGATGAAGAAGTGGCGCGCGGCGCACCCCAAGAACAAGACGAAGATCCATCCGGACCTCGCTGCACTCGGAGTCTACGCGAACAGCATCAAGCCCAAGGGCAACTGGCTCTCGCGTGGTGAGTAGCAGCCGCCGTCCACTCATGCATCAAGTGGTGGTTGTTCGATCATCGTATGCTGACGGCGCGTCGGCGCGTGCTCGCAGACATCGAGGACCCGCTCCACGCGCTGATCAACATCTCCGAGAGCGGGCTGACGGAGTACCTCCCCGTCGCGCTCGCGGACCTCGTCGCGCACGGCTCCAAGTACCTCCGGCGGTGCTACCCGCGCGGCACGCGCGTGCAGTCGACGAACATGGACCCGCTCCCCGCGTGGCGCGCGGGCACGCAGGTCGTCGCGCTCAACATGCAGGTGTGGGACCTCGGCATGCAGTTCAACGGCGCGCTCTTCGAGGGCACCCAGGGCTGGGTGCTGAAGCCCGAGGGGCTGCGGGGCGGGCCGTCGCGCAGCGAGGAGAAGACGTTCAAGCTGCAGGTCATCGGCGCGGACGACGGTGCGTGCAGGGACGGTGTCGTCGTTGCGTGAGCTGACTGGGAGCGTGTTCTGGACTGTGACAGTGCCCCATCCGTCAAACACGAAGAACTTGGCGACGTACTTCAAATGCGACCTGTGCACGCCTAGTGAGCGGCTGAAATACAAGTCGAAGGTTGTCGAGGACCACGGCGGCGATCCGTTCTGGGATGAGGCAGTCGAGTTCAAGTATGAAGACGGCGAGCTGATCTTCGTCAGGTCAGTGCGGCACGTTCTGCAGCTGTCGCAGCGTTTAGGCTGATACACATCTACTCCTTAGGCTGCGTCTGTACCAGGATCGCTGGGGGAAGGACGAAGAGATCGCAACTTTCACCGCGCAACTGGACAGGCTCGAGACTGGGTTCCGCTTCTGGCCTTTGACCGACGGTGAAGGAAACCTGACCGAAGGTCACATCCTTGTGAGGTTGTTCTGAACAGGTGGTGTGACCATGTGGATACGTGTGAATGAGTGTCGATTGAAGAATAGGGTACTGGTGCATACTTACTTTCAGAGCATAAATATGAGATGCCTAGTTACTTGATTGCAGGCTGAATATAGAGCGCAACCATGCCAATCCCTTGGTCGGACCACCCGATGCCGAACTATCCTTGCAGGTAGGTTTCATCTGACCAGAGGGCACAACGAAGGTTGTGAGGTACGGATGTCCCGCGATGAACTCGGCGAGGGTTTCAGGAGTGACTGTATAACGCGCATACGTCGGTGTCCGGTATCTTCGGCTACCACCGTTTTGAATGTCTAGCATGGTGATCGCAGGCCACACGTTGCTCGACGTAACCATGCGGAGGTCTTCGTCAAGCAAGTCGAGTCCGTCGATGCCAACTCGGAGGTGATGGAGGTGTACCCAAAATGCAATGTTGCGGAAAGATCTCTCCAAAGCTCGGCCTGCATCTATGGCCTGCCGCAGGGGGGTCCGATCTCATTGGCAGGATTAGGTCAAACTTATGTATCGGCCTCTGACCGAGAAGAGCCAAGATGGTGTTCATGCATTGGAAGATATGGGGAAGATATAAGGGCGAGAATGAACTGTATGTCACCCGGGGCCAACCGGAGATTCAGCGTGCGAAGGGAAGGAAAGCCTTGGAACAACTGCTTAGACCCGGCGGGGGGTGCGATCGACGCGCCGTCAATCTCTAGCACCCGAAGGTCAGGGAAAGAGGCGAGTGTCTGTTAGGGCACGCAAGCAAGGTAGTACATGAAGACCTGAAGTTTCTACTCATCTATCCGCCCTCAGCCCGCTTTCAACCGCTTGTCTAGAGCGCCATTCGGACATCGGACGCACCTCCCAGAGATCGCTTACGCTGTTGGGGCCGGTACCCTCGGATTTCATGCTTCTGCGCCGCTCTCAGTCGGCTCTCAGCCTCCTGTGCCGAGAAACCGACTGATCGTCCGTCTGGGGCTCCGAGCAGCTGAAACGGAGACGTCAACGGCGGCGCATTCAAGAATGCTAGAAGGGCGAAAGACTACTTACAGTCAAGGTTCTTCAGACGCCGATGTTGATCCCGCTCTACCTTCGCGCAATGCCTACAATTGTGGGCCGCCAATGTGAGCCTCGTGCAGATTCATAATCCAACGTTGCTCATTCCTTGGGATGAGAGAACTACTCCTATGCTTGGGCGCGAAGCGCTTTGTTCTCGCCAACGATGGTCTGTTGCAGTGAGTCTTGGCTCAGTGAGCTGAACGAATCCATACCTTCCTTGCCGACGGCATGGGTGTACAAAGTCCGGGCATAAACCGTAACGCGCCTATCGAGACTGTTTCCCGTAGTCGGCTGCAGAGGAAGCACTGCCTCAACCCGACAGACGACCCCCGATCGTGCACACATTGTAATGATGCCGCCGAATAGGACCCGTGGAGGTGGAACAAGTCTGGAGGAAGCGATGAGTTCTTGTGCTACCCTGTCGAAACCATCTGAGCTGACATGGCGAGATTGACGTACCACCGACAACGGGTCGGACATCGGCATCACGGCCTCCTGAAGTATGACCATGACACAGTATGAGGATTGGTTAAATAGCACGATGTCGCTGTCAGTAACAGCATTGTCCACTGCTTGCCTCACACCACAACTGCCATGGCTCGTACTCTCCTCGCTACAGGCCTTGTCCTCCTCGCCGCTGCCGGCTACGCTGCCGCGGCAGCTATCCAAGGGCGTGCGGTCATTCCTCACGACGAGGTCGTGGGCTTTCCGGAGACGGTCCCGAACGACATCTACGGGCAGCTGTACCTCAAGTACAAGCCGCACCTCAAGGTCGTCAACGGCTGTGTTCCATTCCCTGCGGTGGACTCTGATGGGAACACTAGGCAAGCGACCTGGCACCTGTACGGCTGTTGTCCTGCGACCGCGCTGACCGACGACCCTTTATCACAGTGGTGGACTAAAGCCGACCGGCAGCCCGGAGGGAGGCTGCTCAAGCAGCACTGGGCAGGTCTACGTTCGTTCGGCCAGCGCGAATGGCGCCTTTGCCATCATGTACGCCTGGTACATGCCTAAAGTCAGTGACCTATCCTGTCCACGCATGGTGACAATAAGACTCACGATACACTGTTCAGGACGAGCCCTCGAGCGGTATAGGCCATCGCCACGACTGGGAATCTATCGTCGTCTGGATCAACGACCCGCACGCGGCGGACCCCACGATCCTCGGCGCCGCGGCCTCGGGCCACGGCGGCTTCGAGACGACGACGTCGCCGAACTTGTCCGGGACGAGTCCGCTCATCCGCTACTACAGCTCATGGCCGCTCGACCACCAGCTTGGGTTCACCTCGGACGTGGGCGGGACGCAGCCTATCATCGCGTACGAGAGCTTGCCGAACGCGGCGCGGGACGCGTTGGAGGACACCGACTTCGGCAGCGCAAACGTGCCGTTCAAGGAGGCGAACTTCCAGAACAACCTCCAGAAGGCGGCGCTGTAGCGGTAGTAGATCTTGCCACCGCTCGTAGCAATTGCTGTATAGCTCGTGCGCGATTTATTGAAGTGTGTTTGCTCCTGATGTCACATTAATTATTACAGAGCTACGAGTCTGCCACATAGGGGCAACGTGACGCTGCCAGTCTTGCTCACCGATTCATCGTCGCCAGACTCCAAGTTAGCATAGATGTCTTAAATGACGACCCGAACATGGGACATCTACAACCCACAGCGCCACAGCCGACAAGTCGCTTCATACGCTACTTCAAACCTCAGGGATCAGCGGTCAGCGACACAGGCTGCCCCGAGCCACAAACTTCAACTCACCTTGACTGTGGTCACCCAACTGTTCATCGCCAACGAGAAATTGACGGACGCGGCACGGGATGCATTGGGAGGATATGCCGTTTAAGTAGGCCTGCGAACTTCCACAATTACCTCCAATCAGATTCACTGGTCTCGTATGTGAGATATGTAGAACTCTACTTACCTGGTCGCGCCACCACGTAAGCGACCCTCAGGCCTCTCTGCTCAGCTGCAGTGCCTCTAGTACCGTCTGGAAAGTCGCTCAATTGAGTTCCTGTTCTGTATCACCAATCGCCCGATGTCGCAGCTGCTGACGTCCAAGCTTGGGGAAAGCCGATCCAGCAGCAGCGCGAGCAGGTGGAGATACCACTCTGGACTGTGGACTGCTTCGAAATTCGCCTCTTTATACGAGGCCGCGTCCTTCGTCGGGATGTCCGCCTTTGCGATCCGTGAGCATGTCGACCGTGATGCTGATCGAGGGGAGATGGATGGGCGTGAGGTGAGGGACCAGGAGGGTTAGTAGGAATGATGAATCGGAAATGGAGGTCGCACCCTGTAGTATCGGCCCTACGTCAACTTGATGATGCTCGAACACTTGTGCTGCAATCTCTGGCCATAATACGCCGGTGGGGATAAACAATGATAGAGTTGATTTGAACTCGTTGAAGAGGAGAGTTCGGATGTACCCGGGGGTAACGATACCACCGGAATATTCCGGGGCTCGGCAGAGCGCGCGTCCACCAAAAATGCGCTCTTCCAGGCTGTTCCTCCTCCTCACCTTCGACGACATCAGCGAGAACAGCGAACATCGTACGATCACCTACGATCACCCACATCAGTAACACTCTAGTCATGAGCTGGGCCGCCTGTCTAACAGCATTCTATCTGTCGGCCACTCGCAGCTCTTTTCCTCCCATCGACGGCGCCCGTCTCATCTGCTCCTCTGATCTTCTGGTGGTATACTTCCTCACTGCCATCGGGACGCTCAGTGGTATCTTCCTGGCTGTGTGTCTGGTTGACGTTGCTCTGGCTGGCGCATACGCGACGGGAACGCAGAGGGTCATACGGAGAACGCAACGCGAGGTGAGTTTACACCGTGATTGTCGTATCCCGGTCCTAAAGTCCACCGTTTTGCAAGATGAAAGCCGCCTCACCAATTTTCCTTGGAACGCTGACGTTCTTGTACCGCTGCACTGCTCGTCTCATCCATGCGATCACCATGACACTCTATCCACATGCTAAGGAGCACGTCAAAGTCACGATACCCATCGGTCTACAGGTCATAGTCCGTGTCCTCCGTCACATGGTCATCTGGACGACGACTTTCTGCTTGGATGCTCTAGCTATGGCAGTCTTCGCCTCTGGATGGGTCGTCTTTAGCGGAATCCGTTTGCTTTGGGAACGCAGATACGAACTCGTACGTTCCGCTGGGGTCGGACTCGCTTGGATGTTCAAGGTGAGTCACTTCTAGATATCGGCCAAGATAACGTGAAGTCATTCTCTTGGTAGATGGTCGGTGAAGAGGCACGAGAATCTTTCCGACTTGAGCCCAGCAAGAACATTTACCCTCCGGTCGACACGATATCGCTATCTAGCAGGATCTATACCGCGTTCAACTCGGAGTATCCCGCCAACGCTAGACGACCGACACATTTCTAGGAGCCCTAGCTTTCGAATTGTCCAGCAGCCTATTACTACTCATATACTCATCTTGACTCGACTTGTATCTCTTACACTCGTCACCCGAACCATTGTTCTCCTAGCGCGCGGAGTGAAAATAGATGGAATGATATCCTCCATATAATCCGAGGATAGCTCCAACCATGCATTGCCACCAGCATCCCTATAGGTTACGTCTTCCTGCATCTTACACATGTCATCACCGGTGTCGTGCTTCACTGATTGCCTAGCACTATCTCATCCAGGCATCTTCCGAGGTGTTCTCGCGTGCGTCATCTATTCATCTAATCGAACCGTGAACATACAAGAAGCAAGCCAAGGGTCGAGACACGACCTCGTGATCGCGTCGCAGTATCTACCTCGATGCCTCCTCGACGTCCGCAAGTCATTTCTCATATACGAACCCCGGGGCGCATGCGCATGCGTTCTGAATCACGATGCTCCTGCTATGCTTTCCTTGCGCGTCGAATCCCAATCCATGCACACCAAACTCCAGGCGGTATACCTCGTCTAACAGCGGGTGCTGCGAGGCCGTTGATCCCAACATGCCCGGCCCCTTCCGAAGCGGATTGCATCCTCGCGATGATGTATTCATCTCCGTTCCCCTTTGTTATTCTGACTTTTGTGCGTGTGCGATACTGATTCCGCACATGTAAATGTGATCTATAGACGGCGAAGATCACGGCACAAACGTATGGGATCGCTTCCTCAATGACCTGTATGTCCTCTCAGGCCTCAAGGCCTCACACCTAAAGGACATCCACGCACACGTCGATATACGGTCGACTTGGCCCTCGCCCACCGCTACGACGGTACTTGCTATAGCATACAGTCAGTGTGGCCACAGGGTTCCCGAAGACACCCGAAGACCTACATATCTTAAGCTTCCGACCAGATTATACGGTGTGCCTCCAGTTCATCATAGACCCATGCTAGGTGTACTCACTTTGCCGACGTGTCGGTAACAGGATGGGAGGATGCGGATCCAGAGTAGTCTGAAGCCCTCCCCGTAGGCACACCAGACGGGTGGGTCTGAAGCCTTGGCATACTCGCGCTGCTGGTTCTAGCGTGGTTTGGCTGTGAGTGGCAGGTTCAGCGTGAGCATATATAGCCTCTAAGGTGCTCGAGAGTATTGAGAAGGATGTCGTCTTGACAGGGACCGTGTAGCGGCGATATTTCGAGTATAATATCTTCGTTTGCATGCTCCGGGCTGCAGCACACCGGCTATCGGAGCTGCAGGTACCACGTGTGATACATGTAGGTCTCCTCGGCGATGTCGTTGACTGTGCCACTGTACGGGTTTTGAGAAATTCTCAATATCTCCCATGCTCGCTTCCTAGTGTATTTACTTGAAAGTGACCGGTCAGAAATGTCGCCGCGCCAAGAAGAATTAGATTCATACGTCCTCTCCATGCGATCCATGTGACAATACGAGAGGCGTCCTGGTGAGCGACGTGTGGAAGTCCCGTATGCTTGTGGCGGATATAGACATCGGTGAGTGGTTTGCTCGAGTGAAAGACGATGGAAGCGCCCTGTCTTAGCTATTGAGTACAACAGACCCCGACTATAGAAGTCTACTCAGTTACTGCTTACAGTACGCTTACGTAACTAATCCGTTCAGTTGGGTGTGACGAAATGGCGTCACTCTTCCTTGCGTCCGCTCCTATCACACGCCCTCGGGCCTCGGGTTCCCGCCGTCGGATTGTCTACTCGTGGCGTTGCGACTGGGAATCTCCCAACATTGTCCATCAGTATCCATCCGACTCCGACCAGGTACGATCTGTGACTCAAGCAAGCAGGCTGCTGAACGACATTGAATCCAGTCGTCTGAAGATCCGCTCCTCCTCATGCGCTGCATCGAAACGAGGTAGCGGCTTTCAAAGCCTTATACATCGTACTTCAACCGGATGGTGAACCACAGGCTACCGATGTTCTGGTGGTGTAGTCGCACGTCGCTCCTTGGCGTGCACATGCTCGACTGACTCGTGCGGATAGCGACCAACGCGTTGGGCCTATTGTTACCCACGAATACAGAGAAATACCACTCTGCTCGTGCTCAGGGACTGCCTTTCGGAGATTACCAAGTAACTCCTGGTCAAGGGCATCAATATACCCACCCGAGGCACGGTGTGCCATCTCACCAATCACGACCGATACCACTCGGCTGACTTCACCCGCCCGTGTCTTTTAGCTTCGTATGTTCGCAGAAAGGTACTACCTCCAGTCTCGGAGAGCACACACCTCTGGCACACGGCAGTCCAGCACAGTGTATTTTGGCGACTGTGTTCCCTATCGATGCTCGTTGTACGCATGGTTGCGCTCGAGTACACCTGTACCGCATACCACGCATGTCAAGCAGCGTACACGGTACGGGGAATAACAGAATATCTCCTCCGCGATTGGCCTCTCAGCAACGCAAAACCTCCGCTTCCGAATAACCCTCTATGGACAGCGACACAACACAGCGTCTGGAGTTTCAGCGGCTGCGTCGTTCAGCGCGAGTATAAGATGGAGGGGCGCAAACCGCAAAGCTCTCCTCAGAGCACTCAGCTTCCCAGTTCGTCTCTTCATCGGCACTCCCCCAGCAATGGCTTTCAAGGCTCTGTTCACCCTCGTCTCCGTGGTCGCCGCCATCCAAGGGGCAAGCGGTGTGTGCCAGCATCATTCGCCGCTGTTCCGACGTTCTGACGATTGACTCCTGTAGCTGCACTCACTCGCCGTGTGTCGTGCCCGTCCGGGCACACCACAACCAACGCGGCGTGCTGTGCTCTGTTCCCGATCCGGGACGACATCATCCAGAACCTCTTCCATAACACCTGCGCTGAGGAGGCGCACGAGTCGCTCCGCCTCACCTTCCACGACGCCGTCGCGTTCTCCCCGTCGGCTGCCGCTGCGGGCAAGTTTGCGTGAGCACTCGAGCCGCTATTCAGTACGGTAATACCTCGCTAATTGTGGCTGTAGCGGCGGAGGCGCGGACGGCTCCATCATGCTCTTTGCCAACACGGAGACCAACTTCCACGCAAATCTGGGCACCGACGAGATTGTCGCGCTCCAGAAGCAGGTCCGTGCCCGCCACAACATCGGTGCTGCCGACTTGTACGTCTCTCCTGGGTCATATAGCTAGCATATGCTGACCCGTCGATCTAGCATCCAGTTCGCTGGTGCCTTGGCACTCTCCGTGTGCCCAGGTGCCCCCCGCCTAGAATTCCTCCTCGGCCGCAAGGACGCTACTCGTGCCGCCCCCGACGGTCTTGTCCCGGAGCCCTTCGGTCGGTCGGCGCTTTAGAATATACGATCGTCCGTCACTGACCTCTTATCTAGACCCCGTCGACAAAATTCTCGCTCGTATGCTCGACGTCGGCTTCCAGGACTTCGAGGTCGTCTGGCTCCTCTCCGCTCACACCGTCGGCGCCGCCGACCGCGTCGACGACACGATCCCGCGCACGCCCTTCGACTCGACCCCCGGCCTGTTCGACACCCAGTTCTTCATCGAGACCCAGCTCAAGGGCACGTCCTTCCCCGGCCGCGCCAACGTCCAGGGCGAGTCCCTCTCCCCGCTCCGCGGCGAGATGCGTCTCCAGTCGGACTTCCTCATCGCGCGCGACAGCCGCACGGCGTGCGAGTGGCAGTCGTTCACGAACGACCAGGAGAAGTTCGTGGAGACGTTCCCCGACGTCATGGGCCGCCTCGCCCTCCTTGGTGTCAGCAACAGCACGCTCGCCAATATGGTCGACTGCTCGGACGTCATCCCCGAGGCCCCACCGCTCCCGAACAGCGTGCGCGCGCACTTCCCTGCGGGCAAGTCCATGCGGGATGTCGAGCCGGCCGTGAGTGTCGACTCTGTATTGAACGCGGCGCACTCGTACTCACGTGTTTTCTCTCTCATAGTGCGCCGAGACTCCCTTCCCCACCTTCCCGACCGACCCTGGCCCGGCCACTTCGGTTCGCCCCGTGTAAGCCCAAGCATCCTCTGTTGATATGGCGCCGATTTACTCACAATTGCTTGTCGTCGTAGCCCCAACCTCTAAACAGGTGACGGACCTACCATCGGATCTCAACACCCGTCATTGGCTCTGTGTCTGCGGTAACTGTATCTTTAGGACGCGCATTGCGCGAGTGTTATGAGGGCTCTTATGTTGTACAGTATGTCTGTATACGTACTGTAGGGAAACGTGTTGACGAATGAACGACTTCACAATCATCAATATTAGTTTCTGTTCAGCATCAACGTGTCTGAATTTGTAGTCACTGGCTAGCGTTTTCCTCTCCACAAGCGTGCCTATGTGAGGCTCTTGAGTGGTGGCTATCAATGATCCATGTATTCGGAGCCTCGACACATCGCCTGTCAAGCGACAGCAGCCGATTGCTTGGTATCCGGATTCGAATCTCCTACTCCGTCGTCATCGTCGTCCTCAAACATACAGTTCGAGAAGAGGTCATCGCGGACCTATTCATGTGGGCCACGGACTCCAGGAGAACCTCGAAGGCTCCGAATGGAAGTGCTGACATGTAACCGGATCGCGGCAACTGTATGAAGATATGGTCGTAGTTCAGCTGCGTGCGTAAAGCACTCTGGTACGACGTACTATTCCATCATGCTCTACGATCCTCGCGTTCCCGAACTACGACAGATGCCCGCACCGGAGGTGTCGACTCCATGGCCGTATCTCGCTCCACCTGTATCCACGAGCAGTTACTGGGAGGACTTTGATGAGAGAGAATAAGCTTCGCGCTGATCTTGTTCATTGACAGCGCTACTCCGCGCAGAAAATTCTGTCAGTCAAGTGAGCGCAGTATTGAACATTCACCATAACGATAGAGCGCGCCACTGGGATCTGGACTCGGCGAGCGAACAGTGAAAGGGCGTGAGAATGCGTGAAGATACCCGCTGGCCTTGGCTACAGGCATAGGATGTGTTCATTGAGATTGTGAACGACAAGTTTTGATGAGCACTTACATCAATCGTTGTTTTGATAGAAGGCTTGCACGAATCACTGGACAGCGGGAATACTATACTAGCATGATCGTGTCGTGCCACATATTGTGTAGAGGCATTCTCGCATGGATTCTCTGCTCTGATAAAGAGGAACTCAGGAGTCAACCAGCAGATATCCGAATGGGCTTACCTGGATCTGTTGGACGATGCATCGGTGATGCCACCTCGGCTTGGCGTAAGTTAGAATTGTTAGCTTGACTCCAGTTCAGCCTTGTAGTACTAGATATATCAATACAGAGCTACAGAACATCGATCAGTAGTAATTGTGATGTCAATGTCTGAAAAGCTAAGCCTACCTTCGAGGATCGAGTCTGCCGAACATGCTAGTACTAGTGACTAGTAGTAGTTCCGGTGAGTATGAGTGAGAGTCGTCACTGTGACGGAGCAACAGACGCTCGCCTCTGGAGCTCGGAGTCCGGACCGTGTAACCATGTCACCTGGTCTCCGAACTCTGCGTACTCATTAGCCGCCCATCAATCATCCTCCACTGCCGTTTTGCTACCATCCTCCACTCCGCGTTTGCGACTCGGATCTCCGCACGAGAAAGACACAACTACAGCTACATTGAAGTTCTCACTTCAAACTCCTACCATGCGGAGGAGTCAAACGTTTGAGCGTTCAGTCCATGTGCACCCCAAACTGAAGACTAATATGAAGACGAACAACTGGAGTCTCGAGTTGACTCTGAGTCGTACACGGACACCGTTCCACTGGCTGAGGGTCTATACTCAAGGTCTGTCACTCTGCGAAAGTATTTTTGTCCTCTGAACTCTCACTCTGATGTGGTGCAGGAACATAGATAAGAATAGACCGTGCTTCAACTTCTCAGACTACAGCTCCCGAATGCCCTAAGAGGGGCATCTAAGCCGCTCGTCTCTGCAAAACTCAAGACACAACAAGAACATAGCATGGTTGACGGACTCTGGTGAGCCATTTCGGGGTTGACCATACACCTTTTTGAGCACTAACATAGATCATCATCGATTATTCTCATGACGTAGCATCGCCGTCCTCATATAAACTCGTTTCCCTAGAACTGTCTCTTCATATCGAGGGGACTGTCGGCTCTTTTGGTCCCACGCAAATCACCTAATGTGAACGAACAGCCCTCTGGAGGCATTGGGACCAGCACCTGCGGCAATGGCACCTTGCCCCTTCCACGGTAGTATTGTCCGTGGAATGGGTGCATCCTCATGTCCCTCTGGGTAAGTCTACTTGTGCTGTGAACGGTACAACCATTCATACGGTTGAAGTGCGTGGCTCTCGGCTCCTGGGTACCCAACCACCCGCCTGACATTCAACGTTCCCTGGCTCATAGACACTGAATGGCAGGTTTTCTCTCGGTATACAAGACGTATCCTTTGAACCATTCGTCAGATACTCCGGAAGCTGGCCAATCAAACTGCTCATAGGCTGCAGGAGTCCACGGGGGCAACACACCGAGGTGACGGATGCGCCCGCCCGCCGCTGTGCTGGTGTTCGGTTGCGCACGGTACCGAAAATAACAGAATGGCATCTCCGCGATTGGCTGGCAACCTTGCGAATGCGCCCCATCCGCTCAACAGGATGTTAGAACGCTGCATCACACAGCGTTTGCCAGAGGAAAAATTCAGGCCTTCGACGGTATAAAAGATGGTGGACGGGCTCCATCCTGTCCTCAGAGCACTCAGCTTCCTCAGCTCGTCTCTTCAAAGCACGCCCTGCAATGGCTTTCAAGGCTCTGCTTTCTATCGTCTCGATCGTCGCTGCGCTCCAGGGCGCAAGCGGTACGCACCCTGCTACTTACAACGTCGCCGCCATGTTCTAACATACCCTCTGCTGAACAGCTGCGCTCACGCGTCGTGTTGCTTGCCCCGACGGCAAGAACACTGCGACAAACGCGGCATGCTGCGCCCTCTTCCCGATCCGTGACGACATCATCACGAACCTGTTCCACAACCAGTGCGCGGAGGAGGCGCACGAGTCTCTCCGTCTCACCTTCCACGACGCCG
Organism: Daedaleopsis nitida; assembly: GCA_022606115.1. Classification (NCBI taxonomy): domain Eukaryota; kingdom Fungi; phylum Basidiomycota; class Agaricomycetes; order Polyporales; family Polyporaceae; genus Daedaleopsis; species Daedaleopsis nitida. The sequence continues at coordinate 3,204,341 of JABYQM010000003.1, read as the reverse complement.
TCGCGTTCTCGCCCTCGGCTCAGGCCCGTGGCGAGTTTGCGTAAGTCTACGTGCGCCGTCCCGAGCGCCGTTTCACCTCGCTTACCACATTTTGCAGCGGTGGAGGAGCTGACGGCTCGATCGTCAACTTCGCTGAGACCGAGACCAACTTCCACGCGAACTTGGGTACCGACGAGATCGTCGCTCTCCAGAAGCCGATCATTGCCCGCCACAACATCTCTGCGGCCGACTTGTACGTTTCTACTACATCTCAGCAGAGGGAGGCACGCTAACAAGCGAATGATAGCATCCAATTCGCTGGTGCTCTCGCTCTGACGCAGTGCCCGGGTGCGCCTCGTCTCGAGTTCCTCCTCGGTCGCAAGGACGGCACTCAGGCCGCTCCCGACGGTCTCGTCCCGGAGCCTTTCGGTGAGTGATGCCCCCATGTATTTGAAAGGCTATACTGATTGCCACGGTCTTACAGACACTGTCGACAAGATTCTCGCCCGTATGCTCGATGTCGGCTTCCAGGATTTCGAGGTTGTCTGGCTCCTCTCCGCCCACACGGTCGCTGCCGCCGACCGTGTCGACGACACGATCCCGCGCACGCCCTTCGACTCGACCCCGGAGATTTTCGACACTCAGTTCTTCATTGAGACCCAGCTCCGCGGCCAGACGTTCCCCGGTGTGGGCGGTGTCCAGGGTGAGGTGACCTCCCCGCTCCGCGGTGAGATGCGTCTGCAGTCGGACCACCTCCTCGCGCGTGACTCGCGTACCGCCTGCGAGTGGCAGTCGTTCACGAACGACCAGGAGAAGTTCGTGGAGACGTTCCCCGACGTCATGGGCCGCCTCGCCCTCCTCGGTGTCGACCAGAGCACCCTCGTCGACTGTTCTGAGGTCATCCCGCAGCCGCCGCCGCTCCCCGCGAGCGTGCGCCCGCACTTCCCCGCTGGCAAGACCAACGCTGATGTCGAGCAGGCTGTGAGTGATCGCTATGAAACCGGTTGAGCACCGTCACTGAGTCGTTGACTGTGCTCTCCTTGGATAGTGTGCTGAGACTCCGTTCCCCACCTTCCCCACTGACCCCGGCCCGGCCACCTCGGTCGCCCCCGTGTAAGTCCTCATGTGCGCATCATCGTGCATGTAACTGTCTGACCTTCGCCGTAGCCCCAACGTCTGAGTCATGGTGAAAAGCCTGCTCCGGAAGATCACCAACACATCATGGTGAACCGGCTACATAGAACGTTTGATCGCAGAGCCTTCGTTTGCCTGCGCTTTGGGGTGTATATCGGTACTCGACAGTCATGTGTCCTCGGCTTCCGTGTTGATGTATATATGTTGTTGATGCTGCAGCACCGTTGGACTAGATGAGGTCATCTCATCGCACCAGTGATGACACAAGCACCAGTACAGAAATTCAACGCTTAAGTAGTGAGATGAGACGGCAGAGGAAGTTAGAAGATACACGCTGCCCTGAAAGCAGGATCCTTCGCGCTGCACACCATCTCAGCTTTGCAGGACTCCAAGTTCGGTTACGAGCTAACGACGTCCGTGAGCCTACCATACTAGCCTCAAGCTCGGAGCTCTCGGAGTATAGTAGTATAAGTTCAGAGTCTTCACCACCGGATGAATTCCGACATACTCAATCACCAGCTTGTGCGCGTTACCAGTAGATTGGGCACAACTACTCAGGCTATACTTTATACGGTTACATATCATGCGGTGTGGGAGGTCGTCGCATCACCTCTATAATATTAAGTTGACACGGCGCGCTCCTGGCAACCATCGCGATCACGTGACTCGCGAATGTGGCCTGCCGCCACGCTGCGTTCTGTTTTCTTTCACCGCGTTCATATTAGGAGCTAGCAGCTGCTTCATCTCCAATACCGTGCGGTTTACCGTTTCGCCTGCGCACTGTATATCTCTGCAAGCTTGCAACACTTGTATGCTCAAAATCTGACCTAGGTATGCACCTTCTAGTACTATCACTACCGTGGCAGTACTAGGGCAATACTCATCGACTCGGACGCGTCTACGCCATCTAGCGCCACGTCATCTCTCCTCTAGATCACGAACCAGTTCAACATGGCACTCGCCAGTCGCTCTGTGATTTGCACGGATGTGACGAGGACGATCTTCGAGTTCCTTGACCCTGGGTGCAAACCGCTGGACCGTGGCAGGCCAACCTCTCCCCTAGCAGAGACCCAGCGCCGCATGTCCCGCAGTACTCTTTCCAGCGCTGCTTTAACCTGCCGCGCGTTCTCTGGACCTGCACTAGACATCCTTTGGCGCGTGGTCGATCATCCCATGCACCTTCTGTCGCTGTTTCCTTCGTTTGGGCAGCACCCCAAGCCCAGGGATCACGTGAATAAGCCAGCGAGAACATATGTGGGTCTCCCTCCTCTAACCATGTTGTATAGCATATGAGTTCACTGATATATACTTCAACTCCGGTAGCGATTCCACGCGACCATCACCGACGCTGAATGGTTGCGATTCCGGGAGTACGCGCGGCGTGTCCGGATCCTGACTTTCACTCAAACAGACCATCCCCGGATACACCCCTCCGTCTGGTTTGTCCTCGCTACCCGATGTGAAGGCGAGCCTTTCTTACCTTCCCTCCGCACGTTGCTCGCCTTCTCGACCTCGCACTCAGCCACGGAGGGGCTTGCAGAGATTGACGTGCTCTACTCCTCCACGCTGCGTCATCTCGAGCTCGATACATGCGAGAGCGACAGCCATACATCCCACGTATTCGCAGACGAGGTGTGGCCCGTCCTAACGCAGCTCGACGTTCTTCGCATACGGGACATCGAAACCCATCTCGAAGACACGGGAGGCCTTCCATACTGGGAGCTGCATCAATTACAGGTCCTCGAAGTGGCGCACGGGATCGTACCTACCGTCTCGCTTGTCGAGTCCCACCGCCTTCGGACTCCTCATAACGAGGGACCAGGGTTCCTCTTCGGAGGAGGCCCGGGTTGGTCTCCCAAGTGGGGGCTAACCCGGGTCTCCGCCGAAGAGGTGAACCCTGGAAGGGGGGAGACCCTCATGAACTTTCCTGGCTTGCGAAGCCTCAGCCTAGTGCTCAAGACTCGTGGCAGCGATGCTGTTCCTCTTGCAGCAGAGAAACTCACAGGCAACTTCACCGCTCTGCACAATCTTGTCCTCGAGGGCGGCATGCACGACATCGGCGACGTATTAGAAGGACTCTCCGGCCGTGCCCCAAATCTGCAGTCCATTTCTCTCCAAACAATCCACCTTGCTGCATGGACGCAGGAGGAGGTCATGAAGCTCAAACGTATCTATGCTCTGCTCGAAACATACACCATCCATGACTTCCGGCTTACTATCGGACAGCGATTACTTGCCGAGCTCCTCTACGAACACTACCACAACACCAACCTTGCGACAGCGCACGTGTCAGAGTTCCTCGCACCTCTTTGTTCAAAGAAATGGTGCTCTCTCCAAACGATCACTCTCGTATCCTATCTCCGAGGCACGTTCGCTTACATTTCAGACGGAGACCTCCGTGCATTGGTCGACGTATGCCCCGGGCTCTTGGTGTTCGAATTCATCTATCACATAAACTTCGTGAAGGAGATCAATGGCGGAAGAATGTGGAGCAAGATGCAAGGTGCATCCACCGCTCTGGACGAGGCCCCCACGTTGTCGACCATCGTCGCGTTCGCTGCTGCGCACCCTCACCTCCAACGGCTATCCCTGCCCTTGTTCAGCCTCCGCTCGATCCCAGCTCCGAAGGCAGTATCAATCGGGCACAAGCTCAAGTCTTTCGATGTTGCGGTTTTGCAGAAAGGCACCTCGCTCTACCCCGCGGCGTTAGTCCTCGACCGAGCATTCCCCGAGTTGGAGCTGTGGGACAGTCCGGAGGTGGAATACGCGCTGCGGGGTAATGAGCTACGGCAACTCCTCTTTGGGATACAGGCGGGACGGCGGAGCGTTCAATATCCCTCGGACTGACACGGTAAGTCTTGTTATTACCGAACTGTGTACCACTCGAATTCCTCAATTTCCGCAGCCTACTACTGTGTCATGTTGGCATGTTACTAAGGTAAGTAGGCTACACGCAGTCTATGATTTAGCCCAAGTTGATTCGTCACGAGGAGCAGTGCGCTAGGCTGGTCAATCAGCCTGCCAGCACGCACACTACCACATTGTACGCTACGAACAGAGCGGACCGGCTCACTGGCAAATCTGATACCAATGTGCATGACGTTCGTGACTCTGCTGTAGAGGAGGATATGGACACGGTAGCACCGTCCGGTCAAGACTGCAGCCTGCCGCCACATCAACCACTTACTACCTGAGCCCAAGTTGCGGCAGCGCTCAGTCTCGGGAGGGATGGGGCGCCGCGTCATGTACTCAATGGTTGCAGGAGGAAAGTAGCAGGGGGACCTGCACATCCGCTTACCAGTCTTTCGAACGAGGCGTGCTGGCGTGCGTCGGGACTTGGGAGTCGGCTGGATTACCATTGCCAACCTCTTCCTCCTCGAATGCGAACTTCTGCGATCACGTGCAAGCTTGTCCCGCCCAAAGTTATGCTCCCCTATGCCATGCTATCTTGTACTTCAACCACCTAAACTTACACACCGCCTCCTTCTTACCCATCACCTCCTCCACCATCTCATGTCTGGCCGTATGATAACCGCCGACGTGGCGAGAATAACCTTCGAGCTTCTCGCCCCCGGACGCAAAGCAGTTGCCACCAGGCCCTGGATAGATTCTCCTGTAACGGCGCCGCAGCGTCGCATGCTCCAGAAGACACTCGTAAACGCGGCTAGAACATGCTACGCCTTGTCTGAGCCTGCGTTAGACGTGCTCTGGCGAGTGGTGGACGACGCCATTCACCTCCTGCTCAGATAAGCGCCGTATACATTCCCTCTGCCTGGCTCATCCTGTCGAAACAATGTCGTACCCGGGACCAGGCCCTCTTGCCTTCCCTTCACACCCTGCTTGGCTTCCAGGTCTATAGATCCGCCGTGACTGAAGGCATAGCGGAGGTCGACGTCCTCTGGAGCGAGCCTACGCTTCGCCACCTCGAGCTCGACATATACACACAATCTCGCTACGCAACACACGTATTCCAAGAAACATGCCAATGGTAGGGGACGTACCTGTATACTTTCTTCATGTTTCAGGCCTCAGGCCACCGGACACTCTGAGTCTGTACAGACGCGGAGCACTGGGAATTCAGGCCATTGCGGCTGCAGCCGCCGCACTAGAATCTTGCGTCATCGAAGATCTGCTACTCCGGAGTGCTAGCACGACGTTCCGCAGACATCAGAACCAAAGCACATCCCTTGTCGCGCTACTGCCTCCTGCGGCCCTGGCAGGCGGAGTGTTGACGCGACAGTCCACGTTCCGAGGCCTGACTATCAGCGAATTGATGATACGCATTGACAGTTCGAATTCCGGCATGAGCCGCGTACGTGCGGGGACAGGAGGCCAATGGGTCCCCAGCTCAAGCCGTGGCCCGTGGCATCGCTGGTGGTTCCATGTACCCTCCTCCTCCTCCTCCTCCTCCATGTAGGATGGAGGTTCCGCGGCGGTCCTGTCCGCGCATGGACGCCTCTCCGCACGCTGCGAACCTGACTTCGAAGGTGCTCCGGAGGTTGATAATGCGGCAGCCGGCGGGCACCACGAGGTCAGGCACGGTGCGGGTATCAGAGATGAGAACACCAGGTTCGGAGGAGACAGTCGAGTAAGGCACGCTGGCAGGGAGAAGTGCTCGGCGTTCAGTGCTCTGACAGCTAGAAGCCCCAGGCTCCTCAGCGCAAGCGTCAAAAGTCAAGGAGAGATGCAGTCAACGTCTGTCCATATGGTGCGACGTACCTCTGGAGGCAATATGCAGACACTGGCTGTTCCGTGAACCAACCCGGATGTAGTTCTAGACGTACTCACGGGTTGTACCGTATATATTCGAAGTTCGCGAACACCGGCAAGCCCAGGATGACCGAGGGATCAGCCTTCGCGCGCACGCAATAGCCATGGTTGCATTAATGACCCGTCCGCGCGAGTCGACGTCGCGGTGCGCGAAGGGGCTTTCCTGCGATATCGTACTTATCTGCCTTCATCCGCACATGATATTGGTGATGATGATGATGCATTCTTGAGGCTGAGCGTGACGACTATTCCGATCGAGGATACGGAACAAGCACACGTACGAGGCGCCGCAGGCCGCGCACATTCAACTTCGTGTTCCGACTTTGCGTCGTGCGGGGGCGGCGGGGGCGGGCAGAATGGGCATAGCGGGAGTCGGCCGTGAAGCTTTGAAGATTGTCGATAGACTGTGAGCCCTAGGGACACGACGATAGAGGCCACCGGGTACCAGTACCAGTCAATCTCTCGTCTCGGTCCCAACGGACTCCTCGACCTCGCGGCGTACTGCAACGACCCGCGTCAGTCAGTGCGAATTCGCGTGCCCACGAGCGCAGAAGGAGAACCACAGCCAGAGCCGCAACGCAGAAGCCCGGACGCGGAGCAGAGACAGAAACGCGAACACGGACGGCCCACAGCGCGCATAGCATGTGGGACAGCAGCACCCGGGATACCAGGCAGGGCACGAACGCTTCTGCTTCTGCTTCTGCGCCTGCGTCTGTTCCCGACCATCTTCTGACCACAGCGACAGAGTAGAAGACACCGTGGGCGAGTCCGAAGACGCGGGCGACCACATGCGAACGAGGACGATAACGGACACGAGCACGAGCATGAGCACGAGCGACGCACCTCTCTCCAGGTCCTTCCGGTCGAGCTCCTCCGTGCGCGCCGTGTCGAACCGCCGCCCGAGCAGGACCTCCTTCCACCCGACCGTCTCCCGCGGGGGCAGATGCACGCTCTTCACCCGCGCGTCCGTCCCCGTCCCCGCCGCCCCTCCTGCCCCTGCCCCTGCCCCTCCTCCTGCCCCTGCCCCTTCTCCTCCGTCCTCCAAAGCAGCAGCGCGCCAGACGTCGTGGCTGCGCGCGAGGCGCCAGAGGCGGTCGAGCTCGTGCGCGGGGACGGGCTCGCGCGCGGCGAGGCGGGCGTGCAGGCCCTCGAGGATGGAGAGCTGCGCGGCGACGTGCGTGCGGTCTTCCTCCGCCGTCTTGCGCTGGTAGAGGTGGTGGATCGTGATCGAGGTGAGCGCGCACGAGTAGAGGACGTGCGGGAGGTAGGTGAGGGCGCTCATCGTCGTGGCCCGTGCTTGGGCTTGAGCTTGAGTAGTTAGTAGTCCGACGGGAAGGGGGAGGGACGTAGCTCGCTGGCAGGCTGCAGCGGCAAGTTTGTTGCGCGTCTGATGAAGGGGTTATTCATGACTTCTATTACTTACTTACTGTCTGCTAGTCCGGTACTTGTCCGCCTCATTGGACTCTTGTTGGAGTCACTGACCGTGAGAACGTTGAGAATTATGCTCGTCTAATGACTTTCTTGGCCCGTTCTGTCACTTGTCCGCTTGACTTCCAACATGGACTTTTCTTTCAACCACCACCTTGCATCGTGCAACCACCACCGCACTGGAGGCTGGTGCCTAGGCGACCTTCCCGACTTTTTGATGTGAACGTTCCATCTGTGTTGTTTTGCAGCGTGCATACCGAAATCGGCCACCAGAATTCGATGGTGGCGCGATTTCACCGGCGGCACGAACCTGTCGGGACTCGGTCGATCGAGACTCCTCCTCGACATGGCAGAAAGGCAAGTCGAGCCCGGTCTCATGTATTTACAAAGGTGTACACTCACGGTGACTACTCGCATATGAACAGAAAATACTGCAGCTGGTTTCCGCTCTCCGTTCCTTCGTGATGTTCTGCTGCACCCCATATGCCCTTGTCGTCGATCCCGGGACCTCCCCGTGAGGCCGATGCATATCTCCGTCGAATTCAGTGTCGGAAGGAGGTCAGTGAAGTGAACGACCAGAATAGGCAGGACGGCGCGGATTGGCTTTTGGCTTCTGGTCTTCTCGCGTGTCGCGGAGTTCTGGATGGACGGCGGATGCCAGCATGCGAGCTCAGGCGAGCTCATGCGAGACTTCTCTCAGCGGCTAGTGATGTGCGCAAACTTTCTACTCCAGTCAGTTCTTACGCTCAACCTCAGCAGCCGCCGTGATGCGCGTACGGCCGTGTGCAGCCGCATGCCCGAAATATAGATGAAAGGTGTGTGAAGACGACGCATACGGGATGATGCGGACACCACTCGAAGCAAATTCTCGGGTTCTGGACTCTGAAGAGGGCCGGACAAGCTTCACAAGAACGCGCCAGGAGAAGTTTCCGTACCGTCTGTTCTTGAACGTTCTGTATTCTCCTGATGCTTCTACAGTATAGGTAGTTTGCGAGATTTGAGCACATGAACGATATTCTGCGTTGCTCCCCGTTCCTTGGGTGCGGCAACGACTGCTAATGTGAGTGTGGGTGGATGGGGACGGTGTTACACCTCTCCATGTACAGTATGGCCGCTGGTAGCCTCGAGGCCGTGTATTTGGGGCGCAGGAACTTGAAGCGTGAGCCACGAGGCAGGCTTCGGAGGGCGCTTGAGCTAGAGGCGCGATCGAGCCCTGTGATCCGCCCACGATCGGGTCGGGTACGGCGGAGAGGCGGGACTGCCCCGGGTGGCCTTGTCGAGTCGACATCGACGTCGGGCAGGAGGACGAAGGGAGAGAGGGGCTCGACGTCGATACGCTCGGCCAGGCGGGTCCGCGTGGATGTGGGTGAAGGTGTCCGCTGACGGTTGGGAGGGGCGTCGCTTGGACATAGGGCGGGGAGAGAGCTCATTCGGGCGCGTTCTGTGCTGGATCTGGGAGCGGGATCGGGACGGGGTCCAGCTGGAAGGGCAAGAGGGCGGTCGGTTGATGCTGCTTCGCCCGCTTCGAGAACATCAATCATCCTCATATACCCTCCTCCCCCACGCCCTCTCTCAGCTCTCTTGCCCTCATCCATGTCCTCTCCCTCTCCCCAGCCCCTCCCCGAGCACTCCGTCCCCGCTCACCCCGACCCGCCTCAGCCACAGGCGCCATCGGTGGTCCCTCCTCAAGACCCCAGCACAGACCCGTCTCCTGACGCCCGCTCAGACCTCATAGAACAGGTTCGTCCTCGGCCACGTCGTTCCCCTTGTCTCCCTCGCTGACCACCCACCCGCCTCAGATCTTCCAAAAGGTCGAGGAGGAGACCGAGCGCCGCGCACTGGAAGAGCAGCGCGAGGAAGAGCGTTCAAGACCGAGCACCGCCAACCGTCCCTCGCCGACGGGCACCACCGCGACGGGCTCGACGGCCGCGGCTGCCGCCGCTACTGCAGCCGCGGGCAGGGACCCCACGCGCGACAGGAGGAGGGGTAGCATCTCGGTGTCACGCTTCGGCCAGGTGAGCAAGGCCCCATACGCCCGTCTCTTCTCATCTCGCTGTGCACGCGTACACGGAGCCCCTCTCCTCCGAAGAATGCTGGGAAGACATGGCACGCCCCAGGAACAACGTCAGCCTTTCTTTCCCCAAGCAGCGCGCCACAGCGCGCATCCCCGCAGTCCATATATGCTCTCTCTCTAGCTCGCGTCCCGGAGATTTTGTCTGCATATAGACACGCGAGCGGGCTCGACACGTCCAGCTGCATAGACAGGCTGCGACGTGTCGTGCCCGCGGACTGTGCACGCTGCACGCGTTTGCGCGGCTCTGCCCGGCGAAAAATACCCTTGGCGAATTCGTATTTGGCGGTGCCTCTTCTCATCTCATCTTGTTCCGTCTACTCCGCACGTCATGTCGGTGTCCTACCCATTGCGCGCCCTACGAGCCTGCGACGTGTCGCGGCAGAATTCGAGGCGTTATGTCACTACCTCCCATGATCAAGTCCGTCACTCGTGGTCTGCTGGGCGCGCTCATCCTGCGTTCTCCCTTTGTTCCCATCTCAGCCGTGGATTGTCTCCCATCCTCTTGGGCGGTAATACGCCTTGCCTTCTTGGGCGGCGGGACTCTTCCAGTAGAAGGCTCGCTAGAGGCACGCTCAATTCTACTCAGTCTGCACTTCCGCGTCCCTCGGGCATGTTCACTGTTCTGAAATTATGACTGCCTACGCATTCCCTGTGCTCGACTGTCGACGTATACCGCGCGCTGGCGGTTCATTCGATACAGTTATCTTCAACTCTACTTCACGATTCTAACATGTTCTCTCATGCAGACAGCAGACCTCTCAGCCGGCACGTGCGACAACCCGAGCAAGCTCCCTTCCCGTAAGAACTCCCTCATCATCAATGCTGGGACCAACGGCGCTTTCTACAAAGCGCAGAAGTTCACCGGTAGCGCGGACTCTTTCGCCTCGGACACAGAACTACCTCAGCAGGAGGATGCGCATGACGAGGAACAAGTGACCCAGATGGAGACGATCGCCGGGCGCGTCTCGCTCGGCAAGGCCATGGGCCGCACAATCGCCCGCAGGTTGTCCCGTGCGCGCACACGCTCGCGCGACATCCTCACAGTACCCAGCGGGCTCGTCATCGGAGTGTCCGTCGAAGAGGCGACGACCGAGGCAGAGCACCACGGCGACGCGGCGGCCAACGGCGCTGCCCCGCTGGTACCGATCGGCACGACCATTGTGTACGCAGAGGCGGCGGAGAACACATCAGGGACGCGCTCGAGACGATCGACGATCAGCATGCCCAACCCGCCCCGAGCGCACCGCCGACAATGTCCGCCTTCCCGGACAAGGAGAAGGACTTGAAGCGGCTGTCGGCCGTGACCTGGATGGCGCGGGCCAAGGATCTCACGCGCAGGCTAAAACGCAGGAGCATGGCCGTGCTTCCTCAGCACTCGTCGCCGTAACCTGCGCGCGCGCCCTGCACGGCTCGTTGCTCCACGCCCTCCATGCTCTCAACTCTTGGTCTTTCTCACTTGTTCACCGCCCACCGCTCACCGTTCAACATACTCGTCCGTCCGCATCGCCCGCATCTTCATCGTTGTCATCGTCGCTTGCTCTGCTCGTTCCGTCGTTCGCTACAAATACCCATATCCATGTTGCCCCTGCCCCGCCTAGACCTCTTCTCTTGCCTACCTCGCCCACGTCCAGCGGCCCGGCGCCCCGTCGGCCTGCACCGGCTCGCCGCCCCCGCCCCCGCCCTTGACACTACATACGTACTGCCACTACTGTTACGCGTACATCACACGGCGCACTGCTCGCCGCTCGTCCTATTGCTTCCTCAGCGCCCGCCCGCCCCGCCCTGCTCGCGCGTTCTGCTGTCCATATTCTTATCCCCTGCGCTTCGTCCTGCTCTCCCGCCCGCTCGCTCGCTCGCCCCCCACGTGTATCATTTATCCCGTACTTGCATGCACCCATCATTGTCCTCGTCCTCATCCTCGTCCTCATTTCCCATCCCCATCCCCATTCCTCATCGGTTATCGGTCATTGGTCACTGGTCATCGTTTGTCGGTCGCTCAATGGGTCGTCCGTCGTCTGGATCCTGCTCCCCTCTTCCTTCTTGCATGCACATCGTTCCTTGCAATCCAATACAATCAAAAGCGGTTCCCGGCCGTGGTGCTTGAAACTTGAAGCTTGAAATTGAAAGATCTCGGTAGACTGCAGCCTGCGGCAGCGCACTCGTGCTCACCGCAACGTGCGCCATCCGGGTGCACCCTTGTCAACGCGTGCGCACGTACTCCCGACTTGTGCGCGTACATGTGGCATACAGACCGTCCTTCTTGGGTTATGTATGCGCAATGAGAGCGGGCCCGTCTGTCTGCGTCTGCGTCTGCGATTGCCCCCAGAAATGAAGTGAGTCGTCCGGAGCGGCATGTCACTAGTCCACTGTCCACCGGGTGAGGGGCTCCTCCGTCCCGTCTGTCTCCATCTCCGTCCTCTTGACGTTGAATTTGATGCTCTGGACCTCGAAGAACGCTGATCGCCATGCACATTCATGTTGCATTGCATCTGCATCATCATGAGAAGAGTCCCGGACTCGTTCCGAGTCAGTACTCAGCTCAGTTTATCTGTTCTCCATCTCAGCCAGGATCCATCGCCAGGATCCAACCCTCCATCTGAGTAGTACTGTACTGTCTTCCTACTAATATGTGATAGATCATAGCACTGGTTCCCCGTGGCCGTGGATCGCATGACTACGCAAGTGTACCAAGCTATGTAACTTGACAGCGTCCAAAGCCTTCCAAGCGTCCCAAGTCACACGCGTACGTATACATACGTCTGTCGAACCTCCAGATTTCGAATGCGAATTCTTTCGCTTCGCCCCCGCCGTTGATTTCGCTCCAGGTTCCAGGCTAGAAGCCCGTCCGTACGGGCGACGAGTCCGTTGTGCTCAGGCTTCAGGCTTCGCAGGCGTCCGGCCTCCCGCGCCTACGTCAAGCCCAGTTCGAACGACACGCCGCACGGGGACCGTAGACGGTGACGGCCCTCTCGTAAGTGCGGGGTTCGGCTATGGCGACGCGCTCGTATGCTGGGCTTCGCACTCATCCGTTCAGGTGCGTGTCCGTTTCGATGATCTAAATTTTTTTTTTTTCTGTTTGAACGATTCAGACTGTCTGCATACGTATATACCGTCACAACCGGGGGAGGAGGAGGGCAGGCTGGTGGATGAATTCTGGAGGAGAGGCACTCTTCGACGTCGATGCGGCTGCGCACCCATCAGAGCAACTTTGAACATCAGAGTACCATACTAGACGTATCTGCGCTCTGATGGATCCGCCGTTTGGCCCCTGCTAACGCAAATCCATAACTCTGGAAGTCCTATGCTCAGTGATAGCAATATATCAGGTGTGAGGCCTACTACATGCACTCGGGACCGGCAGGTCAACTCGCATTCACCCATAGTCGTCTTGCCGTCGTGCATTTGACCAGAGTCGCTTTCGGGCTCTGTTCATTCTTCCCTTGTCTTGACTCCTTCCCCTTGAACGCGCCGCATATACTCACCAAGTACTGACTTGAACACGTTCTCCGCTGTCGAGATATCCTCGAGCGGCTCCAACGCATCCGGTATCACCGCGGCCGTCATCTCTGGATAGTCGACGCAGCGCCCCCGTGGCCGGGAATGCCGTCAAGCACGTCTTCGACGTTCAATATCCGTGATAGAGTTCAACGTCTTCCTGGCGTTTCCCTCTGCCGCGTGTTGATCCATCCCAGCGGATACCAGCGGAGGTGGTCCCTTCTCGGGCTTCGTCGGGATCGAGCCACATTGCAGGTGGTCTGTGAGAGGCAGCCGGCGTCACATGCGCTGGCGGTTTGGCATCTCAGCTCACAGAGAGCCTTCTTTATCAACACTGCCAGTGGTATGTGGAGGTCGATGTCGAAGCGCTGGGTGCAATAGGGAGCCGACCGAGTCGAGGCGGGCGCGATCGACCTACATAGACCTCATGAGCGGTGCACGGCGGGTGTACACGAAGCGCACGACCGAGCAGCTCACACTACACGACGAACATTCGACAAGGCTATCTATGTATAGGACGATGTCGGGGATACACAATGATACAACAAGCACTGCGACCAGTGCGAAACATGGCCGCGATCCGTGAGAGAGCCGTATACGTCTATGCCGAGACCATTTCTGACCCGACGATGTCATCCGCGTCCAGCTTAGACGTTGGGGCTACAGACGTGTGTCAGCACGGTCGAACATGCGCAGGATGGTGTAGGTGCTTACACGGGGGCGACCGAGGTGGCCGGGCCGAGGTCAGTGGGGAAGGTCGGGAAGGGGGTGTCAGCGCACTAAGTAAGAGAAAGAGAACCACAGATGTCAGCGAAATGCAACTGGGTAAGACAGAGAGTGTACTGACAGCCTGCTCGATGTCGGCGTGCGTCTTGCCGGCGGGGAAGTGCGGGCGCGAGCTCGCGGGGAGCGGCGGCGGCTGCGGGATGACGTCCGAGCAGTCGACGAGGGTGCTCTGGTCGACACCGAGGAGGGCGAGACGGCCCATGACGTCGGGGAACGTCTCCACGAACTTCTCCTGGTCATTCGTGAACGACTGCCACTCGCAGGCGGTACGCGAGTCACGCGCGAGGAGGTGGTCCGACTGCAGACGCATCTCGCCGCGGAGGGGCGAGATGACGGTGCCCTGCACGCCGGTCTTGCCGGGGAAGGTCTGGCCGCGGAGCTGGGTCTCGATGAAGAACTGGGTGTCGAAGAGCTCCGGGGTCGAGTCGAAGGGCGTGCGCGGGATCGTGTCGTCGACACGGTCGGCGGCAGCGATCGTGTGGGCGGAGAGGAGCCAGACAACCTCGAAGTCCTGGAACCCGACGTCGAGCATGCGGGCGAGAATCTTGTCGATCGTGTCTGGAGGCGGACTCGGTCAGAGCAGGGCTTATGCGTGGACTAGGCGTACATACCGAATGGCTCGGGGACGAGGCCATCGGGAGCCGCTTGGGTGGCGTCCTTGCGGCCCATGAGGAAGTCGAGGCGGGGAGCACCGGGGCACATGGTCAGCGCGAGAGCACCAGCAAATTGTATGCTATTGAGACATCTCAGTTTACGGGAGAGAGCATAGGCGGGAGCTGAAGAGTGCGTACAAGTCAGCCGCAGAGATGTTGTGGCGGGCGACCATGGGCTTCTGGAGAGCGACGATCTCGTCGGTACCCAAGTTCGCGTGGAAGTTGGTCTCTTGCTCGGCGAAGAGCATGATCGAGCCGTCGGCTCCTCCGCCACTGTTGAACGTGTCAGCGTTGCAGTCGTGGAAGGCGCACCGCTGACGGCACTTACGCGAATTGACCACGAGCCTGAGCCGAGGGCGAGAACGCGACAGCGTCGTGGAAGGTCAGGCGCAGGGATTCGTGAGCCTCCTCCGCACACTGGTTGTGGAAGAGGTTGTTGATGATGTCGTCGCGGATAGGGAAGAGGGCACAGCACGCCGCGTTGGTCGTGGTGTGGCCATCGGCGCACGCAACGCGGCGGGTGAGTGCAGCTAGTCAATGTTCGTGTCAGAATCATGCATGCGGTTGAGACTAGGAAACGTGTTGCCCGTACCGCTTGTGCCTTGGATGGCGGCGACGACAGAGACGACGGTGAGCAAAGCCTTGAACGCCATTGCTGAGATGTACCGGTGAAGAGAAGAGCTTGAGGAGCTGAGGACTCTGAGGAAATGCCAAGCACGCCTAGCCTAGCTTTTATACCGCGAAAGCCTTGTATCGCGACTCCATCATAAGACTGAGGAGTTGTAGTACATACCACTGAGCGACTTTTGCGAACACAGCACGTCGAGCCGGGTGCAATACTCGATCGGGAGGCACTGATCATGTTATTTTCGGTACCGTGCGTCTTGTCACACCGACACCATGGCCGGCGGTAGGCCCGCAGAATCGGTGTGGTTGCCATTCCGGGGCGTTCGACCAATGAGAGAGAGCCCGCACGCAGGATTCGTCATTTCTCCGAGGCTTCGTCGCGGCATGCAGAAAGGAATGGTACTCTCCGCTGTGAAACATAAAGGACGATCGAGGTCAGGAGGAGTGATGTCCGCTGGAGAGAAAGGGATGTAGCTTCGAGCGTAGACACGGTCGTGCATTCAGGAAAGAGCTTGGCTGACCACTGAGGGAGCATGCATTACACGGACATGGCATGCGTGGAAGTGCAGGTGAGCCATACCAGTGGACCTAAGCAGTGAACTCTCCAGACCGGCAGTGTTTTCGCAGTGTGGCATCTGCGTGGGAGTGGATTAGCCGAGCGTTTGGTATAGAGTCCCCAAGAGGGAACGGCCAGCGTGAGCGTGTTGAACTGCTCTGTGCAGCCGTTCCGGAAGCCATGTGGCACAGATTGCCTTCCAGCAAAGTCTCCTGCACGGAAGAGCGTGGCACTGCAGCATTGCGGCCGAGCGTTCCTGGCCGTCTTCGTGTGCAAACAGTCGACGGAGGCTATAGCCTGAGCTTGAAGCATGAGTATGCGGCCCCAGTGATACCCTCGGAATGTATGCCGATGAGCCACGCCAAGCCTTGCCTGACATACCTATACGGGAACGCCAAGTTCATGGATGCGCCAGAACGACTGCCGTGAGGTGAAGGATTGGTGACTCAGGCATTAATCCCGTCAGGAGAATGGTACGTCCAGAGAGTATGTCTGTTGTAAAGTATGAGGATCAACAAGTTAAGCTAGTCAAGACCCAGCGGTGGGCGGCGAAGCACTCACTCATGGAACGTAGCAGGGAGCATGTTGTTCGATATTGAAGAAGGCGTGACTGGGGAAAATATACCTACGACTGTGACAGACCACTTAAGGGAGGCACTAGACAGACTCCTAGCTAGTCTGCCTCAGTAATGCCATATTTGTCATCTTGAAGCACCAGCAGACCGTGTAACCATCCGATAATGTCTATCACACTATGCAAGCCTTCGCGAACAGGCTCACTACCGACGCAGGACTGGTTTTGCGGTGCGTGTTGGAAGCCGATGCTCGAAGAGTGAAGGTCCGTCCGACCAAGCTCGCCATCGCGGTTATTCCTAGCGTCCGACGAACATCATTGCTGCTTCATGTTGTACTCACCGTGGAAGTCAAAGCTGGCAGTCCACCCATGCCTGTTGGAAATACAAGCAGTCATCGTCCTTGCTCTACATCGCTCTAGACCGGGGGGTGTTTCGGACCCAATTGAGAAACCTGTATCAGACAATCAGCTATGTCCTCAAGTTCACAGGAGCGGCAATGAATGGGTAGTATCCACTCACGGTGATCTTTTCAATCTCCCGAAGAGCGGTCAAACAATGTTGCTCGTGCGACAACATGTGGTGATCTCGGGCTCCGAGGATGAGTACTTATGAGAAAGTCTCCCACCAGCAGCCCGCTGTCATGGACGCTGCTAGCACCTACTAGAAGCCGTACGGTTAAAATGACGTCGTCGAAGCTTGAAAAAATAGGAATGTACTAGTGCTCATGCGCTGCACGATTTCGACCGCGTGGCGAAGCAAAGACCGTGAAAACCAGCATGGCGCTGGAGGATATGAGTGTTTGAAACTCCGACCATGAGCCCATTTCTATTTTGTTACCACGGTTAGTGTGGTCCTTACAGACAGCTATTAATAGACATTGCGTGACTAGTACTACTAGTACTACCGTGACGGCTTCCTTCGACCTCGCGCCCCTCTCAGTGAGTCTTTCTCCTTTTCAGACAACCACCTCTGTCTCACTGTTAGACAGGTGAATGGCTCTTTACTCATCATGGATCAAGAATACTAACGGCGTTGCATTCACTCACTGCTTGCCGGACCTTGTGTATTCTACTATCAGGTCTTGGAAAAGTTTCAACTAGGAGGCACAACATCTGCCGTGACATGGGATTCGTACGGATGGTGTATAGAAGCCTTGGGACAAACCATTCAGCGCACTTTGGCTTGGCAACCATCTCCGTACCTTACTCACGAATGGCCTTCCATGCATAGTCGCACGCAAATCACCCATCGTGCACTGTATCACCCTCATCCAGGCATTGCAAGTCTGTAGTGTCCATTGTGCGGTCACGACTCCGTCCACGCATGTCGAACCCATGGTACAGATACACAGAAGCATTCACTGCATCAACATGCTGCCCGCCGACGTGAGACGACCGTCTGTGTCCCCCGCCGCTGGTCTGTCTCTCATTGTTCCTGATGGAATGTATCACTGCTGACCCGCATGACCTCCCCCATAGCACTCCGATTCACAGAGAGCTTGAGTGTCGCTACTCGCTCGAGCCACGCCTCTGTCGAAAGATGGCGAGGGCGGTACTGTACCCTCTCGCTCGGTTCGCTCATTGGCCCTTGACCGTTCAACGGCCAACACACCAACTCCTTGGAGGTGGTCACACACCATCCCCTCGGGCTTGCGATGCGCACGGTACCGAAAATAGCACAATAGCCACAACGCTATTGGCTAGCGTCGTGCATCCTCTCCTCGTCCGCAAATGGTGCATGTCGTCGTTGTGCAACCTCCGACGCTCTGCTCAACCACAAAGGCCACGAATGTCTGCGTATAAAGCTGGTCGGCGGATGGCCAGGAATTCTTCAGAGCATCCAGCTTCTCCAACTCGTCTCCTCACCGGACTCACCAGCAATGGCTTTCAAGGCTCTTCTCTCCATCGTCGCCCTCGTCGCCACCTTCCAGGGTGCCAGCGGTAAGCGCAAAGCTCCTCTGGAGATTCGGCAGTGTTTTCTGACAAGTAATGCTTGAATAGCTGCGCTTACTCGTCGCGTCGCCTGCCCCGACGGCAAGAACACCGCGACCAACGCGGCGTGCTGCGCCCTCTTCCCGATCCGTGACGACATCATCAACAACCTCTTCCACAACCAGTGCGCGGAGGAGGCTCATGAGTCTCTCCGTTTGACCTTCCACGATGCGGTTGCCTTCTCGCCTTCTGCTCAAGCTCGCGGTCAATTCGCGTGAGCTACTCATTCACCTCAGAGTGAGGGAACATCTCACTGACAATTGTTACAGGGGTGGAGGAGCTGACGGCTCCATCATGTTGTTCTCCGAGCTGGAGACCAACTTCCACGCCAACCTCGGCACTGACGAGATCGTCGCCCTCCAGAAGCCCATGGTCGCGCGCCACAATATCTCCTCCGCCGACTTGTAAGCTCTTCCGGGTAATTGCTCATTTCTCGCATATGCTAACGCTCTGCCATAGCATTCAATTCGCTGGTGCTCTCGCGCTGACCATGTGCCCTGGTGCTCCCCGCATCGACTTCCTCCTGGGTCGCAAGGACGCGACCCAAGCCGCCCCCGACGGTCTCGTCCCCGAGCCATTCGGTACGTACGCCCTGACCGCTCCGGAACCCCGTTCTGACCGAGTCCGCCTCCAGACACGATCGACAAGATCCTCGCCCGCATGCTCGACGTCGGTTTCCAGGACTTCGAGGTCGTCTGGCTCCTCTCCGCGCACACCATCGCCGCCGCCGACCGTGTGGACGACACGATCCCCCGCACGCCCTTCGACTCGACCCCGGAGATCTTCGACACCCAGTTCTTCATCGAGACCCAGCTCCGCGGCCAGACCTTCCCCGGCGAGGGCGGCGTGCACGGGACGGTGACGTCGCCCCTCCGCGGCGAGATGCGCCTGCAGTCGGACCACCTCCTCGCGCGCGACTCGCGTACTGCCTGCGAGTGGCAGTCGTTCACGAACGACCAGGAGAAGTTCGTGGAGACATTCCCCGACGTCATGGGCCGTCTCGCCCTCCTCGGTGTCGACCAGAGCACCCTCGTCGACTGTTCTGAGGTCATCCCGCAGCCGCCGCCGCTCCCCGCGAGCTCGCGCCCGCACTTCCCCGCCGGCAAGACACACGCCGACGTCGAGCAGGCTGTCAGTACACTGTCTGTCTCACCCACTCGTATTCCGCTGACATTGTGATTCTCTCTCACGTAGTGCGCTGACACCCCCTTCCCGACCTTCCCCACTGACCTCGGCCCGGCCACCTCGGTCGCCCCCGTGTAAGTTCCGCCCCCCGTCGCTCTCCGTGCGTGGACGTCTCGACTGATCATCCCCCAATGCAGCCCCAACGTCTAGAAGAGTCGTCGCCGCGTCCGCATCCGGCTCAACTTGAACAGGTACCGGCACATATGTTGTATCCTCCTGGTTGCAGCCAAGTTTCGCACTGGCTGTATTGTGTTATCGTACAAGGGTTTTTGCTGAGGCTGGTCATGTTGTAGAGTGACGGTGACAAATACACCAATTTGACACCGATCTTCCATGGGTGTACGACGACGCGCGAGCGTCGTGTTCTCGACCACTGCGAACACCACAATTCAGACATTGTTCTCGATAATGTCAACATTCATGGAATAAGGTAGCGCGGGCGGGTACAAACATTGGCGATAGCGAACAGAAACAAGGTCAACACGCACTTCCGACGCAACATGTGCGTCCGGCCATACAGGTATCGTTCCCTCCTCGCTCCCTCAGTCAGACTCCACAAGGACATAGTCCCCGAACCGGCCCCGAGATCTATACGGTAGGTTGTCACTGTTAACATCCCACTCAGACTCATCCGTGTACTCCTCCTCGCTGTCGCTGTCATTCTTCTCCTGGACGTCGCCTTTTTTTGCCCTCTCGCCTGACTCCACCGTGTCGTCCTCCGACACGCTCTCGCACTCACTCTCAGAATCGTCCTGGCGATGGGCCGCGCTTCCGCTCTTGGATCCATGCTCACTCGCACTCTCCGGACCTCCCAGACGCTCGTCCTCGTCCTCGTCCTCGCTCTCGCTGGCGTTCTCGGAGACCTGCTTCTCGACGCCCTCGTGCGCTGCTACACGGACCGCCGGCAGACCCTGGCGGAGGCTGTCGTCCTCGCTCTCGTCCTCCACGAACGCTTTCCAGCTCAGGCTGGCCTTCCAGCCCCGACTCTCGGCGCACAGCTCGAGCTCGAGCTCGTCCCCGGCAAACCCGCCGAGCCCGAGCTCACGCGCCTTCGCTGCGGCCGCAAACGCGGACTGCACCCACGCCGCGCGACGGTTCCGCCTGCCCCGCCCTCTGCGCCGCCGAGAGTTGTTCTTGTTCTTGACCTTGTTCAACGTCAGAGGTAAGACAGCATCCTCTGCGTCCTGCTCCTCGTCACCTTCGCAGGCCTGAGGGGTGGTAGTCGGAGTCGGAGCCGGCGTCGCAGGTTCAGCGACAGGCGCAGGAGGCGCAGCAAGCGGCGAGGGTGCCGGGATCAGGGTAAGGCTGGGATCGGAATTGGGATCGGGAGCGAACGTCCTGGGCGACGGCGCAAAGAACAGAGGCAGGAGGTTGTCGGCGGTGTGGTGGGAGCACTGACACAGGAGCGCGAGCTCGCTCGCCCGCCGCCTCGCCCGTGCGCGCGCACGCTTCGACTGCCCCTCGTCCGGCTGGAGCGGGAGCGCGAAGACGGCGGGGCAGCCGGCGGAGGCGGAAGAGCGGAGCGGGGTCGAGGACGTGATCTCGGAGGAAGTACCGCATGAAGCGTCGCCTCCGACGGAACGAGGACGGGTGGGAGGAGCCGCGGCGTCGTCGATCGTCTTCTCACGAAACTCCGACAGCGCGTAGCGTGAACCGAAGGAGTCTTCCCACTCGGTGAGGAACCGGCGGAAGACGTTCCCAGACGGCATCCGTGTACTGAGCACTTGGTCTAGACTGTCGAGATCCGGGCTTGCATCCACGGTGATGGGGAACTGCGCTTCCAGTGTCTGGTTGAGGTTGTAGTCGTCCCGGACAGCCTCAATGCCGTCCTTGATCCAGTCAAGTGCGCCCAGCGAGAGTGACCTTGGCCGTTTTGTGGGAGGTTGTTGAGCTGGTGCAGTCTGGACCATAGTGGTTTCGGAATCATCATAGGATGCGCCAAGTTCTCCGAGCGTGCTGTCACCAACAGTAGTCGACTCAATAAGAGTCCCCTGACCAATCGTACCATGTAGAAGCTGGCCATTCGAATTGACGCTAGTAGCAGATGACTTCAAGTGTCGTAGAAATAAGTGCGTGTTTTGGGACCGTAGCTGGGATGGGGTTTGCTTTGACGCAGAGATATTCCTGTACGATGTGACTACGTCGAGGAGCAAGTGCACCAAGGAATTGCCAGAGGATTTCAAGTCTAAAAGAGATGGATCGGGTGTCGCACGGAAGCTGGACCGAACGTATGCGCTTAGTATCGCGAACATTTGTGACGTGTTGTGGTTCTGATGCGTTTCGTTCACAGCGTCGGCGCAGAGCGTTGTTAACTTCAAGCTCGTCATAAACTGATGATTATTCGATTCAGTCCTGATAGCAATACGACAACACGAATACGCGACTCACTATACCCCACGACACCTTCACGCTGTCCACCACTGAGCTCGCCTTGTTGCGAAGTGGGCGGACGACCCCTCTGCCCGTTTCCTTAAGTGCGCGGGCGGCCGCTAAAGCGAGGCGTGGAAATGCGTAGCTGACGATCAAGACAGAACCGCAAAGACAACAGACCGACAACACCTGTAGACGGAACTGCATGGACGCCAGGAGGACCGACACCTGTAGAATACTTGTGTTGCCGGGCGAAACAAGCTCTTCGAGATTCGTCTGCCAAGTCCGATCTTGGAGTCGGTGGATGATAGAGATCGCCCTCTGCGCCGAGTGAAGATATAGCTGGAACCTATCTATGCGGATAGTTTCGGAGAGCGTGCGCGCGAGTGCGGTTACTTGGCGTGCAACGCGAACGGGGGCGCGGAGGAGATAGTACGCCGTGAGAACGACGCGGTACGCAAGATATCCAAGGGTCGACATAGTGAGACCAGTGCGCTGGAGGGCCGAGATCGCACTGAGAAGTGTGCGGCGCACCATCTGCATGACCTGCCAAGCCGAGTAGCATGTTGCCCAAAGTCGTGTCATAGTGCCAACGAGGATTTGGCGGAGATCAAGCTCGTCCTCCGGAGTCTTGAAGTCCACAGAGAGCACGGCAAAGTAGGTCAGGAGTCCGGTGACAAGGGCGTGCGCGAGGAGGAGTGCGGTGAAGGTAGCGCGAGACTTCATAGTCAATCCACGAGTCTTGAACCATATGGCAGGTATGACGATGTGGGCAAGGAGCAGCCACCATATCGCGGAAGAAAGAGTGTGCACGCTGGGTGAGCGTATGGCAAGTGTAGTTGTGTGGGCGGGGTTCATGGCGGTACGGGGAGAACATGAGATTGGGATGGATGCCGAGTCGAACTTGAGGGAGACACGCTCACCAGCTCGGATGCGAACAGTGACCCATACGTCTGTCTTCACATTGCCCACCTCCTGTCCACCATCCTCGACCACGCCTCTTGGTGTGTACGCTGTACATGGGGTCCGTTCCTGCTCATGATTGGACAAAGTGAAGTTGTGGTGACTTCAGCAAGACGGACTTACTTATATCGTGGTGGCACACTGCCTCGCCTCGGACATGATCACAATTAGTCTGGCAGGCGCATGGAGACCAAGAGCCATTCTCTCACTCGTCCGAGTCAACGTTCATTGCGTCTGCCATTAACGGAGATGTAGGCGGGATTCCGGATGGTGGAAGGTGAGCAAATCCCAGATGGTTGCGACAGACCGCCTGACGTGGCGCTAGGGATCTCACGGGCGTCTGAATTTCCCGATCTGGGTAGCAGCGAACCAAGCCGCTATGAAGTCGCCTGACATCAGCAAGCCCAACCTGTATCATCACGACGCGTTCGAGGACTCTGTCGATTCACTTCGTACATCCACCGTGCCGTTACGTTGTGGCTATATAGTAGCGCGACACCGCGAATATTGTGCCACCGCAGCCGGCGGGGGTCGCCGGGAGATGTATCCCACCGCCGACTCTTCTCTCCTCCTCTCTCAAACACTTCCTATTGAGAGGTGATAAACGTGAGACAATAGTGAATTCTCTCAGTGAATAACCAACACTCACCGTGCTAAAGGTGACGATGAGTTCCCCGCCGCCCTGCTTGTAGCCCCAGAAGGAGGAGTCGGAGCTCGTTGCCTCGCACCGCAAAGTCTGCTCCAGGATGCTCCCTCAGCTCGAGGTTGGGGTACGCCCGGTCTAGAACGAGCGCTGCGGCATATATTGGGGGTCCTGGCTCGAGAAAGACGATGTCCAGCCAACTAAGCTTGTGCCCCGCGCGCACTTCCGCTAGAGGGGGTATCGAATGGACGTCGAAGAAGGGCAGAGTGAGCCGTTCTAGGTGGGGGTGCGCGGTGGTGAACGCGGTGATGGTGGACAACGTCGGGGCGTCCTTGAACGTCGGGAGCTCGCCGATCTCCTGCATCTCGTTGACGACGTCGGGGTGGTGGACGAACTCGAATGCGACGAGTTCGGGGCATGCAGTGACGAAAGCACGTAGCTCCGCGTCGTTGATGTGGGAGAACATGCTCTGGAAATGGAACGTTAGCCTCCGAAGAGGGCGCCATGATTTCGAGTGGAGGGGCGTGAGGAGTCCGGTGGCATCTCCGAAGAAGGACAGAGCCATCATCATATCATAGCTCTGGAAGGTGATCTGGAAGTTTGAGAGAGGGCGCGCATCAAGCGCAGCATAGAGGAGATGGAGTTGTTGCAAGATGTACTCCTGGGTCCCTTCGTTGATCTCGTGGACTGTTAGGGAAAGAGACTGTAACGCTGGCAAGCGACTCGACAAGCTGTCCATGAAGGCATGAAACTCTTCTAGGCAGCCCCCAAGAGTGAGGTCCTTCAACGCGTTGAAGGAGTGGGTAGCGTGCAGATCCTTGGCCGCAACCTCAACGTCGATGATCTTCAGAGCAAGACTAGATAAGTGAGGGAGGCCCATAAGTGACACCGCAAAGGAAGTCGTGCAGGAGATCGCATCCACCACGTGGAGTGTTCTCAACTGCTTCAGCTCCCAATAATGTATTCCTTTACTATGCTGAGTGTGAACGAGGTGTGAGTGATGGTGTGGATCGTCCTTGATATGGAGCGTGTCAAGCTGCATCAACATGGGTTGGATTGCCTCCGAGAAGACATCCGCCGGCAGCTTGCTACTCCCCGTGGACATGTCGAGCTCAAGATGGCGAATGGTAGAGGTTCGAAGCAGAGCGAGCTCCGCGAGGCCGTCGGAGGAAGATTTCGATATGGCAAATCCTAGGATGCTATGCAGGAATGGTAGGAGAGGACGGCTCTGCTGGCATTGAAAAGCAAGAACCATCCAGACTGAAGAATGGATAGCGTGACCATGATCTGCATCGCGCGCGAGGTTCAAGATGCGGACGCGAGGGGAGTACTGTTGGAAGCGGGACCACTCGTCATCGCTGATGAGGCGACTGAATCGCTGTATAAGTTTGAGTGCGATCTCATCAGTCACAAACATGATGATGCTTTCAGTACCTATCTCACTCACATATGTTGATCCATGCATCCCAAAGGATGGGAAAAGTGACAGAAGGTGGATAGGGTCGTCTACCAGGCGCCAAAGCACGTCCAGGGCCGATTTAGACCAGCCGCGGCATGTTCTTGAGGCGACAGCGAGAGCTTTCTGGCATATGAGTCGATGTTTGGCCTCCGTTGAGTCGGAATCTGGCTTGCGACCAGGGGCGAGAAACTCGAACATGTGCCTCACGACGTCGTCGCATAGGATGGGACCAGCTGACTGCATCTCCGCTTGTTATCTCGCGCCTGAGACAAAGTCTGAAGGGATTATGTTGCAAGGAGTAATGGCGAGGTGGGACGACGACGAAGGACTCGAGAAGTTTATACCGCTAAGTTACTCATACCCGTCATCGTGCGACGTCACACACGGTGCTGCTGTGACACGACGCGATGTGACACAATCGTTGCTCCTATGTCATTGTATGTACATAGGGCCTACTACTTAGTAGTACTCACTACATGCTCCGAGCAAGAGTACAGCATGATTCTCGAGCTATAGCACCCTGCCTCCGAATGAAATGTGACGGTCACTCAGCTTTGAATGCTGCAGCTCGTCACAACATTGAAAGGCTCACTCTTTCTCGAAGGCTCAAAGATGCCGGTGGGTCCCCAAACGCCCCGCTTGCATCCCGAGGAGGAGCAGTCGCAGTTGTTCGCGTCGCCGAGAATAGTCCGCTTCAGGCTCCTCGCACAATGCCAGATTGGGAAACGCTCTGTCTAGGACCAGCGCTGCGGGATAGATAGAGGGACCTCTTTCCAAATGGACGATGTCGAACGACTTGAGTCTGTGCCCCGCTGGCACATTGACCAGGGCAGGAATAGACTTGAGGCTGAAGAATGGCAAGGAGAGCCGTTCCAGGTGAGGATGCGCCGTGGTGAAAGCGATGATCGTCGACAGTGTCGGAGCGTCGGCGGCCTCGGACCCTCCGCGGATGCGGGCCCAGCTGCGGCCACCCGGCTCGTGGAGCGCTTCGACGAGCTCCCTGTGGTAGATGAGCTCAAAGCTGACGAGCTCCGGGCATGCGTGGACGAAGTCGCCTAAGTCCGCATCTGAGATGTAAGGGAACATACCCTGGAAGTTGAATGAGAACGTGAGGGTGCGCAGGGAGGACCACGTCTCGTAATGAACGGGTGTGAGAAGATCGTCGAGTCTCTTCAGTTCGAAGGAAGAGCTGTAGTAGGTATTATCCATGGTGTGGTCGCCCATGGTGAACAGGAAGTCGTGGATTGCGAATCCCTCGAGCGCCGTGTACAGACGCTCCAGCTGCTGCTCTAGAAATCCTCCCTCGCCAGGCTGTCTCCAGTCGGACTGGGAGATATAGGGCCCTGCCAAAGAGACAGATTGCAATCTAGGGAAGCTGCCTGGCAGCGCTTCTACAAAGCTGCAGATGTCGGGTATGCTCCCCTGGAGAGCTAGGTCTCGCAGCATTGCAAAGGTGCCACTGAGTTTCTCTGGCTCGAGTTTGGTGTACTCCAGCACTAATCCCAGTTTCAACAAACGAGGAAGCTTCATGAGGGGTTCTATGACGTTCGCCGTTGCGACAACTTCGTGTGTAACATCTATGGCTCGCAGTTGCTCCAGCTCCCAGTACGGTATGCAGCCGGTACCACCTTTGTTTTCGGAAGTCGTGGGGGGTCATATATGCGCAGTCGCTCGAGCTGCGTGAGGAGCGGATAGATGGCCTCTGCAAGTACACTGAGGATGCGATGGTCGCTACCCTGCGTGTCGAGCTGTAGATAGCGAAGGGTAGGGGTCCTCAGCATGTCCAACTCCGATAGGCCTCCTGATGCGGAGGACGAGGTTTCGAACCCCATTATAGAGTGCAGGGAAGGTAGAAGAGGCTCGTGCCGACATCGATATGAGAGAACGTTCCAGACGGAGGAATGAATACGACCGAATCCACCGACAGGAAGGTCCAGGATACGGACGCGACAGGCATACGGTTGAAAGCGTGCCCACTCGTCATCGCTGATGAGGCGAGTAAATCCCTGCCAGACATAGCAATCAGACATATGTGTTCATAACAGTGGAAGAACCTTACATATGTTATTCCATCCACTCGGTGAAGGGAAAAAGAAGGAAACAACGACAAAAGGTGGATAGGGTCGTCCACCACTCGCCATAGGACGTCTAGCGCATGATCCGACCATGCTCGGCATGTTCTAGCAGCACTTGCAAGAGTTCTTCGGCACATGTAACGCTGAGCCTCTGCTGTAGAGAATGTCGTCTTAGTAGAGTCTGGTTCGCGTCCGGGTGCGAGGAATTCGAAGATTATCTTCGCCACATCGGCGCATATCGTAGGTCCTGCTCCTGCGGGGTCCATTCTCCCGGCTGAGCGTCGCGAGCCACAAAAAGAGGATCTGATGTGAGTGGAGCTCTTGAAAGTCAATTCGAAGATGAAGGGATGCTGGAAAGAAACATGGTCATGTCGGTGATATCGATTTGCCAGTTCGCACGGCAGCGCGCGTCAACTTGGCGCATTGCTTGATGATTGCGTAAGTGTGCTTACAGTGACTGCTCATTGTCGCGGCCGAGTCGAGTCTCCCTAGGCAGACGATGGCCACTGAATTGAACCAAAGGAAGACAGTCCTGTCTAATGCATATAGCAGCAAACAGCATATATTCCTCAACACAAGAGTCGGGATACATGACTATACTGATACACAACCCAACCCGCAGGCAAACGAAGGCTCTGCGTACATACAATCTACATATACAGCCAGATCAAGTTACCGAGCCGATACTGGTGTTGTTCCATATGAGACTAGCCGCAGCCACTTAGACGTTCGGGCTGTAACAAGGTTCAGACATTTTCTCGTGCAGTGATGTGGACAAGAACTTACACGGGTGCAACCGAGGTGGCCGGGCCGGGGTCGGTGGGGAAGGTGGGGAAGGGAGTCTCAGCACACTATCCAAGGAGAGCACAGTCAGCGAGTCAGTGACGGTGCTCAACTGGCTTCATAGTCATCACTCACAGCCTGCTCGACATCAGCGTTGGTCTTGCCAGCGGGGAAGTGCGGGCGCACGCTCGCGGGGAGCGGCGGCGGCTGCGGGATGACCTCAGAACAGTCGACGAGGGTGCTCTGGTCGACACCGAGGAGGGCGAGGCGGCCCATGACGTCGGGGAACGTCTCCACGAACTTCTCCTGGTCGTTCGTGAACGACTGCCACTCGCAGGCGGTACGCGAGTCACGCGCGAGGAGGTGGTCCGACTGCAGACGCATCTCACCGTGGAGCGGGGAGGTCACCTCACCCTGGACACCGCCCACACCGGGGAACGTCTGGCCGCGGAGCTGGGTCTCAATGAAGAACTGAGTGTCGAAAATCTCCGGGGTCGAGTCGAAGGGCGTGCGCGGGATCGTGTCGTCGACACGGTCGGCGGCAGCGACCGTGTGGGCGGAGAGGAGCCAGACAACCTCGAAATCCTGGAACCCGACATCGAGCATACGGGCGAGAATCTTGTCGACAGTGTCTATGAATTCGTAACGGTTAGTATAGCCTTCAAGCACATGGGAGAACCACTAACCGAAAGGCTCGGGGACGAGACCGTCGGGAGCGGCCTGAGTGCCGTCCTTGCGACCGAGGAGGAACTCGAGGCGAGGCGCACCCGGGCACTGCGTCAGAGCGAGAGCACCAGCGAATTGGATGCTATCATTCGCTTGTTAGCGTGCGTCCCTCTACTGAGATGTAGTAGAAACGTACAAGTCGGCCGCAGAGATGTTGTGGCGGGCAATGATCGGCTTCTGGAGAGCGACGATCTCGTCGGTACCCAAGTTCGCGTGGAAGTTGGTCTCGGTCTCAGCGAAATTGACGATCGAGCCGTCAGCTCCTCCGCCGCTGCATAACGTAGTGAGTTAGGCAAAACGGCGCGAAGAACGGCGGATGTAGACTTACGCAAACTCGCCACGGGCCTGAGCCGAGGGCGAGAACGCGACGGCGTCGTGGAAGGTGAGACGGAGAGACTCGTGCGCCTCCTCCGCGCACTGGTTGTGGAACAGGTTCGTGATGATGTCGTCACGGATCGGGAAGAGGGCGCAGCACGCCGCGTTGGTCGCAGTGTTCTTGCCGTCGGGGCAAGCAACACGACGCGTGAGCGCAGCTGTGCAGCAGGGTATGTTAGAACATGGCGGCGACGTTGCAAGTAGCGGGGTGCGTACCGCTCGCGCCCTGGAGCGCAGCGACGATCGAGACGATAGAAAGCAGAGCCTTGAAAGCCATTGCAGGGCGTGCTTTGAAGAGACGAGCTGAGGAAGCTGAGTGCTCTGAGGACAGGATGGAGGCCGTCCACCATCTTTTATACCGTTGCAAGGCCTGAATTTTTCCTCTGCCAGACGCTGTGTGTTGCACCGTTCTAGCATCCTGTTGAGTGGATGAGGCGCATTCGCAAGGTTGCCAGCCAATCGCGGAGATGCCATTCTGTTATTTCCGGTACGTGCACAACCTAACACCAGCATAGCGGCCGGTAGGCGCATCCATCGCCTTGGTGTGTCGCCTGTGGTGCAGATCGTGTCCAATGAGCGGACGATATTGCGCGCTTTCGCCATGTCATGAACATGTTGAAGAGGAGCCGCGTTGTCTACCGAGAGAAAAGTTGTCATTCAGTTTCAATGAGCTAGGGAACAATGAATGTCAGGAGGGTATCGGGCACCCAGGCACATAGGGCTGTCAGCCTCGGACGTATAAAACACTATGCCATTCAGAGCATAAATAAACTTACCTGAGGTGGCGGGACGATGTGTCCGTTCCACGGACATTACTACCGTGGAACGGCATAGGACCCATCGCTGCGGGTGTGGTTTCAATGCCTCCAGAGGCGACATCCGTTCACAGTGAACGATTTCCGTGAGACCGGAAAGCAGATGTTCCCTTTGATATACGAGCTTTTGAATTAGCACAGTATGACGTCGATGCTCTGTCAGACATCACCAGTGAGTTCGCCATTGTCTATGTTACCGATGCACAACGGCTGGAGTTGTAACTCACTCGGCTGCGGGATACTGGAGCGTTTGAGTCTCCAGACTTGTGCATGCCACGGAGAGCTCGGATGGGGTTCTTCCGCATGCCGATGATCAACTTCTCGAGAGCTTTTCGTCCTGCGGGGGCTGTAGTCTGAGAAGTTGAAGCACAGCGACTCTATTTTTGTCTGTCACTGTGCAGGCGGTTCGCCCTTTCGGAGTGAGAATTGAGCATCCAATCTCACAAAAGTGACGAACCTTGAGTTCTGCCTGGTAGCCAGGGCGTCTGAAATGCTCGACACCTTGCATTCAAGGTCAAACGTTGACTGTTAACCTCACTGGCAGCAGTACTAGCCTTTACTTCGGAGGAGTCGACGGTAGTAACCAATCCATGTTATGCTGTATATATCAGTGCATATGCAAGCCCTGAAATGTTTCTCGAGAGAGTTTTAGGCATTGAGAGTAGCAGTCAGTCTCGCGATGTCGATGATTGGCGGAATCATTCGCGAGTCACTAGTGTCGGTGTTGCCGGGCCCTGGGGTCCCGGACGACGTTACGCACGCGCGTCCGAAAGTGTGACCGAGAGCTTGTCCAAATAGCCACAAACACCAGGCCTTCCTAATTCCCAGGCCTTTAGGCGTGACATGTCACTTTGCTCAAGCCTCAGTATACGTCCAGAAACTACTTAGTAGTAAGTGAGCGGATTCTTGCGAAGATCGTTGAATCAGGCACACAGATCACCATGGGTTCATCTGCCAGTGAACGCCGTTTAATTGTCACCACAAAACCCGGGATACAGACAAGTTTCTATCAACATACAACATGTTCAGACTGCAGAAACCTACAATAATGTGAGGCAACCGCGCAACGTGAGCTCTAGAGATACAGTGACCATGGACGCGTAGCCGTTGACAAGCGATAACATAACGCCTCATCCCAGTGCTTAGAGGTTGGGACTACATTATGTCAAATCCTCGTGTCAGCCATGGTGTGCTAGGATGCTAACAGCAATGAGTGTGGACTTACACGGGGCGGACCGAAGTGGCCGGACCGGGGTCGGTCGGGAAGGTGGGGAAAGGCGTGTCGGCGCACTATGTGAGAGAAAGAGAAGATCGTTCAGTACAGCTTCACGTCGCGCCGCACAGGAATAGCACTCACGGCCGGCTCAACATCGTTGATGGTCTTCCCGGCGGGGAAGTGCGGGATCGAGCTGGCGGGGAGAGGCGGCGGCACGGGGATGACGTCGGAGCAGTCGACCATCCTGGCGAGCGTGCTGTTGTCGACGCCGAGGAGGGCGAGGCGGCCCATGACGTCGGGGAACGTCTCTACGAACTTCTCCTGGTCGTTCGTGAACGACTGCCACTCGCACGCCGTGCGGTTGTCGCGGGCGATGAGGAAGTCGGACTGGAGACGCATCTCTCCGCGGAGCGGGGAGAGGGACTCGCCCTGAACGTTGGCGAGACCGGGGAAGGACGTGCCCTTGAGCTGGGTCTCGATGAAGAACTGGGTGTCAAAGATCTCCGGGGTCGAGTCGAAGGGCGTACGCGGGATCGTGTCGTCAACCCGGTCGGCGGCAGCGATAGTGTGGGCGGAGAGGAGCCAGACGACCTCGAAGTCCTGGAAGCCGACGTCGAGCAAACGAGCGAGGATCTTGTCGACCGAGTCTGTGGAGGTGAGAGGTTATCACGGTCCAAGGGCGTCTCTCGTAGCGTAATGACACACCAAAGGGCTCGGGAACGAGACCATCAGGAGCGGGGCGAGTAGCATCCTTGCGGCCGAGGAGGAATTCGATTTGGGGGGCACCAGGGCACACAGAAAGTGCGAGCGCACCGGCGAACTGAATGCTGAAGCCCAGGTCAGCACTCCATGCTAGTACTGAGCCAAATAGAACGTACAAGTCGGCAGCGCCGATGTTGTGGCGAGCGCGGACCTTCTTCTGGAGCGCGACAATCTCGTCGGTGCCCAAGTTGGCGTGGAAGTTAGTCTCCTTGTCAGCGAAGAGCATGATCGAGCCATCGGCTCCTCCGCCACTGCAAGTACTATGAGTCAGAATGACATATACTGGCGATGGAATGCGGTACTCACGCGAACACGCCACGGGCGGCGGCAGAAGGAGAGAAGGCAACGGCGTCGTGGAAGGTCAGACGCAGAGACTCGTGAGCCTCCTCAGCGCAGGTGTTGTGGAACAAGTTCTCCATGATATCGTCACGGATGGGGAACAGTGCACAGCAAGCCGCGTTGGTCGTAGTGTGTCCAGACGCGCACGAAACGCGGCGGGTGAGCGCAGCTAGGTGAAGTCAGTGTTAGAACTTCGAAACAGCCGATGACAGTGAAGAGCGGGTGCATACCGCTCGCGCCTTGGATGGCAGCAACGACGGAGACGAGGGTGAGCAGAGCCTTGAAAGCCATTGCTGGGGAGTGCCGATGAAGAGACGAGCTGGGGAAGCTGAGTGCTCTGAGCAGTGAGGAGAGCTATGCGGCATCCCTGTTCCCTTTTATACCTCCAAGAGACCGCTGTCAAAAGACGCAGTACTGCAGGTCCTCGCTGTCCATCGCTGCTTTCCAGGGTGTGGCAATTTTGCACTTCAGAGAGACCAATCGCAATGCAGGTAATGAGTTTTTCCCGCTATCGTGTACGTCCCCCGAGGCGCATGGCGGGCCTGACTGGCGCACCCGAACGCAATCGTGCTTCATCGAAGGGCGGACGGGCAGCGATAGCGAAAATGATCGCGAAAATCCACTACGCTGGAAGGCGGTACGAGAGAGGCGTGTGTTCGCCGGATGAGGAGGTTGCAGGGATCTGTGAAAACGCGCAGGGGTTACGTGAGGCTAACAGACAAAGAAGCGCAGGTCAGTAGAGTGGTATCCGTTGTGATTGGCGAGACACGGACCTGCGATGGGTACGGGCCCGCCGTTTGCAAGGGCGACATATGCATGTTGATTCCAGAGCGGTACCGAGGGACGGAGTGCTCGCAGTCATGGGTAGATACGCGACCAAAACTTTGGCCGCTATCAACACAAGAGTCTCGAGCACATGCTCGACGACGTGCGATTGCTATCCAGAACACTGGTAGCCACAATTCAAGAATATAATGTGGATTCAAGTCCGAGTCGTAGACTGATTTCCAACTGGCACTGTGGATTTTGGTACAATGTTAGTACACATGTTGTGCTGGAGTGAACAGGCTCACCTCGAGCGAGCTCGTTGAAGGAGCGGTGTTTCTGCGCACCTGAATATGGGCACAATGGTGAGACGAACGAAGACGAACGGAACCACAGTAACGGAAGAAGCGCGACTCGGAGCTGGGAAAAAAGGTACTGTCGGAGTTGGAAGTTGACACCTAGCAAACGTTAGTTTGTGCTATTATGTATGTATCACTGTAGCAAGAAGGTAGACAGACTTTCTAGGTACCTGTTATCGGAGTTCGAACCACCATCCCATCTGGCAGGCGCTCAATATGCCCGAGTCCTATGAGCTCGAGATAGATTGGACGTCTTGTTCGAGCCTCTCTCCGCATTCTACGACTATGTCGAAACTCCATCCTTCCAATCTCTTTTAGCTGAGGCATACTGAGCATTCACTCTTGTGCAGGGCAGTCCTACAGCGGTCCGAATCATCCTTACTCGGATCCTGTCGAGAGCCATGGGAGCCGTTCTCGAACCCGCACACTGGCACGATCGCACTCATGTCCGAGGTCCCCATGAAACATCGCACAAGAACGCCGGAAGCTCGACGGAGATTAGGATACAACTGCTCTTGCCATGATCGGGGTGAGTTCGAACGAGGCGCCACTTCAAGCTTCAAAGCTTCAAGACCTCACTACCTGCGATCGAGCCTCGAGGGAGTTAAGTAAGGACGTGGGCGAGGCCTCTCTACTACCACTCTCGAAGTATGGAGCGATCTATGGCAACACGGTGAAGATATGGCTCACCAGTTTACCTCCGTCTGACCAAAATAACCTATGAACATCTCCTTCCACGCTAACGGGACCTTCAGTTCGAACACGCGGTTACGATGAGTACACCTGCTCATCCCGGGCGCCGGATCAGTCGCCACTCCCTCGGAGCTATCGCAACGCCAGGGACCAACGATGGTAACGTTCAGAGATTCCGCAACTCATTGTTTTGTGGTGCGTAAGTAGGATACCACCGACGTGACGAGGTCTGCCCTGCTGATCTTGCCAAGGACGCCCCCAACTCTCTAACATGCATGACGACCAACTTCAGGAAATAGCACGTGCTGCGGCAGACCCGTCTCTGTAAGGTTTCCCAAGAAGATCGTGCACGTCGAGGAACAACAACACATGTCCCTGTGGGGCCTCATACGGCCTCAGGGCGATCAGGTGAGCTGTTTCGACGCTGGAGCTGGACTGGGCGTAGAATGAGGCCGAACCCCAGCAGCCGTCATTCGAACCTGCGCCGCAGTCTGCGCAGGCTCAGAACCGCACAACTGTGACTCGGGATGCCAGCCACGCGCTCCTTGCCCTGGCAGTCAGTGTATAAGTATCACCCTTCTTTGAACAACCGTACTTGCATACCTGAGGTGAGTTCGCTGGGCACCTTAACAGTATCGTTCACACTTACGACCTCTTGACACATCCACCATGAACCCACCACCCGAGCATGGCGCGCCACTGTCCTGGACTCTCTATCCTTCACGACATGCAGGCGAATACCACGCTCAAGCTTCCACCTCTCTAGATGTTGCCGACACCTTGTACTTCATCGCAGAGGGCAACCAAATCGGCGGCCATTTCGAAGTCTCGCAGACCGGATCGCGTGGTTCCGATGTCGTTGAAGTGGACGTTGAAGCCCGATATCGCGACGAGGGAGCACTAGATACAGTGGTAGTATCGCGTCTCATTCCTGAGGAGGGCAAGCAAGGTATCGGGATCTTCGTGAGTGTTGCCTTGAAGTCACTCGAAGTGACACGCTAACACCATCTGCAGAGGAGCGCGGAAGACTATTCTAACCTCAATCACTCTATCCGATTCCATATCCACATTCGCATTCCTAAGCTCGCATCAGAATCAACCGGGAGGGTTATGATCGACACCTTCACCACCGACCTTCCCTTATTCTCTCATCATCTACACCACCTCGCCTCATCGACATATTTTGATAACGTTGTGTTGAAGACGAGCCAATGCTCCATTCAAGTAGACGTACGTGACTATTCCTCTGACACCTGCTCGATCGCCAGTACTGATCATCTACAAGGCCCTCGCTGGAGGATCTGTGTCGCTCTACACGTCAAATGCAGAAATCAGGGGAACGATACACGCAACCAAGCTGTTACACATCGATACCTCGAACGCACGCGTCGCGCTTCACGCAGGACTCCTCAGCGATCAACCAGGAAATCCCACCCACATGGTCGTCCAGACTAGCAATGGGTAGGTTACTTCCGCACTGTTGGTTCAGCCTCCGCGTTGATTTCGCGATCACTACAGACCCGTCGAGACCGATATCACGCTGTCTTCAGCGACACCCGAAGACGACGTGCGATTGGACCCCACTGGCGGGCTGTTCGACATCATCGTCCGCACAAGCAATGCCCCGCTCACCGTGGCGTTCAGCGAGCAGCCGATCCACGCTCAGCTCACCGCCGCTCTGAATACCCAGAACGCCCCGCGCGAGTCAAGTTGCACCCGGCTTTCGAAGGCCGGTTCGAGCTGCACTCTTCGCCGTTCTTCCCACCGCGCGTCTCAGAAACCAGTGCAAGGGATCCCGCTGGGATGGGACGCAGGCGCAGCGTGACAAGACAAGGTCAGGGAGGTTTCCTTGTTGGCGGTGTGTCCTGGGAAGCAGGGGCCCCAGGCCCTAGACGGGTAGGGACTGTCCAGGTCCAGACGTCCAATGCCCCGCTTCAGCTCTCTCTATGAGATGCGCGTCCAGTTCGAATACTCCCAGTGTGGACCACAAAGATCTGTTTGTTCGTACTACGAAGGGACACGAATATTGAGGGTGCGCGAGATATCAAGCCTAAGTACTCGTGTATGTACAGGTCGCGCGCGCCGTGAGAAAGCAACTATACGCGCATTACTCGGGCGCTATATCATTGACTCCTCTTGACTCTCATCTGTCAAGACATAGGTCGAAACTGTTCTGACAATTCATACCAGTGCGTAAGGGTTTGATTACGTTGAATAGGCACCTTCAGTTCGGGGCCGTTGATGGTGAGATCATAATCTGTCATATGCAATTGCAAAGGAGCGGACTGATGTTTCTTCAACTCACTATAAGAGCAGCGATAGTGAACTCGAAACGAAACCTGCGTTATATTCTCTCCCTGCATCCTCTGAACGAGCTCCACGACAACGCACAAGACTCATGTAGGTGCCATGTGACTCGTCAGAGCTGCTCACGCTCAGTGAGACGCTAGAACACGATCCATGAGTGGCGCGGCACGCACGGGGCGAAAAGCGATCGCTGAGAGTACTCTGGACCATATCGACAAAGGAGGATATACTCTTAACGGCACAACCTTCGACCTACGCGTCTCAACGGAACAGTCCAAACGCCAAACAACATATTACGCACCTGACTCTCTTCTCTCATCCTGGTCGACTGCCGCTGCCGCTGCAGCACCGCAGCAATCGTCGACGAAGCTATGTCTCCTTGAGGTCTCCACGCTCGAGGGCGCGCAGTATCTTCACGAGACCTTGCGCAGTGCGCATGCGGATGACGTCCCTGCCCTGCCCACGCCGAAAGCGAAGGTCGGCGTCCTGAACTTTGCCTCGGCGAGGAAGCCCGGAGGAGGGTTCAAGTCGGGTGCGCAAGCGCAGGAGGAGTCGATCGCGCGCTCGTCCACCCTCTACCCCACGCTCATGACGCGCGTCACCCAGGCGTTCTACACCCTGCACAACCGCGACCAGAAGGGCGGGTACTACACGCACGCGATGATCTACTCGCCCGGCGTCACCGTCTTCCGCACCGACAACGGCGACCTCGTCGAGCCGTATCAGATCGACGTCCTCACGAGCCCGGCGGTCAACGCAGGAGTCGTGAGGCAGACTCTCTTCGGGCGCGTCGCTGGTTCAGGGGTAGAAGACAAGATCGAACAGGCGATGCGCGAGCGCATGGGACGGATACTGTACCTGTTCGAGCAGCAGGGCGTCAAGCATCTCGTGCTCGGGAGCTTCGGGACGGGTGTCTTCAAGAACAACGTAGAGGTCATTGCGAGATTATGGGTGGATCTGCTAGTCGGCGATGGCGCGAGGTTTCGAAGCTCGTTCGACCAAGTCGTCTTCGCTATCCTGGGACGGGACACTTTCGACACGTTCCAAAGTATCTTCGATAGTCGTGGAGTCTCCGGGACATGATCAACACATGTTTCAGTAGGTGAGCTCCGTGCACTCTCGGACGAAGATTGCGTCTGAATACTCCTCCACAGACGAAGAGTGTATCGCTTTCAATGTACATCAGATATACAAAACCCTCGAGTTGTTCGACGCCACGATAGCGGGCCATATTGCGCTGGGTCACGTTGTGAATCAGCTAGGAAGCCTTTTATAGCTCCGCCTTCTGAAGGTTGTTCTGGAAGTTCGCATCCTTGAACAGAACGTTTGCACTGCCGAAATCGGTGGTCTCCAGCGCGTTTCGCGCCGCGTCCGTCAAGCTCTCGTACGCGATGAGAGGCTGTGTGCCGCCGACATCGGAGGTAAAACCAAGCTGGTGGTCGACGGGGAAGATGCTGAAGTACCGGATGAGGGGGCTTGTCCCGGACAGGTTAGGCGATGTCGTGGTATCGAAGTCACCGTGCGCTGAGGCGGCGACACCGAGGAGTGTGGGCTCCGCTTTGTTCGGGTCGTCAATCCAGACGACGATCCCCTCCCAGTCGTGACGGTGGCCGAGCCCGCTGGAGGGCTCGTCCTGAGCGGAAATAGGTAAGCTCTTCATGAACGTCAACTTCCCCAGTCACTACTGACCTTAGGCATGTACCAAGCGTACAGTATAGCAAAGGCGTTGTTGAAGCTAGCTGAACGGGCGTATACCTGTCCTGTGCTGCTTGAACAGCCACCCGATGGGTCCCCAGTTGGCGCAAGACCGCCACTGTGAACACAGTCAGAAAGTGCAACACGACTAGACGTTATACCACTTCAGTGAGTCACTCGCCTGGTGTTACCCTCAGCGTCGACTGCGGGGAACGGGACACATCCGTTGACCACCTTGAGATGTGGCTTGTACTTGAGGTACAGCTGCCCGACATTTGTGTTCGGGACCGTCTCTGGGAAGCCCACGACTTGGTCATGGGCGATGACCGCACGGCGTTCGATAGCTGCGCCAGCGACGAGACCAACTGCGGTCAGCAGAGCAAGAGTTGCAGAAAGGAGTGTACGGGCCATGGTAATATGCAAGTGCAACCACAACCGTGGTGGGAGGTGAGGAGCCTTGCCAACGGTTCGTCTGCTATTTAAACCATTTGCTATACCCTCTCAGACTTCTTTTAGATGTTCTATCAAGAACTCGCTTGTGCATGGGTCCGATTCCCGGCCCGCAGCTCATGAGCGGCCAAGTCCTTCGAAAGATAGACTTGAACAGGTCAACTGGCGCGTGCCGCCCATGGTGTAGTAACGGTCCACGGTCCCGGTTACTACAGCTAAGTACGCCAGGGCTACGCGCACAGTTTCCATCAATGAATCCAGACTCCTCTACCTCCAGAACTCTCAGCGCTTAGACCTGGATCAACGTCTGCTTACGATGATCTCAGGCCGGTAGTGTGATTTCGTAGTTACTACTACTAAGTCAAGAGTAGTACTGGTGCTCATTTGCATCGTCCACAGTCGCGGCCCGCGTTCACATTCTATTAAACGACGCACATGGCGACCCTGGCAACGCAATGTATCGCACGTTCCTCCCCTTTCCGCATGACTATCTCACAGCGCAATATTCACCGTCGGTCTCCGTCTTATTTCAGGCCGTCTGCATGTGGTTGCACCAGGTCCCGCTCGCAGGAAGACGAAAGATGCATTGACCCCATACTGGAACGCTAGCTACTGTGCGAATCCCGTCACATTGTGCACACGAGCTAGAGCATGAAGTGACGAACGTGTTCAACGCGTCGTCTTGCCGTTCGCTGCTGGTGTGTACCTTTAAATCGCGTCCGACAACTGCTGATATCTTCGATTATGAACAGGTCTCAGAGTCAACATGTACGTGTACCCAACGTGCACATGTACAGGGATTGAGTTTGATTTACTGATCCCAGCACGAGACAATGCTCTTCAGGTCTCTATGGTATGAAGCATGCTTACCCCGCAATGACGCTGCTCCCCGGTACGGATGTGCGAGATTGCACATGCGTGTATAATGCACCTAGAGTGCATGCCCATTTCGCAGTCGGCAACAACATAGGTTTATACCCTGCGACACAAGTCCCTGGCCGAAATCAACCCCTCGTCCATCATGACCTTTCGCTCTACTCAGGTTGCAGCTATCAGCTACCCATCAGGCAAACCTGAACATGGCATGCCACCTTTCCCGGTGCCCCACACAGACTATTACTTCGACGATGGTAACCTCGTCATCCTCGTAAGTCAGAAGTCTTCTCCTCCAAGAGTGTCGGCGGAGCTGAGATGTTTCAGGTCGAGAACACCCTTTTCCGTCTATTCCGTTCAACCTTCACAAGACATTCTGCGGTCTTCCGAGACCTGTTCAGCCTTCCAGGACCGGTCGGGATCCCTGTGGACGGACTAGACGACGACCACCCCCTTCATTTCTCGGGCATCTCTGCTGTAGAGTTCGAGCGTTTGCTATGGATCCTCTACCCATTGTGAGTGCCCGAGCCGCATCCTCTCCCTCTCTCGTTCCAACAGGTCGTCGCATACGACAATTGTCCTCAGCAACTACGGCTCCTGGAGAGCCCACACGCTAGACGAGTGGACGTCCATCCTGAGCCTCGCGACCCGCTGGGACTTCAATGACGTCCGCGCGCTCGCCATCCGCTCCATCCAAGCCCTCGACGGCCTCAGCCCCGTCGACAAGATCGCGCTCGCGCACGAGTACGACGTCACCGGCCGCTGGGTCCTCGCCGCGTACACCACGCTCTGCGAACGCCCGGAGCCGCTCTCCATCGCAGAGGCCACGCGCCTCGGGCTCGAGACCGCGACGCGTGTCGCGCAGGTGCGCGAGCAGCTCCGCGCGGGCGGGTCGCGCTCGGCGCGCATGGGCGGGTACCACTCCCTCACCTGGAACGCGGCGATAAGGCATGGATCGTCGGGCCCAGGCTCTGGGAGTGCAGCGAGAGCCACGGTGAGCTTGAAGCCGCCGCGGGCGGAGAGGCTGCAGTGGGGGATCGGGAGGAGCTTCCTGGAACAGCGCGACATCCCGCCCCCAGTGCATGCACGCGCTGCCCCGCAGAAGTGTTCGAGTGCTAAGAAGGGCGCGACAGCAATTCCCGGAACCGCTCGTCTTGTCGCTGAGGCATTCGGCATTGATGTGTCTCGCTGAGGCCATCGCATTTTCTCTTCTCGTAGGCTTCATATGCACAGCTGGTCGATGTGCGTATTTATGATTTATGTACCTTGCTCGGCCGCGCCTTCAATCCAACAGCGATGTTATGTGACTCTATCCAATCCAGATCCGAATGCATTCGTGACAATAGTAGGAGGGTATGTACAATGTTGGCGGGCTTACAGAAGTTCGTACAACAGATGGTCGTGGCACTCGTGACGGGGTAGAAGTACAACTGCACCGCGGGTATCTCACCGAAAACACAAGATCCCCATCCCGGACGCAGTCCAAAGAGCGAGAAAGAGGAAAGGCGGACAAGTCAATCGAACGTCTCCGTGATCTTGCTCCAGAAGCCACTCGGTTTGCCCCACGGGATAGCTTTACTCTGCAAAGGGGAGGAGGGCTTGGGCTGAATGGGAGTAGGAGGCTTGGATTGCGTCGGCGTGGCCGATTTCGGACCATCCTGAGGGCCCGACTTAGGCCCGCCCAGGCCCGCAAGCCTAGCAGAAAGTGGAGAGCGGCCCTTCTCTTGGGAGGCCGTTGTTGACTGGTTGGGCTGAGGGCGTGGTGCAGGCGAAGGAGGAGGGAGAGGAGTATCCTGGACCGGGTTAGGTGTCGGCGGGAACGCACCGGGGATGTCGTCGTTGTCGCTTTCATGCGCCTTCGACTTCTGCTGCTTCTTTGTCCGAGCCGGCGATTGAGACTGAGACTGAGATTCGCCCTCGTCGGCCGTGTTCCACGGATCGTCGTCGCTGAAGTCAATCAGCGATGCCTCGGACGTCACGTTCATGGTCGGGGCGGTTCCAGCGTCGCCCGGCTTGGGAGTGGGACACCGGTCCTCTCCACGTTCTTCGGAGGCGGTCGCCGAAGAGTCCACGCTGGGAATGGAAGCGGGAGCATCAGGAGAAGTGATTGTCGCGTCTGCGAGGGCAGTTGTACTCTTGCTCTGGTCGGAGGGAGTCTCGGCCTCCTTCCCGCTCTTGTCAGCATCGGGAGGGTTCTGCGCTTCGTCCTTGGACGCGGTGATGGAACCGGGAGCGGTGGCACCAGATGCAGCATCTACGGGCGCCGTGTTGGTAGGGGTAGAAGTCGTCTCGCAGGATTCGGGAGTGACGGCCGCGCCATCCTTTGTCGGGACATCGTCGGCCATGGGAGGAACAGTAGGCGTGGTGACAGCATCAGAAACGCCGCCTGTCGTGCCAGAGGCGTCCTTCTCCTTGGCCTGGTCGCTGGTCACAGAGTCGCCATCCTTGAGCAGAGGCGTCGTAGCGTCATCCTTCGCAGACGCGTCCGGGGCCGACGAGCTCTGCGCCTGGTCCTCGTCCTGCTCCTCCGCCGCCTCCTGTTCCCCCTTCCTCTTCGCCGCCGCCTTCTTCGCCGCTTTGGTTAGCTTCTTCTTCTTGCCCGTGGCCGGAGTCGAAGGGCGCTCCTCAGCCTCGATCTTCGCAACTGGCTCCGGCGGCGGCGCGGGGGACTCCTCGTCCTTGTCCTTGTCCTTGTCCGCAGTCTGCGTCTCCGCCACCGTGGGGGCCGGGATGGACTCGCCGTCCTGCGTGGGCAGCTCCTCGTCGGCCTGCTGAGCTTGCTTCCCCTTCTTCCCCTTCTTTCCTCTCTTACCCGTGACGGGAGTAGGCGGGGCTTCCTCGACATCGACCTTAACAGCGGGCTCCGACGGTGTCGCGGCCGTCGCAGTCTCGTCCTTGTCCTTGTCCTTGTCCTGAGTCTGCTCCTGCTCCTGCGGCTGCTCCTGCGGCTGCGGCTGCTCCTGCGACTGGCTCTGGTCCTGGCCCGGCTCGTCGTCCTGTGCCTGCTGCTCCTCGTCATCCAGCGCACCCTTGCCCTTCTTGCCCTTCTTGTTCTTCTTGCCCTTCTTCTTGCCCGCAGTCTCCTCTACCGCAGCATCCTTCCGGTCCTCCGCCGCCTCGTCCTTGCCCTCCTCCTTCTCTGCTGCCTCGTTCCCGCCTGCCCCCTGCGTCGTGGCCAGCTGGGTACCTGAGCTGCTGCCACCCGGGCCGTCTGGGGTATCTGCCTTCTCCGGCTCGACGATCGCAGGCGTGTCGGTCTTCGCGTCTACCTCTGTGGTCGTAGTCGTGATCGTGATCGCAGGCGTAGGCGTGTCCGAGTTTGCAGTCGGAACCGCGGTCGTGGAGGGGGGTATGGGCGCAGGCGTGGATGTCGGCTTCGTCTCGGAAGCAGGGCCCGCCTTATCCTTCTCTGTCTCCGTGTCCGTCTTGGTAGGTTGTACAGTGCCGCTGGTAGTGTTGTAGGTAGTCGTGTGGTCGTCCGGGGTGCCCGCAGCGTTCGAACTGGAAGTAACGCCAACGGCGGTGCCCGCACCGTGAATAGCATTCGTCATCGTCATGATGTCCGTAGAGTCCGTAATCTTCTTCTCCTCAACCTTCTCGTCGCCCGCCCCAACTCCGCCCGCTCTGCTCTCCGCTTCCTTCGCCTCTACAGCCGCCGCCGGAGCCTTAGTCTCAGGCTCAGGCTTTGCCTCCCCGTTTGGATCCTTTCTTTTTGCGGGCGGCGAGACCGAATACACCTCCACCTTCGTCTCCGGTTTCTGTGCCTTCGTCTCCCTTGCCGTCGCCAGCTTTGAGGGCTGAAACGGGGTCGACACCAGCGCCGGGCTTGTCCGTAGAGGGGGTGGCTGGCTCCTTGGTGTCGGACCCGGCCAAGGTTGTGGTGTCTCTAGAGTCTTTTCCGGGGGCGGAGGCGCCTTTGCCGCCGGATCCGAGGTCCCCTGCGAGTTAAAAAGGGCCATCAGTCGGGTTGGCTGGGGCGCGGAAGAATCAGGGGGCGATTGACCTGTAGCAGAAGCGGGGTTCGCATTTCCGTTCGTCGTCGTCCCGGATGCAGCGGATGCAGCGGCGGGGTTCGGGGAGGGGGGTGCAGCGGTGGGCGTGGTGGAAGTCCCGAGGAAGTCGTTCACGGCGCTGCCGAGGAGCGTGCCCACGTTAGAGCCCCAAGTGTTCATACCGTTCATCGATGGCTGTCGTGTCGTGGAGGGCGGGGATGTGGTGGTGTGGGCTGCGCGACGGAGGGCACGGATGGTGGGGGTGATGCCTCCTTGGTCGTCGGCTTGATCGCGGCGACAGTCGCCTGTAGCGAGACGACCTCAGCTGGAGTATGAGGAGGCTTCGCTCCCTCCTGTTGTTTGCGGGGTGAGCTGATAGGGGTGCCCGCGAATGTAGCGACGCCGGTGCCTCTCTCGAGTGGGGTCAAGGAGGGAGAAGGGGGCCCGGCGCTCAGCCCAAAAATCTCCTTGATGATGGAGACCATATCGTCCTCTTCGAGCTCGGCCGCGGTTGGGCTCCGCGCGCCGTTGTGCGCGGGCTTGCCACGTGCGCACTCTCGAGCGGTCGCGATGAGCAGTGCGGTCTCGAGGCCAAGCTGACGACCCTCCTTGAGCGAGAGAGGTTCTGCGCGCATACACAGGTGGAGGAAAGAGGGGATGAGGAGCTTCTTGTCGAGCTCGTATTGTTGGTAGAGCTCGATCTTGGGAACGGGAGCGATGACGAACAGCTCGATTTGACGAGTACATAGCTTTTTCACTTCCGCGAATCTCCAATCGAAGGCGAGTTTCAAAATAGCGATCCAGTCTTCCAACGTGGCATCGTATATTGAGTATTTCCTGTGCCACGTCAATGAAACGAAACTGCCGACGATTGCACAGTACTCACGGGTT
This sequence comes from Daedaleopsis nitida, assembly GCA_022606115.1. NCBI lineage: Eukaryota > Fungi > Basidiomycota > Agaricomycetes > Polyporales > Polyporaceae > Daedaleopsis > Daedaleopsis nitida. Next base: position 3,160,537 of record JABYQM010000003.1, on the reverse strand, counting down.
GTAGAATATCCACAAGAACTTGGAGAAATCGTCCGCAGCGACATCGTCAAGAGGGAAAGGGTTGGCGTCGGATGAGCCCTTCGGCGTCTGGCCTGCTGGTGTTGGTACACCCAACTTTTCGCGGAACCATGCCGACTCCCGCTCGAAGAAGTATCGATGTACCCGGTACACGTAGTTCTCAACCTGAGTAGCACGTGTACAGAATCAGCAATCGTCGAGACCCATTTGCGACAGATAAGATGAAGACGGTGTTGGACTGACCAAGAAGTGAACGTCGCCACCGTTCAAGTAGTACTTCGGATGCCGCTTGATCTGCTCGACGGCGGTTGATGGGGAGAAGTAGCTGTGAGCCATGATGGTGGGGGAGTAGAGGGAAAAGACTCGAGAGATGTCGTTGGGGGCTGCACCAGAGATATATACGCCTCGGGGGAGATTTTTCCATCGTCTGTCACCGCTCGCTTAGCTACACGTGCTGGCCTCATGTCGGATGGTCGGGTTTGTCAAAGAAGGGACAGAAACCCTCCACGTTGTGGAACCTGTTTCTTCTTACGTATCGTGGCGAGGTTTTGTTTCGAGGACAGATGGTACTTATTGCCCGAGGGTGCATGGCGGTCGAGAGCAGAGTCGCAAGTCAACGACGAGCGCTCAAGTATCTTGGCCTTGTACTACTACCTCAGGACCTGTTTTCAACAAGTCGCATCTCTGGGACCAGTCTACTGCTCAAGAGCGCGTGAATGATGGAACAAACTCCGTGTGTCAACGTGTAGCACGTTCGATGACTCAACTTTCAGTCATGGCGGTTCTTGGAGAACACACCGTCGCTGGTCTGGTATTGTACCCTCGACCCACATCTTCATTGTGGTAAGTGTATTCCTGCAGAGCAACAATGGAAGGGGAATTTCTGCGTCTGTGTGCGTCGTGCGAGGTACGTTATGCCCTGTCATGCGGTCGCAATCCGTTCTCGGCGGGACCGTGCTCATCAAGTCGCTCATGCGCAAGTGTTCAATCCTCTTCAATGTACGGTCTAGACTTCACTTGGTCGATGACCATCTGCCATGAACGAAAAGTGGACGAAAATGTGATTCTTAACGATGCTGTATCTGTGTCTACCCTTGCTACAATGAATACATAAGACCCCGTCCAGCAGAACTGACATGATCGTCGATACAGATATGCTACAGCTGCAGATAAATACCCCATTCCTTTCTTCGTACAGATGGCCGTCAATGATCGATTTTTATCAGAGATTGCTCGCTACTCCGCCGGACGATCAGTGCGCTTCGCCGCCGTGCGCCCTCGTCCCGCCACTACAGTGTTCTTCGCCCTCGAAGGACTCCTGCGACATCCGCTCTTCGTGCGGGAAGAGGTGGCTGGCGGCGCCGAGGATCGCATCCTCAATAACGCAATGAATATGCTCCTTGTGCTGGTGCTCCCCGCCCGCCTCATCCTCTTCGACCTCGTGCCCGCTCGAGAAGTGGCTCCCTCTGCGCGTTGCCCGACGCATCGTGCGCGGAGTGACGGGGGTGATGGGAGTCGCGACGTCGCCGTCCTCGACGAGCGACGGGCGACGGCTCGTGTGCAGCGGTAGGTGGAGGTCAAGGCCCATAGGCAACTGCGGACGGTGGGGGTGGGGGGCTCTATCCGCTGGGCTCTCGACGCCATTCATATGGGAATGGCCTATGCTGCCCATCGTTTGCTGCTCCTCGCGGTTGTGTCCGTCGGCATTGCGCATCGGGTCTGCTTGCGCGTCCACCGCATCGTCACGGACGGTTGGGAAATCGGGCATGCTGCCAGGACGGATGGAGAACAAGCCGTGCGGGTGGGTCCAGCTCGATTGTCCGCTTCCCATGGTTGTAAAGGAGACGAGATGTCGTGAAAGGATAGACGTGGAAAAAGGTAAGAAAGGGCTGAAGTGTGAAGAAAGGGCAGATACGGCTCAGCCGGTGTATGAAGATGATGCTGAAGGTAGTTGTAGGCCGCTCGCGGGGTGCGCCGTGAGTGCTGAGTGCACTACAGCTACTCCCGTCCCGCACGTCGATTTATACGATCCTCTGCACTTCTCAATCATCTTCGACCCGACATCCTGTGAGTAAAGTTAACTCGTTCTCGATGGCAGTCAAATCGAGGCGATGCTCATGGCAGCGCAGGAACGCGGAGCATACCTCCCTGTGAGGTCAAGACGCAAGAGCTGTATGATACCCGGCGCCTCCTCAGCTTGCCATGCTCACACGGATACAGACATTCACGCACAGAGTGGCCCGGAGTCTTCGACATTGACAGTTGCGGAACACGGCGATCCGTGCACTTTGCAACCAACAGAACGACTCAATGGATCTGCTCACGGGGATGTGCACCATCGAGCACAGGTCTATCTGGAATTCGCCCTCTAACCGTGCGCGCAATCACGCGCCCTTGCCAGAACGATCATATTCTTCCTGTCCTGTGAGACCGTCTTCCCTGTTTCTCATAAAGCTGAGCTTGAACGCTGACGTTGATCTCGACATCAATACTCAATTTCAGCGTTCGTTCCTGGCCATGACTTCGGTTCATAGGCGTCTCAACGAGAGGTTTCAACGTCGGCGGTCCAAGGCGCGGTTTGCATGGCCTCTTGTACAGGACGTTGTAATTATCCACCCTGCTTGAGGACGACCAGCATCATCCTGGTTGGTCATCGGACGTGTGGCGTTTTCACTCATCAGCTACGTCAAACCTCCGAAGCAACGCGCGTACTCTTTGGTACTCACGAGTCTATGCTGTGCTAACGAACATAATCACGCATCTGCCTCTGTAGAACATCATAATTGACTCCGACGAGCTACCATATGCATGAGGCTTGCGCTAATCCTGTGCGTCCGCTATGACGACCTATCAGTCAGGAGAATATGCACCGCTAAGAGGTACGCCTCCATGCACTTTCAGGTGATCATATCGCTGCTGATCAATCCCCACACTTGCTCTTCTCAATCCCTGTTGTCGTGGTTCTTCAGCGCATTCCGATGTTCTCCTGTTGTACGATGTACCGGACCAGTCCACGTTCTACTCTTCCTATGCGACCATCGTATTCCGTAGCCATCCCTTGTGACTTCTGATACAATGCGTGTGGATACACCATGCATCCCGCTTCGCGTGCTAGTCCAGCTTCAGAAGCAGCTTTGGTATGCCCATCGCATCGCTTGCCATGCCACCAGTGACCACAGCATGAAGTTAGGATCAACATGCATGATGCATACCTCATGGTCGTACTAGATGTCACAAACTGGCTCTCCTTCTATCCATCCAGGAGGCGTGAACCAACATGCCCGACTCCTCCGTCCGACTACCAGTCTTTATACCTATCTCACTATCGAACGGATGAAATTCATATCCTCTCTGATATGGAGGGGCTTTGATCGGCTATGTGGGGAAACGCTATACAGGAATATTTGGTTGGTGGCGCTGACGTGCACGCCCCCGCGCCGCTTCTTGTCCGCTACTATCATCTTCGTCGGTCACGGACGCAACTCCGCCCATTCCACACTACTGACCATGCCCCAGTCTGAAAAGCTCGTCGTTGCGCAGTTGAGTATCCACTCACTCGCATCCTTATCGCCCATTCAAACCTCGGTCTCGCAGCTTCATGGTCGGAAACACATATGTAAATTCCTCATTCTACCCGCAGTCAAGGAGCGGCGTGTCTCACATTGCCAATACGAAGCCATACACGACAGATGACTGGAAGCAGGACATCGTCTTAGCAGCTTCTCGGGATATGTGAGCACTCGGATTTAGCTTCCATTCATTTTTCTGCCAGTCACTCACATTATCGTCTCCAGCGATGCCTTCGCACTAAACGTCGGTCCCGAGGATTGGCAGCGCCAGTCTGTAGCTCGTTGCTATGCCGCTGCTCTCGAACTCGGTATCCGATTCAAGCTGTTTCTGACTTTCGATATGACGTAGGTGCTCGTAATGACTGAGCCGGTCGTGCTGAAGTGAGGTTAGACCCTCCGTTTCTCGAGCTCAAGTCTGTTTACCACCAGTTTTCAGAAGCCTGTGTGGATGTGGCATAGGGTGCTACGAGCGAACACGCGTGAAGACGTCTCCATCCTGCGCGAATACATAGCGCGCTTTGCACACCATCCTCACCAGATGCTCTACGAGAACAAGGTTATGGTGTCGACCTTCGCTGGGCAAGACAGCTTGTTCGGACATTCGACCATGCATGAAGCCTGGGATTTCGTCAAGAGCACGCTGCAGGAGATAGCACAGGTAGGACTGACTAATTTGAGGAGTACTGCTTCGCAGAGTCTCTGACCGGAGTCACCAGATTCATCTCGTCCCTTCGTTTTTCATCGATCCCAGGGCATATCCACATCATTCTTTCATGGACGGCTACTTCAATGTTAGTGGTTTCCTCCCTGACAAAGCCCTAACCGGACTAAGCGGCAGTAGTGGAACGGCAGCTGGCCCATCTATCTCACCGTGAACTCTACGCGCGAAGAGGTGAAGTGTGCGAAGCTCGACACCGATCGCCATCACATCCACCACCTCGATGGCCGCACGTTCATGGCAGCCGTGTCTCCTTGGTTCTTCACGGTGCGTTTCTAAAGCACAGCTCAACTGTCAGTACTCGGTTGAGTTCTGGATGTGTCTGCGAACCAGCACTACGGCCCGGAATCATGGAACAAGAACGTCTGTGATATTGTCGCATCCCAAGTCGTAATAGTATACTGACCTCCACAGCAGTGGATATATCGCGGCGACGACTGGCTGTTCGTCCGGCGGTGGGAGCAAATCATCGCCATGCGCGACCAGATAGACATCGTGCAGATCGTTTCCTGGAATGGTACGTCTCGTTCATTCTCGGCTCGCCAGATCATCGCATAGTCACTCACCCCATGTATCAGACTACGGCGAATCCCACTACATCGCCCCAGTGAGGGGAGCCCAGCCCAGCTCCGACGCCTGGGTCGACGGCTTCCCGCACGATGCCTGGCTCGATCTGACGCAACACTTCGCGCGAGCATTCAAAACCGGGACCTACCCCCGATCGCGCAAGACAGGATATTCATGTGGTCCCGCCCACACCTGAAGGCTGCGGACGCGATCTGTGATTCTGTGCCACGTCCAGACCGGTGGCAGCTCGTGAGTTGGCGGTTCAAGTGCATCTGGCACAGGAGGTTAACATTGGAACCAGACAGATGACGAGTTTTGGGTTGTGGTGTTAGCCAGAGAGCCTGCGGAGGTCCGCCTGTCAGCAACCCAAGACGGTCTGTCGGAGCGGTCGTATAGCATTGGCCAAGGGCTGTCTAAGCTATCACATCCGATGGTAGCTGGCGGCGGCATGAGAGCGAGGTTGATGCGTGATGGAGAGATCGTGGCCGAGTGCTCGCCGTCTAGAGAAGAGTTCGTAGTGCGCGAGAGGCCGGAGACGTACAACTTCAATGTATACGTCGCGTCGTCCACATGACAACTCAGCATCCTATATAGCAGCAGGCACACAAACGAGGTCATTTACCGATATGTAGTATAACACGACAATGAGAAGAGGTCTGGACAGTTTGGATGCTTGCTCTATCCTGAGCCTAGTAGGCGGTCCGTGAGGAAATGTCTCAGTGAGGTACATAAATGATCATGACAACGATTCATGAACACACCAATCAACCCTGACTCGATACCACTCTAGGTCTCTGGTGGTCCCCAACAACTCCTTCGCCTTTGCAACGTCGGCTTCATGGATAGGAGCGTTCAATGCCTCTTCCGAGCTGTTGTCCCGGATCACACAGAGGTACGCTTTGCGCCTCATAAGGAGGATGCGGCGCCGACTCAGACGGGGTAGGGCGGGGATCTGGGGTCAACGATGTAAGGGATGCATTGAGCGGCTGCGTCGCGTGTGTCTGCGTCGATCTTTACAGCCTCGTCCGGGGGCAAGCTGGAGAGGCTGAGTCGTGCCTCCTTCTTGAGGAACGCGTCGGCCCAGTGATCGAGGAGGCACTCCTTGTCGAGCAAGAACCCATATGCGCGGTCGAGGTTGGGTCCTTGACGTACTACTGGGCGTATGACACGATATTGTGCCAGAGGAGGACCGAGAGCAGCAGGAGCAGTTGTACCACCGGCAGACATGGTAGCAGCACTGGCAGGGGCCATTCGTGGTCATTTGCTGGCAGCAATGCAGCTCACCCCTACTCGCAGCAACAATGCGTCCATAGCAGCAGGCACGCGAACGGATAAATTACCCCCAAAGTACAACGCGACACGAGCTGAGTCTGAACAGTTGACAGAATGCTTGCCCTAACCCGAGCTTAGTACGGACGCCTTCTACGCACCCTACATTACACTTCCTTCTTGGGATTTCGCACTGCTCACGGCGTCGCACGACCAGGCCACCTGCAGAGCGTTTTAGTGGTCTACACCGAAGACCATGGCTGCAAACACACCTGGGGTACAAGGAACATTCGCGGACCGTATAGCGCTTGGCGAGCCATGCCAAGAACCGCTGCAAACCCAGTCCAGAATCAGCAGAAGAGAAATCATCGCCAGACAGAGCACTCGCCTCGACACCGAGACCGTACCCGCCGTGCTCGCACGTTCCGTACTTGCGCTGGTCGGTGAACCAGTAGTACGGCGCGGGGTCGATCCCCTCGCGCTTGTACGCCGCGAGCAGCTCCTCCGCGTCCGCGATCCTCATCGACCCGCCTACGATCTCGCCGACGCCGGGCATGAGCAGGTCGCAGCTCTCGGTGAACGTCGGGCCGTCCGCCACGCCCGGGGCTTTCGCCATCTTCTTCATGTAGAACGCCTTGAGCTCCGCCGGGAAGCCGTACAGGAAGACAGGGCGCGCGAGGATGTCCGTCATGCGCCGTTCGGCCGCCTCCGCGATGTCGTCGCCGACGGCGTGCGGGACCATGACGGGGTTGCCGTGCTCGTCCTTGATCACGTTCCCGTCCGCGTCCTCGGCCTCGTGCTTGATGTCGTGCTCGTTGAGCCACTTGATCGCGTCGACGTACGACAGGCGGAGGAACGGCCGCTCGGGCGGGACGAAGTCCGGGTTGAGCTGCTTGACGAGCGCCGCGGTCGCGGGGGTCTGGAGCAGCGCGGTGACGGTCTCGCAGATGACGGCCTCGATGTGGTCCATGAGGTCGTCGAAGGTGATGAACGCGAGCTCGGCCTCGAGGTGCGTGTACTCGCTCAGGTGCCGGCGCGTGTGGCTGTTCTCGGCGCGGAACGACTCCTGCACGCAGAAGACGTCGCCGAGCGAGGGCAGGCACGTCTCGAGGTAGAGCTGCGAGCTCTGCGTGAGGAACGCGGGCTGGCCGTAGTAGTCGAGCTTGAAGAGCGTCGCGCCGCCCTCGACCTGTGTCTGCACAAGACACGGCGGGGTGACTTCGAGCAGGTCGTGTGAGACGAGAGACTGGCGGAACGCGCTGAGCAGGCCCGCGCGGAGCTTGAGCACGGCGGACGCGGTCTCGCCACGGAGGACGAGGTGCCGGAGGTCAGCCTGGATCGACGGATCTGATTTCTACAGCACCCGGTATGAACGAAGGGATGTGCGCGCGGAGACGTACATTGACTTACTTCGTTCAACTTGTTCGTGAAAGCATCGTCTCCACCAGGGGCCGCACCGAGGACACGCCAGTAGTCAACGATCAGTTCGTGCCCGCCCTCTGCGGTCTGGCCTTCCGGCACAACCTTGAGCATGCCGACTACCTCGATCGTCGACTCGAGCGTGAGCGTGCGCGCCTCGTACGTCTGCGCTACCTTGCCGGACAGGATACATTGGAGGTAGCCGGTGCCATCTCGGAGGATGACGAAGATGAGCTCCTTCTGGTCGCGCAGACGGTGCACCCAGCCAGACGTCCGGATGCGTTTTGTCCTGAGCGGGGTGAGGTTTCCGATCTTGGACTGCAGCGGGCGTGAGCACGTCGTGTGCCGCCATAGCACTGGACCGACACCCAAGCGTACGCACCTTGACTGCGGCAGGCAGCGCGGTGTCCTCCTCGAGGACGATCTTCTTGCTCTCCTCGAGCTTCTTCTCTTTTCTCTCTCGCGCCTCCGCCTTCTCCTTGGCCTCGCGCTCCGCGAGCTCCTCTGCCTTCTTGCGTTTCTTCTCGATGCCGTCCGCGCCCTTCTTGGCCTTCTTCAGCGCCGACTGGGTCGGCTCTTCATACGTGCCCGACGCGTCCTTGCGGATGAGGTATGGGCCCTCTGGGTGGCTGTATACGGCGAATGCGAGAGACTGGTAGGGGGCGTCGGAGGTGCCTTTGCCAGCGTCGTCCGAGCCGGCGGCCTCATCGATGTGTATCGGAGCCATGATGAGTTCAGTGATGTTGTGCCAAATATGTTTTCTGCGGTTATATGCTGCTTCGTCGAGTCAATGGAGAGGCGATGGTGGTCGTGACTCACCAAGATTCAGAGTCTGAGTTGCAATGGTTGCTACCAAACTTTAAGCAGTCCTTCAAAATCCGATAAAGCAGCCTTCGGCTTATCTACGCGAGATTTCCGGCGTGCGGTCTATTTGCGGCGTGTGCTGTTCTGTACGGTTTTTTCGACCGTCTACGTTTCGCGCGCGTACTTGTCGTGTACTCGCTGTGTGCGCGCGATGTAGGCGCGAGCAGTGGGTCGAGTCAATTGCAGAGCGCGCGAGCGGACCAGCCTGGTCGCGGGCCATCGCGGGAGTGTGCACACTGAGGCGCTTCCAAGCACACAGCTCTTTTCCCTTACCTCCACTACGTTCTCACTTTCAACATGATCTCCCGGTTCAGCAGAACGTTTATATTCACCATACTTGCGCTCGTACGTCGGCTTGCTCTGCTCGGGAAACATCTGAGCTAATCGGGTCTCGTGGTCATCGGCAGTTCCTCCTCGGATCCCTCGCATTACTACATCCACCATCCCGAACGTATGTCGACACATGGACCGGAGACTTCTTCGGAGAGGGCGGCTATGTCCCTGTCGTGTCGCCAGCGCAAGGAGCAAAGGGCAGTGTCATAATGCCGAAGCTCGGAAATGCCACAGCGAAGTGAGTTGGTGTGGTCACGGCGTCGACGGAACGATTGGGCCTTATTATGCTACTAGAGCTGAACTGGGTCGAGCGACATGGAAGCTTATGTGAGTCCAGTTGCATGGTCTGAGCTTTTGCCATACTCAAACGCACAAGGCACACGATGACTCTGCGGTTTCCTGAGGTACGCATTCATCCTTCAATCGTACACACGCAGGCATGCTCAGCAGGCATGCTGGACTAGGACCCTGCACAAGACGAGCGGGACGCCCTTGACAACTACTTCCACCTCATGTCGCGCCTCTACCCGTGTGGGGAGTGCGCCGCAGAATTCCAGCTGTTGCTGAAGAAGTATCCGCCACAAGTACGTCCCCAAGCTATGCCCAACCCCCCTCGTATCTCATGCGTTCTTGTAGACATCGTCACGACGTGCTGCGGCTACTTGGTGCGCAAACTACAGCTGTGTTGCGTCACTACATCTTAACTCACACTGGGCTCAGGCTATGCTTCTTGCATAATCAAGTAAACGATCGACTGGGCAAGCCGGAATTCGACTGTGCAAACCTCGACTCGACATATGACTGCGGTTGTGGCGACGAGCCTGTAGGCTCGTCCACAGCGGGCTCGACCAACGACCCTATGGATCTAGAGCGTGATCCAAGCAAGGAGAAGGCCGCGGCTGGCCTGGTAAAGGGTGGGAGAGCGTTGCCGTGATGGGCGTGTTTCTTGGTGAGCTCGCGGTTCTGTTCATTCCTCATTGTATCATCCTCTGCGGGAGGCTACTGTACCAGTCATAATGGGCATTAAGGAAGGGAGCTACTAATGTCAGGCCAGCCTTGAAATTCTCCGAATGTCGTGTCCACGGATCGAGTATGCCGTCTCGTACCAGCCAGACCCGGTCCAGAACTTTGGACGTACGGGTTCTGGGCTCTTCGTGTGCGTGTGCATCTGAGTATGACATGCATATTGCCGAACGTCAATGAGTTCAATCTAGTTCAATAGTGGTGGGTGGCCTATTTACTGTGAGTGCTATCTTCATTTGAGCGACACTGATTACGCCGGCCATTGGACCATGACAGTGCGCCTCGCGTCCCTTAAGTATCCAGTATGAAGAACGTCAACAGGCGCACATGCGGAGATGAGCATAGGTCGCGACATGCATTTCTGCCTCACTCCAACGATGCAGGTGCAATGCATATGCCGGGCGACATCTGCTATGCCCTTGAGTCGGTGCGCGTCTCGATTGCCTCATTCATACAATATCGAGCACCGTCCAAAGCGTGGTAAAGGTGGAGCGACTTCTCCCATACTTACGGCGTCAATCTGAGACCCGTCCAATCCCCGCGGCCTGTTCTATCTTCATCGCGCGTCGGTCAGCGCGCAAAAACTGGCCATACTTATATCATCGTTCCTTTTCACCCCGCCTTCCTTCCTCCGTCCCCCATCTCCCCTCAGTTTCCCTCCTTGTCCTGTTCGTTTGTCGTCGGACTCTACACTCGCTTGACTACCACGCCCTCTGGAATCCACTCTCGCTGAGCTCCTGAAACCAACATTCCCTACGACTTCTGCGCGCCAGTCCGACGCCCAACAGTATACATACTTATCCCGACATGCCAACCCCGACAATGTTTACCTTGGCTCTCCTCGCCATATCTTCCTATGCTCCCACAGTGACAGCTCGCTCACGGTGTCTTATCGCTTCTCCGTCGGCCGCTGCCTCGCCACCCGTGGCGCAAACTTCCGCGTTGATACCTGCCTCGTCATCCGCGGCGCAGGCTTCTGCATCAGGTCCTGTCTCGTCACTCGCAGCGCACAACGTCGTCGGACCCGCAAACCTGGTCTCGGCGTCGACCTCGGGAGCACTCAGCGCGCTCAAGTATACGAATGTGGGGAGCACAGGCACATATGACCAAGTCACGAACATCATCCCGGGCACGTTCCCCACATGCAATGCGAACCCATTCTGTGTGACGCAGCCCAAGACGATCAGCGGTGCGGCCGTTGTCCACCTTGTATCGTATATGAGACGTTACTGACCGCTTGTCTGCGTATACTTGCAGGGAACCTCGCGCCTTTTGACGACGAGATGACGGTAGCCTTCCGCGGGCCTATGAACATATACAACATCGCGGTGTACCAGCCTGCGAACGGCACGTCCGCCAGCTGGTCGAAGGTCAGTTCATGGGCTGCGGACCAGCAGCCCGACAACCTCGTGTTCATGAACAACAACGGGGGCGACAAGAGCGGGGAATGGTCGAGTACGTACCCTTTCGCATGCGCGATTATGACCGTCCCCACGTCGCGGTACTGACTGACTTACACTCTCATGCGCAGTCTGCGCAGGGTCGAGCCAGTCGTACGCCAACGGCGACTGGACGGACGCGACGACCGCGCCAAACAAGGAGCTCGCGAAGGGTTCCCTTCCAGAGGGCCACGAGATCGTACGTCCTCTCCACGCTCTGCTCCCCGCTCTCGTAACCCACGCTATCGTCCACCGCGCAGAACATCATGACCGCAGAGTCGTGCACGTCCGCCCCCTGCGCCGGCTTCGCGCGCGGTACTGCGAACCACGGATGGGCAGGGAGCAAGTTCTTCGTGTTCACGTTCGACATGCCCTCCGCCGCATCGCCCGCCTCGACGCCCGCGATCTGGGCGCTCAACGCGCAGATCGTGCGCGCGGCGCAGTACGGCTGCAACTGCCGCGGGGTCGGGCCCAAGGGCTGCGGGGAGCTCGACATCGTCGAGACGCTCCCCGCGTCCAGTGTGGACGCGGACGCGAACCCCGCGCGCGGCATCTCGGAGATCTACTCCCCCAAGGGCGCGACGGGGAGCGGCGCGAGCTTCTTTGCGCGCCCGGCGGACGCGGGCGAGCGGGCGACGTTCGGGGTCATCTTCGACGTCGAGACGGACAGCATCGCGATCCAGCGGTACACGGGGTGGGACTACACGGTGGGCGCGGTGGAGAAGAGCGCGGTGGACGGGTACCTCGGTGCGGAGGCGAAGGTGGTCGACTTTGGCGGGAGCGGGGAGGGGAAGAAGAGGAGGTCCGCAGTGCACAAGAGGAGGCAGCACTGGCACTGAGCATTGGATGATGGGTGCTCGGTGCGGCACGAGCGCAGCTCGGCCTGGAAAGTGAGTGGTTGGGTGTGTTCGCTATGTTGTGATGTCTACAGCCAAGTGCTGCTGGGATCTCCATGATCGGTTGGTTTCTCTTTCCGGTTTCCTAACTGATCCCTCTACATCCGTAGTATGTATGTAACGACCCTTGTTGCTGGCGCGAGTCGCTGTGTAGAATCCTGTATCGTTATGATTGTTTGCATTCGCATGGGCCGATGCTAACTCCGGGTAGTTCCAGAGTTCAAACGTGCAAGAGTTGCAATCCATCATGTGTCGTTCTTGTCCGTTGCAACCTGCTACACATGCTGAGTAATCCTACATTTCGCTATGTTCAGGAATATAGTACTAGTAGCCAGTCTAGAGTCTACACCCTACTGACGCAGAGTTGTAGTGGTGGCGATGCCGACTCCCTCATCAAGCTCAAGCCGGGCCATATGAGTCAGAGGGCCATAGCCGCCGCCGGCTGAGGCGGTGTCCACTGGTACCGTGGAGGAGGATGGCCATTCAGTTGTAGGACCGTCCATCCCTCACGTCAATAGGTCTTCATCGTCTGCCTAGGGGAGACTAGTACCATGACAATCCCCAACTCGATGGTTGCTTCAAACCTCATTATTGCTCGAATGCTGACCTCTGAGGCCTGTATGTGACTATCGACACGAATGCACTCGAAGGTCAGCATAGCTGACTTTTTCCCGCGATTTGAGATGTCAACTTGACTGACGAGGTTGCTTCCGTAGTACTGTCGGAGACAAGTGGGTCACCGCGGCAAGCGTAAGTGATATGATCGAGAGCTGACGCGTAGTTCCGACCAGAGCTTAGGAGGTGGGGACGCGTCTTCTGCCCGGCATCACTCGCCATGCGGGAAGACACAGAGAGGACGTCATCTCTCGGCCTGCACCATGTCCGCCATCCTCTTTAATACAGGTCGACATCGCAGACCTGTGGGACGGAGGGCATTCTCCTCTATGGCACTCCCGCCTCGGCTGAACACCAGTACCAGACGTCGACTCCTTCTCAAGCCGCTTTCGCTGCTTCGCGCTCGCATACACTCTGCTCAGACACCCGTCGCCGTACTTGGAATAGCTGCGCACGCTGGCAGTTGCCCGATTCGCCGTCCGAGCGTACTTCAAGAAGCCGGGACCATGACCCAGACGCAGTCGCAGACACGCAGACCCACACTAGACCCCTCGGCTCGCGCGGAGATCCTTGTCAAGAAACGAAGAGAAGGTGGTGTGGAAGGACGTCCCGCCCGCCCATCATGTAAACAAGGATATGACGCGCTTCAGGAACCCCTGGCCATCGTTTCGGTGTGTCCTAATCCTCTGCACGCCCCACTGAGCGTTCTCATGCATACATAATTATGCATTGGTAGATTTCTGGACAGCTGGCAGTGGGCGAAGGTCCGTCTCCTCCCCACCATTGCACCAGGTACCTTGTGGCTGATGGTCGGCACTACCCATTTTTTCTTCACCGGCCCGTTCTCGGGGCCCAAGATTCCGAAAGACCTCGCTGCGCGTATTCCTTCTCAAAACGCAGACTGGGGCGCTGGGCAGTCGCCAGAGGGCGTGAAGACCACCTGGCTCGGGTGAGTGACCATGTTTTGGCAATAGGTGGCGAGCCGCACGGATTGAAGGCTGCAAATGACATTGGACGACACGCTCATAGAAACCTTCACTTACAGTCACGCGTGCTTCCTTGTAGAGCTACCCACTCCCGAAGGCGCGACGCGGGGCCCGAGAATCCTGTTCGACCCGTGCTGTCACATCGGTGCGGGCCGACACCTTGGTTCGGTCCTGCACGGTTATTGCGTAAGCCTTGGTTCGACTCGTACGCCGCCAGTAATCCGTGTTTACCATAATATAGCGACGCCCTGCGCTGCAGAAGACGTCCCGGAGGTCGACGCGCTGGTAATCTCGGTGAGTATACTCAACTCGCCGCTAACTGCGAACCACCTCGGAGACTCAGTGATCCTGCAACCGTCTCGATCGTCAGCATAACCACTACGATCAGTGAGTGAGAATATCGTGTCCACAGTCCTTCCAGATCGTGGCTAACGGGATCGCTGCACCGCGCTAGCATGGACTTGGACTTCCCAACGCTGCGAACGATCTACACCCGCCACCGCCCGCACGTCTTCGCACCGCTCGGGAACGCGCCACATCTCGCCGCGGCCGGCATCCCACTCTCCCACATCCACGTCCTCGACTGGTGGGAAGAGTCTGCCGTCTCAGTGGCACTCCCCTCCCCGCCCGCATCCCCGTCTCAGGGAGGAAACGGTCCTAGCGAAGGCGCCGTGAACGCAAGCTTCGTCCTGACCTGCACGCCGGCACAGCACACGTCCGGCCGCTCCGCGTTCGACCGCTGGCGCACGCTGTGGGCGTCGTGGGCCGTCGAGGAAGACTTCAGCGACCCGCCGCTGCCCACATCGGCCCCCGGGCCCGTGCGCGCGCCGCGGAAGGTGTTTTTCGCGGGCGACACAGGCTACCGGACGGTCCTCGGCGGGGAGAACGAGGACGCGGTCCCGTGCTGTCCCGCGTTCAAGGAGGTCGGGGAGAAGTTCGGCGGGTTCGACCTCGCTCTGCTGCCCATCGGGTACGTCTTAGATGAGATCGCGCTGTGCTCGCCGCTGCGAGCGGCCCGGTCGGTCGGCTGAATACGGCTTGGATTTCGCGTACTAGAGCATACGCGCCCCGCTCGATGTGGTCCGGGTTGCATGCGTCGCCACGGGACGCGGTACAGATCTACAAGGACGTGGGCGCGAAGCGGGCGATCGGGATGCACTGGGGGTGAGTACGTTGACAGTTGACAAGTTTCGGCGGAGGAGGTTGTATGCTGTTCGTTCACTCACTTGCTCTTCCCAAGGACATGGGCATTGACCACCGAGTCGCCGATGGAATCACCAGAAATGCTCAGGAGGGAATGCGAGAATGCTGGGTTAGATGAACGCGCGTTCACCGTCTGTGGGCTGGGCGAGACGAGTGTTATATAGGTGCACAGTTTCCAATGTTGGCTTAGAATGGCCGTCCGGCTAAGTCCTGGCCAGTGGAATGCATATCGCGATTGTCTCCGTTGCCGATTGTAGAGGATAGATTTGACAGTGCAATTTTGAGCTTGCACGTTCTGCTCGGGCTATCAGCCGCCCCAAGGTCGTGGGTCGCCGCAGATGCCCTATCAAACATGCCTTGTGCGCAGGGCGTGCGCTCGAGCATCGAGGTCACGGTAGGCAACTGCCGTCGGTAGCATGCAACCCATCCGCCGGACGTGAGCATTGTTCGGTGCATAAACCATCGGAAGCATTGCGATAGTGACGAGCCCGCGCAACTCGGGGCCGTCTGCGCAGTTGCGCATCCGGGGGTTTGGAACATAACTCGTTGACGCTTCTCTCAGTCGATGAGCATACAGATGATAGTCGTAAGCAGTCCTGTGATGCATTGTCAATTTGTGCAAGTCGGATCTGGACGGGAAAAGGTTCTGCCCGGATGGCAGTCATCACTCAGCCGAACTGTAATGCTCTTGAATTCCAAGATGCATACACACGCCCATGGCACATGTTCACCAACCGCGCACCGCAACATGATCTCGCTGCAGTCTATCACACTTCCAATCACAAATGCAGCCTGATCACGAGAACACTCACCGCGCGTTGCGTCAGCGAACATTGGGTTCTAGTCACGGTCACGGGGTGTTGCGCAATGCGTCTCGCAGCTGTACCGACAGCCCCGCATCGCACCATGGCATCGACAAAGCTCTCGAAGAATATGGAGCGGGTCCTGCGTTCGAGCACGCGACGGCGCGCATGACCCGCGCGCACGCGCACGGCGAGAGTGTCCACAGGCGGCGGTGTCCCGCGCGGTGCGGGGTCATATGCAGGGTGCAAGCTCGACCGGTATATAACGACTCGGACCTGACGGTCTGGCGTCAGGAGCAGACAAGGACCATACTAGGGCGAAGAACTGCACCTCGCGAAACGGACTTGACCGTGACCATGTACACGAAGCTAGGCCTTGCGACATTCCTTACGGCGGCGTTATTCCGCGCAACGGGGGCCCGGCCGACCTGGGCGCAATGTATGTCTCCTGTGGTGCGTGGTATGCGTTTGCAGGGACGTTCTGAACTGTTACCATAGGTGGCGGCGTGGCCTTCCCGAGCGGGGCTGCGTGTGTCGCTGGGATTCCGGAGACGGCACGGCGTTCCGCGAGCACTGTGGACGAAGCGAACTTCTGGTTCAGCTTGTCAGTCTTCTGCGACACACCTTCGAGGCGAGTATGTGACACTCACCACACTTCTGTCCGTCAGCGGGGACTCCTACACACAAACCGGATTCGATCCGAATGGCGTACTCCCCGCGCCCGGCAACCCACTGGGAAACCCTGCGTACCCCGTGCGTGCATCATGCGTGATCTGACACGGCGGGGAGACACGCAACTAACCCGTGGCACGGCTGCGACCTGCAGGGCAACACCAATGCAGGAGGTCCGGTATGGGTCGACATCGATACGGCGGTGTACAACACATCGCTCGTCCTGACGTACAACTACGCGTACGGAGGCGCGACAATCGACGCCTCCATCGTGCCTCCTCCCCAGGGGCCAAGCATCCGCTCGCTGATCGACCAGGTCGACGAGTTCATGGGCGGGCCCGCGAGCAAGCCCGCGAGCGCTCCGTGGACGAGCAGCAACGCATTGTTCTCGGTGTGGATCGGGATCAACGACATCGGACATACTTACGATCAGGGCGGGGACCGGAATGCGTGAGCGTGCTTGACTCGCATGGAGCCCGGCGACGTGTTGACTGAGGGACGGGATGCCGCGCGTAGGTTCTCGGACGTGCTGATGGACGCGTACTTCGGCCAGGTCCAGAGACTAGTGAGTGCTCCATGGTTCTTAAGTGCTTGAAAACTGATAAGGCCTGCCATTTCGGCAGTTGTAAGCACGGGCATCGTTGGGCCACGGTTGAGCCGCTCGTATTGACGGACCTCGTAGTGATATCGGCGCGAGGAACTTCCTCTTCGTCAATCTCCCGCCTGTGAACAGAACGCCGATGGTCAGTTGCGTCTCAACTCCACATACGCTGTCTCACCTCGCAAATCGCCATGCAGATGCTTAGCCAGAGTGCGGATGCGCAGGCACTAGAGAAGAGCGTGATCGAAGGCTACAACTCCAAGCTTGCGGCTCGTGTGGCATCGTTCCGACCTGCACACACGGATGTAAGCCAACCGACTGTATGCTCATGCCCTATCATAGAGCGGATACTCACTTTCCTGGCCACAGGTTCAGACGTGGTTGTGGGACTCCAGCGCCATATTCACGGCGATACTGGATAACCCAATGAAGTACGGCTTCGCTGACGCGACTTCGTACGGAAACGCGAACAGCTTCTGGGGGTACGTGCGCGAGATCCGGCAATGAGTGTACTGCGGCTGATGAATCAATCGTGGCCATCGTAGCAATGACTATCACCCTACAAGTGAGTTACGACCTTCGCTTTTCACAATCTCAACGCGGCTTACGATGCGGTCGGTTCTACTGTACTAAGGCACCGCGCACAACCTGTTTGCACAAGACGTCGCGTCGTTGCTGTCCGGCACTGTATGGTAAAGGCTCACTATGGCGTGCATTGCTGTCTCTTGCCAGTGGACCGTGAAAGAAAGATGATGTCTGTGTACGTTTGTAGTATCTAAGTATGTAGTGATCAGCAGCAGTGTTGCTTGAAACAACAGATAAACCAGAATGAACAGATATGATCGCAGTCACCTTTTGACAACGTCATTTCCGTGACTCCGTCCACCGTAGGCTGCAAGCTTCAATATCCAATATTCAGCGCTCAGCTTGAGTGTATGCTGCACTTGTGCCCATGGGCTGAGCTAGTATACAACGAGACATGAGGGCGCTGTCGATGGTCAAACCGCAGTCGATCCGCTCCAGTCTTGTCCGCCGACGTCTCGTATAGAGCTGGGTCGATCAGACAGACCGTCCTTGCCTCACGAGCTGCGGTATCCTGAACGTGAACAGTCGACTCTGAGTCGCTCGTGCGAGTTGTGGGTAAGTAGAAGGCGTACGAGCCTCGTTGACGCCCAAAAATCGTCACGACCTGAGCGGGCGTCTCGAGGGCATCCCACAGCTGGACGACAGCGTCCTCTCACCCCCGTCCTCTACGCTTCGTCGTCCTCGTCATGCTCCAGGCGGCATTCCGTTCGCCGGCTGTACGCAGCGCCGCATACCAGTCTGTGCGATGTCTCGCATCGAAGCCGCCCCCGCCAAGGAACTTCCAGCCTAAGGCGGCGGGGGCCGGGTCAACGAATCCGTCACCCGCCCCGCCGCCTCCGCCGCCCCCGGCGGCCGCTAGCCACGCAGATCCCGCAGAGGCCCTGAAGCCAATCGCCGGATCCTCCATGGTGCCCAGCCTCGACTTCTCGCCTGGGGAAGAGGAAGCGAAGCAGGCGCGGACGGGCGCACGGTCGTCGAAGGACTCGCTGTCGAGCATCGAGCGGAGGCGGCGTTTCCTGGGGCGCGTCTCGCTCGCGATGATGCTCGCCGGTACGGGCGTGGTGGCGTGGTACATGGGCCGGGATTGGGAGGAGGACGAGCTCAAGGCGAAGAAGCTGGTGCGTACCCGCCCACGACCCACGTCTGCACGGCTGTGACGTACTCACGCGCACCAGTCTCCTGCCGAGGCGACGCACTCGCGCTGGGAGCGCACAAAGGCACGGTTTACGGGAATCTTCGACGTGCGTGCGTGTCAGTCTCTCCTTTGTGCGCAACTCATCCTCGGGTAGACGTTCACCGAGCCGCTATGGCCCGAGCTTCTCCCTCCGCCGCTGCAAGGCCACATGCACCGGCCATACACCCTCCTGCTCTCTGTCGACGACCTTCTTGTGACGTCTACATGGGATGTGAGTATCTTATATATCGTGCCACCCTCTTCACCTCTGACCCGAATGTGACCTTAGCGTCAACATGGCTGGCGCACTGCAAAACGACCTGGCGTCGATTATTTCTTGGCTTACATGTCCCAATTCTACGAGATAGTGATCTTCACGACCCAATATCACTATGTAAGTCCCTGCTTGCTATCTTACGTTTCATTCCATCTCTCACCCCAGCCTAGACTGCTATGCCAATCATTGACAAACTCGATCCATACCAATTCTACATAATCCACAGGTTATTCCGTGACGCGTGTAGGTCGGAGAACGGTGGTACGCCTGTGAAGGACCTCAAGTACCTCAACCGCGACCTTTCCAAGGTCATCCTACTCGACACACATCCCGAGCACGTCACACCCAATCCCGAGAACGCAGTAGTCCTGCCGAAGTGGACCGGAGATCCCAAGGACAAGGGATTGATAGCCATGATCCCCTTCTTAGAATGTACGCGAGTCGATCCACTGCATTCTCGCTGTCTGCTCATGTTCACCGGACGTTAGCCATCGCCATCTTCAATACGCCCGACGTCCGCCCGGTCTTGCAAGCCTACGAAGGCAAAAACATTCCAATCGAGTACGCCAAGAAGGAGGCGGAGATGAAGCGCAAGCATCTCGAGGAGTGGGAGCACAGCCGGAAAGGGATCTCGCGCGGCGGCCTCACGCTCAGCAGCCTCTTCGGTGGCTCACAACAGGTACGTTCGCCGCTCGCATCCTCCGCGCTCACCGTCTTGGTCGGGCCCGTTCGCTCACGCCCTCTATCGTCCCTCTAGCCCTCGGCCGCCTCCAACGTACCCCTGACGTACCTCGAGCAGAAGCGACTCGAGGCGCAGCGCCAGTACCTCGAGGAGCAAGAGTACATGCGCCAGAACAAGGAGAACTTCGATCGGCTGATCAAGGAGGAGCAGGAGGCGATGGCGCGCGAGATGCCCAGCACGTTCTGGGGCGCCGCGCAGGCGATCCTCGCTGGAGGGCCGCAACCGCCTCCCGCCGCTGGCCAGCCGCCCGCGCAGTCGCCACCGCCAACACAGCAACCCGCGTCCGCGGGCTCGAAGCCGTGATCTATGTGGGAGGGCCCCCGTCGTCGCCGGTTACTTACCAGTCCCATCAGTTACTCGCTTCTAGACCTCCACTCACACAGCACGCAGTCAGAGCTGCATGGAACACTCAAGTTTGTCGTAGTACTCATACTATACGCCCACTAATACGCCAGCACGTTACAAGACGGTATGAACGACTTCTTGATAAGACCACAGTCTGCTACTACATCATCGACAGTCTTCGCGCGCCGGAAGAGAATGTTGCCCACGAGCACCGGTACCATCTGAGTCTACGCTCGCATACGTGCGTGCGATTTTCGGCCTGTTCGCGGCTGTCGACGTCTATGCACATCCGTGTCAGTGTCCGCGTCATGTATCGCGTCAAACACACATCGCGACACACCTAGTTCTGCTCCTCCTGGAGCATCTCGGCGATCGCGACGACGTTCAAGAGCGGGACCCCCAGCTCGAGCGCCCACGAGCGCATGGTCCCGAGCGGCGGGTCCGGGAGCAGCCGCATCTTAGTCTGCACGGCGACTGCGCCGGAAACGCAGCACGCCAGTACCAGTCAGCTAGAGCTCCGAGTCAAAAGAGAGAGAACGAAAGGGCGACTTGCAGCGAACGTGGTGCCACAGCAGCGCCTGCTGCTGGCCCTGGTGGTCCAGGATGGCGTTGTCCCGCTTCTTGCACCAGTTCGAGTGCGCCTTGCGCGTGTACCACTCGTTTCCGGGCATGCTCTGGGTGATCGCGCCGTACACGAGCTCCTTCTCCTCGACGGTCGGGAGCACGCCCTGCCGGTAGAGTCCTGAAGCAACAAAGCCGCGCGGTCAGTCTCGGTGGCGGTGCTGATCGCCGATGAACTCGGTCCGGAAAAGGCAAGTGTAGTCATTCACCTCGGCGAAGGCTTTTGGCCTGGGGGTGAGGGTGTTCTTCTTGCTCACAGTCATGAGGAATAGAATGCAGGGGAAAGGGGAGTGTGCTTTCGAGGGTTGCTGCTAGGCAGGGAGGATACTGGGGGGGTCTTGGGGCACAGACACACTCGTTTAAATGAATTTCCAGCCCTCTGAAGACGTCATTTCAGGGTCTCCCGGGCACCTCCAGGCTTCTAGCGAATGGTTTGATTAATGTCAGGGATGATAATCTGCAATGGAATGCGAAGCTAGGCGGAGGAAATGGCCGATCAAACCGTATTTCTGGCTGGGCAGCGAGCTTGCCGAAAAGCGAAATGAGTCTGCCTGACTCGGGCGATCATGGGGCTCCAGCTGCAGCACTCTGCTTCCGGGACACAGTGGGATAGTGTAAAATCGAAGCCTGCTGTTGCCAGGGTCGCCTGCTGGACGCCCTGGTGCGAAGTCCACCCTGGAATGAGATATAAAAGGTCCCAGGAGCACCCCAGAGGGACCACGAGGCTGGAGCAGTCCCTGACCCCTGGTGCTGGCTCCTGCCTCTCTCTCCCCTGCTTCCATTTTGTTTCCCTGCAGGCTCCGAGGACAGTGGTCTCGCTTGTGAAGTGGCTTCCAGTTTCTGCAAGGGCAGAAGCTAGAAGGTACTTCATAACACAGACCATGGTCTGGATATGAAGTCCTCACAGCATCATGCATACAGCAGTACCGGGGGTGATATACTGATGTCCAAGTCCCGGATCACAGGCTCAGAGATGCATGGGTCAGAGTCAGACTGAGAGAGCGGCACTGGCAGGGAGAAGACCGAGCCCGCGCGCTGAGCCCGCGAGGGTGGGAGTGCTCGAGGAAGCCGCGCGCGTCCTCGGCGGGTCCCTAGAAACCCGAAGCGCAGATCGGCTCCCGCGCGAACAAAGGCACCGCGCCGAGGGCACGGCTCGCGGCGGAGGCCCGTTTACAGTTTCGCACAGAACGGGCGGCGTTTCCTCGCGCGAGCCGCGAGCCACGAGGCCGCGAGGCTTCGGGCGCAGGTCGCTGCACGTCAGACGGAGGGAGCACGCGGCGCCGTGGATCGTCGTTCGAACCTCGGCAGCGGCGGCGGCGGCGGCGGAGGGACCGGTGCGCCGCCGCGGAGGAGGGACCCATGCGCCGCCGCGCGCAAGTGGCAACCCCAGTCTACGCCGTTTGGACAACTTTACTTAGAGCACAAACGTAAGAACACAAACGTAAGAATCGCATCATCGTGCTCGAGGACGTCCGACGGACTGGGCTGGAGTACTTGGCATTCGTCGCACCCACTCACACGCTTAGGCTAAACTCTACGGCGGACCACTCGCGCACAGGTGCAAAGAGAACGCAAACAACGAGATGATATTCGGACACTGCGGAACCAACGCGCCAGTTGAATGGCGCGCAGTCGACGTCACGGTCGTTGAGGACCAGACACATTCTACGGTACTAGCTCTATTCACCTACTTGATCCGACTTCGACTTCGACGACCCCTCCGTGCGCTCACCAGATGCGCGTGTCGAGGAGCAGATCGGAGCTGCCCTCTAGACCGATGCACGCCTTCAGGAACGTCTCGAGCGCGTTCCGCTGGCGGTTGAGCGAGTTGATGACGTCGGTCCCGGGCTTGACGAGCGGCGCCTTCAACATGTAGGACAGCAGCGAGAGCACAGGGTAGAGCGGCTTGAACTCCTTGCCCGCGCTCGCGTCACGGTACTTGACACGCGTGAGCAGTTCCGTGAGGATCGCAAGGTCGAGGATGAGAGGCGTCGCGAGCAGCGAGTCCTGGTGAGCAGACGTGTCAGCTGCAGAACGCGGGCATCACCATGACTGTGGGAGAACGGGAACGCACCTCGCACTCGTTGAAGATGTTGATCGTCGAGCGGCCGCCGCAGAAGATCTCAGAGTAGTACTCGTCGATCGCGCGCTTCGAGTCGCCCACCGCGGGCACGTACTTGATCACCACAATGTGGTCCGGGTGCTCGCCCTTGGCCTCCTTGGTCCCGGCGGGCGCGCCCGCCTGCGGCGGCTTGAACAGGAGCGCGTTCGCGCTGACCATGTCGTCCACGACCGAGCTCTTCGAGATCTCCTTCGACTTGAACTGGCGCTCCGCGGACAGGTTGTGCCCGTCGTTGTTGCCGAGGTGGTTGTACGACGCGATCGAGAGCGGCTTGATGCCCGCGTTGACGAGGAACTCGGCAAAGACCGACTTGAGCTTCGTCTGCCCCGACTTGAGGTCGTCGCCCCCGATGAACGAGTTGTGGCGCTCGGCGAGCGCGATGCACCCGGGCACGAACGTGTTCTGCGGCGCCCCGTTGACGAACGGCTCGCCCTCGAGGATCGCGGCGACCGCGAAGAGGGTCGAGGGCGACACCTCCGAGTGCGACGCCTTGATCGCCGCGAGGAGGTTGTCCGCGGTGTCGTTCACGCCAGGGATGATGTCGCTGTAGCGCTCCGTGTTCGCCGTCCAGAAGACGACGACGCGGTCGAGCCCCTGCTGCTCCTTGAAACGGCGTATGTCGGCACGGAGGTGCTCGAGGTGCGCCTGCTTGTCGGTGCCGGGGATGACGTTGTCGGCGCGCGCCTCCTGGTTCGCAGCGATGAAGTCGGGGTAGTAGATGGACGGGAGCGGGGAGCCGAGCTCCGCCATGTGCGGCATCACCTGGCGCTGGAGGTCCCAGTCGAGGACCTGCGCGCGCTTCATGGCCTCGTCCATGCGGGCACCGGAGATGTCCCAACCGCCGAGAACGAGGTCGTTGGGGTGGACCATGGGCAGCACGTCGGAGATGGGGACGTGCACATCCTTGCCGGTGGCGGGGTCAGCGCCGAGACGAACGGTGGACGCGCGGAGGAGGGAGCCGATATAGTTGGGCTGCTGAACACCAGACTTGGTGTGCCAGATGATGTTGTGACGGTTGGCGAGGATCGTCGCAGAGAGCGTCGAGCCATTGTTGCCGCCCCAGCCGACCATCATGAGTCTACGGGGAGGGGAACTTTAGCAAGTGTGCTGGCGCAACGGTCACGTGACGGTAACGCACCCAGTCTTTGCGACCTTCCTGGCCGTCTGGAACTCGAATGGCTTGGCAGTGGGCGTGACGATGTACTGACCCTCGACGACGGCGACATCCGCGCCGCGGTTGGTGAACTTGGAGGTGATGTAGTCGTTCGTGTAGGCGGTGAGCTCGGACTGGACGACGATGGGGCTCGCCCGACGAACGGCAGTGGGGTGGACGGGGAGAACGGACTCGAGCTGGGACTCGGGAGTGTTCGCACCGGTGGTGGCAGACATATTGACGAGTTACGCGGGTGGGGAGGAGTTAATGGTGATATAGACTGTCTCCGCAGGTGTGCTTGCTACCTCTGTGCGGATTGTGGGTACTTCCAAGCTGGTTGGAGAACATGCAACGACGCGTGAGCGTAAGTTACAGTGTTTGTGCACAAGGAGCTATGAAGACGATGAGGGCTGATGAGGGGGGTGAAGATGGAAGGGCAGGAAGACGCAGAGCTTATATACGGCTAGCCGCAAGGGCAACGTGGGCAGAAGATTTACGCGGCGTCGCATCATTTTCCGAGGCCATTACTTATCTCGGCGCGCGCCCCGCCCCTCCGATCCTTTTCGAATTCATTTCGCGTCGCTCCCCGCCTCGCTTGCCTTGCCCTACGCGTCCCTACGCGTCGCGCGCACTCACCAGGACACAGACAGGTCACCAGCACGCGGCACTGCGCGCGCGCGCGCGAGCACAAGCATTTCCGACCAGTACACATCCCGCAGTCGGCCGTCGTCGGCGGCGCCTTGATCGATAGCCTACTTTACGCCCCGGATTCCGTGTAGATAACACAGCGCGATCACACTTGCAAGTTGCCAGGCACTCGCGGTTGGCCTCACGCTTGGGAGCCTGGAGGCCTCTGACTGTTCCCTACTAATCGCGCAATCGCTGCCCGCGTACCAACGCGGCACGAGCTTCCTCCGAACACCCTCATCGCGAATGACAGTCAGCGCCGGCTTGGCCGCAATCCGCGGGCCACGAATGTCGACTCGGGGACGATGTGCAGGCACCGTGCACGCGCGCACCCACGCGCCGGCGGTTTTTCGCTCGTCAGAACGCAAGGGGACGGCCGTCAGAAGGTTGCAGAAGCTTCACTGGTCCACGAACGACTGCACGCTGCAGAAACGTGCACTTCTGTCCTTCGGCCGTATCAAGGGCACCTTCTCGAGTCCTGGTGCGCCCCGTTTTCGCGTACTTTCTCGGCGGATGCAGCGCAGGCGATCAGCCAGCTAACTCTGACGGTTAACCTTGCTGAGCCGGCACAGCTCAGAAGTCAGAACCCCTCCGCTGTGTGTGCATGCCAGCAAGCCGCGACGCCGTTGTAGTACATACGCTTTACGTCGTCCGCGCGCAGTCGTCCCCCCTCTTTCTCACTCTGCTCCCGTCTGCCACAGTGACACAAGCACGCTGCACGACCATGCACAGCCAGGAACTGTATCCGCCGCATCATAACGTGGTGAACGCATTCCTGCGAACGGCACGTAATCTCGAGCTGGACAATAAGTACGCGCGGGCGAATGGGGGTGCCCCCAACGCCGGCTTTTGCGCGAGCCTGGCCGGTTAGGCTATTGTGTGGCCGCGAGGAGCCTCGAGGATGGGCGGACGCAGGGCGGACGCTCGCCGGCTTCACTAGGCTGCATGCCGGAAGATTGAGTGAGCGTTTGGGCAGGAAAGCCGAGCAATGGACGTTCCGTCGAAACATTTGATCATGGAGAGCATTGTGTGAAGCTTGGTTTGCGCAACGTTGCCGTTGGCACGCGTATCGGCACTAGTAGAGTCATGGCTGTCGAGTGGAGACAAGTCAGCCGTGTTGCGCGCAACGGAGGTACCCCCCTGAACCTACCCGTACTTACCGTGTTGCTCATGGTAAGGGGAAGATGAGGACGGGAGTGAAACGGGAGCAATACTACTAAGACACAGGTATAGGATAACACACAAGATTCACAAAACCAGGTCCAGTAAGCGACGTAGGAATGAGTATGATGGGGGAGACATGCATGGGCGTCGGAGGTTGGTGATAATACGTTACTATGTGTATGTGTGTGCGCGTGAGGGTGGATGCCACCAGCTCACACACAGGCAAGGTGAAACCACTAACGAGGCATAGACTAGTCTACACATGCAAGAAAGATGGACGGGGGTAGCTATGGCTATGGCTATGGGATGTTGAACGAGAGCGAGGCGGGGCTACCCAGGTTGATGGATAGCACCGGAGGTTCTGACGACACTTTTGGTGGGGGCAGGTCGGCACGGTCGCCGAACTCTTCATCTTCCTCGTCCTCCTCCAAAATCGGCTCGTCGAATTCGAACTCTTCGTGATCTTGGTCTAGCTCGGCTTCCTGCTCGTGCTCGGCCTCGCTGTCGAAAATGGTGTGGTACTGCATCATCGGTCGGTTAGACGCTTAGTGTATGGAACAGAATGAAGTAAGGAACACACATGAGAAATGAGTATCTTCGTGGTTCGATGAGCGGCCGCCATATTGCTGAAGAAGGTCCCAACGTCGCTATTTGTCGAGCGCAGGAGATTTGGCGAGAAGACGGTCGCCAAAGACTCGACTGTCATCTGGTTGCTCTCCTCGTAGTCTGTCACCCTAGCGAACAGCAGTGTCACGTCAGTGGACGATACTCAGAATCCACAACAGTGAGGACGCACCTCTCAAGATGCTCCACGATCCGTTTCAAGAGATCGAATCTCGCCACAGGCAGGGCGTGAACAATGTCCCGAACACTCGAGATCTTGGTAGCCATATCAGTGTTGTCGCGACCTGCGATGTTCAACGACGCGGTAAGCTCGAGTCCACGGCGGTAGGATTCCACGTCACGTACCTGCGACACCCAGAATGGCCGCATACGGCTCCGACGGGAATAGCCCTTCAGGAAGCACTCGGAACCAAGACTTGATCAGGTCGCACACAGCGTGTATGTCGGTCGTCTCCGAGATCGGCCATTCTCCTTCAACATCTGTCATCAGCGCATGCCAACACGCGGAGCAAATGACCAAGACGAACCCCTGTTCAGAGAGTCCCTGAGGGCGTTCACTTCCAAGAGTGCGCCGGCAATGCGGTCTATGGTCGCGCGTCAAGATATAGAGCGACAGTCAGACATTCAACAGACACATACAAATGCCAACTTCTGTCAGGCCGCGGCGCTCGACTTCGTTGATGAGTCGCTCGAGCACGGTGGGGATGGCACCAGCAATGATCTCGCCATCGGGCGCATCGCGCTCCAGCAGGAAGTCGAGATCGACACCAAACACTGTAAACGCCATCATAGTATCAGTCGCCCCGCCACATGAACAGAGGAAGGAGAGGTAATGGCCACGTCGAGGCGGAGGACAGACGCACCCGCCACAGGATCGCGTGTCGCCGTCGGCTTCGTCATGAGGTCGTCGGGCACCTGCATCTTGACGTTTTGCCCGAGGTATGTCAGCCTGCGCTTCGCCGTCTGCTTGGACACGCGCTCGATCGTATCGATCCACTTCTTCATCTCTTGCTGGCTCGCGGCCTGCAGCAGGTAGTGCCCGCCGTCCTCTGAGTCGATCTGGAAGACGAACGAGCGCTCGTTGTTGATGAAGGTCGCGACGCGCGCGTTCACGATGCTCAGCGCGAGCGACGGCTTGCTCGACGGTAGAAAGTCGAGTTCTGCGGGCGTTCGCTTCACGGGACTTCCGGTCATCGTGTCCGAAATGAAAGCGCTCGAGATGGGTCGCATGAGCTGGAAGAAGGCGGATGACATGCTCTTCTTGTTCCGATGTTGCTTCGCCATGACCGGGTTCTGCCGTCGCTGGTTCATCGCTCTGTTAAGCTGCTCCTCGCGCCGGTCGTGTTTCTGCTGCTCCTGCCGTTTCTCTCTGCAGAGGCGGTCCCGCCACATACGATCACGACGGTTCTTTTCCTGCTGCAGTGCGACAAGTTGCTGGAATGGACGCTGGCCCTTCAAATTCTTGCCCGCCGACATGCCGTACTGCATCACTTCGCGGTGAGCATCTTCGCGTATTGCCCGCACGTCGAAGTGTATGATATTGAGCTCCCTCTCCAGGTTGTTCAGCCGTTCAAACTCTCGGCGATCAGCGTCACGACGTCGTTGCCGACGGGACGAGCTAACACCGGAGGCGTTCGCAAGCAGCGTCTGCAATGACCTTCAATGCAAAAGTCAGCGCGTGCCAAACGTCCACTCGAGCGACGTACCTCCGCTTCTCAAAGCTGACGAGGGTAATACTTTCCCCCGATGGTGGTTCGAGCACATCCGGCAGACTGATGATTTCCAGGATCTTTTCCATCAACCAGCCGATGTCGGCGGTCAGCGGGCCTCGTGCAGCGACTGCAGTAACAACGGGTCTGGACAGATATGCAGCCAGTGAGTCACAGCCGGTGCCCCGAGCCATTGCGACACCGAGCCAAGCTCGTTGATATGTTCGGCTCTCCACGCTGAGCACGGCGGACGTCAATGTCGCTTCCACGAACGACCGGACACATGAGCGTTCGGGGAGAGGGACGTCAGTGTTCTCGTTGTCGCAGCTCCGGCGTCGGGCGACCTCGATGGCACGAAGTAAAAGCTCCATCCGCTGCTGACGTGCCTGTATACCTATCCGCAGAGCAACAATCTTCGATATCAACCACTTCCGTAGGATCCCGAAAGCGCGGATGCAGCTCCGTACGGCCGGGGGGAGCAGACGGTACAAGGAGTCTTGAGCCAGCTCAGAGATGAGCGGCGACGGCTCGACCTCGAGGATGTAGGAGCTCATGGACTGGAGCTCAACCTCGTCGGCGATAGAGCTGGGATCCCTGTTCAGGAACCACCCTGTGCGATCCGCCGACTGCAGCTCGAATAGCTCTGCGGTCATGAAGAGGTCCTATACATCATCTGTCAGCGCTCCTTTGTGTCCTGAAACGAGGCACCATTCTCACCTCCATCGTGACATTACGGAAGGTCGCTGACGCCATCGCGTTCAGAGTGTTGACAAGTTCCTCCGGATCAACACTGTCGACATCGGGGAGCTCTGGACTGTAGCTGGGGATCATCGGAGCATCATTCGCAGATTCTGGGATGGCCGGCGTCCGCGGAATCGGACGCAGCGTCTGAGAGCGGAAGGAAACCAAGAGGGTGTGCCGTGACATCTCCAGCGCTCTCAAGGACTGGGAGGCGTCGGACTCCGGATCTGGAACGGACTCCAAGAACTTCTGTTCAGTAGGTTCTGCCAAGAACGTGTAGAAAGCCTCATATAAGGCCCCGTCGTCGAGAGCATCCTGCGCGCCGCCGCCCTGAGTGATCCACTCTGTCAACGTCTCAAGAACCTCAAGCCGCAAACGCACGACGTGAGAGACCTCCTCCGGCGTCAGTGTCCTGCCTGGCTGATGCGCGCCAACATACCGTTTCCGCAGAAGCTGGTTACCAAGGGATGCGTGTAAGGTGCAGAGATCACGTTAGTAAGTTGCTGACGCACCTCAAATAGCACCTGGGGGGTGACGAAGCTTCGGAATGCGTTCCACCACACCTGGGAGAAATCGTCCATGTCAACCCGCACCTCCCTCGTCTTCCTGTCCGTGAGCGGGATCTCTCCGTTGTCATCGGCCACCGACACAGATACCCCTTGAAGGCCGTGGACGAGGACGTCGACGAGACGGTCAACTGTGCCTGCTTGGACGACGACGCGTAGCGGCCTCTCCGAGGTCACTTCGGATGCGATGAGACTCGTTCTCTGCGACATCGACGGAAGGGAATTGCGACGCGCCACGCTCGGCTTCCGCTCCGTGCCGTGCCCATGAGAGGAGCCAGGGGTGACCCGGATGGACGGGGCGCGGCTGAACATCTTGTCAACGCCAGGTGAGTCGGTGCGGCTGGGCGGACGGGAGGGCGTTCGAGACGTCGGTCGCGAACTAGCACCGGGATCTCCGCCGGGCTGGACCAGCAGTAGCAGCTCATCGTTAAATACAGGAAGGAGCGTCCCACCCAGATCAAGCCCGCCTCCAAGCTTCGGGCGGTCCAAGCGTCCATACCTGTCGGAGTCAGACAGCAAGCGCAGCTCGCGGATGTCCTGCACATTCAGGGACGTGTTGCTCTCCAGTCTGCCGCGGACCATCTGCGCTCGGTTAACAAAGGAGACGGTTGGCAACACCTCGGGGAACAGCAGCGCCGCGAGGGGATGTGCGGTGGGCTGCTGAGACAGCCTGGACCAGAAGTAGGGCTCAAACAGCCCTCTTCTGCGCGGTTCGGCCAAGAGCGACAGCGACATGAACTGGTCGATCCTATGCAACCCGTAAGACGGCATGCCCACGACGCAGAATGGCGGATACACATACCTCAAGAACTTCGCAGAAAGCCCTTCGTTCTGGGTGGCAGATGAAAGCGTTCCCCAATGCTTGACAAGCACGTTGACCGTAGGCGGCTCAGGTACGCTGTCCATCTCGCTCATCCGTCGTCTACACAGCGCGAACGTATGCCGCAGCGCGTCGAACTTCTCCCGAGCACCGCGCAGTCCGTCTACGACCCAGTCTTCGCCTTCTCCGCCCCGTGCCTTTTCCAGTGCTTCGCGGATGTCGTGCTCGGCAGCGCCGGCCCACGGGAAGACGAGCGGCGCCGTCGGAGTCGGCTGGTCGCCCCGCACGACGATCTGCGCCCAGCACTGCACGGCAGCCAGCGCATCGGCCTCGACGCGCTTCCATACCTTGTCCAGACGGGCGATGGGGCGGGAGCAAAGCGCACTCATGATTGTGCGCCACGAGCACTCGTCCCCGCTCCGGCGCGCGGCCTCCCCGACCCGGGCCCAGGCAGAGATGACCTCGGAGCGGGAGTGCGTCCGGGTGGCGTGCGCATTCCGTCCGTCGTGCGAAGGCAGATGCACGGTTCCAGCAGGCTCAGGGACGAGCACCTGGATGAGCACGAGCCGGGTCAGCCAGTGCGGCCGCTCGTCGCTGCCAAGGAAGGGAAGGAGAACGGGCGCCGATGACGTTGAGGCCCGTTCTGTGACGTCCGAGCTGAGTATGAAGTCGGCAGTGAAGCTGTCGGGGTCGGGAACCTTCTGCAGGGCGCCCGTCTGGGCAACAAAGAGCGACCGGGCGATGAGCGCAGGGTCGATGCTGAGGAGAAGGTCTCGCGAGAGACCTTCCTCCTCGAGTATGTTCCGAAGGACTTCGGGAGCGAGCGTGGTGGCCGGCGGCCGCTGTGCCTCGATGATGGACTGCATCTTGCTGTCGCTCTGTCTGGACGAGAACCCGCCTATATTGGGCGACACCGCTTCGGGGCCGAGGCCGGTGGAAGAGGAGTTGCTCAGGAATCCAGTCGACGACTGTGGGATCCCAGCCAGCTTGGAAAAGGTGTCCACAGCACCAGATTTGAAGTCGGGAAGCGTGTCTTTGTACCACGAGTCCCAGGCTTCCTCGTTCGCTGGCCGCCCGTGATAGTCGAGATACTGGGCGGCGAGCCACCCGACCCTCTCGACCTCTTCCGCACGAGCGTCGTCATCGGTGCCAGCGACTAGGTTCGAGGCACACCTGTGGAACTCAGCCTCGAAGACACGTTTACCCACCAGCACCGGTAGAGCCAGCAGGACTGCAGCGGCGAACTCCCGCCACTCCGGCTTATATCGCGACGCGCCTGACGCGTTATCCTCTGCACCAGCTTGCGATGGGTCAGCATGGGATACAACAAACGTTGTCGCAAAGACCGCCTCGTGCACGAGCGCTTCCATTGATCCCTTCTCCACTCCCTGTCCAACGACGAGGGCAGGGTGCGTGCCGCGCCCCCAGTACGCCCGTCGTTTGCGCATCTCATCCCTCTCCTTACCCTTCCCACCCCCGCCCCGTCCGCCAGTATCCATTTCCCACTCGGGGCTGTTCACGCCAAGGCCGAGGTCAGGGTCACCTATCTCGTCTTCGAGTACCGCGACGAGCTCTGTCGGAAAAAGATCTCGGATCCCAGCGCTACGGTCACTGGGAGGCTTGTAGAAGTACAGTTTGGAGCCTTTCAGAACGAGTTTGAATGGCTTCCATCCTTTCGCAAGTACGGCCTGGGGCCCACCGGCCATGTACGCCTGATGTGCACGGTTGTTCAGCATCGAGGGCGAGAAGTCCGTCATGCGATTGATGAAGCCAGAGTGGTGAACCATCTGCGACGCGCGTCTGTTTTCCCCTCCATCGTCCGGCTCAACGATCGTGGGAGGAGCCAGCAAAACTGGCGACGACGGTCCCTGGCTGACCTGCCCATCGGGGATGTTGATGGCCGACGGGGACATCTTGAGATTACCGCCGCCGAAGCCAAAGGGAAACGGTGAACGGCCGGACGGGCCGCTACCTCCGGAACCTTTGTCGCGCTCCGACTCTGACGAAGCTGAGCCTTTGCGCTTCGGGCTTGGCGGGATCAAGCCCTTCGGAGGAGCAAGCTTGGACGGTAATCGGGGGGTGAACGAATGAGAGCGCGAGTGGACGTTGGAGGAGGTGGACGATGACGGTGTCAGCGGCGGCGGGGTAGATGGAGGGCCGAGGCGCGTATTCTTGGGCGGAGAGGTGGATAGTTCGGCTGATATTACGGGGAATGGGTAGTTCATGTTGAAGGAGGCAGTAGATGGGGAGGGCATTGGTGAAGATGAAGGAGCCACACTGCTGCTCACGCTATCGCTACGGTACGTCTTGATTCTCTGGTGCAGGCTGGTGTCAATGGGCGAGAGCTTCGGACTTGTGTTCGTTGGTGATATTTTGCCCAGGTCGTCTGCAGACTTGGACCATGGTTTGCGAGATAGCGCACGCAAGTCGCCGAGACCGCCTTGAGCCATCGTCTGAGAAGGGGACGACGGTGTTCGAAACGCCGGTGGTCTTGAATCAGGCGTGGCAGTGGCGGTACGTGCCAAAGACAAGTCCGCTACGGACCTAGAAGACACCGGCGGTGAGCAATACTGCAACGTCTGGCGGGATCATCTGAGCAAACCCAAAACTCTGACGAGATATGTGCACAGGGAAAATACGACGCTGCATCCAGAAGAGATGGGGCTAGAGACTCATTACATCTGACAGAGATGTTGAGAAGTGCATCAGTGAGATCTAGCAGCAGCGTTGAGAACTATCCACAGTGACAGCTGGGTTCATCATCGGAGTGAGGATCACCGGACCGTGTGGGAGCAAGAAAATTCACGAGCGAGGCCCTGTGGCGAGGACGAGGGAAGGACCGGGAGAAGAACGAGGAGAGAGCGCAGAGAGGAGAAGAGACGACGACTGAAGACTCACCTGCTCGCCGCATGCATGCCCAGCCCTCCGTTCGGCAGCACAAGGTTGTCCATGATCGGGCGCGGGTCGGTAGGGTGCGAGATCTTGTGTTTACGCGTCGAACTCATGCTCGAACGCGGTTCGCTCGAGCTAACGGACGGCCGCCCGCCCCCGCCGGACGTAGAGCGATTGAACCATTTCGTGGGCTTGGTGAAGATTTGGGTGAAGCCTCCAGAGGGCGATGATGAACGGGGTGTGTTCAGAAAGCTCCCGGGGGACGAGGGAGACGGGGTGGTAGCCTCTGGAGGACTGAGGTTGTTGGATGCAGACCGGCGAGGGGCCATGGAATGAAACGAAGGTGGCGGCTATAACGTGAAGGAATGTATGGCGAGCGAACGAGACGAGATCGGGGGGCAAGTCGTATGTGAGAGCGTGTGTCGAGAGGGTATCGTTCTGCGATG
The DNA here is from genome assembly GCA_022606115.1 of Daedaleopsis nitida. Lineage (NCBI taxonomy): Eukaryota > Fungi > Basidiomycota > Agaricomycetes > Polyporales > Polyporaceae > Daedaleopsis > Daedaleopsis nitida. Next base: position 3,126,874 of record JABYQM010000003.1, on the reverse strand, counting down.
CGAGATCATGGGATGTATGCGCACGTCGCGAAAGGCGGGCAGCGTACCTTTGGGTGGAAGAGAAGGGAGAATTCAGCGGTGCATCCGCCAGCAACTGCTACAGATGCCGTATGACCATATATGGGCTGCCTGCGCGACCGACTATTTCCTGTTTTCCGTCTTCGCTGCGTGCAATGTGTGTTCGTGAACGTGCACGTCTTGCGTGGAGGAGATGTAGAAGGGGTAGAGTAGGTCGATGTTAGCAACTCAAGATGGTGTAGACGCAACGCATTTACAAATCTCGCACTGATGGACCGTGGGAGGAACCTTCAGTTGATCATCCCTCCATACTCGACCGTCGCTGATCATCGTCACCGCTGCGGGCAGACAACGCGGCATAGGTGGTCATATTGGAGGAAGTGTTGGTCTATGTTGTTCATGAAATGAGAGCAACCGGCCGGGAGGCAATGCATTGTCATGAACAATATGAGCGTCTATGGGAGCATAAACTGCGAGCCTCGAGGTCTCGTCAGTATCTGGTTAACCTCCGCAGGTGGACAACAACCTCCGTAAGTAGCTCTGTCAGGCTCAATACTAATGCCTGTAGCCTGTTGTGCGACAGCTTGCGGCATACACATACAGTACTTAGGGTACGCTTTGCGTACCGTGGCTCGGAGTTAGCCGAACCAATCACGGACCGGGTGGTCCGGCGTCTGTTGATCTAAGTCTTCGCGCGCGGGTCTCTGGTCTGCTCCAGGACCTTGTCCTCTCCCACATCCCACCCCCGACCCCTCTTCTCCCTCGCCTTGTTCTATATTATCTGGACTACTCGCGCGAGCGTACGACACAAATCTGTGGCCGATCCTGGAATGTCTACACATCCCACCGACACAGGCGATACCTCTTCCGATATGATATCCCTCGCAACGCTCCCATACGATCTACTTCTGAACATTGCAGGACATCTAGAATTACAGGATATATACGCCCTTCAGAAGGTGAGTTATATTCAACTCGATCTGCATGGGAAATCGTATCTGCGCCAGAGGTCCCTTGCGGTGGCAACTAGCAAGAGTTGTGGTTTATCTCGAGACCTTTCTGGCTGTCCTCGATCCCTAGGCGTTTGTTTCTCTCCCACGACGAGGAGGTGGATGTCAGCGGGGGTAGATGTTGGAGTGGGTCGATGGGGGTGCGTTTTCCAGCGCGCGACCAAACACCATCGCGCGCCTCCAGAACCTCTACGCTGGGGCCGTGGCAAGGCCATACGATCAGACGGTGTGTCGCTCGCGTGCTTGTGATGTGCAGCGACGAGCAAGCATACGACGGGGAGACCCCGGCGTCCCCCAAGAGACGCATTTCGTTTTGCAAGTCAGACCAAACAAGCGCGTCTCACGTCGCAGGGTTTGCCCCCATCCGAAAGTCGTCTTCCTCGTTCTAGGCGGACATGGCGATAGTCGAAATCTGGCAGCTCCGCGGAGGATGTCGTGCCAGACTTGGGAGGGGGTCTCGCTCCGTTACGACACTCGAGGAGCATCGGACCGTTTGCCGGCGAGCAAATGTCGCTGACTTCGTCTTCCACAGTCTTGCAAAGCTCTGCACGCATTCTCCACCACACGCCCGGTTTATCGCAACCTCGCAGGCACTCTCCTCCGACGATGTCGCGCTCTCCCCCTTCACGGATTTCAACGCTTATCGGACCTTACCGACGAGCAGCTAATAGAAGCCGTCAACCAAGCCACTCGATTAGAGAGCGCCTGGTTGACACGCGGCCCACGTCCGGCCACTTCATCTCCATACCTCAACCCACCCGACGGCACTGGTAACAGCACCCGAACATGGTACAAGGTCATCAGTGCACCTCCTAACGAAGAGGTTGATTGGTTGTCTCCCATCACGTCGAGCTACAGTCTATGCGCGACGAAGAGCGGGAAGGTCGTCTGCTGGGATGTACATCGTGACGTCTGTCTGGCGGAATGGGACCCGAAGGAGCGATGGGAGCTGTGGAAGTGCCGAGTGGAGTTTGACATCCGCACGGTGTTTTTCACTATGGCGAAGATCCTGCAACGGTCGTGAGTATGGGCAACGACGCGTACAATGACCTAGTTAACCGTTGCTTCCCCAGATTTGACGACAGAGTCATGGAGTTCGTGTTGATGAAATTAGAGTTCCCAGAAGAGGGTGAGCCTGTGTTCTCAGAGCTCGCGACGTTCAAGACGATCGGCGTAGTCATGAACGTCTTCCTGCTCGATCCTTCCTCGCGGTTACTCTCGGCCTTCGTGTGGGTGTCAAGCTCAAATACGATCGGTCTATATGCCCTCCTGGACTGGGACAAGGAGGAGTACGTGTTCATCGACACCGGCATCGAATGTGTATGTGCTTCAAGTTTCTCCCCGTCCATCATATGTATGCTAATTAGGTTGCCACAGTCGATGTCCTCAAACTGGTCGTGTATATTGTACGACGAACAGATTGTCATTCATTCCGAAGAAAGCGACGTCGCACATCAGTATTTCTATCCAATCGCGGTACTCCAGTGCCATGCAAGGCCATCCTCGACCGCAAGCTCGTTCACGCCCAGCATTTCTGAGCGGTTAGGCCCCACTACAACGATGTCCGCACCCTTCATTTTCCCTCCTTTCTCACGGTCACACTCGCCGGCACCCATAGTGGATGCCCACGAAGCCGCACCAATCGAGGCGGAAGAGACGGTGGAGGAATTAGATGAGGAAGAGGGTGAGGAAGAGGCGCCGGCGGATGCGGAAGAGGAGGCGCAAAATGTTGAGGGAGAAGATGTCGAAGAGGATGCCCAGCATATCGCGCACCAAGAGCCCGACAATGACGGTGAGGACGACCAGTCGGGGACTGTCGCGGATGCCAACCCCTTCCCTTATCCACCATGGTACCCGGAGAGCGCGCACTTCGTACGGCAGTGGTGGCCGACGCTGGCGTCCGTCCCACGACTCAGCTGCACTGTGGTGTTGCTTGCTCACCATGAACAAGACACACACCGGACACGATATGTGCTCGCACAACACTACTTCAAGGTTCCCCTCATCGATCCCGAAGACCTCGACCATCTCCCCGCCGCGGCCGCGAAAGCCGTGGCGGACACTCACTGTCCATCGCCTGAAAATGCCGCCCTACATGACAAAGGCATGTACAGCCCGACGGGGACCTTGTCGTCGTCATCGTCTACCACGACGACCGCCTCCATGGACCATGACTGGAACGCAGACACATCGATGTCGAGGTCCCACCGGTCCGGCGGGGCCGAGTCGTCGATGATGCGCCTCTGGTACGTCTCGGAGCCGTTCGAGGTCGTGTGCGTACTCGACGGGCTCGACGACGAGCTCGACCCGGATAACTCGCCCGAGCGGCCCAGGCCGCTGATGGCGGTCGACTTTGGGCACGCGGTCTGGATCGAGTTCACGTTCCCTCCCGAGACGGATCGGGACGAGAAGCGGTTGCGGTTCGTGACGTTCCCGCCAGTGACGCACGACCGGGACGAGATGGGCTACTGGGAGGTGGGGCCGAACGGCATGCCGGGCGCGGGGGAGTCGCTCGAGGGCGTCGTGCACACACTCGACATCCCGGACGAGCTCGACTTGGACGCGGTCGAGACGATAAACATCGACCAGTCGCAGGGGGCGATCATTATCTCGGTCAAGGATGGGAAGATCTTCATCCTTTGCTATGAGTGAGGACCCCACGACGAGGAGGAAATTGGAATTTCAGCCACCCGAATGCGCTTCCGACGCACGACTCCCAGTACGGGTCGGGAAAGGAGGCGGCGGGCGGGCGGGGGACGGTAAGAAGTGCCGGCGTAGGAGTCGTCTTCCTTCATGATGGGGTCGCTACAGGTTAACTGAAGGAGGCCACCGGCCGAGGGACATCCGGATGATTGTATTCTCTCTCACAGACTCTCAGGTAGAACCCAGACCAATGTATCGTCTAACTTAGTATAGGTTATGTATCACCAGCACCAATCCATACCCTCGTTTACTCGAGCCCAATCGATTTGTAGACTCCTTGCGGCGGGATGTTGAAGACGCCGCCCGTTGGTAACCCGGTTGGAAGTGCAAGCGAAATGTTACGATACCTGCCACGCAGAATTACAAAGATACAAAAAATGCAGGCACGGGAGACGACACGGATCGGTACCGGCGTCCCAAAAAAACACCACCTCACAACCTAACCTCGAACAACGGTCAGAGCACAAGACGGAGCGGGGCGTTAGTCGTCTCGACAACAACTCTGCCCTTAGCCTTGCCGGTTTCCTCCCACGACACAGTCCCCCGCTTCCCCGACGCCTTGCGTGCCATGTCCAGGACGACACGGCGGGTCCGGTTGTGGCCGGCAGGGTCGCCGACGGGTGCCCACTCGACCTCGGGACGGAAGCCGGACGACGACGCGAGGTCGAAGGATCCTTCGAACGTCTTGTGCACCGTGACGTGCGCCGGTGCGTTCGACGTGCTCGCGGTCATGGAGAGCGTGGAGTCCGCGGGCGCGTCGACGAACGTGAGGGTGAGCGGCGCGTTCGACGAGCGGGCGACGACGTGGAAGGTGCCGCCGGATTCGGACGTGTTGGATGTGAGGGAGACTTGGGCGTCGATGCGGCTGCCAGCGAAGCCGAGTCAGTCAGGGTGCAACGATAATCAGGGTGCAACGATAATCAGGGTGCAACGATAATCAGGGCGCAACGATAGTCAGGGTGCAACGATGTGCAGCGGATCGGGAACGCATGCAAAGAGGCCCGACGTACCCGTTTGTGGTCTTGAGAAAGAGGTTGGTAGTGCTCTCGCCGGCGTTGAGAAGGGCAGCGGACACGCTGATCGGCGCGTTCGCTGTGCTGACGTCGAGCAAAGAGGAAGCGGTGAACCTGCCCGCGATGAGACCGTTACGCGTGTTGAGCCAGATCCTGTCCCCCGCCAGAGACTGCACAAGTAGCCGTGAGCACGGCGCGGCGGACTCGGAAGTAGCATTAACACCCACGTCTACTATGATCGGTGCATTCTGCGACTTCAGCTTGATAGAGTCGAAATGCACCGAATCAATGAGCTCTGGCAGGCGGTGCGAGAACTGAGGCAGGCGGGTGCTCAGTGAATTGACCTTGAGCGGCTCACGAAGAGTGGCGGTAGGCAATCGGAGATGAATATGAAACCTCAGGCTACGATCCAGGTGCGGGGCAGTCCAATGAGGCGTCTGCAGAGCCATATCGTCAGTGGAACAACCCAGTAAATCACGGCCACTCCATAGAATGTATGCAAGCATAACTGACGAAGATGCCCAGACCCCATGTGCCTTCGTTGGCGTGGGTTCTGCACACCGTGGCCTCGCTGAGAGCATCCGGGTGCTGGAAGGCGACATCGATGTCGACGAAGACGTTCTCGGAGAGCACGTCGACGTCCTGGGAGACCTCGAAGTCACCGTACTGGAGTGCGCCGTCGGCTGTAAAGAGCAATTCCTTCGCCGACAAAGGGAGCGTCAAGGTCGTCCTCGCGCGGTAAGGAGACTCGCCCGAGAGGTCCGTAGTGCTCGTCCAGTTCACTGGATCCCAGCACTGTGAGAGACCGTCCTTAGCGTACGTGGTGCGACCCAACTGTAGGATGGGTCGCATGTATCGGTATCAGTCATTCAGTTTACATGTAGGTCTGGTGAACTCACAGTACGCTTGAGGTGACTTCTGTTGCCCCATAGAAGGAGATGCAGAGCGACAAAGGAAAGAAAGGCGCAAGCAAGAAGGTGCCAGAACCGCCGCCTGCTGGCGATCCTGGGGTGGTCCATTGGAATCACCATGTAAGCCTGATAGACAGCTGGAGGGTTCATGTTAGAGCGGAGTGATTGAGGACGACAAAGAGGCGACGACGACACCTTGCTCTTTTTATCGTGGCAAAGAGCTAGCTTATCATCTGTCAGGGAGCAGGATGCATAATCCATGTCACAGTGGCCGGTATCGAGAGTAGTGCTGCGCACGTCTCGGACTCGGATGTGAGCGAGGAGAAGAGTAAGTAGTACGCGCAGCGACTGTGCATCTATAAAAACGGGCAGCAGGGCTTGTGTGTCATCGTCTTAGAGAGTGCTCGAGTGGGAAGTGCTTGTCCGCTCGCGCGCAGTCCTTCAGTGTCATTGCGGGAACCCCACTGCGCCCATAGACCACAGTTGCTTCTACTTACTCGCAGGGCTGCGCTCAGGTTTTCAGAACATGCTGATCTTGATAGTCTCCCACAGAGATTGCTGCGAAAGACGAGAGAGCGCAGTAGCTTATACCATGCGCATTGCGGAGGAGTCTGAAGAAGAAACGCAGTACAACATTGAGTTGAACTTGCTGCCAAATAGCCGCGGCGCCGCTCCGCAGCCGGAGGTGCTCACCTGATACGAGCGTCTGAGATACCATTCCAAGCTGGCATACGAACCTCCTCCCACCGTGTTGGCAGTTGTTGACAGTCGGACTACTCTGTTCTACCCTACTCATGGCTCTGCTTGGCACTCAATGCAACTGGGAACTCGGAAACTTGCAAGGTAGGCTTCCGCTTTGATACGAAAATTGAATGATCCTGTTGCTTTTAACCTAAACAAGGAACGAGCAACGATTCGACTACGTTGCATAAGTGAACAAGAAACGCTGACAAGAAACGCTATCAATTGAGTTCTTATATCACCTAGTCCAAGATCAGATGGCGCACCTCGTCCGTCGTCCTATAGGACCCTCACTCCAAAATTCTCCCAATCCTCGTCCTCGTCCTCGTCATCGTCCTCGGATTCTTCCTCTTCGAGGACGGATGCGGGCGGCTGGTCCGCTTTGTATACGGCGAGCTCGGTGTTCCGAACAACTGAGCATATCTCCGTTTTGAGGAAGCGTTCGAAAGTATCGTGGACGAAGAGCAGTCCCGGCACCGTTTTCTTCTTCGGATCGATGTCCTGAGTGTCTTTCCCGGTCAAACAATAGCCGAGAGAGAAGGCGAGGAGTAACCTGCCTTACGATAGCTCCTCGCATCCTCTGTAGGTGGCTGCACTTCTCTAAGTATGCGGTGAACGATCGTGCGGAGCAGCCGGACACTCACCGCTCCCTTGGCAGTGATGAGCAAGGGATAGCTCCGCGGCGTGCGCTCTTTCCACATGTAGCCTTCGTCTTTGCTTGACTCGGGAGTAATGTGCACTAGCCAGCTGGCTGCACATCCGTTGAGAACACCAGAGGCACAGGATAGGAAGTTGAGAGGGCAACGAGCGACTCACCGCCGAGGTCGTACTCGAACGAGATGCCAATACTTCCATTTGAACAATCGCCCTTACTGATGTTATCCTTGCTCCTCCAGCTCCAGACGTCCCCCAATGTGACCTCGGCGTCCTTCTTGCACGGCACCCGGGTCTCCGCCCACACCCTGTCCCAAGGGTCGTTCATGTCCAATGGCTCCGAGTCATCGCCCATCCACTCGTCCTCGTAGCTTTTGCCATTCGGGGAGACTCGCATCGCCGGATCGCGAGCGCACTTTCCGTAAAACATCATCCACTCCTGCCACGCGCGCGGGTCGTCGTCGTAGTCCGGCTCCTCGGGGATCCTGAAGGAGCGGTGTTTCTTGATCTCCCCAGGGCGGTACGCGCTGGAGTAGAGCTCGGCGTGTGTGAGGACTTCCGCCTTGTGCGAGTGCATGCCTGACCAGCCGAAGATGAGGAGGATGTACTTGTAGAGGTGTGCGAATGTGCAGGTGAGCGGGAGACGGGCGACGCGGTAGACACCCTTGAAGCGGCAGAGCTGGAAGCGAAGCTGGATGTATGTGTCGCAGGGCGGGGGCAAGGGGCTGTCGTTCGGGTTAGATGCGTTCTGAGACGAAGCGGCGTTGGATGATGAGGACACGGGGACGGTTTGCGCGGGCGGGTCGAGCTGGCGAAGTCTCTTGGCTGGTCCAGTCTGAGCTTGTTCCGCACGACCTACATCCCCAGTCGGACGTTTCTTAGGCACAGATAATTGCTCGCAGAAGGACCCAGCAAGGCTTGAGTTCAGTATGTTATCCAGTACGTTGGTGGGAGGCATAGCTTGAACGAGTTTGAGCAATCAAGCTTACCGGGGAGTATTTTGAGGGACTCACTGTAGTACTGCTGAAGGAGGTATCGCTTATCGGGGGATTAAGGCAGAGTTATATGCTATTATATGACTTGGTAGGCGGCGGAGTGGGACATGATGGTAGTGTGCATAGGAGCCTACGGTGGAGAAAACTCTGGAGTAGCGCGTTTCGTCGCTAGGCGGCACAGATCATGTGACCGCGATGGTACTAGGTACACCTCTCCAGGCTCCTCGCTCTTCCTCGCTTAGTACTATTCAAAGCAGCATCGCGAGCTTCACAAAATTTGAACGCACGAAGGCAGATCGACATACTCAAATATGGCTCCCAGCACAACAGTGACAGATGCCAATAATGACTTTCAACCCCCGCGACCGTCGCGCCCTCCTCGACTTCCGTCGATCATTGCGAATTGCAACGCAAACGAAGACCAAGCTGCACATGAACTACCCAGGTACCAACCACTCGTGTTAGCAAACCACTAGACATGGGTCGTAGATTGTACAAGTCTCGACCACGCCGCCACGCTGATATGTAGTTATTATGCACCTAGAGGCATAAGCAATAGGAGGAACCGCCAATTACGCACTCGTCAACCTCCATCTCAAGTCCAAGGCCATACAGCAAGGCCGAGTCACATGGAAAATTGTTCGCGTCTTCCTCTCAGTTGCACGCAAGACCGCCCTGTACTGTACGTCCAAGATCCTTACGCTTAAGTGCATACCGGGTCGTCCGCGCACTTTCCAAGGGCAGGCAATAAGATAATGCACGTGAAAGCTCGTGTGATACATTGACATGTCCAGGGTATGCATATGTGCGCGAGGGTCCATGTCCAGGCAGGTCCGCAAGGAGGGACCCGCTCCTATGTACTGTACAGCATGCGTCAACGGTCATGACTCGGAACGGTGAGGCGGGGGATGCGATGGTGGATAGGGTGGAGGCACACTGTCGACACCATCAAGTCGAGGCGGGGGCGGGGGCGAAGACAATCCCGCAAGCTGCGGCGGGAGGGGGAGCGGAGCATCATCCTCGAAATATGATGGGGAAGAAGGCGCAGCGGCCCCGGGAACGTGCGCCGACGTCGACGCAGCCTCTTCGGAGAGGTATGATGGTGATGGCACCTGCATATATGGTGGGATGGCCTCTGGCAACGAACTGGGGAGCGTCGCGGGCGTGAGCTCCGGGGTCTCCTGCACCGTCGGCATCGGCCTGTACGCGTCCGCGACACGCAGCTCGCCGGTGGGGGACTCCGGCCGATCCCCAGCGTCCTTCGCGCCCCCTGGCTGGTAGCGCGCTTGCGACACGACCCCGTGCCACGGCGAGTAGCTCGCCATGACGTTCGGGACCCATGTCGTCGTCCGCCGAAGAGGGGCACCCACACTCGAGCCAGAGCTGGAGTTTGAGTTTGGATTCGAGAGCGAGGAACGCGAGGATGTAGAGAACGTTCTGCTTGGGCGGCCGGGATCCGAAACGGGCCGCGTCGAGGAATTGCGTGAGACAGTTTGGAAAGATGCATCTTCTGTCGAGAGCTTGCGTGAGAAGAGCCCTTGGCCAACGCTCTGCACGCTCGCGGGCGAGCTGTACTCGTCTGCCTCAAGCACGGAGTCCGCCGCCGAGTTGGGCGCCGATCCGTTCGTGGTCCGGTTGGATACCGTCGAGGGTGATTGTCGAGCGATGTAGATGGGTGATATTGAAGGGAGCGGGGGAACCTGGGGAACGGGCGAAGTCCCCATTGTAGCAAATGGCCGGCTATAGGTAGATGGTGCTGAGGTCGAGCTGGGAGGCGGGGTTTGGCGCGTCGTAGAAGCATTGTACGCTTCGCCAGGAGAGGAAATGACCTGATTGTGCTCACGGAGAAACTCGATGCGGAGGGACGGAAAACGGCGCTTCGTACCATCCGACTTGATCTGTATCCGGGGAAATTGGAGATTTGCCAACGGGAACAAGAACTGACGATACGCAGGGGCAGGTGAAAGCTCAGGGAAGGGGACGGCGGGTGCCTTTGAGTCTCCGTGAAGAGAACGCCTCTGTTCAGAGACTATGGATGGCTCGGGGAACATGGGGGGAACAGGCACGCGACCTACCCTGTCTTCCCGATCGCGGACACTGCCAACAGACGACCCATTGCGTTGATGCGCGAGGATCTGGAAAGACGATGTGCTTCGTTGCAGCAAGAATGGTTCAGTCTTCGGTGGGAGGGGTGGTACTGACTCGGGAGGAAATAGTAGGGGAGTATGCGCCTCTGGGTCACCGGCGTATGAATCCATGTACCTCTGCTGCATGTCCGGCGCAATCAGGCCTTCGCGCAGCATCTTCTGTCGACGGTATATGAAGATTGCGAAGGTGAGGAGGGCCGCTCCAACAACGATGATGATCACGGTGCTCGCTGTCCGCCATCCTGTAGAAACCTACAATCCGGCGAGACGCCAGTCCGGTCGTGAGTCGAGTAGTATGGTAGAGTGGCAAAGCGGACCTGGTCACTTACCATGTAGCAAGTAGTTTGGAATTATAAGGATTATATCGTTATGCGTTCCCGTCAAGGGATGGAGAGGAGTGATAGAAAGAGAATAGGACCTCCGGGTGAAGGAGGTGGAAGAAGAAGAATACACTCGCGAGCGAGTACGTACCTATATCAGGCCCGAAGCAACGCACAATCACCGCCTCGCACACTCCTCCGTCCAGGTCCGTCCGCCGGCCAGAAGCGGAGGCCGAAGAGTGCCTGTGGCCGCTTGATGGGCTTGAGATGATCTCTCAGCTCACCCGCCCATCCCGTACTAAGCCCATATAACATGTTCATGTGCCTGAAGATGTTGACCGGTTCCCGTCTACTGAAGCTGAAGCTGCTGAAGAAGCCTGAAAGAGTGAGACCAGCTGCAGAGCGATGCTATGAGACCGGGCACTAGCAGAGGACACTCAGGATGGTCGCGTTTAAAGCCCGCGCCGGCGGCTGTGATGCTACTCCATTGGGACCGTTGGGAAACGCCGACCAAGAACAGCCTCCGAAATCCATTTCCCATGCATCCTTGCAGGATACCGATGATGCGGTCAAATCCGGTCTTCGAGATCAGGACAAGATGATGTTGCAGCGATGTCGTAGAGACAAATAGTATACACAGACTGCCATTTCGATGGAAGAGCTGCTTGTCACAAGTTAACCACTACATACGACGACTGTTCATACTTTTACCTGTGCTTCACCCGCCCTCGAACTGCGATTGGATTGAGGAATTCAGTCGTCTTGGAGAATCAATGATCAACAGTACTCGGGTCGAGAGTCGAAAGTACACACGGCGATTTTGGGCCGCCGGCGTGAGGACCGTACGCAGACGAAGCTCATGAGCATAGCAACAAAACGGAGTTGGTAGCATACTTAGTATGATGCGACGGGACGATACCCGGTAAGTCATGCACAGTGTATTTAGCAGTCAATCGCACCATCTGTCGAAAACACGCGATGTGATAGCAGCAACAAACGACGAAGGCATGGCAAATCAATATGCGTACCGCTAGGCCACTACTACTACTAGAGAACAAACTTCGTCCACACCTCGACCAGCCCGTCCGCGGCCTTCGTCGGCAGTGCCCACAGCGGCAGGAACTGCTTGACCTCTTCGAACGCAGGGATCCTCCCGCTCTCCGGCCCTCCCAGCCCGCTCGCATACTCGGCGTACTCGCACGCAGCGCGTCCACTGAACCGCTCGTCCTCGCCCTCGCCTGCATCCCAGCCAACCTCGACGACGAACTCCCTGCCCCACGTCCTGCTCCACAGCCGGACCTCGGCGACGCCCTCGGGCGGCATCACGTACCCGCCCTGCAGACGCATCTTCCCGACCGGCGACGGCGCGCGCCCCTGCCCTGCGTCCGCGCGTTGGCGAACGTAGACGAAGTTGATCGGGCGGTCGAAGTACAGCCTGCACCCGCGCGTGTTTTCGCCCCGAACGGCGATAAGCGCCCTCGACGCGTTCAGCCGCGTCGCCTCCACGTCCAGCCACCGCACTGTGCTCGCAGTGGAGGCGGTGAGAGGATTGGTAAAGGACGTGTTGCCGCTTGGCGATGGGAGAAGGTTCGTCGCCCAGCGGCAGGTCATGAGGTCCGCGCGGAGGCCGCCGTCGAGGTCGCAGACGACATCGCTTGTCCAGGAGGAAGGGATATCCGGGGTTATGTGGCGGTCGACGTATCCTTTCAGACCGGTGAGCGTTGTTTCAGCGCGGATGACGTCGAGGGGTTGCGTGCGCGCCGCGAGAGACGGGTTCGTGGCCAGCGCGGACACTGGCGAGAGCTCAACGAATTGCTGGAAATAGACACGGAACGGCCACTCCTGCGTGAATGGATACGAGATCCATGTTGCTGCGACGAGGACTACAAAGACTGCCGCGACGACGGCGTTCAAGTACTGAGGAAGCTTGTGCGCGAATGGGGTGATGGGAATGAATATCAGAACAGACAACACCGCCAGCAGCTGATACACTATGACACAAAACGTCAGCAGGTACCAGTCAGCGCTGAATTGAAACTTACCAGTCAATGGACTGCTGCCATCCACCAATGTGTGCGCCAACGCATTGAGCAGCAACAACTCAATTTGGAAGACCAATAGTGCCGTCGCAGGCACGAGGAATACCATTTGTCCAATCCACCAGCCATACTCGTCGGCGGGCTTCCCGACTATCTTCACGTCGTCCGGAGAGTCGACTGTCACGTACTCGTGACCGCCCTGCGACACACGCTGGTGCTGGTGCATGAGCGGCGTGATCTCGGTCGGTTCGGTTTCGACCTCGGGGGGTGAGCGCCGTTCGCGCCCGCCCGTGCTTCGGCATCATCTTCAGGAGCTTCGTACAGCACACCGCGCACGAGTCTACGCCCCGGCACTGTGCCCTCGGCTTGAGCAGCTTGTTCCTCGCGGGTGCTGAATAGATCGCTCCGAGCTGCCATCTCGTTACCGGGATCACCGCGTCTGCCTGCGTGAATGAGTTCAAGCACTGCTGCGAGCCATGCTCCGAGGTTCAGCACAGTCGACCAGTAAAGAGACCCTAGCTGTCGTTGGGCGATGATAATCGTAGACGCAAGCAGGAGGACCCATGTGAAGGAGTATAACGAGAGCGTTACGGCGAGCTTCTGTGATACAAAGGTTGGGGGATGGACGTAGTGCAATGCTTGAAGTGGATGCACCAAAGCGAGGAAGGAGAGGGCAAGGAATGCCGCCATGACAGCATAACTGTGAGAGTGGATGATCTGGATGAAGACGCAGTGAGACGAGCAAGAATAGCATGCAGATGATGGGGACGTACATAAGGGTTAAGGTGCAGATAGCCCGTGATGAGAGCGGTTTGGGCTAAGGCAGCAATCACGAGAGCTATCCAGAATCGACACCATCCGGCCAATGCCTTCGAAGCTAGCTTCACTTTCGCAAACCTGCTATGATCGGCGACCCCAATTGGCGTATCGATGGCTATATCTGTGTGAGTATTGGATAAGAATACATGATCATACTGCTCACCGACATGCTCCTTCGACGACAGTATGACCCAGGCGATCAAACCAATCGTGCTGAGCGGACCGAGCACAAGCGAAACGATGTTGAATGCATAAATGCCGTCCATAGGGAACAGGACCAACGCGCGTCCGAGTACTGTCGTACATATACGCCGTCAGCTACGTGCTAACACCGCAAGTACCGCTAACTCACAGTCGAAGTACACCGACGCCCTTGAGTCAGTAGCCGACTGGTCGTCGTTCAACAAGGTCAGGGCTGCGCCGCGCACGAGCTCCATCATGGCCCATAGAGCCTTGCGGCCTTCGCCTTGGCCCATGCCGGCAATCGAGTCCCTTGAAGTGTGATAGTAAGCGCGGTTCTTGTAGAAGGCGAAGTCGAATCCTTGGTGGCCAGAGATTTGACCCTCTACCCCGCGAGCATAGATCTCGTAGTCGGTGGCACTGCGAATGAGTCCGGCGGAGAAAGCCTCGGAGGTAAGAACGTTCCCGTGAGGGTGTTTCACTGCAGAGTTGAGCAAGGAGCGCGCTGCTCCAAGTGAAGTGGAGCGGAAGACGACTGGACGGCTGGAGGATATCGTTAGTACATCGGTGTATCTTGAGACGAGGGTGACAAACGCACCCACCGGACGCAGCCCCTTCCAGATTGATGAATACCGACGTCAGATTGGACCACGGGTGCTCAAAGTACGCACGCGCGCCATTGAGAAAGTCCTCTTCTCCGTTATTAAAGAAGAATATGGCTGTCCTGCGCGGACGCCGTTCCGGCGCGGAGAAGTACTCCGCCATCTCCAGTATAGTCGCGACGCCCATACCATCGTCCGTCGCACCCGGTGCGGTAGACACCGAGTCGTAGTGACAGGAGAAGAGGACGCCGTCCGGACCAGACTCGGGTGACGAATCGGTGCCGTCGACCTTGAGTAGCACGTTAGTCCCTTCGAAGTAGACGGCCCGTCCAGCGTTGACGACGGTCACGTTCGACGTCAGGTCGTCGGAGAGGTGAATGTAGTCGCTGTGGCGATCTGCGAGTGGTTGCAATCGGGAGAGGATATACGCGCGAACATCATCGTTTGCGTGCGAGATATATGGATGAGGTCGAGCAGTTATCTGGTGGTGTTGGTCAGTTCCGCTGTCATGGTCTATCTCTTCCGCAAACATCATGAATGGCATGGGGGGTAGTATCCTCCGCGCACTCTGGAACAGGACGTCGTCTGCTTTCATGAATTCAATCAGACGCACCTTACTCAAAGTTTTGTAGGCTCGGTCCAAACTCAGTCCATCCAGTTTCTTTGGCACACTGGCCAGTTCATCGTAGGAAAGGACACTCGCGAAGACAGCGACGTAGAGGATGATTGTTAAGATAGTGACCGGGATAGGCGCGAACTTGAAGGGGGAGAGTAGTCTGTTGGGTGGCATCGTCGCGACTCGGAGAACGTTATGACGAGCAGGGGAACATGAATCTGCAACGTGGGTCGGATGAGTTGAGTGCAATCTGTCGGCGTCGTGGCAGCAGGATGTATTGAGCTTGCTGGAGTGGGAGTCGTGCTCACTGTACAGTGACAAGGAGCGCCGGCGCGACTTGGTGTACCACTGTGTATGACGTTATCGGCGCTACCTACGCGGCACGCGCATGGTGAGTAGACATTCCAATTTGGATGTACACCAATCTCAAACCATTGGATATTGCTACAGCGTATTCGTTTCATGCATACATGCGCGAGCGATGAGAACAAGATCTACAGGCAAGATAATAGCACACTTGAGCTTAATATAATATGATCACGGCGATCCCGACGAGATTATAAGCACAACAGGTGCCCGTCGCACATGAGCTAGCAAGAAATATGCCCAAGTCCAAAACCAACCTTCGCGAACAGTTCCGCACAGAGGACGGCTCATTGGCTCGAGCCCCAAGTCTGGCTCGGATACGGCTTCTGCGTCAAGAGTTGAATCCCGCCCAAGTCGAACCCGAAGCCCTCGCTATATCGGCCGATCTCCAGAGTTTCCGTCTGAACCTGGCTCTGGCTCACAGACGCTTCTGCTGTCGGCAGGGCGAGAGGCGGGTCGACGGTCATCGCGGCGTCCTCGCGCTTGATCGCCACCTCTGTTTGAGCTGCCTGAGCCTGAACAGCCTTGTGCGGGCCCCGTGTAAGCTGGAGCTTCCCTGAGCGGGCCGCAGACGACGTGGAAAGGAGCTGTGCCGGAGCTCGCGTGTCCGTGCGGTACTCAGAGTCGTCCGTCTGCTCAAAGACGATGGCAAGACCTACGAGCGAATTGAGGGTGAGCAACCGAGAGAACTCTGTACGCACGAAACAGAGACGCACCTCCAGTAGCATTTGCGCCACTGGTCTCAGCACCACTTGCACTCGTTCGCTGCCTTGATCCCGCGCGCCGCTTCGAAGGTGGCTTTGAGCCTGCTCTGATGGTACCCGTGTCAGCGTTCTTGTTCGCAATCGACTTGGACCGGCTGCGCGTTCTCCCCGGAAGCGGTAAGCTTTGGCTTTGTGGCACGACTGCAGCGGACGGGACTGGGGCCGGAGTCTTCGACCGACTGCGCAACGTGCGAGTCACACCGGTGTTTGCGGCTGAAGGACGAGCTGCAGCAGCGGGAGGGGTAGCGATGCCTGTCGGAGTTTTGGAGCGCAGGATACGACGCGGGAGAGGCGGGTAGGTTGGTGGTGGCCGGATAGGCACAGGCACCACCGACCGGACGCTAGTGCGGGGTAAAACCAGGGGGCCGGACGAGGCTTGCGATTGAGATTGAGATTGAGATTGAGACGGAGAGGGTTGAGTTTCTGCTGGCTGGAAGGACCCGGACGGTGTGTACATTGGGATCGACTCGACGGCATGCGAACCACAGTAAGACTGTGGTTGCATTTCTGAGGACTCTTGCGATATCGGTTGCGTTGAGGAGGGCAGTAAAGAGGACGGCTCGCGGGACGTCTGAGTTTGCTCCACGATGCGACCGACCATGGAGCCCGTACGGGAGAGGGATGCAGACGGAGACTTGCTGAATGTCTGCGTGAGCGCGTCTTCTACAGCTTGTGCGGATCCTACAGATACAGGCGAGGCGAGTGTACGAAGTGACTTGCGCGAACGAAGAGGAGATTTTGGAGGAGGGATGGCAGGTAGAACGCGTGATGGGCCTTGACTTGAGGTTGGGGACGCACCCGTATTAGTCGTTCGCGGTAATATCCCGACCGTTGTAGTCCCTAGAGGACCCGCATTCAACGGAGGCTTCTTACGACGCGGATTGTCACGGTGTGGGGACTGTGAATTCAATTGTCCAGATCTATTGATCGCGTCTGTGATCATATTAGACAGCCCGGGAGAAGGTGGGACGGAGGCGACGGATGGGGTGGACATCGGTGAAGACTGGGCAGTGCATGTCGCAAAAGACTTTCGGCGACGCTTGACGGGAGATGGACCTTCAGTAGTTGGTGGATAGGATGAGGTCTGTGGAGCGACGCCAGATGAATCCTGGTCGGACGATCCCGCCGCGGCGGTTGCTCTGGTTCGAACATTGCGCGGCATGGGTGGAATACCCGTTGTATTTGCGGAAAGGGGTAAGGAGGATGTAGAAGGTGTGTCGTCATGAGCAAGGGTAAGCGCGTCTGTCCTACTCTGAATGACGTTTGTGTTCACGCTCGAGGACGTCGAAGACTGCGAGCTCGGATATTGCAAACCCGAAAGATTGTCTATCCGGACGGCGTTCGCTGGTACCTCAATGCCTGAGATTGAAAAGCGTAGTTGAAACGCACCTGTCTCCCCACTCTTCCCTTCAGTAGACCGCAAGTAAGCCTCCCAGTCTCGCTTTTTCACCCTGAGCATGTTGTTGAAGTGCGTTGCGTGCAGATGGAACATGAGGTCTGCACGCTCGCGAAAGGATTCTGGGCACCAGTTCCAAGAGCAGTGCCATATTACGCGCTGCGCGAGGGCAGGCACTGGTTGGTCTATCATGACAATGCTGGCCGTCGGTTAGGAGCACTGAGTAGAGAGCGAGCTAAACGGCCGCGGATACTAGGGCCGTATTCGTCCAATACAGTGGGCTGCTAGAGGACACCGAGAGATGAGTACAAGCAGACCAAGTGTGCAGACTGAGAGAGGGTGAGATGAGAGAAGTCTGATGCCCGAGGAGTTCACAAGTGGTCACAAGATCACGTGATCATACCAAGTAGCTCCCATCTCTTTTTTTATTTTATTTTAATTTTTTGGCGGAGCGCGTAGTGCCTGAGTCCCCATCGTCCCGTAGGCTTGTCAAGGTCCTCGCGGTCAGCGAATGCTGGCCTGGGCGCGCTGTAGCATGGTCAAGACGTGCCGACCATGTACTCGAATAAATAACCGTAACTCAACTGCCGGGAGGAAATGCATTTACGCACTGAGTGTGGGACTCCAGAGAGGGCTGACAGTCCCGGGGGGCACAGTTTCCCGTGCCGCCGGGGCCAGGGGGCAACCAGCCGAGAGAGCGCTGACTCCAACTGCCACCTCCTCCTCCCCAAATCGGTGCCCGGGGTCCTGACATTCACTTTCTCAGTGCTTTAGGCTTCACTTCGTTCTATTTCATTTTCAAGACATGTTTGCGTCCTCATCCTATACCTGTATACTCCAACTGTGTGTCTCAACACTTCTTAGTTCTTTATTCTGCGACTTGATAGCACATTAGCATATAATCGAGGATGAACGTGCTCGAGGTTCACGCCAGCGGCTATAGTTACTATATCGAGAAATGCTATCAGACATCTCCCTCCGACATGAGCGCTGACGAGACTCCCACCGTAACTCATCATGCAGTCGACTCCAAGTGCTCCGGAGACCACTGAATCTGTCTCTCTTCTTTTAGACTCAGGAGCTACAGTCTATACAAGATGGAATGGCAAGAATCACCTTGTAGATTGTGACCTTTGCGGTACCGAGATCCGGTTGAACAAGAACGCGCACTCCCGCCCGCTTGATGAACATCGCCGCTCTGGCACATGCGACAAGAGAGCGAAGACACGTCTACGCAAGCAGGCAAGTGATGTTGCAGCTCAGATGCGGGCCTCCATGGGATCTGCAGCACATACAAGTCGGCCTTATCGGGCTGTGCAAGCTGACTCGGATTCCTACCGCCGTGACCAACGGCTCACTCCCCTCTCAACTGCATCTCTCGGCACACCCGTCTCTAGTACACCCACACCCACCGATCAATTCTCTCCGCTAACACCATCGCCGTTCCCGTTCACTCCGTTCACCCATGCCGACAGGACCACTGGCAGCATAAGTAATACTATTATTCAGATCTTATTCATGTGAGCAACATTAATATGTATCTTCACAGCTCCTACTACTCCTGGGCCAGGCCCATCCGAGCTCATGGGACGATCTGAGCATGGAGTTCGTACTACTCGGGCCGACACTGATCCCGAGGCAGATGGGCTCCACACACCAACCCCGCACCACACTGGCAGTTCTATGCGCCAGACACCGCTCCAACACTGGGAGTCCTTTGCCCGAGAGGAGCAAGCCTTGCGCGAAAGCACAGCTGCGCTTCGCTTGAGCATGAACGAGCCGCTTCTCGTTCACGGATCAGAGCATGTTCTGCAGGGCCATGGAGGCTCCGGCGGCACTGGCAGCAACTCGATGACCACGACACAGCCTGTTGAATGCCCTGGAGTACTAGTTGAGTGGAAGCCAGGATCGGTCTGGAGCACATATCCCTATCACCGTCATCTCAGTCATGACTTCCCTTGGCAGCCGATCGGGGTCGAGAACGAACAATGGTTGCGTATACGCTCAGATGAGTGTGCACGTGTCCTCGCAGATGGTGCACTTGTCTGCCCGGAATGCAAGAGTGTTCCGCAGTCTGCCAGGTTCGCTACTGTGGTTGATCGTGCAACAAAGGCACCACTCAACACGCAGCACTGGATGCTAACATACGCCCAACTCCATGGAGCTCTGAAGAAGGTTGTTGGTCAATATCGTCAACTACGCATCAAGGTATAGCATTTATATCTATCTTGTGAAGTTATCGACTGATGTGCATCTTGAATAGCATCGGAATGCAGAGCGAAAACTGTCAACATTGCGCAAGAAGATCAACGATCACCAACGCCTCACCATGCTGCTTGCGACTAATGATGTCAAACGGTTGCGCGAGCTGCTCGCAGTGGCACTCCGTAAGGGTGCAAGCCCTCGTACGCTCATTTCTCAGATCGAACGCTCGCTCGCTGGTCTCTACAATCTGCGGGGAGGTTTCAATCAGCGAGAGCTCGATGTCGCATTCTTGGCCAAGGCCCTAGGTGGTCCTCGACTTCTCTTTGCGCTCGTCCAATCCCATGGCTTTCCCTCGGCTTCTACCCTCTCACGAAATGTTAACGTTCCCCGCCTTCGTGCATGCATTGGTCGTCCAACAGCCGGGGAAGTCAACACGAACATTAGCGCATTGTTTGATCCCCAGCTTAAGACACCCATGCTCATACGCTCACCAGATCCAATCTCTGACGCTGTCGCTGGGCTGGTCATGATGATTGATGGTATTGCACTTGAGGAACGCTGCCGGTACTACTCCGAGGAGAACTGTGTTGTTGGGCTGTGTCGTGAACACTCGCATGGGCTGCGCATCAAGGTTAATAGCCTGCAGGATGTTCACGATATCGAGGCCGCACTCCATCCTAGCGCTGCGGCAAACTCGGAGTCTAGTAATGGTCGATCGGGCGGGACATTGGACCCCAGTCGCACCTCGGGCTCGGAGCCAGCTGTGCATTATGGCAAGGATGGCACAGTTGCAGCTCTTGCCCCATATGCGAACTCCGAGCACTATGCACCTGTTCCTTTGATTGTATCGGCTTCATGCAAGGCAGAGAGCAGCAAAGGGCTCATCTCATGGCTGAAGGTTGTTCTAGATGCCTGGAAAGTACACCCATACGGTGCGCCGACACATGGCCCTGTCTGGACACTCGCTAGTGATGGCGAGTCGTCCTTTCGCCGTGCACGGTTTCTTCTGTGTATGAACAAACGTGTCAGTCCGACATCACCACTAGGACAGCGACTAGACACTCTTACTGGCCTGAACTTGAATACTGGCCCCGATGGGATCCTAGGAACATGCGACCCTAAGCATGTCATGAAGCGTGAGTGAACGACCATAAATATTCGCGATAGTTTAACAACACACTCACATCGTACTATATACTAGGTTTTGCCACTCTGATCCGCAATCCGAAGGGTATCCAGGTGTCTGATGTGACACTCATGTGCCATGACGTCTACAAGCATATGCAATCTCTTCCGGGAATGTCTGCGGAGAAAGCACGTCAGCTCCTCGATCCAGCTGACAAGCAGAACGTTCCAAAGGCAGTCAACCTCCTCGAAAGCCTCATGGACCTGCAGACCCATGCCTCACCTCCCTCTTTGCCATCGGAGATTCGCCGACGCGAAACGATCTCTTTCGTGGCTGATGTTCTCGGGCACTTCACCCTTCCCTTCATCTCAATCACCATGTCACTATCTGAACAGATACGCTCTCTATCCACCTACGCCCATGTTGCTGCTGTCATGTGGCTTCAGCACGGTACTCGCTTCATCACAGGCGCACTCTACGCAGACTCACAAGCCATAATCAAGAACATTGTCTTCACGGTCGCACGCCTTCAGCTTGTGGACGCGGACCTTCCCTTCTATCTTATCCTCGAGGGAACCGATCGTTTGGAAGGTATCTTCAGCGACTGCCGGACACAGGATCACAGCCGTAACTTCGACATCCTCCAGCTAGCTGAGAAGCTGTCGACCGGATCGCTCGTTCAGAGCATTTTCGAGCGAAACCCAGATCTTGATCGAGGTCATCGCCGGCTTGTCCTGAAGGATGCGAGAGGTGTCGATCACATCAATCCCAAGTCATGGATCGGGAACGCACGAGTTGGAGATGTAGAGCTAGCTGCCGAGTGGATGCGAGGCCAGGATGACGCTGTTGGGTGCCCCACAGGCCCAGCCCTGTATTTTCGCGCCTTAGCGGCCACTGCCGACGGACCGACCGCCGACACCACAACAGTAGGACCACCGCCGACACCCCGCCGACGGCGGGGCGCGCGACCCTGACGACCCGCAGCTCGGGGACGTGGCTGGTACAGCGCGACGCGGGGGCACAGCCACCGTCACGACGAGAAGGTTGGGGAGCGCCGGAGCGAGGTTTAGCAGTAAGGAACGCCGGGTCTCGGATGGCGGCGGGTTCTTTAGTCAGGCGACGGGTGGTAGCACGCGGTACCGACGGGTTGTCACGGCGGCGGTATTTAGACTGCGCAGTAGTGTATGAAAAATCCAGCTTTCGTTTTCCCCTCCAGAGTTCGGATTTCGGCGATGTCGGAAACGCCGATGGTCGTCGTCGACGCGCTCTTCGGCCTCTACGCTGTGCTCTCTCTAGTTTGTATCGTACGTTCTACGGCCGCCTACGTCTCATCGCTCTGCGCCCGTCTCCATTCACGCAAACCTGCCCGGCGTTCCGCCGCGACTCCTACCCACCCGTTCCCGACCTTCGGCGCGGCGTCGACATTCAGCGGTCTCCTCGACGTCACCCGCCTCCTGTCCGCCCTTGACTCGTCGGCGCTCTCCCGGCTCGCCGCTGTGATTGGGAATCGACTGGACTCACCTCCTTTCTTGTTCTTCTGTGGTCTTCTGGTTGGTATCAGCCTTAGATCTACGGTTGACGTATCAACGCGAATGCTGTTCTTGAGAAGTACTTTGGACACTCTGCACGCGTTGACTTCAACGCGTTGTTCCAGACTCCCGGACGGCGTGATCTCCTGCGCCCCAATGGAGAGTATGTGGGCTGTGAATATCGCCCTGATGACGCTCGCACGGAGGACCCGGAAGTTGGATCTGCTTTGAACCGTGATCAGACGTCTGCTACTAGTCTGGGAACGACAGCAGCTCCGAGTCCCGCTTCTCCAGCTCACCACCCTATGCACCCTACTCACCGCTCGGGTCAGACTCAGGATGCTGTGGAAAATGAGACCTCAGACGACGAAGATGACGGTGCCTGCGACGACCTCCCTGAAGGCCTCGAACTTGACGATTTCTTCTCATCCCGTGCGGATTCCATGACCGGCGAGAGTCCCTTCATCTCCAACGACAAGTGGCTACTCATCGACGGCAAGAAGTACCTGAAAGCCTCCGTTATTACAATCATACTCACGGCAAAACGCTCGCGCAAAGTGACCATGCGTACGTTACGGGCTCGCGGAGTAACCATCGAAGACTTGCATGGTGGTCATCGCAATCATGACCGCTTCAATGCCATAGATCTCGCCGGCGAAGATCTTATCAAGTCAGGAGACCTCGCTGCCATGCTGGTCCGTGTCGGAAAAGATATCTGCTTGGCTGTGGTCGAGATCCTTCAGTTCGAGCTGGACGGACAGAAGGCACGCAGGGTGACTGCCGTTGAACTCACCATGCTCGAACCACCTCAGGGATCAAAAGTGAAGGTGCTCGTTCAGCTCTTGAAGCTTCGCTCCGTTCAGGACCTTTCCGATGCTGCTGCAGCTACGACCTGGCTATGGAGTCATCAATATATAGGCATCACCATGAAGACGAGCACCTCACGCCCCCTTCACTCTCTGTATGCTGCCGGGGACTTGCTGTATCCACTGGGCCCCCGCATTGTCGAATCTCATTCGAGTAGTGCTGAAGCCGAAGCGACTCGATCTCTGGCTGACGTTACGTGGGCCCTGTCGGATGCTCAGCTGCACGAGATGCTTGATATGGCATGGAGTGCACTAAATCCGGAGACCGAGGAGATTCTCTCGAGCGTCGAGAGACTGCCGTTGTTTGTCCAAGCGGACGGTCTCCCATACCGGTCGCAGTCAGGTAGGAGCTGCTATAGGTTGGCATATTATTAGCATCCTGACATAGACATATACTAGGACCGGACCTGATCGTGACCGACGTGCCCGTGAATCTCACTGCGGAGAAGCTCAGTGGGAACACCTCGGTACGGTGCTACCTGTGTGGTGATAAGACCCAGCTGTCAAGGATGCGAGACCATGTTGGCCACCATATCCTTTACTCCATGAGAGGCGTACCTGATAAGAAGGACCTAGTTCAAGAGGTGAGCAGAGCCGCGGTGCACGGAGATCCCACTGGTTACGAGCATCTCATGTTGCCTTAGATCGGCACTGCACCATGCGGATTCTGTGGCCGGGAGACATGTGTCACTCGCCTGTCCAAGCCAGGTACATCATATAAGGTCTCCTCAAGCTGTCCATACCACTACACGGCGATGAGGTACACTAGTGCACAGAAGACAACGGAACGGACCAAGTGTACCAACCTCCCCATACACTGTCCATGGTGCCCATCCATCTCCCCCGGACAACCAGCAACCGCGTGGAAATATAACATGATGAACCATATACTGACTTACCATGCAACAGACTCCGGTATGGTCCCTGATATCCCTGCCCAATTGGTTGTCGACATGCACATCTCGAAAGAGGAGGAGTGTCTGATCGGAGTGTCGGAAGAGACTACAGATAGGTGGAGAGAGGAGCTGAACGCACCGGGAAGTGATGACTTAGATCATGCACGAGAGGTGCTAGGGTTGTCGCCAGTAAAGAGGGACCGAGGATTGTCGATGGTAGAGGTGGAACGGATGAAGAAGTCGGCGCGGACGAGATGAAATCCGAGTACATGAGCGTTTAATGTAATCTTATCTCGGCAAAGCCTCCTCCCCCCCAAATTGGTGCTCGGGGTCCTACCAAGCGTTTTCCCTACTTGGAGTCACTGCACTCTCGGCTGGTTGCCCCCTGGCCGGGGCTATCGCCCTCTCTTAATACCCACTAAAACCCCCCTTCCCGCCCATCCTGGCGGGAGCTCGTTCAGGCCACCCATGACCGGATCCCATACTCGCTCAACCCATGCGGGCTTCAGGTGTAACGCACGCGCACCGGTTACCGTTCCGTTCCGGCTCTCCGGGTTTGTCACGACTTGCCACCGCAGAATCCTTCTCCCCCTTCAGCTTACTGTACGATCAGGTTTCTGACTCAGTGTTTACCAATCGCCCCTAGAAGTTTTCGTCTCGTAGGGTGTATAAAAGGGTCTCTTACTTTGTACTGTAGAGACCAGCGTTCTTGTACGCGAATACAGACCGTACACCTGTCTCTTCGCGCCTGGACGACTCTTGTGACCGTCACCGACCTCTTTCGGAAGTCGCCAACGTCACATCTTTTTGACAGCACACGGACTCTGTCTCGTTCGACAACCACCCTCTACTCTCTCCACTAGCTTCTCTCGAAGTCTTGCTTGTCTGGCACCGGGGTCTGATCAACCTTTGACATCTGACGACTCGACTTCTCCAATCCCACCAACACTTCAATAAAAACTCACAATCAATCCACTTCAGCATCCCCTCCACCCGTTTACCATGTCGCTCTCGACTACCAACAAGTCCAAAAAGCCCCTCTGGGCAACGGGCGACGGTTTACCTGGCGAGTCACCCGTTCATGGTTCGTCTGATGCTGACACCACGTTTGGTAGCGCGCTCTCGCCCGTCTCAGCCGATGGCGAGACCGTCACTACTCCCCGTTCCGTGGGCGCGCGACCTTTGTCGGTCGCCGTTCCCTCGAGGCCTCCCTCGGCTAGACCTTTGGTCTTAGAGGAGAAACCCGCGGTCGTAAAGACCGAGGAGACTGGACGCGCTGCGGCGGTCCTTGCGAGACAACCTCCTGCCGCCGTGAAGGCACACGCAAGGTTCGTTGATAACGACCCTGAAAATCTATTCGATGACCGCAATGCAAGTGCGAAGACGACCTCTGCCGAGACGTCGGCCGGTTGTAATGCCTCCACTACGGGTACTAGACCCATGAGTGTTGAGAAGGACGAAGGTGGATGGTACACGTCCGTCCGTGGACGTCACAACCCTCCGAGGAGCGGATCTCCTCGCAACTCGTCAGACAGCGAGTTGCATGCGGAGGGCGCATCGGATCTCAAGACCTTCCTCAAGGGGAAGGCGATCGACGCTAGGAACTGGGGCACCGCGGGCGTACCCGACGAGGACCTGGACCCGGAGTTGCAGAGGCAGGCTTTCTCCTCCTATGCAGCCGGGAAGGCGATGATGGACAATGCTTCTGAGCAGGGCCAAGGGGGCTCTACCTCGAAGCAGGCACCAGTAACCGGTCAGACGACCGTAGTACCTACTGCTAGTGACATTAGCAATGAAATAGACCTTATCCGAGCTAAGTTAGAGTCACTTAAGCTCGCGTCTAGTGGCTCCTCTCCGGTGTTGGGTGCCCCACAGGCCCAGCCCTGTATTTTCGCGCCTTAGCGGCCACTGCCGACGGACCGACCGCCGACACCACAACAGTAGGACCACCGCCGACACCCCGCCGACGGCGGGGCGCGCGACCCTGACGACCCGCAGCTCGGGGACGTGGCTGGTACAGCGCGACGCGGGGGCACAGCCACCGTCACGACGAGAAGGTTGGGGAGCGCCGGAGCGAGGTTTAGCAGTAAGGAACGCCGGGTCTCGGATGGCGGCGGGTTCTTTAGTCAGGCGACGGGTGGTAGCACGCGGTACCGACGGGTTGTCACGGCGGCGGTATTTAGACTGCGCAGTAGTGTATGAAAAATCCAGCTTTCGTTTTCCCCTCCAGAGTTCGGATTTCGGCGATGTCGGAAACGCCGATGGTCGTCGTCGACGCGCTCTTCGGCCTCTACGCTGTGCTCTCTCTAGTTTGTATCGTACGTTCTACGGCCGCCTACGTCTCGTCGCTCTGCGCCCGTCTCCATTCACGCAAACCTGCCCGGCGTTCCGCCGCGACTCCTACCCACCCGTTCCCGACCTTCGGCGCGGCGTCGACATTCAGCGGTCTCCTCGACGTCACCCGCCTCCTGTCCGCCCTTGACTCGTCGGCGCTCTCCCGGCTCGCCGCTGTGATTGGGAATCGACTGGACTCACCTCCTTTCTTGTTCTTCTGTGGTCTTCTGGTTGGTATCAGCCTTAGATTGTTACGACTGATCGTCGAAGGGAGGGAACTCACGAGACGAGCAGGGGCGTCGACGAGCACTTGTGCAGCGAGAGCGGAGCAAGGCTCGACGATCAGGGCTGGAGACAAGACTGTATTGAGTGAGTATCTACGAGCGAAGTACAGTGAGGCTCACCTGGAGACAAGAGGTCGAAACTGAGTCTCCAGGTGGCAGCCATGATCTCTATATACGAAGCGAACAATAGCGTGTGGGGAACAATAGCGTGAGAGCGAAGTAAGTAGAACAAAAGGATGTTCAAAAAGGGGAGGTTGCCTAAACGGGGTAACCTAGGAAAGGAAAAAGAGTAGCCCGGGAGCCTGTGTTCGTAACATTACCCCCCGTCAAGGGTCGTGTCCTCACGACCTCGCGTTAGTAAACTTCCTGTAGTAGCGTGTTATTGCGTCCGGTGCGTGCGTTAGGTTGGCGGCTGGTTCCCAACTGTCGTGCTCATGGCCCCAACCCTTCCAGTGCACCAAATACTGCAGCGCCTTCCCCCGCCCGTGACGTCGAGAGTCTAGGATTTCCGCCACCTCGTACTCCTCCTCGCCCTCTACGTCAATTGGCCTCGGCTCTGGAGGGTGACGATCCGGCAATGAGCTTTGCTGATGCGGTAAAAGCAGAGACACGTGGAAAACGGGGTGAATGGAGAGGTCCTTTGGCAGAGTTAGCTCATAGGCCAGCTTCCCGACTCGTCGCTTGATCTGGTACGGTCCCGCGTAACGGTCTACGAGTTTACGAGGGATGCCTGTGATGCGTAGGTTCCGCGTGTTGAGCCAGACCTTCTGTCCTTCCTTGAAGTCAGGGCTTCCCCGTACGTGCCGGTCATGGTGCTCCTTCATCCGCTCTGCGGCTAGTCGTAGTGCTGCCACTGCATCTTCTCGTGCTTTTGCCAGCTCTGCGATGCGCTCGTCTGCTGTCGGTACTGTGGTCGGATGAGCAGGGACATGGAATGAAGGTTCGTACCCATAGGTCAGGTAGAACGGTGAGTGTCCTGTGGATGAGTGAACGTGCGAGTTGAATGCGAACTCTGCAATGGGGAGCCATTTGACCCAGTCGTCGCGCCTCCTCGAGCAGAACATCCGTAGGTAGGCCTCGATTTCCTGATTCCAGCGTTCTGACTGACCGTCGGTCTGTGGGTGGTAGGCAGTTGACAGCGCACTTTCGACACCGATGCCCTTTAAGATAGCACGGAAGAGTTTGCTGGCGAACTGTGGACCTCGATCTGATATGATCTTGCGTGGTAACCCGTGTAGCCGGAACTGTTCACGTATGAAGTTGTCTGCTGCTTCGTTTGTGTCAATCTCTTCGTCGCATGGAATCAAGTGGATGAGCTTCGAGTGTCGATCGGCGATGAGATGTAGTGCGTCGTATTTCTGTCCACGTACTGTGACCCGAGGTAGTCCGACAATGAAGTCGCTGGTCACCACCTGTGACGGTCCTTCTGGGATCTCATTGGGCAAGAGAGGTCCCTGTGGTGGTCCGCGGGACACCTTTCCGCGTCGGCACGTGTCGCAGGTGTTGACGTAGTCCTTTACGAACTTTGTCATGCCCGGCCACCAGTAGTTACGTGACACGAGTTCCACCGTCTTCCACTGCCCTGGGTGTCCCGCCGGTGGTAGATCGTGGTGGATGCGTACAATCTCTGCCCGTAGGTTGTCGTCCTTCGGCACGTAGACCTTTCCTCTGTAGAGGAGAAGGTCGCCCTCCGCGTTCCAGTCCACCAGGTCGTTGTGGAGTCGCGCGGGTCCCAGCTGCTCGATCTGCCGCAAGGCTTCAACCACCGTCTGTTCACGCTCCGAGCACTCGCGGATGCGTCGAAGTAGAGCCCGGTCCGGAGATGTCGACAGGTGTCCTCTCTGAGTTGCGAGGATTCGGAACTTGTCTGGCGTTAGGAGTACTCGACCCAGGTTGTCGTCGGAGTCGTCTCGCTGATAGTCAGGCCGGCGGGACAGGGCATCCGCCTTGCCGTTCGAGGTTCCAGGTTTGTGCGAGATGGTGACGTCGAATCGAGACAGAAAGAGTGCCCATCGAGCCTGTCGACGTGTCAGGTTCCGCGCTGTCCGCCAGTACTCAAGGTTTTTGTGGTTGGACTGAATCTCGAACGTGCTTGGGAGACCTTCCAGGTAGTGGCGCCAGGTCTGCAGGGCTCGAATGATTGCGAGCATCTCCTTGTCATAGATCTCGTAGTTCCGTTCCGCGTCGTTCATGGACTCCGAGTGAAAAGCGACAGGGTGCCACTTGCCGTCAGCT
This sequence comes from Daedaleopsis nitida, assembly GCA_022606115.1. Taxonomy (NCBI): domain Eukaryota; kingdom Fungi; phylum Basidiomycota; class Agaricomycetes; order Polyporales; family Polyporaceae; genus Daedaleopsis; species Daedaleopsis nitida. Next base: position 3,098,105 of record JABYQM010000003.1, on the reverse strand, counting down.
CCCTCCTGCGATAGGACTGCACCTGTTGCGAATCCCGATGCATCCACCTCCACACGGGTTTTGCGGTCGGGGTCGTACATCGCTAGGATTGGACTCGTGGTGAACTGTTGCTTGAGCTCGTCAAAGGCCTTCTGTTCCTCCTCACCCCATCTCCACGGTTCGTTGCCGGTGAGACGGTCGAGGGGTTTGCAGATCGCGCTGAAGTCCTTGATGAATCGGCGGTAGTAGTTCGCAAACCCTCGGAACTTCCGGACGTCGGACGCGTTCTTTGGTACCGGCCACTCTGCAATCCCCGCGACCTTCACCGGGTCCATTTCCACCTGATTCTCTGACACAACCACCCCGAGGTATTCCACCTTGCGCTGCTCGAATTCACACTTCTCGGGTTTGCAGAACAGATCGTGCTCCTGTAGGCGTCGTAGCACCTCCTTCACCACTCGACGGTGCTCCGTGAGGTCCTGTGACAGAATAAGGATATCGTCAAGGTAGATGGTAACGCAGCCCTGTACGATCAGGTCCTTGAAGATGTCATTCATGAATGCCGAGAATGTACTAGGGGAGTTTGCAAGTCCGAAGAACATGACGTTGGGTTCGTACAGGCCTCTGTTGGTCACAAATGCCGCCTTCCACTCATCGCCTGTCTTGATGCGAATGTTGTTGTACCCCCACCGTATGTCGAGCTTGGTGAAGTACTTCGCTGATTTCAGGCGGTCGATAAGTTCGGAGATGAGAGGGAGCGGGTACCGGTTCTTGACCGTTATGTCATTCAGTCGGCGGTAGTCCTGTACCGGTCGCAGACTTCTGTCCTTCTTTTTGACGAAGAAGAACGGCGAGGACATTGGTGACTTGGACTCGCGGATGTATCCCTTGGCGAGATTCTCGCTGATGAACTTGTCAAGTTCGATCTGCTCGTTGGGCGATAGGGGGTAGACCCTAGAGTGGAACATCTTCGCGTCGGGTACGAGTTCGATTGCATGGTCGTACGGGCGGTGGTCTGGCAGCCGTTCTGACGCTTCCTTGGAGAACACGCGGAGGTATTCGTGATACTGCTCTGGGATTGTTTGTTCAACAGGCAGCGGTGCTCCTCTCTTCTGGTACTCCATCTCTGCAAGTTGCTGGGAATACGTGTGGCCTGCCGCTACGAAGAGTTGGGGAGCGTTGAGCAATGTGCGTCCCTCTGCCCATGCGTCCAGTAGCGAAGTCTCTTGGCCATCCCATTCCGCTACGCTCGGATTCTCCGTGTGTTGTTCCTCTACCTCCTCGACCATTACTGCCGCGCGGATACTGCCGACCCGCTTTGCCTTCCTTGCTCTTCGTGGACTCGAACGTGCCGTAGGCCTGACCCTCGTATCACACGCCTTTGTCCCCTCGAGCATTGCAGGTTTCCGGTGGGCCGAGCACGTACTGGGACACCGTGACAGGCGCAGCGAGCCACGATCCCAATCGATGTCAGGATTGTGTTCGCGCAGCCAGTCCAGGCCGATGATAACATCCTCCTCCCCGATGTCTGTCACCACGAACACCACTCGTTCTTGGTGATCCCCAACAGCCATGTCGAGTACGGCCACCTCCGAGATTGTCCCATCTCGGTTCTCTGTCCCGTCTATGTTGTACAGAGGAATCGGCTTCGCCAACTTCCTCGTCTGAACATTATTCTGCCTTACAAATCGTCTATTCATGAACTTGGTGGTGGCCCCGCTGTCCACCATCGCAGTGATGTCTTTCTGTCGCTGCTTGCCGATTAGCCGGATGGGAATATGAAAGTGTTGCCCACTGTGATCTACTTCATATATAAATGGAGAGTCCAAGACGGCGTATCGACTACTAGTACTAGAGCGCGCATGCGCAGCGTTGAGTGCGGCTCGAATTAAAAACCCTCCTGCTCCCTTGCCACGGCCAAGGCGGCAATGCGTTCCTCCATCATCTTGATTTGCGCTCGAAGAGCGACGAGCTCGTCCGACGAGTTGGATGATGAGGTGGGAGCTGGGGAAGGGACAGGAGGAGTGGACGACGACGCGACCTGCTACCCGTTCCTCTGACGATCGGGGCAGTTGGCGATCTTGTGACCGAACTTCTTACAGCCGCGACACGTCCCATGGAAGGGGACCTGAGCGTCCGTTGCGGCAATCCTCCCTCCGCGGTTTCGGTAGGAGAAGACACGTGGCTTCTCTTCTGCTCGGGTCGCCAGTTGCTGATCCATCTTCAAGGCGACTGACTGGGCCTTGGAGAGGGTCGAGATGTCGTGTGCCGTGATCGCGAACTCGTCCTTGATGCGGTATGGAAGCCCTTGCCGGTAACGTTCTCGCTTGTCCTCGTCAGAGAAGCTGGTACGGGCTGCCGCTGCATTGAACTCCGCTGTGTAGCTCTTGACTGCGCTGAGCTTGTGCGACACCTTGCACAACTTGACGAGTTCCGCTACGGCCGCTTCTTTGTCGTCGACTGCGCAGAACTGAGCCTTGAACGCGTCGGCGAACTCAGCCACGTCCGTCCACGGTGCGGTGGTTGCGGCGGTGACAATGTGAGGATTGGCCCACTTAGCCGCGTCACCAGTGAGTCGGTTCAACACCATCATCCAGGCGATGTTTTTGGCCACACCGCCTTGAATCAGAATGCCGTAGTACATCCCAGCGCTGCTTACAAAGGCGAGGCCTTCTTGTGCACTTGCTCCATCGTACTCACGAGGAGCTAGGCTGGAAACGAGCCGGGATATGTCGATGGAAGGGGTTGTCATGCTGGGGGAGCTCCTTCCCGACGATTCCGATGACTGGGTTCGAGCTGGGGATCTTGCGGGGATAGGAGGTGGAGAGTCGAGGGAGATGGTAGGTTGAGGGGTGGGCTCACGTGGTAGTGATGCACGTCTTTGTTCGAGACGCTCTGCTACGAGCGTAAGGCCTGGGAGGCTTGGAGATGCGGGAGGCGGGGTAGGGTGTCGGCTGCCGGGTTGGCTGACTGCTCGGCTAGCTGCTTCTCGGATAGGGGGTCTGGAAGGGTCACGAGTGGGAGGTGGGGGGGGATGTTCCTTCCTCTGTACGATGAGCTCACTGTTCTCCTGGGTGGGCTTGCGATAAGGGCCGTTTGGCACGGTAAGGAATGCCTCGTATCGATTGTCACACGGCTGCTGCTCGCAGACGTAGAATTTCTTTTCTTCTGGGTTGTAGGCGTGGTCCTCGACCGCTGCGTGATGGAACGCGTGTGTCCAGTACCTGCAGCGTCGTGGGGGAGCCAGGATGAAGCACCACCGTGAACACCAAGTTCTGCGGGGTTACCGAGCAGCAGGGGACGTCAAAGTCTTTCTGCGCAGGGTAGGAAGTGGGGGAAAAGGGGAGGGTACGCCAGTGCTCGTGTTTGAAGTTTCGACCTAATGTTACAACTGATCGTCGAAGGGAGGGAACTCACGAGACGAGCAGGGGCGTCAACGAGCACTTGTGCAGCGAGAGCGGAGCAAGGCTCGACGATCAGGGCTGGAGACAAGACTGTATTGAGTGAGTATCTACGAGCGAAGTACAGTGAGGCTCACCTGGAGACAAGAGGTCGAAACTGAGTCTCCAGGTGGCAGCCATGATCTCTATATACGAAGCGAACAATAGCGTGTGGGGAACAATAGCGTGAGAGCGAAGTAAGTAGAACAAAAGGATGTTCAAAAAGGGGAGGTTGCCTAAACGGGGTAACCTAGGAAAGGAAAAAGAGTAGCCCGGGAGCCTGTGTTCGTAACATAGATCTACGGTTGACGTATCATTTTGGAGCCCACCGCGAGGGTTTCTCAGTCGACCACCTCCAATCAAGCTGGCGTCGCCGTCGAGCAGTCCGTCGTCGAGGACGACGTCGCCGTCTAGGCCTTCGTCACCACCGCTACCCCAACTGCCAGAGGATTGGACGGACACCGAATCAGTGGCCCGATGGTTTGCCCAAAGTTTTGATCTGATTAATTTTTCGGAACAGCTCGCCGATGAAATCGAAGAAACCGGGACGCAACTGGCGGCGCTGCGCGGGAGGCTGGACGAGACCTCGGGCATGAATCAAGAAAACTGCGCGACCACGCGGGTGGAGATCCCGTCAGGAACAGAGTCAGGCGACCTGCCGGGGGCTACAAGTGCCCAGCAACGCTCAGAGAGCCGCCGACGAACTCCCTCCCCCGAAAATCCCCCAACGTCCTTTCCCACCGTGACTCGCACACGCCGAGGCTACGAACAGAGCGGCGAACAGCCCCTTGCGCCCGTTGCCAACATTAACCGCCTTACTTCGCGCCGACACATTCGGCCTACCGCCGACTCGCAGCCTCCCCCGTCCTCTACCGCGTCGACACTCTCCTCACTATCCAGTATCTCAACCGCGACCCCGAACCCCACCTCCGCACCAGCGCCCGCCTAGATCCTTCTCAGAATGGCTCACCAAACCGGTTTTGCGGCGCTGCCCATGCGCAACCAACGCGGAGCCCCGGTGTGGGAACCGTCGGCGAACCCTACCAAGACTTGGGCCCTCCGTTTCTTCGACCAAGTAGACCGAGTCATCACCAACTACCAAATCGCCGACGACGCCGAGAAGAAAAAGACGCTCGCGATGTATGCCGAGGTCGACTATGTGCGTATGATAGAGTCCCACCCCCACTTCTCCGATGCGTCCAAGACCTACGCCGAGCTCAAGAAGTCCCTACTGGAGTTCTTCCCGGGCCTTGAGGATAGCAAGCGCTGGACGGTCGATGAGTACAACGCCGTCGTCGGCGAATACCTTCGGCGCTTTGGAGTCAGCACCCTGCCGGAATACCTTGCGTTCTACCGCCGGCTCTACCCCATCGCACTCTACCTAGCCCGCGACAAGCCGATGAGGGATCTGACGGAACGCGAAGTCACCAGTACGATGATGAAGGTCCTCGACGGCGACCTCACCCAGCGGGTCCAAGCCCGGCTCAGCTACAAGGTGGCTAAGGACGTCAACGACTCCTACAAGATGGAGGACGTGCATGAGGCCATCTGCCACTGCTTCGGCAATGACAATCCGTTCCACGCCGCTTACGAGCAGCCGACGAGGACCGTCGCCGACTTTCCGCCGGCGCAGACCTCCGGCGTGACGCCGAGCGTTGCCGCTACAGGGGCCCCGCAGACGACCCGACCGACCCCTACTTCCGACGACGTTGTCATCAAAGCGGAGGTCTTTCAGAGCATCATCAGTAGCGCGGTCCGCGACGCCATAGCCGCGATCCAGCCAGTCCTCCAGGCAGTGAACCAGCAAACACCGCACGGCCCGCCGACGAATAACCCCTACCCGAACAACAACCAGTACCAGCAGGGGCCGCCGCCGAACGCCTACCCCCCGCCGTCGCAGAACGCCTACCAGCAGCAGCCGAACCGACCCTGGCAAGCCAACGACTACCCGAGGCCCTCCCGAGAACCCTGCTATTATTGCGGCATCTCCGGCTGCCGGACTCGTACGTGCGGCGCTGTGGACCGGGACGTACGCGAGGGTCTGGTCCAACGCCACCCCGCTACCGGGCGAGCACTCCTGCCCGGCGGCGGCGAAGTACCGCGGCGCATGCCTGGCCGCTGGCTTGTCGACCAAGTCCGGGCCTGGCACGAGCAGAATCCGAACCAGAAGGCGGCCGTGGGGGGACCTGTAGGCCAGATGATGTTCGCCATCGCCGACGGTTTCGGCGCCCCGCCGACACTAGTCCCGGCGCCGACAACGTACGCCAACAACCAACGGTCCGTTCTGGTCTCTGAGGAACGCAGCATGGAGGAGCATGTGGAGTGTCTCGCGCAACACCTGGCCCTGGCCAACGACATCCTGGAGAAGAAACGCGGTAGCAAGAAGCCGAGGCAGGTTTTCGATGGCGTGGTGATCACGTCCCTACCGCCGAAGAAGACGACGAAGAAGACGGTCCGGCTGGATCCCGAAGTGGTGGAGAACGAGGCCGACGCGCAGGACACCGCCGAAGAGGACCAGCAGGCCCCCGAAGAACCCTCGGACGTCGCCGACGCCGACGCTAACGTGAAGCCAGACCGCACGCGCGCCCGTTCACCGACGACTGAAGATGACGACCCAACGTTCCCCCCGCTTCCGTTCGCGGCGGCGCGAGATGCGACCCGTGCGGGAGATCCCCCGACGCACGAATTCTCCTATCGCCCAGCGACTGCGCCGCCGCCTCGCCCCGCGCGCTCCGCCGAGAGACAGTTAGGATGAGACGGCCGCAAAGAGAGTCTTCAGTGCCAATTTTGTGGAGAAGGAATCGGTTACCCTTACTCCCGCCGACCTGCTACGTATCTCGCCCGACATCCGCAAGCTCATGCAGGAGGCCACGGCGTTGCGCCGTACTCCAGTGCCGGCGATAGCCCCGGCGACCCCCGTCGGCGGTAGCCCGCGTCTCGGGCCTGCCCCAGCGTCGCCCCGCATCGAGGAGATCCCCGACGACGAAGATCGTCTGCACGCCTCGTCGAGCATTCCCCGGAACTACCTGCCGCCAGCGGAATCTCTCGCCGCGCAGCAACCGAGGCCCAACGGGGTGTACCCCGTCGCCAAGGGTGTGTACCGGGTCAACATGATTGGCGCCGTAGGTGCTCGGGTCTCCGCTGACGCAAACACCGACGTTATCGTGGCCTCTAACAGCTTCAAGCTGCGGTCCATCGCCACCTGGGTCAACGACATCGACATCGTAGAATGTATCCTCGACAGCGGGTCGCAAATTGTGTCGTGTAGCGTCGACAAGGCGCATGAGTTGGGGCTCAGCTGGGATCCGACGGCGCGCATCACGATGATGTCAGCCAACGGCGAGGAACAAAGCACACTCGGCCTAGCCCGCGACGTACCCATGGCCATCTCCGGCGGAATCACTGTCTACCTCCAGATGCACATCGTACAGAACGCCTCCTACGATGTCTTGCTGGGCCGGCCATTCGAGGTACTGCTGTCCGCCGAAATTCGGAACGAGGCCAACGGGCGGCAGACGCTTGAAGTTACGTGCCCAAACACAGGGAAGAGGATCGCGATGCCTACCTACGCGAAGGGTACAGCGCCGGCGGGAATGTGCGAGATGCCGATGGGTTTTCGGCGGTCGAGGATGTAGAAGCCGACGATGCGAACGTCGCTCTCGTCCTCGAATATGACCATAGGACCGACGAGTTTTTCCTGGTTTCCCAGACTCCCTTGACCGATCTCTCTACTAAAAATGTACAAGAAACCTACGTTCACATGTGCGATGATCCCGACCTTTCTCCACGTCTCAAGCCTCTTTTGTCCGCCGTCTCAAATAGCGCCGTAGTCGGCGTTTCCCCGTCCATACCCGATACCCCTTCAGCGGACCGCCGAACAACCCCCGGCGATGTTCGCGCTACCAAAGCCGTTCCCAGACCCGTCCATGCGACAAAATCCCTACCCCGACGCCCCGCAATACGTCGCCGTTCCCCTATCCCGGAGTCCAGAACGCCGACTACGCCGAGGTCGCTGACCGAGCCCGTGGTCAACGTCTTCACCTATTTCCATAGTCCTGCGGCGCCGCCCGCGCCGCTGCAAGTCGAGACTGAGGCCAATACAGGGACCTGTCCACCGCCGTCGAGCGGTTCGTCGGCGCCGCGCCGAAAGACGTCGGTCGCTGACGCAACCGACGACCCCGACGACCCCGAAGCGCCCGTGGACGTCTTCCTCAAAACTAAGAAGAAGTACAAGCCTGTTGCGAAGAAGGTCCGACCGGTTATGACAGACCTGCCCGCCGAGTTTCGTATCGTTCGACAGATCATCGGCGACCCGCTCGAGGGACTGCCGGAGCTGAGCCCGAACCCGCCACCGTTTGCACCCGGCAAACCTTACACGGCGGAGCGCCGACAGGCCATGCGCGAGAAACACAAGTGGCTCACGCCGGAGGAGCTCGACGTGCTCGACGCCTTTTTCCTAGCGCATGAGGACGCTTTCGCTTGGGAGGACTCGGAGCGCGGCACACTCGATAAGGACATGTTCCCCCCGGTCAAGATCCCGGTGGTCCCACACAAACCTTGGCGACAAACGAACTTCCCGTTGGCCCCCGGTGTCTATCGACCAGCGACCGAGCTCATCCGAAGGAAGATCACCACCGGCGTGTATGAACCGTCGAACTCGTCTTACTGGTCCCGATGGTTTTGCGTGCTCAAAAAGGACGGCTCGGTTCGCATCGTGCACAGCCTGGAACCGCTGAACGAGGTCACTATCCAGCACAGCGGCGTACCGCCGATACCCGACCACATCGCCGAACAGTTCGCCGGGAACTCGTGCGGGACCGTGCTAGACCTCTACGTTGGCTACGACGAACGGCTACTCCACGAAGACTCTCGGGACTTGACCACTTTCCAGACCCCTTTCGGCGCTATGCGCCTCACCACTCTACCCATGGGATGGTCCAACTCGGTACCCATCTTCCACGACGACATCACCTTTATCCTCCAGCCCGAAATTCCGCACTGCGCACTCACGTACATCGACGACGTGTTCGTGAAGGGGCCGAAGAGCAGCTACCAACGCATCGATGGCTCCTACGAATGCATCCCGGCGAACCCTGGGGCTCGGAGGTACTTCTGGGAGCACCTCGGCGATCTGAACCGCGTCGTTCAGCGCGTGAAGCACGCCGGCGGTACATTCTCCGGGCCAAAGTCGGAGGTCGCACCGCCGAAGTTCACGGCAGCGGGCCATTATTGCACGCCCCTCGGCCGCGCACCGGAGCCCTCGAACGTCGCCGCCGTAGTGAACTGGCAGACCTGCTCCAACATCTCCGACGTCCGGGCTTTTCTGGGGACCGTGGGCGTGGGCCGGATCTTTATCCGCGACTTTGCAAAGCGTGCCCACCCGCTAGTCAAGCTCACCCGGAAGGACGCCCCTTGGGAGTTCGGCGCCGAACAGCTCCAGGCGATGGCCGACCTCAAGCAGGCCCTACTCGACTCGCCGGCGCTGTGCCCGATCGACTACGACTCGGGCGCGCCAGTAATACTCGCCGTCGACACCTCGTTCATCGCCGTAGGTTACCAGCTAGGACAGCAGGACGCCGACAACCCCCGAATCCGGTACTATAGTCGATTCGGGTCCATCACGCTCAACGAACGCGAGGCACGATTCTCCCAGCCCAAGCTCGAGCTCTACGGGCTGTACCGATCGCTGAAGGCGCTCCGTTTCTACCTCGTCGGCATCCGCAACCTCATCGTCGAAACCGACGCCAAGTACATCAAAGGGATGCTGCAGAACCCCGACGTCGTCCCGTCCGCCTCCATGAACCGGTGGATCGTAGCCATCAACCTCTACCACTTCGAGCTGGTGCACGTTCCCGGCGCAACGCACGGACCCGACGGCCTTTCCCGACGACCGCCACAGGAGGGAGACCAGCCCGCCGACGACGGCGACGTCGGTGAGTACCAGGACTGGGTCGACAAGATGTACGGTTTCCTTCACCTCATCAACCCGCCCCCGTCACTCTCGCACGCCCCCGTCGACGAGATGCTCTATTCGGACACGATGGTCCAGGTGCTCTTCCAACAGACTAGTGGGACGGCAGGCCGCCTGGACGCTGTGGCCCCGACACCCTACGGCGATTTCCCCCGCTCGGCGCAAGCGACGAAGTTCGACACGCGGGTCGCCGAAGTCAAGAGTTGGCTGACAACGGGAGCCCCTATACCGACCGACGACCGCGAGAAACAGAGGTTCCTGCGCTACGCCGAACAATTCTTCCTCGACGCCGACGACAAACTCTGGCGGATCGTACCTAACGGCGCGTACCAGCTGGTCCTCTTCGGCGAAGAACGGGCGAGGGCTATCGTCGAGATGCACGACCACATCGGACACCGGGGGATACACGCGACGACGTCCTTCCTGTCGGAACGTACCTGGTGGCCTGACCTCAAGGCGGACGTCGCGTGGTATGTCCGGTCCTGCCACCAGTGCCAAGTGCGGCAGACCCGAAAAGTTAGCATACCGCCGACAGTTGCGTACCCCGCAGCGCCGATGGTTCGGGTGCACGTCGACTCCATGGACATGCCGGGGGCCTATAAGCACGTCCTACACGCCCGCTGCGCGACGACGTCATGGCCCGAAGCCCGCGCTGTCAAGTCGTGCACAGCAAAAACCGTCGGCGACTGGATCTATCAAGACCTACTCTGCCGGTGGGGGGCACTCGCCGAGATCGTGTCCGACAACGGGATGCCGTTCATCGCAGCACTGGAATACATGGAACGGCAGTACCACATCAAGCACATCCGCATCTCAGGCTACAATTCGCAGGCGAACGGCATCGTCGAACGACCCCACTTCCACGTCCGAGACTCCCTGGTGAAGGCATGCGAAGGCAACACGGACCTCTGGGTCTCCCGGGTCTACTCTGTGCTTTGGGCCGACCGGGTCACACACCGCCGAAGAATGGGTTGCTCGCCCTACTTTGCGATCACCGGCACGTCGCCGATCCTGCCCTTCGACACCGCCGAAGCAACGTATCTTATGCCCGTCCCGACCACACTCATCCCGACACACGAGCTCGTTGCGCGTCGGGCCATCGCACTACAGAAGCGCCCCGAACAACTAGCCCTTCTCAGATCCGCGGTTTTCCAGAGTCGAGTCGAAGCAGCACGTCAGTTCGAGACGGACCATCGAGCGACGATTCGGGACTACGACCTACAGGCGGGCCGCCTGGCGCTGATGCGCAACACCGCAGTCGAGAAGTCCCTCAACAGGAAAATGCGGCCCCGATATCTGGGGCCGTACGTCGTCGTGTCTCGTAATCGGGGGGGCGCATACATCTTGGCAGAGCTCAACGGCGCCGTATTCGATAGGCCGACAGCGGCGTTTCGCGTCATCCCTTACCTGGCAAGGAAGGAGCCCATCGCGTTTTCACGCAGCCTGCTCGACGCCGACGACGACACCCTCGATGCGATGGAGGCGAGCGCCGACACAGCGACAGACGAAGAAACCGCCGAAGGCGCCGGCATCGCCACCCTAGCCGACTAGGTTCAGGCGGTCAACTGGGGAGTCGACATCTCGGTGGGGAGGAGGATGGAGTGCAAGCCACCGACGACACCAGACAAAAAGGGCGCACAAGAGCAGAAGCCCACACAAAACGCTCGGAGCGACAGCGGAACGCCGAAGAAGGCAAACCACCGAGCAAGTCGCCGAAGCGAACCTTTTGCCTGTTTCTTATCATTTCCCCCTCGACTCTCCCGACATCTCCCCGTCCGCCGCCGCCTCCCCATCCCGCGACCGCTGCTCTCCCGCAGGCTAGTGCGCCCCCAAGTCCTCGTCGTCGCTCTGCTCCAACGCCGTGAGTGCGCGCTGGGCGACGTCCAAGTCTTCGGCGATGCGTCGGCGGAGAACGTCGTGGCGGAGAGCCAGGGTAGAGCGCGAGTTCCCGAGGCGGTCGATCGCGCAGCTGACCTCGCGGAGGGTGGCGAGTTCCATGGACAGCAGCCCGACCTCGGCGCGCAGCTCAGCGAGCCGGAAGCCCCGCCGCGTCCTCACCACGGCCGCGTCGATCCGCGCGAAAAGAGCGGCGGTGTTCGGGACCCGGGTCCCGGCGTCCTTGATGCGTTGGACGTAGCGCAAGGTGTCCTCGGGGTCGCCCTGAAGCGTATAGACTGTGATCTGCGGCAGTATCAGCACGAGGCGGACGGCTGAGGCGGAGCGGCGCACCAGGGCATCGGCGAGGTTCTCGGCGTAGGACGCCGTATCGTCCTCGTCCGCGTTACCGGAGCTCGCTAGGTCTTCCAGTTCGTTGATCAAGCGGAGAAGGCGCGCCGCGGCGGGGATGGCCAGCTCGTCGGCGAGGCGACGAGTTTCGGGGGAGAACTTCGCAGCGAGGGAGTGGGGCATGGCGGAAGAGTGGTTCAAGAACAAGGCCTACAGGACGACAACTCGTTTTATAGTGGGTGCTGACCGCCCGCTCTCCGAGCACCGCGTGGCCGGTGCGGCCCTATCGATCGCCACCACCCGCCATCCGATGCAAGACAGGGGACTGGGGACAGTCTAGGTTTCGGTGGGGAGGAGGTGTTGGGTGCCCCACAGGCCCAGCCCTGTATTTTCGCGCCTTAGCGGCCACTGCCGACGGACCGACCGCCGACACCACGACAGTAGGACCACCGCCGACACCCCGCCGACGGCGGGGCGCGCGACCCTGACGACCCGCAGCTCGGGGACGTGGCTGGTACAGCGCGACGCGGGGGCACAGCCACCGTCACGACGAGAAGGTTGGGGAGCGCCGGAGCGAGGTTTAGCAGTAAGGAACGCCGGGTCTCGGATGGCGGCGGGTTCTTTAGTCAGGCGACGGGTGGTAGCACGCGGTACCGACGGGTTGTCACGGCGGCGGTATTTAGACCGCGCAGTAGTGTATGAAAAATCCAGCTTTCGTTTTCCCCTCCAGAGTTCGGATTTCGGCGATGTCGGAAACGCCGATGGTCGTCGTCGACGCGCTCTTCGGCCTCTACGCTGCGCTCTCTCTAGTTTGTATCGTACGTTCTACGGCCGCCTACGTCTCGTCGCTCTGCGCCCGTCTCCATTCACGCAAACCTGCCCGGCGTTCCGCCGCGACTCCTACCCACCTGTTCCCGATGTTCGGCGCGGCGCCGACATTCAGCGGTCTCCTCGACGTCACCCGCCTCCTGTCCGCCCTTGACTCGTCGGCGCTCTCCCGGCTCGCCGCTGTGATTGGGAATCGACTGGACTCACCTCCTTTCTTGTTCTTCTGTGGTCTTCTGGTTGGTATCAGCCTTAGATCTACGGTTGACGTATCACCGGTTCAGGCAAACTCATCCAACGATGCGACGACTGCTGCTCTTCTCGAACAAGTGGAGTTCATTCGTGCACAGCTGAGTGAGCTACAAGCAGCTTCTGTCCCCATCCAACCTCAGCCGGTGAGGAAGGTCCCGGTTCCAACTGAATCTATCAGTACTCGACCGACTGCTCCGCTTAATAACACTCGCGCGGAAGCCGTTGTTGATGCTACGCTCAGCAGAGCGCTGCCTCATGCGGCAGACTCACGGCGGTCTATCTCGAGCGTGCAAGCCATGAGGAACTTGCAGCCGGTTACTCAAATTCAACCGCAGAGTTTCATCGGGCATGCTTTACTGCAGACCGTTGATCATCCAACGGCACCACCGGCTGTGGCTGGAGGTGCAGGTGATCCGGGGGATGGCTCATCCTCGGACTCGTCCGATTCGGACGGCAACGACGATCCAAACAACCCCGCTGTAGTTCGCAGACATTATAAGCGGGAGAAGAAGGAGCAGCAGAGGCTCCAGCACGCTCTCATGCGACTGCTTGTCGCGGATAACAAACCTAAGGCTCCTGTACTTAAACCCCGTGATCCTAAAAGCTACGACGGATCTCAGGATATGACAGTGTTCCATAGATTTGTCCAAGAAATGACAGAATACATTGAGGTGTATGAAGTGCCCGCTGAAAGACAGGCACATCAAGTGTCTAAATTTCTATCTAGTAAGGCATACACGTTCTACACCAACGCCGTGAGCACCTCTCCAGGGACTTGGAACTTACGTGAAGTCCTAATCGGGTTATTCAACCATTGCTTCCCTGTTGATCTTCGTCAGCGCAATCGGGTTAAGTTGAACAAGGTTTCGCAAGGCAAGCGTACCGTGCAAGACTACGTTCATGAACTCCAGGGCCTGATGTTGATGGTCGGACCCATGAGCGAGCGCGACAAGGTCGACCGGTTATGGTACGGACTGCGTCCGGAGATTCAAGGAGAGCTCTGGTGCGCGCGGTTGAACCCCGAGCGTTCAACATGGGTTGAAGTTATGGCAGAAGCGGAGGTGTCGGAGCTGGCCATTGCAGCTGCCGCATCCGTAACGCTTGACGGAAAACCGCTAGCAGGATCGTCTCGTGACCATCAAGACGGCGGCAGCACTGCTCCGTCGCACCGCGCAGGTTCGCATCAGAACCGAGATAATAGGAATCGGAACAAAGGTTATCAGCCATCTGATTCACGCAACCGTGACAACGGGAATCACTCACGACGGAACAATAGACGGGGATCCGCGGGGCCTTCACGCTTTGGCGGCTCCGGACAGACCCAGTCGGGACAATACAATTCACGTCCTCCGCGGACGGACAAGCCAAAGTTGTCCTCAAAGGAGCGCGACGAGCTCGCAGCGGCGGGCAAGTGTTTTGAGTGTCGTGAGGTTGGGCATCAGGCTTGCGCCTGTCCGCATATCAACCGCGTCCGTTCGAAGGACGGGAAGCCACCTGGGGTTAAAGCATTTAGTGTCCAAGTCAAGACGGAGACACCATCCGTTGAAACACTACGCACTCTGGCAGCTTCTACGGCTCGTATAGAAGAAGTCAGCTTCTGCATGATCCAGATAACCGAGGACAGTGACAACTCAACTGTCAGCTCGGATTCTTGGGACCCGTTGGCTTCGGACGAGCTCGAAGTTCTGTCTGATGCCTCGGGAAGCAACATGCCTGACCTGATGTCTGTGGCCAGTACCACTAGCTCGGAGCAGGCCTTCTTCGAAGGCGAGTCAGATGGCGGGATGCCAAACTTGCAGCCTGGTTCGGATAGCTCTTCGGGCTATGGCCTGCCTGCCGGGCGGCGAGCTGGTCACAATGCGAATTGGGAAACTGATTCCCTCCCATCTATGCAGTCTGTAACAGACTATACTACTGAGGATGAAGAGCCTCAGTCCGACTATGTCGGATGGGATGCGGAGACTGACAGCTCACCACAAAATCCGCTTCCTTCGGATCCTTTCTGGGATGTCCCTGCTGGGCTAGTGAACCCCTTTAAAGACGACTTGTCGCTTACTGGTAGTAGTGACGCCGTCTGGTCGAGCTCCGAGGAGAACTTCGATGAGTTCCTGCAACAGATATGCAGTACGGATCAGTTTACAGTGGGAGACGAGTATGAGCTTGTCCTACCGCCAGTAAACCCCTGCCCTCGCTACCACTCATTCTACGAGGAACGTGCGAACTTCCTGTTGAACGAGTATGGTCAGTATCTGCCGGATATGGAGACAGATGACGGACGAGTCGAAGTCTTTCATAGCGAGAGCGGCTGGATGGTTACGTACCATAATCATACCAATCCCGACGCTCCAAGCTTCCTAATCCCGAATCAGGAGGGCGCATTACCCATCCCAGCAGGGCATTTGGAAGATCCCGAGTTCGATCTAGTCAACTGGTTCCGTCAGACTCTGGCCGACGCGTATGACGTTGATTTGGATGACGTACCATATCACGGCACTGAGCCTATGGGTGACGTTCTCGAGTGGGGCTGTGTGTCTACATTGAACACCTCGTTTCCTTGGCCGGAGCACTGTGAGGAAGGGAGTGAGTGTCGGGTGCGATTCACTGCGTTCCGATACGACACTGTAGTCCTTTTAGAGGACGCGTACCTCCGTCTAGCATGCTCGGTCCCGGTGAATGACCTTGTGAACCCTCGCTTCAGCCTTCCTAATTGGTATGCATGGCAGGCGCGCGAAGCACTTGCACCTCGGGAGTTTCATCTTGACGATCTGAACGGGGAACTATGTGACCTGTTTTGTGAGCCAATACGACACTCCGAGCAGCTGGTGGGTCAGCCTTCGGGAGACACCGACCCGGAGCTTGTGGTGCTGTGTGTGGCTGCTACTATTAAGGAGTCAGCGCCGTCGGTGCAGAGAAATGCGGCGAGCATACCGCGAGACTTTCGCCGTGTCACCCCAGAACCGATTATAGTGGTGACCCATGTGAATGGGCACCCGATGCGGACTTTGCTTGACACCGGATGCCAAGCGGACTTCATCTCTGGACGGATTATCCATCAGCTCGGTATCAAGGCACACGAGCTTCAGCGTCCATTGACCGTGCATCTCGCGGTGCAAGGATCACGTTCGAAGTCGAACTATGGCTGTAAAGCAACCCTGGAGTATCAGAATATCGAGGAAGAGCGGTACTTTGACGTACTGAGCGTGCCGAGCTATGACCTCATACTCGGAACACCATTCATGAACCAGCACCAGATGGTGCTTGGATTCAATCCAGCGAAGGTCATCGTCGGCAGTGCAGAATCTATTCCGCTGCATGGCACTCGAAAGCACGTTGTCGAGTCCATGGTGGCGGAGTTGTTCGCGGTCAGCGTGGATAGTGCTCGGCAGGAGCTCGAGGACTATGCTGCTCCTATATGTCGCGAGACGAGCGACGCACCCTTTCCACCACTGCGCGCAATCAACCATACGATCCCTTTGAAGGATCCGGCAAAAGTGTATACCTGGAGACCGTCTAAGTGTCCTGATGCGCACCGTGCGAACTGGGTTGAGAAGAAGGATGCCTACCTCGCGTCCGGAAGGTGGCAATCTACTACTGCTCGGAATACATCCCCTATGCTTCTCTTGACGAAGCCGGGCACTGGGAAGAACGGCATTCCGCCACGACTGCACGTCGTCTGTGATCTACGTGAGCGCAACGCGAATACGGTGAAGATGGCCTCACCTTTGCCCGATATGGAAGCCATCCTGCGCCGCGTATGCCGTCAACCATATCGCAGTATTATCGACGGGAAGGATGCTTACGAGCAAATCCGTATTGAACCCGAGCATGTGGATCGGACAGCTACGGCCACTCCAGATGGGAACATGGTTAGTCTGGTGCTACAACAGGGCGACTGCAACGCGGTCGCTACTTACCAGTCCCTGATGAATCATATCTTTGGGCCGTACATCGGGAAGTTCTTGGATGTTTATCTTGATGACATCGTGATCTACTCTGCTACGCTGGAGGAACACGTACGGCATTGTAAGCTTGTGATTGACATCCTGCAGGAGGAGGATCTTTACCTGAGTTCTACCAAGCTCAAGTTCCTGCGGTCTGAGCTGAAAATCTTAGGCCGTATTGTGGATGACGATGGCATTCGTATGGATCCCGACAAGGTAGACTCGGTGCTGAACTGGAAAGTTCCCACCTCAAAGGAGTTGTTGCGCGGATTCCTCGGCTCAGTCGGGTATCTAGCAGATGACATTGCGACCGTCAGGGTCCCCATGGGGATACTCACCGCACTCACCGGCTCGGAGGCAACATTCCGTTGGAACTTCACAGAGCAACGCGCATTTGAGGAGATCAAGCGGCTGGTGCATCAGCACCGTGAGCACCACCGGAAGCCGTTGGACTACACCTCCACTGCTCCCCGGATTTGGCTGGTGACGGACGGTTCCATGTGCGGGATCGCAGGAGTTGTATCTCAAGGTACCTCGTGGCGGGACGCACGAGTGGCAGCGTTCTTCTCAGTGAAGTTGACCGCTACTCAATTGAACTATCCCGTTCACGAGATTGAGATGCTTGCGGGTGTTGAAGCCATGCTTCGGCACCGCGACATTCTGCGAGGGTGTCACTTCACGTGGGTTACGGATCACAAGGGTTTAACCCACCTCCTTACACAAAAGAATCTCTCGGGGCGACAAGCCCGGTGGCTTGAGAAGATCTCAGAATTCGACTTTGACGTTGAATACGTGCCGGGTGTAGACAACGTCCTCGCAGACGCTCTATCGCGCATCTACTCCAACGATGCGGCGGGTACCGTGCGCACCGCTACTGAGTATGTCGCCTACGACGAGAACGACCCATTTCCGACCGCTCTGGCGGAAGAGATTATCGCGATGCCCGTTTTGGCGTCACTCGAGGCGGAAGCACTGCTCGCGCCTCTGCGCCGCACCCGGGCTCAGACCCGAGCGGAACGAGAGGCTCGGGAAGGTCCCCTCGCTCCTGTCCCGGTGACAGCCCCGCCGGTTGCGGCCGTGTTGAAGCCTCGCCGGAAACGAACCAAGCGCAAGCCACGCGCGAAGTCCCCGGAGCCGGTGGTGGCTCCAAAGCCTCGTGCTGCACCGGAACCAGTTCCTCCACCCGAGAGCGGACGTCCCGAGACGTCTAAGGAGTTCACTAATCGGATTAAGCATGTCATCATCCACGGCCCCCGTGAACAACGACAGGAGGGCGGGAATACACACACTGAACATACTCCTGTTGCAAGCACCGGTGACAGTCAGCAAACCGCGGAAGCGACTGAAGCAGATAATCTTACTGAAGCTCGAGAATCCCTCGCACGTGAGATGACATTCTTGGGTTACCTCTCCGAGAGCCAGGAAGGCGTAGACTTGATCGCGGAATTACGAGGCCGCTACAAGGAGGATGAATTCTTTAGTAAGATACTAGAGAACCCGAGGCAATACAAGAACTTCATTGAAAGAGATGGGTTAGTATTCATACACGAAAGGGGACGCAATGTGCTATGCATACCTCTAGTCAAAATAGGCGAGAGAAGGGTGCGCGAGATCGTCATTTTGCATGCGCACTCGCTCCTTGCGCATCTCGGACCTTACAAGACTCTGAGCCTCCTGCGGGATCATGTCTGGTGGAAGACAATGGCTACGGATGTCCGGAAATACTGTGATACCTGCCAGACCTGCAAGCGGAGCAAGCCAAACAATCAGCGGCCATACGGGCTGCTGAACCCACTCACCATCCCGAGCGTACCATGGGAGGTTATGGGAATTGACTTTGTGGGACCGCTGCCGGAATCCAAAGATCGAAACGGAGCTTACGACTCGATCGCGGTGATTATTGACCTGCTGTCAGGGATGGTACATCTTGTACCGTGCCGAACCAACTATACAGCCAAGGAAGTGGCAGAGCTGGTGTTCTCCGAGGTCTATAAACACCATGGCATGCCTCGTGCGATCGTCAGTGATCGGGACTCATTGTTCACCAGCACGTTCTGGACTCACCTACACGAGTTGATAGGTGTGCAGCTTCGCATGTCGAGCGCGTACCATCCGGAGTCGGATGGATCTACTGAGCGTGCTAATCGGACAGTGACGCAGATGTTGCGTCAATGTGTCGGATCTACTCAGAAGGACTGGGTTAGCAAGCTACCGGCGATAGAGTTCGCGATTAACCTCGCACGATCGGACACTACTGGATATGCACCTTTCTTCCTTGATACCGGACGGATGCCCAGACCAATGATCTGGAACAATGCTGCGGATACAGAGTACCCTGGTGTTAGGGTCTTTGCTCAGCGAGTCAAGTCGGCGGTCATGGCTGCTCACGATAGTATCATTGCCGCGCGTGTTAAGCAGACGCGTGACGCTAATCGGAAGCGCAGGCCCGCGCCGTTCACAGTTGGTGACCTTGTCTACTTGTCAACCAAGAACATCACACTGCCCAAAGGCCAAGCTAGGAAACTCGCACCTAAATATATTGGACCATATCGTATTGTCACGGACTTCGGAAACCACTCCTATTGTATCGAGGTGCCGGCTAGCTTGAAACAGCGAGGTATTCATGATGTCTTCCACGCATCGCTACTGCGCATACATGAACCTAACGATGGGGGCGGCTGCACAGTCAAGTCGCGGAACTGGATGAGCAAGACGGCGAGTGGGTGATCGAGCGCATATCCTCTCACCGGGGATCGGGACGGCAGGCTCTGTTTGAAGCCGTCTGGCGATCGGGCGATCGCACCTGGGTACCATTCGCTGACATTGAGCACACCCGTGCCATGTCAGAGTACCTGGAGGCTGCTGGTGCGGAGAGCGTCAGTCAGCTGGGAGAGGGAGGTGGGTTGCCGCCTCTCGATGACCCCCAAGTCTTCCTAGGAGCTATTGAGATCAGGGGTCGGGGACGTTCACGGCACGCATATATGAACCGCGGCGGACGGGCTCAACGTCCTCAGCTTGTCCGACAAGCCCGCCCGATCCCCATCCCTCGACTACGTTCTCTCTCTCCTCCTCGCCCTCCTCCTCACCGCTGCCCAACTCGCACGCAAGGTCCTCGAACCCTCAACTCGCAGCTCCTCCTTGCTCTCATCTCACTCGTCATCATCATCATGTTGTTCAACGCCCATTCGGCTCTCACTCGTCGCAGCGACAACTCGGTCATTATGCGCCAAGCCACGTCGGGCCGCGACTACCACTACACTGTCCACCAGTTGCGGGAGTACGCCCGCTTCGACGGCGACCTCCGCTCCGGACGAGTCAATGGCCCCGGACGCATCATCCCAGGCGGGTACATCGAGTGGACCAGCCTCTGGGCTCAGGACGCGGACACCCAGTACCGCTTCGCGTCGTACGATCCCGACACCGGTGTAATCAGCATCCTGGGACGGCACTTACCTGTTGACGACCTTGCTCCGCTTCCACCAGCTCCAGCCCAGTCGGTTGTGAACCCTCGTCGTCAGGAGATCCTCGACGACCTCATGTGGGACCAACTCGAGCGCAACATGCGCGGTCGCGAAGCTTTCAGGCAGCGTCAGAATAAACGCCACATCACCGAGGACCGTTCTTACCGTGACGAGCCTCCGACTGGAGGGCGCACTACAAAGAAGGCGCGTCGCGGCTCAATCCCAGTCGCCGAGGCGGGGCCTTCGCGGGTCTTGAAGGGCAAGGCTCGCAAGCCGGCCAAGGAGTCCACGGAGGGGGCTATCGGCTCTGCCAAGGGGAAGGGGAAGGAGGTAGCACCTCCCGTTGACGAAGACGACGACATGCTCGAGGACGACCTCATTGATCCACCGGAGGATGAGGAGAAGGAGAAGGAGAAGGACACGGAGTGAGCGACACAGCTCTAGCAGTTGCCATGGCGTTGGACACCGTGACGTGTCACAACGGGAGGGCGGATGTAACGCACGCGCACCGGTTACCGTTCCGTTCCGGCTCTCCGGGTTTGTCACGACTTGCCACCGCAGAATCCTTCTCCCCCTTCAGCTTACTGTACGATCAGGTTTCTGACTCAGTGTTTACCAATCGCCCCTAGAAGTTTTCGTCTCGTAGGGTGTATAAAAGGGTCTCTTACTTTGTACTGTAGAGACCAGCGTTCTTGTACGCGAATACAGACCGTACACCTGTCTCTTCGCACCTGGACGACTCTTGTGACCGTCACCGACCTCTTTCGGAAGTCACCAACATCACATCAGGGCTCCCTTCCCAAGAGATCTAGCCGTGGACATCAGGTCCAGGCTCAGTCTCTGATCCATGGTGGAGTACCACCGATTCGTCACTTCGCGAATTGAGAACTCACATCCTTCGTTTTGGATTACACGCTCACATCTGAGTTTCCAGATGAGGTACGCAGATTCCGTCGCCAGGATTGCCCATCTCGCCTCCTTCGCTGTATCTCTTTTCCCGCGTGACGCACGGAAGGTTGCGCATGCAGCGCCGACAATGTTGCCCCAGCACGGCTCTCGCCAAGCGGCTCCGGTTGCCTTCCAGGTCTCTTTGAGAAGCTCCCATACTGTGCCTCTACCTACGCTCGCGCACTCGAAGAGGATGTGGGACATTGACTCCACCTCTCCGCATCTCTTGCAGGTCGCTCTCTCCTGCAACTCTGGCTTCATATCGGTACGCTGCCACTTCTTTCCGACCCAATAGCCGTTGTGGATGACCATCCACAGAAATTGACCACACTCCCGTGAGACGGCTTGCTTTCTCAGCGATAGCCAGAGCTTCCGTTCTGGTAAGTCAACATCAAAACATTGCTTGATTTCCGTGAGTATCTTCTGCACATTTCTTGATGTACTTTCTCGTGGCGGCAGCTTCCGTTCCTTTCGTCTCCTGATTACTTTGTACGCAAGGCTTTGTGTCATGGCTGACAGTTTACAGCCAGTCAGTTGTAGCGCCGGCGGCACTGTCAATGATACACAGTCGTGTGTGTTCTTGCGAGCACCGCTCCCGGCCAGCCGGTCTGCTGCCTCATTTGCATGGTGTCCATCGTGTCCCTTCTGATCTCAGTGCTTTGTTGCTCTCACAGCGAGGGCATCCGGGACGTGCACGCTGAAGCGGGGGGGACCATGCACCCGCGTTCCTGGAGTCTGCGGCGGACCTGTCCTCGCTCGACGCTCTCCATCCCATCCAGCACGACGCTCTCCGTCCAGTCGAAGATGAACATGCCAACAGGCCTCTCGAACAAGCATATCGTAGGCATTCACGCGTTCGCATGTCTAACCTTAGCTGATGCACACTCAGAGTCTCGAAGAGACTATCAAGTTTAACCCGGACATCGACTATTGGACCAAAAACGCGTTCACGCTCTACTCCCAGGACCAGGCCGCATTCTGGCTTCTGAGCGGGAAGAACCTTGCTCTTGACGGCAGAGGAACGCTTGACGGCTCCGGTCAGGCGTGGTACGATGCATTGTGCGTTGCATTGCGCTGTTCTCTCGCTGCCCTCGTTATGTATGTGCACTGACATCGCACTCGTAATTAACGGCAGCGCGAAGAAGAGCTCGACAGTCCGCCCGATCCTGCTCACGATCTTCCAAGCGACGAACGTGACGGTCCAGAAAGAGAAAATGCTCAACGGACCGGAGTGGACTAACTTCGTGCGGCGCACTTTCTTCGTCTCGATTATGATATACCCATATACATGCGCCATCGGATAGGTCAACGAAGGCCAAGACATTACCTTCTGCAATATCACCATCTCTGCGGTCTCGACGTCGAAGAACGCCGCGAAGAACACAGATGGGTGGGACATCTTCCGGAGCGACAACGTGGTCATCGCAGACTCGACCAGCAACGTTCAACATCGGGGACGACTGTGTCAGCGAAGTTCAAGCCGAGTACGCCCGCATTCCCGACGTTATACTTAGACAGGACCAGACCCCCGCACACCCGCTTCTCGCTTTCCAGACTCGACCAACTTCATTCTAGTATCCAACCTCTCCTGCAACGGATGCCCGTACGCTCACCGTGGCCCGCCGTCAGATGTATCTCCACCGTACTGACAATTCTGGAAAACCCGTATGCAGAGGCATCACCGTCGAATCCCTCGGCCAGTATGCAGGCGAGTACGACATGGTCCAAAACGTCATGGCGCCGTGATCCCGCATCTCTCCACCCGTACTCGCATCTCCTTCGACAGAGACCGAAGTCACGCTGACCCGCGTGCCGCCGGGCCAAAAACATCCCGGGGATGTCGAATGCGCAGAATGGCGCGCGCATCAAGGCCTGGGCGGGGAAGAACGTCTGGTACGGGATCGTGAAGAACATCGCCTTGACTGGCTTCGTCGAGACCAACATCGAGACGTCGACAGCCCGGGGATCATTGATCAGTGCTGCTACAAGACGAGTGACAGCGACTGCACCAAGTACCCATCCAACATGTTCACCCCAGGACATCTGGTGCGACAGGTCAGTCTGGCTTCTTGCGTTCTGCGTGTTGACAGCGATGCTGACGACTTCGAATCGACACTTTTTGAAATCATGAGCGGCATTGATCAAGGCTGCCCTCTCTCGGTGATCCTCTATGCCTTCTACAATTCTGACCTCATCGACAGCGCACGGCTCAAGGGCGGGGAGCTGGCAGTCGGCTCCATGGACGATGTTGCACTTGTCACCACAGGCAGCACCTTCGCCGACTGCCACATCAAGATCCGCGACTTCTTGGAGCGTCATGGCGGTGGACTCGACTGGTCGCGCTCGCACAACTCCGCGTACTCACTCGACAAATTCGGCTTAGTGAACTGCAAGGCCCTCATCAAGGACACTGGGCCAGACTTATGCCTCTCGGATGGCACGGTAATATCTGCAGTCGCTTACCATCGCTTCTTAGGTGTTCTCGTCGACCAAAACCTCAAGTTCCGGGAGCACACGGCACTCGCACACTCAAAAGGCGCGAAGTGGGTCGCCCTTCTCCGGCGGCTGGCGAGGACAAGGAATGGGCTCACGCTGGGGATCGTGCGACGGCTGTACATGGCCGTCGTCATCCCCAGCATGCTCTACGCATCAGACGTGTTCCTCGTCCCCGTCCGCAAGCTCCGGGGGCAGAAGCGCAGGCATGGCTCCGTCGGCAACATTCGGCGCCTCGCGCGCGTGCAGCGCCAAGCGCTCCTAGTCATGACGGGCGCTCTCCGCTCGTCCGCCACTGACGCGCTCGAAGCGCATACTAACCTGCTCCCGTTTGACCTCCTCGTTGACAGGCTGGCGCACCGCTCCGCGGTACGCCTGTGCACTCTCCCCCGCCCCCACCCCCTCGCCACGCATGTACAGAAGGCCGCCCGGAAGCTCGTCCGCCGACACCGCTCCTCGCTCCACGAACTAATGGACGCATACCGCCCTTTCCTCGACCACAAGCACACCGAGCGCATCACCCCATCCCGTATGCACCCGCGCTGGTCGCCTGGACACCGCACACACGTCATCACCGATCGGGACAAGGCGATCGAGGATGACGCGCGATGGGCGCGGCGCGGCGCGTACCGAGTTTACACCGACGGCTCGGACATCGACGGCGGAGTAGGAGCGGCGGCGGTACTCTACGCACCCGGGCGGCGGCGTCCCAAAATCCTCAGGTACCATCTCGGGCCCTCCAAGCGGCATACAGTCTACGAGGCGGAGATCCTCGCCACGATCCTCGCCCTCATCCTCCTGCTCTCGGAACGCACACAAGGCCCAATTTGACGCGCGTCCATCGCACTGGACAACACGGCAGCGATACAAGCCTCGAAGCTACGCACAGTGGCTGCGGGACGGTACCTCACTGACATTTCTCGTAGCTATGTCAAGAAGCTCAAGGCCGCGAACCCGGGTCTGCGGCTCACGCTCCAGTGGGTCCCCGGACATGAAGATGTGGCGGGCAACGAGGCGGCGGATGAGGCGGCGAAAGAAGCAGCGGGCGGGCAATTGAGCCCACCGGGTCACCTTCCGCGCGAGCTGCGCAAGCCCCTTCCTCTTAGCGTCTCAAGAGCGCGCCAAAACTATCAACAGGAGCTCGAGCGGATCGCCCGGGAGAGGTGGCGCACCTCCAAGCGTGGCATCCGGATGGCGAGAATCGACGGGACGATGCCGTCCAGGAAATACATGGAGCGAACCGCCGCGCTACCTCGCCGGCATGCTAACCTTATCCTGCAGCTCCGCACTGGCCACGTCCTGCTCTACTCGTACTTGGAGCGCATCAGCAAGTCACTCACCTCGATGTGCCCCACCTGCGGAGAAGCCCCAGAAACCGTTACACACTACCTGCTCCACTGCTCGACTTACGCCTTCCACCGCGCCGTCCACTACGCCCCATTAGGCTTCTCCGGCCGCACCCTCAAGGTGCTCCTCAACTCGAGCGACGGGCTCCGTCCACTCTTTGGTTATGTCAATGCGACTGAACGCTTCCGAAGAATGTTCGGTCTTCTCCCAGCCCTACGCGACGACGAGACATAAGACCTTGCCTGATCCCTCACAAGTGACCTCCCGCTGATTCTCCGCCCACAGACGCCTCGATCCCGCAGCGACACACTCGACAAGGGGCTGCCTCTGCTGCTGCTCTCGGGCCCCCTCGGGAGCAGCAGCACAGTCAGCACCAGGACCACGACATGGAGAGGGAAGACCCTCTCTCTTTCTTTTGTTTCTTCTTACACGACTACGGCACGCGCTGTCCCACTGCTCTGGGCATGGCGGAGTTTTGACGAGGGGCGGGGAACTGCAACTCGTATCCCTGAATGTAGAAGAGACTGAAATCCTGCGGAAGGTTTAGAACCCATGGCCCTACCTAATCGAAGGTCGGGGGCTGCGGGGGCAGCGTGTGACGGGGAGCCGTTTTTACTGCTACCTCCTGCTTTATCCTATGTATCTCTCTCTCCCTTCCCTCTCGCTCTTACCATACTAGGCTTCGGCCGCTCTCCCACACTTAATGGCCCTGGTCGCCGTGCCTCAACTCTACTCCCTCACCCCCCTGCTACTGTTCTGTGATTCTCTCCCGTGGTCATTGTTCGAACGAGTAGCTACCTTGTGATGTACTGCCTACCATAGGGCTAGGCCCTCGAGGGCGGTAAACTAGGAATACAAACAAACAAACAAAAAAACAGCGACGCTGAACGGCTGTTCAATTACTTAGCCCTGTTTGCATATCTCACGTCTACCCACCGCCTCCTTGGAGTGAACGGACAAGGTCTCTACCGAGGGGGTTTGGTCCAAACGAGGGTCTGAACGTGTTCCGCACGTCATATGTTAACAAATACCCTTCATCACGCCTCTTGAATCGCGTACTGATTGGTATACACAGACCGCCATATACCTAGTGTCCGAGTCCAAGCTAGTCTGTTCCCTGTACTACGGTGCGGAATCTCATTCACATTATGTAGTATCCAGTGCACGTTGCGCGACGAGTCTTGAGCGACTTGAACAGTACACTGCGTACAGATTCGACTCGAGTGCCACGTTTGTGAAGCTTCAGACGGTTTGTAGTACCGACGACTTGGAGTCTTACAACTGTGACTACGTGAGATATAAGAAGTTGCTAAGATTGAATGCGGTAAGTTGTAACATGTTCAGTAGGTTCTCTAAGGTCCGTGACGTGGGGTGCGATAATGCTGATGAACAACGTTCATCGCTCTTTGAACGGGAGCGTTTAACATTCGCGATGCTACGGTATGCCAAGAACTTGATATCATTATCAACTACGCAACGACATGTAGATCATACAACTCCACACCACGGTCACTGGCCCGCCATATCACTGTTCATCATATCTCAGATCGTCCGGACTTCTCATTGCGGCGATCTTGCTCTATCTCATGCTGAGTGAGAAGTGTTCTGGTGTAGATAATTAGTGTCATTGGTATATTGAAACAATACGCTGAGATATCGATGATGAGAGTCATACCGTGAAAGTTTGCATATTCACCACCACTGCCTGACCATACAATTCCCCAGCGACGAGGCTAGCTTCGGCAACGGGTACTCCGATTTCCGTGGCCCACACCAAGATGACATCCAGCGTGGGGTTGGGATTGTAACACATCTTTTGACGCATGCTCTCTGAACTTGGCGTTAGCCATCAGCACCCAGCTCAAAACGGCGGCGAAGAGAGGTGTCCCTTCGTGCCATAGTGCATATTCAGAGCTTGAGAGTGGATATACTCACCTCTTATATGGTTGCGCCATTCTAGCTCCCGCTCGCGTTCCCGGGCATTACACCACTTCAAATGAGTACCGCGGCTGTACCAACTGCACCCCGGTAGCGCCTGAATTTGTACGAGCAGGTCCTCTTTTTCGGCAGAGGTTAGGAAGACACGGTAAGCATATGCATCTATGCATTGTTCATGTTAGTACGTGTGATGGAGGGCCCGCGGTAATATGGCCATAATAGCAGGTGTACTTACTCGAGCGTAGTATCTTCCCGTCCGCGGTGAGATCGTTGCATACAGTTGACATTGTATGCACGATGGGAGAAATGCAAGAGGAGGTGTGATCAGGGTGTGATGTGTAGCAGCTGTAGTCCGGAAGCTGAGATCTGAGAGTTCAACCTACGGTCTGAGTCTGGTTTTGAAAGCCGGACAGCGCCGAGTGCACGGCGCTTGTAAGGAACCGCAAAACCTGTCACTTACCCTTCGCGACGCATACCCGTCTCTTGCGATGAACTCGGTTGTTCTTCGTCTCGTCAATCTTACACCTTCTAACCGCATTGCGTCTTGCTAACATTGTCGGCTGACCTGGTTGGAGATACATCAATCGGAGTCGTCAGTCACGTTGAATTAATTAGCTTCACTCACCGGATATGAAGTTACTCGTGAGGGACCATGGACTGCAGAGTTGATTCAAGGGAGAAAGGAAGCAAGGTGAGTACCCAACAACATCGAAATGAGTGTATGCTCTCAATCGTCAACAGAGTTTGCCTCCATGATGTAGACCTAGTCTGAATTGAACAGGTACCGGTCACAGCACCGAGGCACACGAAGCCTGATTGAGGCACTGCGTTATTACTAGTGATCACGAGGTTAGGGTTAGGACTGACCATCACGATTTACTTCCACCGCTCTATAGGAAAATACAAGTGGAAACGCTGTTACTTACTCGTAAACGTGACACGTTTTCGATGGAACAGCAGAAGTGACTCATTCCCATGAGTTCGCGTATCTTCTCAGTACCATATTGAACGCGTGCGATGAGTGGGTAGCATCTTGCTGGACTGCACCCGTCCGACGTCCTCCACCTGGCTCTCGCAACGCTTCGCGAGGTCCCAAAGGTAGAAATCGATCAGGACGGAGCTCACAGCTAGTGTCCGGTCGGATGCAGTCGCGGTACGCAGCTCCAGTGAACTCGGAGCATTGTCGACAGCCGCGATGATCTTGAGGATCTCGTTGCGCACGTCTTCGACAGCGACGACGCTCGCCGCGCGTATACTCAGCTCCTCCGCGCAGCCCGAGGGCAGGGGCGTCCGCGTGTTGAGCATGTTGACGAGCGACGGCGGATACGAGATGATCCGTAGGTGGTTGAGTATCTGAGGGACGCGGTAGTCCGCAAACATTGTCAGTTCGTGGATCGCGGGGCCGGCTGGGAAGAGAGGGTGTGGGGCGGACGCGTCTTCAGGGTAAAACGCGGCCCACATCTCGGCGACGAGTATTTGGGCGCGTTTCCAAATATAGACTGAGTACCATGTGAGTCTAGGATGATTTAGATTTGATGATAGCAAGTCATATTGCGTACCGCGTCGGCCTTCATAGACATGCTCATCGCGGAACGAAGGGAAGGTATCCGCGATCATTTTCACGAGTTGCAGGGCGGTTCCGCGATTTTCATATCGTCGTCGAAAGACATCAATGAAACCGCAGAAGGAGCCACCGTATTCCTATCAAGCGTGATCAATCATGAGTGGCCGATGCATTTAGACAGACGTACTGAAGACAGTATGGATCCAACTTCGCGGAGAATTCGGATGCGCTCCTCGAGCAGTGGGATGCCTTCGACTGACCGAGCCGCGGGACGGAAGACGTGTTCAATGAGGGGTACTGGACAGCGGATCTCCGAGGCGTAGAACGTAGAATCGGTGATGGGTATGCCTTCTTCAAGGGCTGCAGAAGTGAAACGATATGAGATGGACGATCGTTGGAACCGGGCGCAAAAGGGAGACTGACCTCTATCAATCGCAGCAACAAGTGACCAGTATCCTTTGTGCACGACCATCCGATCGGAATTCCATCCTTGACGCCATTCCACGCCGTACCGACCCTCCTGGCCCTCGAGTTCAGACCAAAAGCTGAAGTTCAGGGAGGAGATGAGGAAAATCCAGTTGAGGCAGGCGTGGGTAGACGGTTCGGCCCAAGAAAAAGGTTCCGCGGGACAGATGTGGAGGGGGTGCGTTCTCCAGGTACGAGGGACATACGCTTCGCGCTGCATTTGTTCATGGATCTGCATCAATGTTAGTACACAGCTGCACTATGAGTCCGTACGTGGGTGTGAAGCTGTACGAACAAAGGTTGCCGCCGACCGGATGCCGTCTTCGTTTGGGCGGACGAGTCCTATCTCCTGCAATACCCGGTACCGCAAGCATCAGGAGCTTGGCCGCGTTGTATGAGAGAGTGAACTGACCCCGACTGCCCATTTCGACGTCTCCAATACAGGATTGACCCCATCCGGATACGGTGCACGAGTCGAAGAGGAATGGCCATTCCCATTTGTTGCCTTCGAAGCCACGCCTTGTCCTGGCTCTATGGCCTTCACTGCACGCGAGCAGCCTTCCGGGGATGGTGAGAGGACGATCGTCATTCCTATCGTTCGAGAGCTGTGCTTGTGCTCGAGGTTCGTTTGATGAGAGAGGTTCACGGTGGCGACTGCCGGGAGTAGACCGCGAGAAATGAAGAATGCATCGTGGTTGCGTCGGAGAGATCTGTGTTGGCCGGTTGTCTCAGTCTGCAAAAATCCCAGCTGGCGACCTCTGGCGACAGGCTGGCGGCTGGCCACTTAGACTTCGTTCGCACGCCTCGGGTTAGGGCTTATCTCATCGAGCGCTAAGATGCAACTGGGCGCCCGCGAAATAATCGCAGCAGAGACTTGACTTGGACTCGGATTCAGACTCACTCATATCTTCCTTGTTCACGATCTCGCGATGTCTCTCAAGGTCCCCAAAGCACAAAACATACAGCTCTTCAAGGATGGCTACAAGGTTCGTGACGTCCTTACCATCTTGAAGAACCTGCGTCCGACGCGTCTCGCAGCATATGTCTGGACTCGAGGATGCTGTCTTGCGAAACATCCAAGCAGTTGCGGAGCTCTCGGATCTGGTAAGGACGAGCTTTGGGCCCAATGGTATGTCATTACCATTGCTGTGCGTACATGTAGACGATATAGATGACAAAACGCAGGACGGAACAAGCTTGTAATCAACCATCTGGGTCGACTCTTTGTAACGTCCGATGCTGCTACTATCATTCGCGAAATCGAGGTAGTTCACCCAGCTGCGAAGCTGCTCGTGATGGCGTCGCAGGCGCAAGAGTCTGAGGTACGTTACCGTCCACTGTTTCATGCAGTCGATTCCACCCCCAACCATAAAACCTTCCTCCGTCCCAATCACCATCCTCTCCATAGGGTTCTTTCGCCTGTCGCTCTACCATGGTTTAGAACACACATCATTATCTTTTTGCTCTCATACATACAGTCCCCTTGCAAGCTTTCATTTAGTCACGATCACTTCACCGCGCATGTCTTGACGATAGGGTAACACTCCGCTTCTTCGTAGATGGGCGACGCGACCAATACCGTCCTGATTCTTGCCGGAGAGATGCTCAAGAAGGCTGAACATCTCCTCATCATGGGTCTCCATCCAAGTGAGATCATCAAGGGATACGAGCTTGCTTCCACAAAAGCCCTGGCCGAACTCGACAGTGCGTTCCAATTCATCGCACCAGAATGCGAACCTCCGCTGATCTACCTGCTCGTCAGGCTTGTCAACGTCTTCATTACCATCACCACTCACACAATCCTCCCTCGCCAGCGCCCTCAAGCCCGCAATCGCATCGAAACAATATGGCTATGAGGATCAATTGGCAGGACTTGTTGCCGAAGCCTCACTGGCTGTGATGCCACCAAATCCCAAAAACTTCAACGTCGACAACGTGCGAGTAGTAAAGATTATGGGTGGCAACCTTGCAGGCAGCAAGGTTGTTCGCGGCATGGTTTTTGGCAGGGAACCGGAGGGTATGTTTTCTATGCTCACGCGTCTCCTGAAACGCGGTTGATTGATATCCACAGGCATCGTCAAAAAGGTCAAGAAGGGGAAGGTCGCTGTCTTCACGTGTGGGCTTGACGTAGCACAGACCGAGACCAAGGGCACCGTCCTCCTCAAGAACGCGGAGGAGATGCTGAACTTCACCCGCGGGGAGGAGCAGCAGCTAGAAAAGGTGATTTCGTGACTATTGTCGACACTCTAGCACGCCGACTGACGCCTCTACCTCAGATTTTCCAAGAAATCGCTGATTCGGGCGTGAAGGTGATTATAGCAGGCTCCACGGTTGGCGAGCTCGCTCTGCACTACCTCAATCGCGTGAACATCGCTGTCCTCAAAGTGCTCTCTAAGTTCGACCTCCGCCGCCTCTGCCGCGTCGTCAACGCCACGCCACTCGCACGCATGGGTGCTCCAACCGCGGAAGAGGCCGGCTTCGTCGACGTCTTCGAGTCCATCGAGATCGGCGGCGACCGCGTCACCGTCCTCCGGCAGGTTGTCGAAGGCGACTCGGACTACGACCCATCTGACCGCTCTGAGAAGACGCGCACGTCGACGATCGTCCTCCGTGGGGCGACGCAAAACCGTCTAGATGACCTCGAGCGCGCGGTCGACGACGGCGTGAACGTCATCAAGGCCCTCATCAAAGACCCGCGCCTTGTCCCAGGCGCGGGTGCGACCGAGCTCGAGCTTGCGAAGCGTGTGGAGGTGTACGGAAACGGGCTGAAGGGCCTCGCTCAGCATGCTATCAAGCGGTGGGCACAGGCACTCGAGGTCGTCCCTCGCACGCTTGCGGAGAATGCGCTCGGAGGCGCCGAGGGGAACGAGGTCGTCAGCAAGCTTTGGGCAAAGCATGAAGGCGCAGGTGGGGAGGTTTGGGGTGTCGACGTCGAGGTTCGTCGAAGTCATCGTGCACACCGTCTTTTTCCTGATTGTTGACGCGTCGGTTGATATCGCAGGCTGAAACGGACGGGACGCTTTCTGCGACCGAGAACCAGATTCTTGATTCGCTCGCCGCGAAGCAGTGGGCGATCAAGCTCGCGACGGAGGCTGCGACATCGGTGCTGAGCGTTGACGCGATTATCATGAGCAGACCCGCAGGTGGCCCGAAAATACCGCAGCAGGCGGGTAACTGGGACGAAGACTAACTCTCATGTCGGTGACGATGGCGCGCGCGTGCCGAAGGGGAGGAGGAGGTAGGGTACTGAGGTAGACGAGTATTAATGCGCTTGTACAATGCTAGCTATACGCTTCCGCGTGTGCGGTGTGTGAGAGAATGGGCTGAGGATGTAAGTCCTTCGATGTTGATGCTGACCTTGCCCTATCGTTCTCTGTAGGACTGCTCAGGTGGATCAGCGATTTCCAGCCATTTATACCGGGCTCAGTGTGTACTCGCTTACTATATCTACGCGAATCAGTCCAAGTTCAAGCGATACTCAGACAGTATCCTCGACTTCGAATTGAAGACGGGCAGGAATACGAGAGTCGACATCGATCTCTCATCCTGATGCCTCGTCCAAGGTCGACATGTTCCCACTTCAACATTCCAAACGCATGCAGCCCTCGCTCGCTGCTGCACTCCTCGAGCGAATGCCTGTTACGTTTGGCGGAGGACATGGGCAGAGTGACATTTTATTGTGAGTGTCCCGATCTGTCAAATGCACCGTGTGCTCACAAGGCTGCGCGACAAGAGATAGCTCACGGAGTTATAGCGATTGCGAATGCGATGTTTTGGCAATCCTTCGCGGCCTCGGCGCAGCATGCGCAGGCATGCGCAGTCGCTTCGGAGGAGCCGTGTGCAAACTCCGTGGGATTGTGCACAGACGGGCGTTGGGTCAACTGAAAGATCTCTCCTTCCTACATCCATATCCCCTCCCTCTCCTGCAGCTTGAGCTGGACTGCGTTGTCGTCGGGCAGGAGCTAGAGCAGTACGATCTCAGGCTTTGAGCCAAGCTGGAGCCAAGCTATGATTCTGCCCGAAAACACCCCGGACACCCCCAGCAAGACGGTGCGCACCGGGCCGCCGTCCGATTCCGACTCGATCTCCTCACTGGCCATAGACGAGCACCTCTCACCTCCTCCCGCATATCCTGGCCCGGCGGGCTCGCATGGCTCCTATGGAGGGTCCGCACCCATCCAGTGTTTACATCCTCAGCACGGCGACGTCGAGGCACAGACCTGCCGTGTACATCCCTCCGAGTCAAATGCCGCCTCCTCAGCTAAGCGCGCGTCGACCAGCATGCGAGTCTTGAAGGCTTTCGGCATCCTTGTACTCGTCCTTATCTTGCTTGGCTCCTTCGCACGAACAGTTGTGACTGTCGCTCGTCGGCGCGACTACTATGACCATGAAGTGAGTCCTCTGTTCTGGACAAATCCGGTCTGCCGATTCTGAGGGTGCCTCTCGCTGCTGCAGCTGGAAGAGATCTCCCTCATACCCTTCCCAGTAGCATCAGATGGGGCAGTAGAGGAATGCGTCTCTTTATCATCGTTTGCTGCTGCCGAGACTGTCGATACGCGTCCTATGGTCACCTTCGACTTATCGTCGACTACAAGCGTATTGTATGTATTTGGGAGAGGAAGCCTTGCTCGAGGAGCATTCACCCTCACGTCATCCAACGACCCCTCCATTCCGAAAGACACCATCCGCGTGGACATCACCCCGCACTATGCCTCGCCCCTCGCGTTGGAGAAACCTAACTTCTGTCTGCTAGCAAGAGCACCTGGAGAGAAGAGCATCGGCATACTCGTAAGTTTGTCGCTCAACTACACATCTGTCGTGCACTCACCAGCGCGTTCAGACCTCAGAAAACTGGAGCTTGAACCGAGATCTGACGCTCTCGATCCACATCCGTCTTCCCGTCTTCAAGGGACACGGAGCGCTGCACGTCAAGACGTTCCAAGAAGACCTCTTCCTCTTTAGCCATGCGCCCTCACCCAGCAGCGGTGCTCCTATGACTTGGCACTCCTGGGTTCGTCTCTATCAATATATGCGTCCATCGTTAAGACCCACATACACGCATTCGCAGAATCCTGGACACTACCAGATACCGGTACGCCCAAGTATTTCCATCTCTGTGCATGCAATCTCACATATGAGTGTCCATAGCATCCTTCCAGCGGGCACTACCAGATTCCGGTGCCCACTGGCGTCAGCTCTGTCACGGGAACATGGCATCCCTATGCCCGCCCTTCATCCATGTATAGCGCTTGGAGACATTCCGAAGCCACTGGCAGTACGCACATCTCACCTGCGATGGTCTGCAACCATCTGATCATCTGTTAATCTTCATAGCAGCTCCGATCCCAACTTATACTCCAAAGGATGTTTCGCCCTCATCGTGAGGACGTTGCGCCTCAACATCTCGACCCAACCCCTCAGAGACACTCGAGAGTATCTGTGAGCTGTTGCTGCTGTGTCGCCCTGGGCCCGACATGCGAAGGGGAGTACACGCTCCCTCGATCCTCGCAAGCTAGGAATCTGCACCTCGAGCCGGGTTGTCCTGTCAGATGATGGACGCGTGTCGTGATAGTTCTGGACCCAGAGGTTGAGCGTAGGCGCATTGAGCGCGTCGATGCTTTGACAATACTCGATATATGCCTCATACACATCGTGGTGTAGATGTGCGACGTGAGAAGTGAACTTCGTTTTGTAACTGTATTGACATCTGCTATCGTTGCTATTAGGAATCTCGCGCAATCCTGTCGTATCTCACTCGATCGCTGCACCAGCGGGCTTTCGTATGGACGGCGAATCTCCCGAGGTGAAGACCAGATTCAAAGCCACCTCGAGCTCCTCGCGTTCTCCGCCCTGCCTCAAGATCTATGTATTAGGGTTCCGCAGCAGACAGTTCGGCTCGAGTCATCCTGCTTTCGACACACTACCCTCATTGTTTCCGTGCCTCTTCGAAAGCCAGTGCTCGCCTTGGACATCTCGAAGCACAAGCTAGCTTCCATACCACGCTTTGCCGATCAGATCCTTCGACCTGTTGTCGGTTCCACAGTGTACACGGAAAGCGTCGCTCTCGCTCACAGCCATGGCGAAACAGCGCGCAGTTGGCGATGAGTCTTACTGCCTATTCGGGGACACACCATGACCTGCGTCGTTGCACAAGGCGATTAGGCCAGAGGTAAGGTTTGAGTTCGAACTGCCAGTGTGAAGCTGACATTCTGCGGTGCCTTCCAGTACAGAGAACATGCCCTCATTTCCGCCTCAGCGAAGACACAGGAATACCTGCGTGGTGATCCCCCCAACCGTATTCCTCTGAGCTATAAATCTCTACCCGCTCGGTGCTTGTCCTTCAACGGATACAGCTCTTAGGTATTCGCTCTTCTGCAGCATCGACTCATCAGACTAGCGGAACCCCGATTCTACAATGCCATTGACAATCCGCGAGGTTGGGATCGTTCCCTCGGTCGAACGATTCGTCAGCACAAACTACCTCCTCCGCCACATCGTCGTGCTTGGCCTTCTCGTCATCCTAGCCTTGAGCACCTCGGCACTCGCCTATCTCCTGACTATGCACTATGGCCTCCCCACCCAATTCTCTTCATCCGACCCTCGCGTCGGCTTCCAGGCCGACTCCGGCGGACGCGCGACGATGGACATCGTCTCCTCCTGCGCGTCGACGCTCAGCATCTGCATCTACAGCGCCGTGCACTTCAACGTCCCGCGCTCTCATGCCCACCGTCTCTCCTTCTGGCCGCCGTGGAACTCGCCCATGCTGCGCTCGCGCGAGTGGTGGCTCGAGCTCTGGGCGAAGGTCAGCTTCTGGCTGCTCGGCGTCTTCTCGCCCGAGATGCTCGTGCTCCACGCGTTCTACGAGTACGTCATCGCGGGACGCGACGTCGCGTGGATGCACGAACACGGCTACACGGGCTGGACGCGGAAGCTCGCGTTCGCGGCGGACATGGGCGCGCTCACGACCGAGTCGGGGGACCCTGACGGCGGGGTCGTCGTGCGCTCTGGCTTCCAGCTGCACGAGCTGCTGCTGCGCGACCGCGAGCCGGACGCGCTCGACTGCAAGGCACTCGAGCAGGAGCTCGACGATCACTCGAAGGCGGACACGATGGTCAAGCTGCTGGCGACATGGCAGATCACGTATTTCTTCGTCGGCGCTATCGCACGCTCGGTGAAGGGCTTGCCGATCGCCCCGCTGGAGACAGTGACGTGCGCGTATGTCCTGTGCACGCTCGTGTACTACGGGCTGTGGTGGAGCAAACCATACAACGTAAACGAGAGGGTCATCGTGCGCATCCGGGCACTGACGCCGCGCCGCGCGACGCAGACGCGGCCGCCCTCTGGCAGGCCTCGTTCAGAGCGGTCAAAGTCAAAGTCGACCGCGCGCACTTGTGTGCAGCCCTTTTGGATCTTTTGCGAGAAGATCGCACTTCTGTTCCAGGAGCCAGAGATGTCCGAGTCGGACCGGCTGCATGGGAGTGAACGTATGTGGCAGACGAGCCCATGTGAGCGTTTCGATGACGATTCCACGCATGGGCTCCTGTACTGACATTCTGGCTTGACTGTAGACATGATGCACGGCTCACTCCTTGCGACCGCGGCCAGCATCCTGCTTGGCCTTGCGCACCTCGCCTGCTGGAACGTCGAGTTTCCTAACAGCAACGGCCAGGTACTCTGGCGATACTGCACACTGCTCATCATCATCCTGCCCGTTGTCGTCTCCTTCATTATCATGGGCGCGGCAATAATTCTGCGGGGCTGGGTCACAGACGCGATGAACAAGATGGCGCTGACCCTGATCGTCATCTACTGTGTCGCCCGCCTCATTCTCCTGATCTTGCTGGGACATTCGTTCCAAAGTTTGCCTGCAGGTGTCTACGACACGGTCTCGTGGCTGTCGTTCATTCCGTCGATACACTAATGGCCTGTCAGCGAACGCTGGACGAAGATGTCGATCCGGCGAATTTGTACTACAAATCTTGCCCAGCATCGTAGTAGGCTCAAATTCTGGAGATGCATGTCCTCAGTACTCTGGCTAACTGGCAGGCTGGCAGGCTTGTGCGATCTGCGACACACGTCTTGTAGTAGTTCGACACAAGTGTCAGAAGCATGGACCTTTGTACAGTGCAGCTTGACTGGCTTTTGCTCTCAAGTTGTTGGCAGTCATCCCCGGATGTTGCACGTGCAGTGCAACGATGATTGAGGCCCGAGGAAGGCGGGCAATCGGGCACAGGACTGGCGCCGCCTCACAACTCTCCTCCCTCCATCATGACCACAGTACTCTCACCATAGCGCTGAACACATCGTATAGCATATGCGCTCTCTTTTGAGGGCAGTACTCATCATCCATGACAGATTGCCGCATGGACTGTGCGCCGACTTTGCAAACGAGCGTCCGATTCCTGGCACTATGCAAACAATTGTCGAGTGATCCGTGGCTTTTCATCGTGTCATGGCCAGGGAACCGCTGGCACACCCAGAAGAGGACTCTGCTAATTGCACCTACTGATAAAAGTGGACTATCACCATCCAAGAATGCTAACGCAGCACCCTGGCGCTCTCTGCACGTCTCCGGCCACGTCGGTATCGGTGTCAACGAGCACCGGACCAGGCTTGTTGACCGCAGGCTGGTCTCCGACACCGTATTCCCGTGGCATCACGCTCATAAGGAGGGCAACGTCCTCCAAGTCCGTTCTCCT
Organism: Daedaleopsis nitida; assembly: GCA_022606115.1. Classification (NCBI taxonomy): domain Eukaryota; kingdom Fungi; phylum Basidiomycota; class Agaricomycetes; order Polyporales; family Polyporaceae; genus Daedaleopsis; species Daedaleopsis nitida. The sequence goes on along the minus strand of JABYQM010000003.1, from coordinate 3,060,556 downwards.
CTTGCTACCACCCGCCCCCCACTACTATGGACATAGACTATGCCTTGACTACGGAACTTCCGAATCGACGCAATCCAGGTGGGGTGAAGGCCATCTGCCTACGTGTACAATCCACCATGCGTTATTACATCCCTCGGCGTACTCGAGGCCCCATCTACCTGCCAGATGAAGATGGGACGGTGGGCTCTGCCGGGACAAGCAATCGTCATCTGTGGCCACGTATTCTAGGCTACGGCTTCCTGAGCGCTCTCATCTTCTCTCTCATATACATTCTGCGAACGGGCGCATTCGATATGCACTCTGTAAGCCATCCTTTACACGAATATCGGATGCTAGGACGCTGATGCTCACGCTGGTTTGACCATCCTCAGGACCATCCTCGACCAACAGTATACAAGTATAGCCCGTCACAATGTTCGGAATTTGCCAACTGGACGACCACGTTCGACTACACAAGCCTCCCGTTGCCATACACGTCACGGACGAGGCTGGTTCTTTCCTCTTCCCGGGAGCTTTTCTTCGTATCCGAAGGGATCTTGCACGACGGCTCTTTCGATGTAGTGCTGGACGATCAAGTCGAGCCAGGTCAATTCATCGTCGACTTCGAAGCATCCTACCGCCATCCCGAGGTGATCAACAACGCAACCGTGTGCGTGATGCACTCGAGCGAAACCGCCTGGGGCGTCGGAATCTTCGTACGTCGCGCACGCGCTCTTCCACGGGGACAAGGTCGCAAACTGCTCACGAACGCTCATCTCGACATAGACACCACTCCAGAGACCTCCCTACGTGCACGATTTGGAGACTGCCATGGCTTTCGATGTCCGCCTTCGCCTCCCTGCGGTTCCGCTCAGCATCAGAAACATGACCACAGACATGCCGGGGTTTCTGCATAGCCTGTCCGACCTCCGTTCCGTGCACTTCGAGCATCTCGAGGTGCGGCGCACCGGCGCCCCGATCCTCGTCGAAGTATGTCGTTCTTTTTCTCTTGGCACACCTTTACTGCGGCCTGCCATCCGTGGTGGCCCGAAGGCTGACTCGCGCGACAGTATGTGGCAGGAGATCGGATATCCATGCGCACGACGAATGCGGACATTGGAGGACGCTTCAACGTCTCGACCTCGCTCGACCTGCAGACGTCCGGCGCGCCGATCAGAGTCTCCGCCGCACTCGTGAACGACGGCGGAGAGCCAACGGATCTGAGGCTCAAGACTTGCGATGCGTACGGCATGCTCAATTCGTTGTCGGCTCTGTTTCTGACTGACAGGTCCTCGTAGGGGTATCGGGGGCGTCGTTTCGCTCGTCTCGACCACACAGGACAACACGGGAGGCACATTCGGCGTGATCGCGCACACGTCCATGTTCCCTCTGGACCTCGAGTTCTTGGGCGGACCCCGACACTCTTCCGTGTACTTGGACGCGCGCGCTTCCCACTCTGAAGTGCGTTCTCGTGTCAAGCTCCACGACGACTTCGCAAGTGTGATTCGACGTCCGCCAAGGTCTCGGGATGTTCCAGCTTCATTGGCATGTTCGATGGACGCCAGGTAACACGAGGCGGAAGGCGGGTCGTGAGGGGATAATGTGCAGTTTGCAAGACGCGTACACTCTGAGTTTCTTAGGGCTTTGGAATATTGTGTCTGACGCATGGGTACGAGCAGTGCTTACTTCGCTGTACTTCTGAACTTCCTCGAGGCATGTCTCTATCTTTCTGACCGGTTCACGAAAGCACTATGAACATAGAGTGACAAGGTGAGTAGGCATTACGTTTAGTGCTTCGTCACCTCAACAGAATTTCATGACCCACTCCTAGCCCGCTTCTCAATTTCTGCCGCGGCCCCGTGTCATACAACCTGTCTGCTTGAGTTGTCCTCGGTTGTACTCCACAGCAAGTAGAGCTGCGCCGGTCAGTGATCGCACCGGTACCATAGTTCTGGTGAAGGGTCCCTTCGAGTCGTCGATAGACGTACCTAGCAATTTTCCTCGAGATAAATGGGCACCAGTTCGTATGTCGAGCACGGCTAGGTCAGTTAACGCTACTGTCAGCTCTGCGAGAGGCGAGACAGGCGGGTCGGTCTGTGAATGGTGCGTCAGTGTGCGTAACACAAGAAATTCATACATCTCTGAGTCTCACCCTTTGAAGCGAAGCCTCGCATTTCGAGTAGGTTCGTAGCAAGATTCCGAGCTACAGAGTCGTTGCTGGCAGTCGTCAACGGCAACAAAGGCCCGTGTACACCCTGATTCGGTATGTAGTATAGTACGTCTGAACCCGGGTATATTATGGACACGTACGGTGTCTGGCGGTCATCATTGCCAGGGAAAGCCGGATGAGGCCGTGATGACTGTTTCGCGCCGTGCACTCAGGATGTTAGTGATGATCTATACAGATAGAGTGAGTAAGTACTGTTAGTCGGGTGGTGAGGAAGAGACAAGGTGGCTAGCGCCTTAAGCGCGCGGAAGCCATGGTGGCACGGTGTCACGGTGGCGTCGGAGGATCACCGAAACGGTTGCAATAACCTCCCTGTGACCGGTACCCTGACGCTCATGGATTGAACTGAACTCTGTTTCTTCAACTTTCCTCTCACTTAGGCCATCTTCCACCGGGACCGGTGCATTGGTCGACAACCTACAGCTGCTTCCACAGCGTCCACGGCTACCGTTTGGCAAGCGTTTGGCTAATATGCTGCCGTCACAGCTGTCGCCGGGGCCCGGAGTCGCCAGATTGCTCGACATCACGACCGGGTGACTCGGGCTCCTTTGTCTCGCAAGTCTTTTACACTTTCTGCTAATCTCCAACGAATGGGAATGAGACGTCCTGAGAACCTTTCACAGACATTGCAAAGTCTCGACAACGGAAGGGCCGGTCGGCATATTGTACATATCGTTTCTCTATTCGCGCGCTGGCGCCGCTGCGGAGCGTCAAGACCTCCAATACAATCTGAGACCGCGGACAACGCTCATGATCACTAAGCTTCACTAAGGAATGATTACATCTGGATTACATGTTGCAGTTAATCAATGAACTGGCGGCTGCCAGCAAACCTAATATCCACTATGATCCCCGCGCTCCGACTAGTCTCCTCGTTGTCCCTCTTTCCCTTCATCCCTCATGAGTCCCCCAGCCATGTACCAGGCATACATAGAGGTCATCCCGGTGGACCACCCCAGACCCGCTCGCAGGCGGCGCTTCTGGCAACTCCTCGCCTGCGCCGTCCTCTCCCTGGTCGCTATGCACCTCCTTCTAGGATCCAACAGTCGTACGAAGGGTGTTGTCGTTAGCGCAGTGAGCCTCCCCGATGCGTTTGACCGCCGTCCGAGACCTCCTCTGACGCATCATTTCCAATTGTCTGTGTTAGCTGGGCCGGCTACCGTACAAGTATGGTCGCTCACAGTGCTCCGACGCAGTCAACTGGACCATCACGACTGACAGTCTGGGCGACTACGAGTACCATGCGAGCACCTCGTTCTCACTGCCTTTGACTGCGGCAGACCTCCACTTCGTTGCGGAGGGCTCTCTCCAGTATGGCGAGTTCGAGATGTCTCACGATGTCGACCTCGTCTCAGACAGTGCCCTCATTGATGTCTCCGTCGAGTACCAGCACCCAGATGCGATCGCTGAAGCGACCGTCTGCCGTCTGCACCCTAGTGAAGAGCAGTGGGGTCTCGGCATCTTCGTATGTCTATGTAGACTCAACGATGAACGTAACAGTGGAGTATCGGCTAACGGCACCCTTTGTTAGACTCCACATTGGGGAGCCTTCCATCTGGATCGAAACCTCAAGTTCCGCATACACGTTCATTTCCCCGCAACGTCCTCTCATGGCCCGCTCAAGCTCAATTCCCTCAGCACCCACCTTCCGCTATTCGCCCACCAACTCCCTGACCTCGCCAACTCACTGCACTTCGCCTCCGTGAAGCTCGTGACCGAGAATGCGCTAATCACCGCCGATGTACGCATACTACCTACTGCGTCAAGCTGGATACCGGGCACTTACACACACGCAGTCGATAGCAGGAGACAGAGTATGGTGCACGACGAAGAACGGCGCGATCCGCGGCAACTTCACCGCCTCGACGTCGCTCGACCTCTACACTTCCAACGCCCCCATCGACGTGTCCGCACGTCTCATCAACGGCGGCGGCGACCCGAGCCACCTCTTCCTCAAGACGAGCAACGGGTGAGTAGCCCCCTCCTCGCTAGCCCAGCTGCGCACTCACCAGCCCTCTCCACATCCGTCCTCGTCCTCGTCCTCGTCCTCGCTGGCCCGACCCACGCCATCCCAACCCTCAGCCGCGTAGACGGCTCAATCGCGCTCGCCTCGAACGGGACCGACCCCGCCTCGACCGCGTTCCATGTCGTCGCGCGCACGTCCAACACGCCCCTCGCGCTCGCCATCACCGCCGCGCCGCCCGACTCGGCGCTCACGCTCACCGCGAGCACGTCCAACGGCCCCGCGGACGTCGCGCTCCCGCGCGCGTTTGCCGGCATGTTCGACCTCGCCTCTTCCAGCGTCTTCCGGCCCACGCTCGACTGGAGCCCCGCCGCGGCGGGCGACAGCGACCCGGCGGGGCGCGGGCGCCAGCGCCGCGTGCGGCTCGACCCGCTCAAGGGCAGGGCGAGCCGGCTGCGCGGGAGCGTGTCGTGGGAGGACGGGGACGAGGAGCGGGGGCGGGTCGCGGTCGAGACGACGAACGCGATGCTGACGGTGACGCTGTGAACGTTCAGGCCTTCGCTTCAGGCCTCGGTGAGTGCATGATCTTTGACTAGTGGGCTTTGGCGCGTCTGGGGTCATTGGGACGTCGTGTCCGCGTCCTGCTTCGCACTTGCTGTCCGCTCGCTCTCCTCGACCGTTCCAATGGCATGCAGTTGTGTCATGATCACGCCATGCGTGAGGTGCAGTGTGCGATCCTTGGCCCACTACTCGAGTTTGGACTAGGAGGCCAAGAGAGTGGGTGGATCACATTCGTGATCCTGCGACCCCGAGGCGACGCTCCTCCGTCCCGGCCCTTTGGGCGTCGGACGTGGCATATTGTGCATATGGAGGTACGTAGACATCGTCGATGTCTCTCCCGTTGTCTCGAGCTAAACGACTCTGATGTGACTTGGCACTGAAGCTGGCGAGACATGCGCACCTGGTTGGGATAGATAATCGCAACATGACCTCGACTCACAATGAGATACGAGGGACACCACATCGCGCTCTCTTGGCTACTCACTCCTAAAAGCGCCCGTGTCGATCCGCACTAAGCTCGCGAGCACGGGTACGGACCGTGCTCGCGAGGGTCCGACGATGCTCATCGAGTTCCCTTGCCAATCGTTCACGAGGAGCCTGGAGGATTATAGCAGTGTCTAGCTGACGGTGGTGTCCGATGAGCGCGCGATACGCTACTAAAGGCGAGCATTCTTCTGCCCAGTACTGGTCCACCGCCACCACAATCTCGACCGCGACTGCCTCCCCTCCCCAGAAATGAAAGGCCGTGCAGCCTCGCGAGGGTAATCATCTAGTCGCATCTGCGCGATCTGTGCTCGTGGAGTGCTCTCACTCCAGCGATTGCATGTGGATGAAGCGAGTCTTTCGAAGGCCGATGTTCGGCACCTCTGAAGCAGACCCGCGGCGACAAACAAGTGAAGATGCATGACTACCGAGAGAAGAGACGAGGCGGCTGAGGTTCGCCTGCACCTGGATGGATAGAAGGAGAAGGAAAGCAGGTGGAATGCACTAGGTGACTCGCGGTCCTCGCGGTCCAACCCAGTTCGCGACATCCAGTACGACCATGACTCGGTATGCACGTTGGTCCTAACTTCATGCTGTGGTCACTGGTGGCATGGCAAGCGATACGATGGGCATACCAAAGCTGCTTCTGATGCTGGACTAGTGCACGAAGCGCGATGCATGGTGTATCCACACGGCATTGATTCAGAAGTTACAAGGAATGGCTACGGAATACGATGGTCGCATAAGAAGAGTACAACGCGCGGACCTGTCCGGTGAACAGGAGAACATCGGAATGCGCTGAAGAGCCACTACAACAGGGAGTGAGGAGAGCAAGTGTAGGGAACGATCAGCAGCGACACGATCACCTGGAAGTGCGTGGAGACGTACCTCTCAGCGGTGCATGTTTTCTTGACCGATAGATTGCCAGAGCAGACGCACAGGATAAGCGCAAGCCACATGCATGTGACGGTTGCTCTTCGGAGTCAATTGAGATGTTCTACAGAGGTAAATACATGATTATGACAATGACACATTATGTCCGTTAGCACAGCATAGACTTGTGAGGAGTACCAAGGCGTACGCGCGTGGCTTCGGAGGTTTGACGTAGCTGATGAGTGAAAACGCCACACGTCCGATGACCATTGAACCAGGATGGTCCTGGTCGTCTTCAAGCAGGGTGAATGATAGCGACGACCTGTACAAGAGGCCATGCAAACCGCGCCTTGAACCGCCGACCTTGAAACCTCTCGTTGAGACGCCTATGAACCCAAGTCATGGCTAGAAACGGACGCTGAAAATGAGTATTAATGTCGAGGACAACGTCCGTCGTCAGCGAACGTTCAAGCTCAACTATATGGGAAAAACAGTGAGACGCTCTCACAGAACATGAAAATTATCATCGTTCTCGCGCACGGTTAGATGGCGAATTCCAGATAGACCTGTGCTCGATGGTGCACATGCCCGTAAGTAGATCTGTTGAGTCGTTCTGTTGGTTGCATAATGCACGGACCACTGTGCTCCACGACTGTCAATGTCGAAGACTCCGGGCCACCCTGTGAACATCAAGCTGAGAAGGCGCCGGGTATCATACAGCTCTTGCGTCGTCACCTCACAAGGAGGTATGCTCCGCGTTCCTGCGCTGCCATGAGCATCGCCTCGAATTGACTGTCATCGAAAATGAGGTGACTCCACTCACAGGATGTCGAATCGAGCCTTGGAGGTGCAGATCAAGAAGTGCAGAGTATCGTATAAAGCGACGCCGTGCGCGACGGGGAGTAACTGTAGTGCACTCAGCACTCACAGCGCACCCCGCGAGCGGCCTACAACTCGCCACCTTCGGCGACATCTTCATATACCGGCAGAGCGGTATCTCCCCTTTCTTCACACTTCCACCTTTTCTTACCTTTTCCACCTCTATCCCTTCACGACATCTTTTCTCCTCTGCGACCATGGGAAACGGACACTCGAGCTGGACCCACTCGCACGGCTTGTTCTCCGTTCGTCCTAGCAGCGTGCCCGATTTCCCAACCGTCCGTGACGATGCGGTGAACGCGCACGCAGACCCGATGCGTAATGCCGACGAGCACCAACGCGAGGAACAGGAAACAATGGGCAGCATAGGCCATTCCCATATGAATGGGGGGGAGAGCCCAGCGGACAGAGCCCCCCACCCCCATCGTCCGCAGTTGCATATGGGCCTTGACCTCCACCTACCGCTGCACACGAGCCGTCGCCCGTCGCTCGTCGAGGAGGGCGACTCCACGACTCCCACCACCCCCGTCACTCCGCGCACGATGCGTCGGGCAACGCGCAGAGGGAGCCATTTCTCGAGCGGGCACGAGGACGAAGAGGATGAGGCGGGCGGGGAGCACCAGTCCAAGGAGCATATGCATCGCGTCATCGACGATGCGATCCTCGATGCCGCCAGCCACCTCTTCCCGCACGAAGAGCCCATGTCGCAGGAGTTCTTCGAGGGCGAGGAACACCGCAGTGGCGGGAGGAGGGCGCACGGGGGCGGATCGCACTGATCGTCCGGCGGAGTAGCGAGCACATCTCTGATGAATCATCAATCATTGAGTCTGTACGGCGGAAGGGATGGGGTATTTATTTGCAACTGTAGCATATATGTAGCGACGATCATGTCAATTCTGCTAGACGGGGGTAATGAATAAGTGTAGCAAAAGTAGACACAGATAAACACTATTAAGACTTACGTTCCGTCGAGTGTCCGTTCATAGTAGATGGCCATCGAACAAGTGAAGTCAAGACCGTACATAGAAGAGGGTTACTTGCGGGCTGGCACTCAGGAGAAGGGATTGCGCCACGGCGTGACAGGGCATAACGTACCTCGCACGTTGAGGGACAGTCTATCCCCCGTTCAGTAGATCCTCATCGTCTGCCCAGGGGAGAGTAGAGCACAGGTGACAAAGACACTCGGATTGCCAAGGCAAGGCTCGAGACAACTTGAAGGAGACAACTCGCGTCGGAGGGGTGACCGTCTGTAGTTACGTAAGCAAGCCCATTGTGTAACCATAGCCGCGATGATCATGAAGCGAAAAATTGGTGCCCGAGTCGAGGCGAGCCATCATATATCATACTGATAGTATGTAGGAAGTCGTGGTTCTAGGTTCGGAGCAATTGCCTGTACTGAATCAACCTAAGGGCATTCAATACATTCAAGCAAGCAGCTTTTCAATCACATCCGTTAGTACGGCCTCCCCCTAGTCGCGTTATACATGTGCGTATCACCCTCTCTCTTCCTCTGCTTTTACCTGCTCGTTGTATTTCGCCTCATAAGTATGCAGTCGCGCCTCAAACTACTCTGATACCGCCAGAGACCCGCCACCTCTCCATGCCTCTCGCCATCATGCTCCAACACGCCCTCCTCCTTCCTCTGATCCTCCACGAGTTCTTATCCTCTACGGGCAGTACTTGCTGGGGGTCATTCAGATGCACCACAACATCCTTCACCAGACGGTCCCAGACAGAACCGATGCGGCGTCTTCCGCCAAGAACTTGTGTGCAGCGCCTGCCGGCATGTGTCAGCCGTCTTCCACAAAGTGCGAGCAAGACGAGGACGAAAACGCACTCGAGGGATGGTAGTTGTTTCTGCAATCGCGCACGCGGATCACACACGACCATGAGGGTCAGGGTCAGCTCATAGTAACGGGGAGATACGCAGAGGTGGCGCACGCACCCCCAGAAACTGTCAGCGTTTCCGTACGAAGTCGCGTCCGCGAACCCGTACTTGGTCGGGTTGTTGAGCATTGTCGTGAAGATCGCGGCCGAGTTCCAGACCCACACCGTGACCTGCAGCGCACGCACATGAGTACGGCTCCATTCCGCTCGTCAAGAGCGAGACCCAGAACATGCTCACGTCGGGGTGTGCGGTCTTGAGCGCCTGCGCGCGGCCCGCGAGCTTCGAGTTGTAGCCCTCGATGACCTTCTTCTCCAGGGCCTGCGCATCCGCGCTTTGTGCGAGCATCTACAACGGTAGAGAAGTGAGTCAATATCACCTGCATGATCCGGCCTGAATGGAAGACGATGCAACTGACCAGGGGTGACCTGTCCACGGGTGGCACGGTGACGAAGAGGAAATTCCTCGCGCCGACGTTACTGCGGGTGTGCGAACACAATCAGCCAACGGACAGACGCGGTATGGCACATGTGCGTACTACTGTCAAGACGGGGCCGAATTAGCTTCTATGTTCAAATGGATGTCAAGGTATCAGCACCACTCACGAGCTTCTCGACCTGACCGAAGTACGAGTCCAGCAGCACGTCCGAGAACCTGTATCGCACCTCCGACTTAGTATCCGCGGAGCACGTTCGTTCAGGCCCACGCTCACGCATCACGGTCCCCGCTCTGGTAGTAGCTGTTCCCAATGTCGTTGATCCCGATGAAAACCGAGAACAGTGCGTTGACACTCGTCCAGGGGGCGAACGCAGGCTTGCTCGCAGCTTGGTTCATGAACTGGTTAACCTGGTCGATGAGCGAGAGCACAGTGGGCTCGTACGGCTGCACGAGCGAAGCATTGATCGTAGCGCCGCCGTACGCATAGTTGTAAGTCAGGACGAGCGAGTTGTTGTACACCGTTGTGTCAAGGTCGACCCAGTTTACGCCGCCAACGGCGGTGTAACCCTGCCGATAGTCGCATGAGTTGCATGTTCATACAGCCAGAGGATATGGTTGAGGAAAGCGGACGTACTGGGTAAGGGGGGTTGCCCAACGGGTTTCCGGGCGCAGGGACGTTGCCAGTAGGATCGAAGTCAGTCTGAGTGTATGAATCACCACTGTCGAAAGATTTGTGTGAGTTCCCTTGTATTCAGCCTCCTTGGCGAGGACTCAAAATGACCAACAAGCTGAACCAGAAGTTGGCCTTGTCAACGCCCGGCGGAGCGGTCGTGGGACCAGCCGGTGTCGACGTCGTCACTGATGTCGGCGCCGATGCTCCAGGGATGCACTGGCTGTAGTCTGTTGTGGGGGTCAAGAAGGTATCCTATACAACGGCATATGACGACTTACAATCGTTCTGTTTCGTGCAAGTCGTGCTGTATGGGTACGTTCATCAGTCATAGATGTCGATTATTGGAGCAAGACAGATAGACTGCATACCCTGAGACACAGGTCGTCGCGCCAGTCCAGCCAATTCCACCGCCTGTTGCACAGACCTCAATCAGCACCGAGAGTGCACAGAACGTAGCATGTACAGCAAAGACTCACACTGCGCCCAGGTGGGCTGTTGTGCCGATGCAACTCGGACGAACACCACAGACACGAACGCCGCAAGACCGAGTTGTGAGTACATTCTGACGCACCGCACTAGATCAGTTCCGAAGGAAGCGAATGCCGCAGCTAACTTCGTCGCAATGGAGATCAAGAGGGATTATATACCTTGCACGCCAGGAAGATACTCGGACGAAACGCCGTCCGCCTGAACACTCTCCGCATGCGCGCGGGTCATCCTCGGACCAGCGCCCGTTTCTCTACCTCACTGGCATTTGACTTGCGTTCCTTTGAGCTTCTGATTGGATGCATGACTGCTGCATCCAAGTCCAGATGTATCCCGTGGCCAGCTGCGAAGGTTAAATGTCGAGCGATTAGCTTGCGTTTAATCTCCGTCTGGCGAGACTGCCATAAGCACGTTCGAAACACCTTCCAAGTCAATCAGTCGCGTACCTTACGCCCTATCCTGTCAACAACCCTCGTGCATGCGGATTTCGTTCGGTCCGCACGGGGAGCTAGTGTCTGCGTCCCAAATGATCCGGGCGACGTACCGTATGGCGAGGATGGAAGTTGTGCACTGTCTCTCGGCCAACGAACCTCATGCTCATTCTCACAGTTGGAGGCAGGGAGTGTGACGACACCGTCGCGGTCGACTCAGCGCGATGGTGCATAACTAAGAGGCCACCAGATGAGCATTATTGTCGTGTTGATGAGCATGGATCATACCTTCATATTGTCTGGAATCCTCTGGATGCGGATGTACTGCATAGCGTTGCGAGTATATAGTACACATTACGAGCGAAAGCATAAATGACTGAAACCATGACGACATACCCTGCAGCAATACGTCCTTCAACTAGGACGATTTGTCCATATATAGAGGCTGAGTCGGCGACTCTGCTGCGAGAAGTGATTCGATGGGCTTAAAATCGTTGCAGCCCGAGCGATGTCTGACGAAGAGAGGTTGTCTTAGTCGTTCTGAAGAAATGTTTAACAGACGAGACACGTCTCAAGAGGTGAGTAGATGTGAGGACATGCTAGCAACGGCCTGCCAACGGCAAAGGATGGTGAGTACTTTTAAATATCAACTGACGCGTTTGTGGCAGAGCGCTAAACACACGTGGCGTATTCCCACGTATTCGAAACCGTTTATTCTGACATTGGCAGCTTAAGCACCACCGGCATCTCCAATGTTATCATGACTTCGTCGACGGCTACATGCGTACTCTGTCGATCTCCTCAAGTACACTAGACTCAGTATGGTTGACTGGGAAGAGGTACAGCCTATGGTGGTAAGATCGCAAAACCACTCCTTCCACGAGCGATGATGTCATAGCTAGTCTCCACGGAGGCTTGCATACATAACTCCGAATCCCCCGCCTTCTTTCAACCCTCTCTCAATACCATCTCACTTTCTGCCATCATGTCTTCCAACGAGTTCCGACCCACTACCTCCGCCACTGTCGAAGGGACCGCCGCTCCTACTGATCGTCCGACGACGAACTTTCATCCCGACCCACCGTCTGAGACTGTCGCTCCCACCCAAGTCTCAACGCCTCCGCAACAGGGTAAACATTCAGCCATACCGCGCATATATATGCAGGGCTGACCTCGACACAACACAGCTGCTACCCAGCCGGAATCAGGGGGCGTTCAACATACCATCGTGGTGCAGCAGCCAAAGCCATCCTTTAATCAGCAAGTAGTCGGTGAGTTGCTGGCCTTATGTGCCGTCCATGTTGACTCGCATTGATAATGACTCTATCTTTTTGTAGGCTATGCTAAGGTATGCCCAGTCTGTGTAAAGGTGAGTCAAGAGGCTGATCACATATTGAACGTCTGGAAAGGAAATTCGAGGCACGGTGCGTACCCAATCAGTCTAGGGTATCTCTTGTGCATAAGGCTGATAAGCTTCCATGACCCTTACAGCTACTTCGCAAGCCTGAGACGAAAGAGGAAGGAGTGAAGATACGGCACGGTGAGGAGACGTGGTCGCCAAAGGACAACACGGAGTCTTCGCCGACGCAGACAACTGGGCCCTCGCAGTGAGATACAGTGAGAGGTTGTATTGTCGAACGCGCCGCGCTTGATCGAAAATACCTCCTCCCTCGATGTATTTTGTAGCCATACCCTGGTGTATTTTCAGTGTATCCTCGTCGCTGTTACAGTATCTCATCGTGTATGACCGGAACGCCCCATTCGTCGCCAGATTAGATGTGCTCTTATCTAATCAGAATGCTCACTTTGATCGAGATCTAATCTCAACTCTGCAATTTACCACCACCAACGCTTCAGCTAACAAGTATGTTCTACATCGTAGGTCTCGGTCTATGCGACGAGAAAGACATCACCGTTCGTGGACTTGAGGTATGGGTCCCCCCTTGGGGTCTCTATAGGGTATTGTGATAGCTCAACGTGTACCACAGGCGGTCAAAGGATCCTCACGAGTCTATCTCGAGGCATACACCAGCATTCTCATGGTCCAGAAGGAAAGACTGGTATGTAACCAACATGAGCTGTGAGTGAATGCGAGATTTCAACAGGCCATGCAAGGAAGCATTCTATGGGAAAGAACTCATTGTCGCTGATCGAGATATGGTCGAAACGGAGAGCGATGAAATCCTACGGGATGCTGACAAAGAAGACATATCCCTGCTCGTAGTTGGGGATCCCTATGGGTACTTGAGCAATCTATCTCTCTGATACAGCTGGCTATCTGACTCAATGACAGGGCAACGACCCACACGGACATCGTCCTCCGCGCACGTTCGCTCAACATCCCGACGCGCATCGTTCATAACGCGTCGATCATGAACGCAGTGGGCGCGTGCGGGCTGCAGCTCTACAACTTCGGGCAGACGGTCTCGCTCGTCTTCTTCACGAAGACCTGGAAGCCAGACAGCTTCTACGACCGCATCAAGGAGAACGCGGACCTCGGCATGCACACCCTCGTCCTCCTCGACATCAAGGTCAAGGAGCAGAGCGAAGAAAACCTTGCGAGGTACTATGCGCGCACTCCGTCCGTCCTCGGCATACACCCTGAGCTGACTGCATCGATGCAGAGGGCGGAAGATCTACGAGCCACCGCGGTACATGTCGATCACCCAAGCGGTCTCGCAGCTCGTCGAGATCGAGGAGACGCGCCAGAGCGGGACCCTCTCCCCGGACGCGACGCTCGCGATCGCACTCTCGCGCCTCGGCGGCGGCGCAGAGGAGCGTGTGGTCGCGGGGACGCTGGCGGAGCTGTTAGTTCAGCCCCCGGAGACGTTCGGCGCGCCGCTGCACAGTCTGGTCATCGTAGGGAAGCGGCTGCACCACCTCGAGGTCGAGTATGCGGAGAGCTTCGCCGTGAGCCGGGAGACGTGGCGGGACGTGGCGGGGCGGGTGTACGGATGCGCTCTGGACTGAGCGTGGTCGCCGCAGTATGCTTCCGAGGCTCCTTTTGTGTCGACGTTGAGGTGAGCGGAGTTGGGTGTTGCGGTGCAGTTCAGGTATTCGCAGTGCTGATTTCAGTCCCACAGCATGTACATAGTACAGCGTCAAAGTAGACACCAGCTTATTCGTAATCACCGCTAGATGGCACGCGACAAACACTGTAAGTGATGTTTTGACACACATGCCGCTGCCCCGCAACACCATCGCCTCGCAGACTAGCCAGCCGTGGGCTACTTACCCGAGACCTCCGAGAAGCTCCCTCCACCGACCACCAGGACTGTGGTCTGTGTCGGTCCCGGAAGCCCTCGGCGATATCGCTAGACACAAGTCGCCGATTCACGAAGGTAGCGGCGACTCTGGAGGCTTCGAAGTGTTGATGCTGACACGACAGTACCGCCCGTCAGCGACAAACTCTCACAAAGTGGTCAGATAGACGGCATTCAATGAATCGTCGCCGAGCCCATGCGGTCCCCCATTCCCATGAACGAGGTGAGGATCGTCATCTTCCCCTTTCGTTTGCCCCACGATGCAACTGCGTTTGCCTCACTCGTGTACACATGGGTGAGAATGGTCCTGCATCGGTGGCATCGTCGTTTCAATCCCGGACATGCCGGCCGCGCGAGAGGAGCTTAGGAAGCCCACCTTCCTCCGGACGACTGTCTTGTGTAGGTCATGGGCGGCACCACTCGGTTTGGAATCCAATCAAGGTGCTCGTTCCCACCGGCAGTGCTTAACCGCGTTTCGGTGTCGTTACTCAATGTCAAAGTTGAGTTCGAGTGACACGGACGGAGGCTTCGGAGCCTGTAGTCGAACATCAACGTTGAGCGTTGCCCCTCCGAATCACCGTCGGACACACCGTCATCAGCACCGTGCAGTCTCCGCCGACCGCGCGGTACGTTCAGAAGTGCCACCACTTGGGTGGCATATCCTATACGAACGAGCGAAAAGGTAGAACAATGCAAAGTCAGGAAGCGCGCGGGATGGCGGTCATCCGATCAGTAGGATCTTGAGATGACGATGTGTAGCGCGCAAGGCACGCGGCCGTATTAAAGCCTCCGACAGTAGTCTGAGCTGCACCTCGTCTCGTCCACATCTCTTGCACGCAAGACACGCTTGCTCGCTCGCAGGCGTCCCCCGTGCAACTGTGGATGCCCGCCATCGTCAAGAGGCCGCGCCTACGCACGAGCTGCAGCAGCCTGAAAGAGGTGCGTCCCCCCTGCGGGCGGTCCCGACGTTCCGTCGCGCTCGAGGTTCAGTATTTAGGCTCGGATTAGCACACGAGCTGACTGGCACACAGGAATCCCGGTCTGGAATGGCCTGGCCGGTGCGGGAGACGTCTGCGTCGGACGCGCTGCCGCTGGACGTGCTTCCGCTCATTCTAGAGCACCTCTCTGATCGCCGGGACTTGTGTACTTGTGCACAGCTTTCGAGGAGCTTCCACGACGCCGCGACGCCGCTGCTGTACCGCACGCTCGATGTGCGTGTGGTTACCGACCTGAAGCGTCAGGTGAGTCACGCCAATCTATACTTCGGGCCTGAATTGTGCTAGGATTTGGAGATGACCCTGCGAGTATCGGAGACGTACTCCGAGCAGACTCGGTGAACCAGATGCATCCTCTAGGCTGTCACAACCTAGCGGATATATCTGTTCATTTACTCCCCGTAGCGCGTGCGGACGCACGATGACGTGATGTTCGGCCACGCTATCGTGATGGAGGTTGGATGTTGGGCCACGCCACCGTGACGGAGGTTGTGTGTTTACCCCAGGACCGCCTGGCGGAAGGCGCGTATGCGAAAGGAGGTCGGAGGTGGCATGCTGAGGCCACGGCCGATGGGCGAATGTGGGCACGTCCGCTGGGTGTCAGGATCGCCTGGTGGCGAACGAAGGCCTAGACGGGTGGAGGGCACGGAGGTGGACAGATGACGCGGGCCGATGGCCTGGATGAAGTACGCATGTCTGCGCGTGCGTCAGGACTCAGGACTGTCATGCGGAGAGTGCGCGAAGCGAACGGACGGGTCGAAGGCGCGGTCCGACGTGCTCAGTATGTCGCTCCCGCCTCCGCCGTCCCCGACTCAAGAGCGTGCGGGCTCCCAACGCTTCGGAGCAGCCTCGTCTGATATGTGACGCATCCGCCTCACTGAGAACCTGTGTATTCCCGGTGTCATCTCCAGAAAGCATTAACGAGGTTAGTATTTAGCCTCTTCAGGAAGGTAGGTAGACGAAAGGGACCTGACGAGGCCAAGACAAGAGAGACTGTCTGTGGATATCGCAACGTGTTGTCTACCGCAAGCGTGGTCGTACATCAGACAAGTTGACTGACATCTCCCTTCGTCTTAGAGACCAACGGTAGTACATCCTTCCGCTACCATTCTCAAGAAGCCGGAATACGCAAAGTATGTCCGATATGTCCGCGAAACCGGTACGTTTCACTATGGCGGTCTTCACACTGATTATGCCGCTCATTAATGCTTTCTATCGATACATAGGCACTGTGGGGTTCCACCGACCGGACCTGATCAAGGCTTGCAGAAAATCGCTCGGCCTTTGCGTGAACCTCGAAGGGTTCACCTGGAGCGACGACTCGCCCGAAGGCAGCAACGAGCACGACTTCGTTGCGTACCTCGACATCCTCCGCGATCTGCCGCTCCGAGAGCTCGTGATCCACACGTTCTACGGGCTCTCCGACGACGTCTGGACGACGCTCCAAGACTTCACTAAGCTGAGCAAGGTCTCAATATGGTGCATGGAGGGCAAGCCGCGTATCCTCCAGGGCTGGTCCGAGAAGCTCGGCGAGAGCCTCACGCACCTCGAATTGGGCGTCAGTTCCCTTTCCCGTGCGCATCCCAAGTGCTGTACGTCCTGACTTCCCTCTCTCTCCCCCTCTGCCCCCTCCGCCCCGACCGAACCCGTCTTGCCGGAACAGCGCTGCTCAGGCGTGCCCGCGTCGATTCTCATTGCAGTCCTCTCGCACCTCCCGCGCCTCCGCGTGCTCCGCCTCAAGGGCGCCCCGTCCGCGGCCATCCTCGAGATCCTGACGTTCCTCCCCCAGCTCGAGACGCTCGACACAGAGTACTTTGGGAACGCCGCGTTCGGGCGGTACGACGACGTGCCCGCGGCCACACTCAAGGAGCTCACGGTCCGCACTAGCTCGGTGCACATCCAGGGCTTCCAGCAGCTCTGGACGTGGATCCGCCGGCTCACCCCGAGGCCGGGGCTCGAGTCGTTCACGCTGAACGCGTTCTCAACACAGGGCGAAGCTCTTATCCCTCGCGGGTTCCTCCTGGACATGGCGGCGACGCACAAGGACACGCTCAAGCACTTTACGGCGGACTCGATGCAGATGACGCTTAAAGACGTCGAGTGCCTGTGCACGGTGTTCCCCGCGCTCGAGACGCTGTCGTGCTCGACGCTGTTCACCCACGACGAAGCAGGGGTGAGTACCGGCACGTGTCGGACTAGCAGCGGGTGTTCTGACGGCCGTCTGCTTGCGCAGGTGCGGTATGAGGAGACCGTCGCGAGTGCGAAGAACCTCCGCGAGATCAGGATGGTGAACAACTGGATGTCGAACGCCCACTTGGGGAACCAGATGTACATGCAGGCTGCGCGGAACTCGATGCTGCGCGAGGACTCAAAGCTGCGTTTGATCGCACTCGGATGCACGATCTACGAGGTGCGTCGGCCGTGTTGCGCGGGGTGCCTGTGCGCGTGCGCGTTTGACTGAAGATACTCTGGGTGCGCAGGGCCGGTGGGTGTGCAAGCAAGCCGAGGATGGCACACATCACGTCGAGTTCGACGTTGCTTGCAACGTCGTCCAAGACTTGTGGGGTTGATTCAGTATATATGTGCTTGCACTGCGGTCGTTCTCGTTCCTTTCGCATCATTCGTCATCGCCGCCTTTCTTGTCTCTCTTGTCTGTTCTCGTTTCGGAATGTCGTACATCGACCTGCTATGAACCACACTGTGAACTTCTCGTTGTACGAACAGCGCAACGTCTGCGGACGCCAGGATATACGATATAACATATGCTATACAAGTGAGCGAGGCGTTGTCGTGAAGGCGCAAGTGATCGCCACACAAAAAAAAAGCGGTAGGCTTGCCAGGATACGGGTGCGAGAGCAGGATGCGGAATGTGGATAACGGCGGGTGGCAAGCATTGGGCAGCCTGTTCACATTCCCCTCCCTCGCCCCCGTCCGCGCATAGGGCCAGCTCCGCGTACAACGCCGCGACCTGTAATGAGGAATGAGATGGGTATGCGATCGTGGCACAGACTGAGATGAGGAACGTACCTCGCGGTGGTGCCCCGCGTCCCCGCGATCCCGCCCCGCTGACATGCGCGCCTCGCGCGCTACGGCCGGCCTCTCTTGCGCGGTGTTGCTCGTCTTTCACGGCGTCGAGGAGTGTGTCTGGTACTCGCAGATACTTGATCTATGTTTGGGGCGGAATACCGTCAGTCGATTGTGGTTCATGAAGACTATCGGTGGGATACGAGGGCGCAGGAGGCAATTGTCCGGTGCCACTCAGGGTAGCAGACTATAGCCCTGTTCTTCCTGTAGCCGGTCTCCACCATCGGCCTACCCCGCACCCTCTTCTTGGTATATGAACATTGAACTCACCGTGCTTCCACGGATATAGCACTCCTTCAACTTCCAGAACCTGTCTCCCTCCGCGCTCGTCTGGTAGACCTCCCTGAGGGTGATGTTCATGAAGTTATCGCAGTTGACGAGGTGTCCGTTGAACGTCTCGCCGTTCTTGAGCTCGACCAGCTACGGATACGCGTCAGACGTGCAGGAATCAGTCTTTACGCGTTCAGCTGCAGACCCTCAGTGAGAGCCGGGACACATACCATCGGCTTGTTTTGTGCGGCATTGAGCAGGGATAGCGGAAGCTGTGATACCGCTCCTATGAGTTCTATGGTATCGTAGGACGAGACGGTCGAGATGTACCATATTTGTTGGGAGGGTGGTGGATGGAAGTAGACGTGAAACACGAGGCGCGCTCGCTGCTCTCACGTAGTCTGCAGCGCATTCTTGACGCGAGGTCTCCCTGCCGTCTGGGACTTCCCTCTTGACCACGACCTCTCAATGACCATGCCCTCTCAGAGTAAATCGTTCAACATGATGATAACGCAAACTGTGCACTCGCACGCAGCCTTGATATAGGCTAGAAGATCTTGCTAGCTCGCCTGCATCCGACGCCAGCTGCGCGAGTAGCTGCGGAGAACACCTCCATGTGCTCGCGAATCCACTCTGTTACCTCCAACGCCCTCGAATTGTCCTCAGGCATCGAACGATGCTCCGGATGAGTCACATTCAAGTCTACGCGCCCCGGCGCAGTGTCCGCAGTTGAGTTCAGGTACCAACCGCCGGCTGCGCGGTATACATTGTGGCTCGTCAGGCCCGGCGAGTTTTTGTTTTGACCCTCATCCTCATCCTCCTGCTTCCTATCCTCCGTATATCCTCCCAATCCGGCCCAGCTATCGTCACCGCCCATCGCAGCGAGGAGCCATACACAAGAATGATCTTGCCTGACGACACCCCCGCTTCGCCGACCAAATCACGGACAGGTCCGCCTACGGAGCAATCGGAAGAAGACTTGGTAGCACCTCCTCCCGCATATCCAGGACACAGCTCCTCAAGTGCGCTTGTAGCTGCTCCCGTAGCTGCGCCTAGCCAGTATCCGCATCATGTCGATATTGAGGCTCAGGCCAGCGACGCGCGGACACCCCTCATTCCACCAAACTCATCAGCCCCCGCCCATCACGTCGAACAAGTCGAGCATGCGCCATCGAGATTCTTCAAGGCATTCGGATTAGCCGTCCTCATCTACATCGTCGCCGTGTCGTTCACGCGCACCATCATCGCTGGGTCGAGCCATCCTTCACACTACCAGGTGAGTAGCCTTCTTTGGTTTCCAACTTCCCGACACCAGCCTGAGTAGGCTTTCTACTTCTTCAACCCTTCATTGCATGCTTGCAGATATATAGGATAGTCCGTTGACCGTGGCTCGGCGCTGCTTGTCTACCACAGTTACCCCTTCCCAAGCGGTCCGACGGCAAAGTCCATAGATGCCAATCCGTTTCATCACTCGGCTCCTCACATTCCTTCGACTTTCCCCTTTCCTCCGATGTATTGTATCTCTTCTCAAGGGGCGACTACGCTGTGGGGAGCATCAATCTGCTATCTATAAACGACGGTACAATTCCGGCAGATCATGTCCGTATCAAGATCACCGCAAGCTCTAGCTCGAACGCGCTGTTGAGCTCCAGCAATGTGTGTTCACTAGAACGCTCACCTACGGAAAGAGGGATAGGCATCCTGGTAAGTTGGCTTTTCTGCATGAAATATTGTTGTTGACATGTCCTGCAGACCCCGTCCAATGGCAAACTCTCGACCGACTACATTAATTTCGCCATACAAGTTCACTTCCCCGCTTCGAGTTTTCGTACTCTGCATGTGAAGGCATTTGAAACGGATCTACCCTACTTCGCTCACACGGCAGTGATCGAAGATCGTCAAGTCACATTTGGCTCCATACACCTCCGCTCGAGAAACATGGGTATCACCAGTGCAGCTGTATGTGCTTGTGTCTTGTGTTATTGTCTCTTGGCCTACTCACCCCTCACCAAAGTATCTCGACGCTGACGAAGCGATCATACAAACCTTCAACGCGCCAATAACAGGTCTCTATCGCGCTCACCGTTCTCTGAGTCTGGTTACCACCAACGACGCTCTTGACGCCCGTGTTATCCTCTTCCACGACAACAAGAGGCAGACCCCTACTAACCTCACCATGCGCACCACCAATTCGTACGTCTCCGATTTCCATCGGTAGTCACCTCGTCCGATGACGCTTTCTCCCAGCAACATCAAAAGCGCAATAACGTTCCGCTCGACGACCGCTTTCCGCACCGGCGGCGCCTTCGCCGTCAACGCACACACCGAGAACGGCGCGATCACGGCGCGCGTCGACGAGCAGCCGCCAGACAGCACGCTCGCGCTCGACGCGCACACGCGCAACGCGCCCGCCCTCGTCGAACTGGACACGGCGTACGAGGGCGAGATCGCGCTGGCGGCGACGCACAGCGGCGAGATCGAGTTCGCCTACAACCAGCACCCGTCCGACCCGGCGCAGCGCGGGCGGAAGCGCAGGTGGTTGCCCGCGGCATCTGCGCGGCAGATGGTGCAGGGGCATGTGTGGTGGGCGAGTGACGGGTCGGAGGAGCCGAGGGGTATGGGGCGCGTGAGCGTGAGGAGCGAGAATGGGCCTGTGCACGTGACGGCGTGAGGGGTGCAGGTGAGCCCGAGGGGGCGGGCGACGATTGCATGTGCGGCGCGACTGCTGAGGTGATACCATGCGTTCTTGATAGGCTGCTGTCACCATCTCTTGCTAAGCTCTCCTTGTATTTGTATCGTGGTTACAGCAGTGTTGTTCACTATTTTACACTCAATCCAGTGCACTGGACGCTTCCCAACCATCCAGACCGTATCTCATTCTCGCATCTGTGTCCCCTTCGCAGGTGCTCAGTCGGTGTTCTTGCACGTCCCGAAGTTCGAGGCATCGTTCCCGCTCAAATCGACATTTTGGCACTCAAAAGAGGGCGAGCCATACTTCGAGGGTGGCCTGCGAGGGACACAAAATAAGAATAAGTATTCCAGATTCACCCGCAGTAGATACGTTGCGGATACTTACACCACGGTGATGTCGTTGACGTGGACATTGCTGCACCGTCCGTCAGGAGAGCACGACAAGCTCGCGACCACGGCCTTCTCCTTGCCCGAAGACGTTCCCGAGATGCTGCAATCAGCGAACGGCCGTTCAGCGTCGCAGTTCAAGATCACCGGAAGCAGAAAAGCACTGGAAGCCAGACTGACCCGTCGAACCAGACGTCCTGGATGTACGTGTTGGACGGGTACTTGGTGCAGTCGCTGTCGCTCGTCTCGTAGCACTGGTCGATGATCACCGGGTTGTCGACGTTGGTCTCGACGAAGCCGGTGAAGGTGATGTTCTTCACGATCCCGGACCCGACGTTCTTGCCCGCCCAGGCCTTGATGCGCGCGCCGTTCTGCGCGTTCGACATGCGGATGTTCCTGGTGCGCGGGTCAGCACTTGCGCTTTCTGTCGGAGGAGATGGCACGGGTGGGGAGACGCATGCTTACGTCGCGATGACGTTTTGGACTATGTCGTACTCGCCTGCGTACTGGCCGAGGGATCCGACGGAGATGCCGCTGCATACGGGGTATCCCAGATTGTCGGTCAGTACGGTGAAGGATGTACCTGAAAGCGTGCGGTGAACGTACTGTGATCCGTTGCAGGAGAGGTTGGAGACTAGGATGTTGGTCGAGTCTGGGAAGCGAGAAGTGTGATATAGAGTGAGCGGGGGTCTGGTCCTATCTGAGTAGATAGGCGTACTCGGCTTAAAGCTGACACAGTCGTCCCCGTTGTTGATGGTCGAGTCTGCGATGACGACGTTGTCGCTTCGGAAGATGTCCCACCCGTCTGTGTTCTTCGCGGCGTTTTTAGACGTCGAGACCGCAGAGATGGTGATGTTGCGGAAGGTAATGTCTTGGCCTTCGTTGACCTATCCGATGGCGCAAGTATATGGGTATATCATAATCGAGTACGAAGAAAGAGCGCCGCACGAAGTTAATCCACTCCGGTCCGTTGAGCATCTTGATGTTCTGGACCGTCACGTTCGTCGCCTGGAAAATAGTGAGCAGGATCGGGCGAACGGTCGAGCTCTTCTTCGCGCTGCCGTTGTTCACGAGTGCGATGTCAGTGCACATGCATAACGAAGGCAGCGAGAGAACAGTGCAACACAACGCACAATGCATCGTACCACGCCTGACCGGAGCCGTCAAGCGTTCCTCCGCCGTCAAGGACAAGGTTCTTCCCGCCCAGAAGCCAGAACGCGGCCTGGTCCTGGAAGGAGAACGTGAACGCGTTGTCGGTCCAATAGTCGATGTCCGGGTTGAACTTGACGGTGCCTTCGAGACTCTGAGCGTACATCAGCTGAGGTTAGACGTGTAGCATGCGACAGCGCGTGAACGCCTACGATATGCTTGTTCGAGAGGCCTGTCATGTTCATCTTCGACTGGATGGAGAGCGTTGTGCCGGATGGGATGGAGAGCGTCGAGCAGGAGGGGTCCGCCGCAGACTCCAGGAACGCGGGCGCATCGTCCCCCCCGCTTGCCTTCAGCGTGCACGTCCCGGATGCCCTCGCTGTGAGAACGGGGGATGCGGAGGCTGCACAAAGGCCCGCGAGCAGCAGGCAGATGCGAAGAACCGTAGACATGTTCAACCTCGGAGCTTGCGACGGGTTCGGATGAAACCACCAGCATTAATCCCTGGGCATATATAGTACGCAGATGGGGCTTCCATGTCTCTAGAGGACATATGATCAGCATGCTTCTTGTAGACGAGGGGCGGCCCGAGCCCGGAACGAGAAGATAGAAACAAACTCACAGTGGGTACTACCGACATTAGCGAGCGGAACAACTTATTGCTTGTTATTCTAGGTACAGCTTCCGGAGAAAAGGGCAGGGGTTGTGCAGAGGAGGATGCGGTCCCGCAGGGGCTCGCGATTGCTCATGACCAGGATGCGCGGTGTTAGGTCGAGCCTCGGAGCAATCAGACAGTCATGTGGTACGTGACTGCACCCTGTGAGCGAAGATGCTGTATACCTTCCCTTCGACTGTCTGCTAAGTACAGAACGGCCTACATACCACTCTCTTCAGGCGTCGCAGTGGTCGTTATAAGATGATGGGAGAGATGGCTATCAGCACCCGCCAGACGTGTCGTATTTCGACAGAAGGCACCAGGTATGAGAGGAGTGGAAGATCAGCGGCCAAGGCCAATATGCACCCTGTCGCGGTTGTTCCTGTGCCATGAACCAGAACAGCATGCCTCAAGTAAACCGTCACGGCTGGACCACCTTGACATATCGGTTGACGGAGAAGACTGCGCTGGAGTCTTGGGAACGACGGTCAATCTACGACCCCAGGCACACTGGATTTCGCGGTCGAGGGTGACGCAGTACTCGTAGAACAGACTAGCTATGATGGAGCATCAGTTGTGCGGTATAGTTGAGATCTCTACTAACCTACTAGTACTGCACCGAGGTGCGAATGCAGATACAAAGATATGTTGTGACAATTTTCTGCAAGAGATTGGTAATGAGCTTCGTCTCGAGAGCTGAGCGACGTTATCTCCCCTATGCAGACGATGAGGACTTACTGAACGGGGGATGGACGGTCCTTCAAAAGCTTCAACAGCCTGCGACGAGTACATATATACACATCTGTTCGGTGTAGCGCCCAATGTCGCGCGGCGCCTAGATCCTATACGCTGCGCTCCTCCGGCTTGACTTCGACCGTGACCCTGCCTTGGCCCCAGTGGAGGAAGAAATGAGTGCTGCAAGAGCTGCTGCACGTACGGGCTTCTTCCAACGCTTTCACATTGGACCCCGCACTTTACGCTCACAGGGGATCAGCATCGAGAATGTGCGGCCAGTCTATGATTGCGGAAAAGTCCCGTGGTGGGCGAGGTGGACGTACTTTCTGGTCGTCGCAGATATCTTCATAACGTACGTCTCATGCTCCTCCCTCCCCGCCATCATCTGCAACATCTGAGCGATCCATGTCGTCTTAGGGCGACGGCATGTGAGCTCTCCTGGAGTCACTGGACGATGTGGGAAGAGCTACCCCAGGAGTCGGACTCTCCTTCTTCGAGCACCTCTCCTCCCCGAAGCGAAGCCGAAGTGGTCGGGCACTACGTCCTACGGCCCTGGTGGCAGCGCGGCATGTTCGCCGCCTCGAGTCTCGTCATGGGCGTCGGTCTCGCTGGCGTCCTCATCGGGGCGCGTTCGCGCGTGGTCCGCCGGATGTACATCATCTCGAACGCCGCGTCCAAGCGTATAGTGGGCGACGCGAACCGGTTGCTCGTCATCCAATCCCCCCTTCACCTCAGACAGCACGGTGCCGTCTACCCTCTCCATCGCACCCGCCTCGTCAATAACCCGAAGCTGCCGGAGATGATGATCGGGCTCAAGGACGAACGGGGGCACTACTCTGTGCCCCTGGAGGGAGCCGAGGTGAATGGGTTGAAGCTGTCGCCGTGGGACGCGAAGATGACCCTCTACAAGATCTGGTACGGGGCGGAGCACGGCGCGCGGATGTACACGAGTAGTGCCAAAGTCCCGGACGAGGGAAGCAAGTAGCGATAGTGACGTGCGTCCTCGATTATACACACTCCCTTCATCACATGCATCGCTGTCCAACCTCGCCATGTTAAGGTGTCTACTGCCAAGTGGTTGCATTGGGGACACAAGCGTGTTTGTGGGATCGATGCATGCAGGCCAATGCCGACCCTGCAGGAGACCGGAGTATATGCCTCTAACCCTTCCCATTCCGTTGAAAGAGGTCTTCCCACCAATAGTCATGGTCCAGTCGCTGTCCAGAAAGACCGCTTCGACGTCGGCACACGGCCCCACGCCTTCAGACCCTTCGGAACTTCGGAAGACTCCCCGCTCCCGCTCTCGCCACAGCTTGCGGGGCTAACGCTGCGCCTCGGTCTCTTGATGTCGAAGGCTGCCTTTACCACACCCCCTACCTCCAGCACCTCCCTGTCAGACCGCTTGGCTGAACCCTCGCGCACATACCTCCATATCGTGACTTGCAGATCTCTGTGTATCACACGAATCTCCAACGCGTGAAGTCACAATAACTAACTTTGTACACACCCACCCTAACGACGAGTAGTCGAGAACGGGGGGCGACATGTAGTGAACGGACCGGTAAGCAACAGAGACATACAGATGGGTCAACACGACAGCACGACATGTACAACGACGGATAACAAGTAGCAGCAAGACAGCAAGGAAAACACTCTTTATGGACTGTACAAAACAGGAGGGTCTGCGAGAACGTACGTAGTACGAAAGAGGGAACGGACTTTTCTTACAGCAAGACAGCACTTAAACAAGAGCGACACAAGGTCAGACGACAACGAGAGTCTTTCTTTGCAAGACACAACACACGCGACTGGCACGCCGCACACACCACTCACCACGGACCCGCGGAGACGTTCCCCCACGTCGATGCCGCGCTCACCGTGCTCGCGGCGACGGACTTCGTGTCGAAATCGTCGTCCATCTGCTCCGCCCACGTCTTCTTCGTCTTTCCCGCCTGCGACGGCGAACGCGCGCTCCCCCCACCGCTGCCTCCACGCCGCGCCGCCCCCGCCGCGCGCACCGCGTCCGTGCTTCCCCACGGGCCATCCGCGTTCGCGCTCGTGCTCGCGCCCGCGCCCGCGTGCACCGTGCCCCAGCCCGTCGCTGAGCGGCCAGAGACGGACCCCGCGTCGTACGTATCGTACGTTTCCTCTCTGCGGTCGTTGTCGTTATCCCCGTCCCCATCTCCGTCGAACTCGCGCAGGTCCGCAACGTCGTGCGTGCTCACGCTCCAGCTCGCGTTGTTGCGCCGCACGGACGACGCGGACACGAATGGCGCGTCGCCCCATGCGCCCCATGCCTTGGGCGCCTCCGGGGCCGGGGTTTGGGGCGCGGGCGCAAGTGGGGGAGCGGGAGCCGACGGGGCACCAGCCTTGCGCGGCCGGCCGGGTCCCCACAAGTCTTCGGACACGGACCCCCAGCCGCCGCTCGACTTGGACTGCGCGTCGTCGTCCTGGCGCCGCGACGGGGTGGGAGTCGTGCGGCCGTGCAGGGACGGAGCGGGAGACAAGGGGGACATTGAGGAAGGGGAGAGCGGAAGGGCGCCCTTGCGCAGATGGGCAGGCAGCCCGTTACCGGACGATGACGGAGATAGGTGAGGCGGAGGGGCGCGCGGATGAGGAGCGTGCGGCGCGTCCACAGGCGATGGCGAGGTGGGAGAGGCTTTGGATGCGTTCTTCTCTTTCTTCTTGTTGCGTTTGTTCTGCTGCTCCTCGCGCTCCATCCGACGCTTGTCGTTGCGCTCCTTGCGTAGTTGTTCGGCGTACTCTTTGCAAATACCCTTCTTGCAGACGCGGTTGTGGATGCGACAGAGGATGGGGTTTTTCTGTGCGGCCTTGACGAGCGCCTTGTCGTCGTCCTCTTCCTCTTCGTCGTCGGACACGGCGGAGACGGAGTCACCCCAGAGCGAGTCCACCACTTCGAGTACAGGCCTCCCATGAGTGTACTCCACTCGAGGCTCGTCCAAGAGCGTGAGGCCATGCAGATCCTCGAGAGCAGAAGCCGTGTCGGCAACGGTGAGATACTCGTCTTCATAATCCTCATCATCACCCAGGCCGAGAGATGCGAGACCTCGCACGATATCATTTCCAGCGATGAAGATCTGTGTGGTCCTGGTGTCCTCGGAGGGCGAAATGAGTGATATGTCGCTGCTGCTCGAACTGGATGTAACAGCGGGTGTCGCCTGGCCAGATGGGGTACGGGATACAGCAGCAGAACTCGCCGCGGTTGACGGGGACATCGCGCCGTCGAGAGGAGCTCCTCTCACCCACGTTTTCACCTTTTTTGAGGCGGCCTGTTTCCCTTTCTCCTTCCACGCCTGCCACTCGGGCGTGCCCACTGCGATGAAGCGGATCAGGCTGTATGGCCTGGCTGTACAGTAACAAGCGCGTACCGACAGGGATCCGCTCTTCAGTTGGCGGCGGTGGAGGAAAGCTCGCTCTCGGAAGAGGGCGACACAAGTCATTTTGTATGACGTCTACACCCGGCCGCGGAATGTCACACCAGAATGTCTTCGGATAGGGAGTTTTGAACTTGGATGACCTGCTCCGCGTCAGATACATGTATGCGAGATCAGAGGGTGCACACTCACGGCTTCTTGACCCAAGCGTCCTTCACGTCAATCCTCTTCCAGCCTCCACAAGCAGTCAGGCAAAGTGGAGATAGATGAATCGACCAAGGCGACTTACCGTTCTTCTGAACTACGCGGTCGGAATTATAGGTACAATAGAACACCTTCGAGATTAACTTGCCGGTCTCGCCGGGCTCAACGAGGAAGTCTGCCCACTTGTGGCCTCCCAGAATTATGTTGAAGTCGGGCATTGATTCGTCCAGCTCCAATATAATGACGCCTGGAGACTAACGAGGGGTAGAAAGCATCACATATTAACACATACCCTGTGCCAGCTCGGTCCCTTCCGCATAGACCTACAGAGGGCTTGTAATAGAATGCTCGAACATAAGCATCGCCTGTGATCGCGACAATCCACTGCGCGCAGAGCCTTCGATGATTGTCGAACTCCATGTTGGGTCGAAGTGGGAAAGGGTCGATGACGGTGAGGTATTTAGCCCCATCGTCGAGCGGTGGGGTTGGGGCGCGCTTCGGCATGATTGCAGCAGGTTTGCGACCGTGACGGTCGAAGTCGATGACTAGCTTAGCGAAAGATGGTCGTGGTGGTAATAGATGGTCAAGCCCCTCAGCCTCGAACGCGTCCTCTACGAACGTGTCGGCATGGTGGAAGTTGATGAACGAACAGCAGTCCTCGTATTGATTGAATCCGATATAAACCATTGATTTGAATTCATTACCGACTTAGACTACGATTACGTAACTTTTCTCCAATACTTCGGCCTTCCTCCTACTGCCAGTGCCAGCACTGGAGGAGGGTAGCATCTTCTTTCCGTGTCCTATCCTACGCGATGCCTACACAGACCCATCCCACCATACTGGGCCTGACTGTCATCACAACCTCTGTCATCTCCATTGCACAAAGCGGCAGCAACGCGCACGGACTTTCAAGTTCGACGGATTGGTGATCTCTGTGAGCAGTGAGCACTGAGTTCTTGCCATATCATCCCCACGCAGTCACAGTAGAAGCGAGGCACGATTGAGGGGGCTCGCGGAGGAAATGAAAATGTGGGAAGTGTTCGCTGCAGCCAGTGCATGGTACATGTTGATACCACTCTCGTCGATATCTTGCTCGGAAACCCCAGCACGGACGATGGTATCTAATCAATCGCTGTCCGCAAAGCATCCGGACATAGGCTCGAGGTGCGAACATTCAGTCGAGCACGCGCAGCACCTCGCAGCACTGGCACTTACATCGACAAAGCGTATTCAGCTAGGCTGAAAGCTAATACAATACAAACGCACGCTGATGTGCGCTCGTCTTCTTTGTGTCCGCTTTGACCCGTCTTCTTTGCTGCAGGTCTTGTCGCAGCACTCTTGGTGCTGCTTTGCTCAGTCCAAACCGCGTTGCCACACGGTAGTCACGCTGCTGCCACAGTATATCAAGCAGGATGCGCAAACAGAGATGTCTACCTCCCTCCTCTACCTTCTGCACTGCGAGACTTGACTGAGATGCGTAAACGTGCTCCAAGCCCACCGCCCCACAACGACTCCCTTTTCTTCACAGTAGTGAATCCGTATCCGGATCAACCTCACCAGAGCCCCGAGGATAGCAAGATGTTCTCCAGATGGATCGCCTGTATTGTCGGGGCTGACCGCCTGCATGCATTCTACCACAAGCCGAAGGTACGTTCGGCACCATATGTGACGCTCTCGCCGTCTGATATTCGACTTTCCTTTCTAGTCCGCCAACATGGTCATCATTGAAGTCCGCCAGGACGTCGACCTTCGCCGGTTGCTCGGCGCGCATCGCTGGGCCGAGATCCTTCGAAACCCTCACCCGGAGGACAAAGACGAAGTCTCTTCGATCTTTCGGTGCACGAAGACATCTGATCATGCAATGGAGAAGGAGACTTGGGTACGTCGCGATGTAGAAGAGGCCTGGTTCAGGAAATGGTCGCCCGCCACGGACGAGTAGGCATCCTCTCTTTTTCTGTGGCTTCACGCTGACTTATGACTGCCGCAGCACTGTCGCTTATCCCTACCCAACGTCCCACTTCTGCCTGCCGCCCGCCGAAGACCGCATGAGGTTGCCGTTGTGCCGCCCTATCCCACAGGACTTCTTTCGTCAGCACAAGGCTGACACGATCCTTGCTGCCGTCCCATGCAATATTTCCTGCCCGCCTCGCGTCTCCCAAGGATACCGCAGCACGCACGGCTCCGAATCATCTGATCTGTCTGCAGACGAGCTCCTCAACCCTGTGGCTTCCCTGCGGCACTACGTCCCGGCTATACATGGTGCTGACACGCCCAAAGGAAACGCTGTCGTTGCTGTTTCCGCGGGGCCAGCTGACAGAGCTCTCTGGCTGGGATATGGCGATTCGTCTGACTCGGACCCAGAAAAGCTTTGCGCCGTGCACGGCCCTCTCTGCAGCAGCGGTATATGCAGATTGCGTGGCCAGGAAAAGCGTGCAGCGCGGCTCGAGACGCGAGCCAAGCAGCGAGACGAAGAAAGACTCGCTCGAGACACACAACGGCAACGAATGCAGGACGATTCACGAGGCGGCAACCCTACCACCAGGTCGACTTCAGTTTCTCGTCGCACCGAGGTCTCTCCGCCCAAGCGTAGGAGTGCCGGAGAGTCAGCGTCCGAAGAAGAGGCCAAGGCGAGCCGGGAGGATAGGGCCTCCCGCCTCCGGCCTGACATCAAAGTGATATATGCGAAGGGAAAAGGTAGACTCGGGCGGTTCGGCGCGAGCTACGCATCCGCCGCCAACAGTACGAACGCAACTCGTACACTACCCGCACACCTGCGCAGATCCGAAATCGACTCTACAGCGAAATCCGACTCATCCGAGTCCGAGGACGGCATCGGTCGTCCCGGAGGTCGCCTTATGCATGCGCAACGCCCCGCCTCTCAGCCAGCTGCGCTCATACGGACACCTGGTGCAGGGTGCGCCTCTCCCGGGACTCCTTCGCCCGCTTCCTATCGCTCCTCGTTTGGTCCACGGCCCGCCTCCCCTGCCTCGTCCTCGTCTTCGCTCAGCCTCCCCTCTCCCCCCTCTCCTCCGCCCGCGTGGCACGCGTACGCGAAGGTGCCGGGGGTGCGCTCCGACGACGAGCTGTCCGTCGTGACAGATGCGACGAACGACGCGTTCGGCAACCCGTGGAAGCACGTGCAGCCGATGCAAGCCGCGCCGCCGCGATGGACGGACGTTGGCAGCGGCGTTGCGCAGCTGAACGCGGAGACGAGCGCGTCGAGGCGCGTCGAGGCAAACTACCGCCCCCAAAGCGAGCACCAGGATTACTACGAGGACGAGGAAGATGAGTTCGCGCTCGAGTGCGTCGGCCCTGTCAAAGTTTGTGACGTTGATGGCGAGGATTATGCTGGGAGTGAGGATATGATGTCTAACGTGAGCGACTATACCGACGAGCCATTCTAAACGGTTGAGTTCCTTCTAGTATAATCGGCTTCGAAACTCACCCCCGTTGATGTACTACGTCCCAAATCTGTCGTCTACCAGGAGACTTCTGCAACTACTCAGCTGTATACTACTGTTGTTTTTGTGCAAAGAATAAGTAGCAGTGATACACATACCTCGACCGTCCCTCGAAGTGGTTCGGAAGTTAGCGCGAAACCACGAAAGGTAATTGAAGCGCCTATGATGACGACATCGCACCAAGCCGGCGCCGTTCACGTACGTATAGAACAGACGTTCCCTACTGCTCTCTTCTTGTCCAGCATCATCACTAGGTAGAAGATGGCTCCAGTACGTCAACAGCTACTGCACACTCAATTCTATTCTGAATCAAAGCCTCCCATCAGCAGACGTCTATAGATCCTCCGTGTCAAGCTGAAGGTGAGCTTTGTTTAACTCGTCTTCGAGTCTCAGTTCTAGTGAGGTTGGCACTCTGGTGACGCAAGCACTCTCCCAACAGCATGTGCACTTCAGTCGTGTCTTAACAAGAATACATTCAATCCAGAGAAGTGCGATGAGCATGTTCGCAAACTGTATAAATGTTGCTGGACCATGTATCAGCAGACGGACGGCAAGGGCGAGTCTACAGCCTGTCCAATGCAGAGCGTCGTCCGGAGGTGGTTGAAGAACCACGGAGAGAGTGTTTCCTAGGTGATCAATTGCTCCGTCCGACGGCTTTGAGTTGGGGCATACCACTCTATAGGCGAGTTGCTCCGATTGTATCTTCCGTTTCAATGGTGACTTACAGATTGGTTCAGTAGTTACAAAGAATACGTACACTTTTCGAATACGTCCAAGACTTGAGACTACAGGTTGGCGTGCATCATGATACGCCTACGTTCATCTAAAGTGCAGAACGACATCAATAGTTCTTTCGTTCAAACACTATTATGACATATCCATGGCGACACCCATGTCCCGCAATAATGCAAAAGTGGCAATCTGCTTCTGCACCGTCTGCCAGAACTCCGCTGAGGCCAGCCACGGCGGAAGCTTCCCTTGCTCGTCTTCCACCGGGGGCGCGTCATCCTGGGCGTCGTGTTCTCCCTCTTTACTCTGCCCGTCCTGCAGCTGCTCATTCCTGTCCTGCCACTGTATCTCACCCTCGGAGGTCTGCTCTACTGCCGCACCAGCAGGAGCCGATCCATCCTCACCCCCTTCATCAGTAGGGCCTTCTACCCCCATCTCCACATCGTCGTCCTCCTCCGGCTCGGGCCGCTTCGCCCACGCCGACACTTCTACCAGCTCAGGAAACAGAGCGGCGAGGCTTCTGGCGATGCCCGTACTCAGCAACGGGTCCTCCACCACGTACGAATCCGTCAGGTCGACACCCTCTAGCTTTACACCCACACCCACGACGCCCATGCCCGGCAGGTGGTCCTGTGTCGTGTCAATGGATATCACCAGTGCCTCCAAGTGTCGGCAGGATCGCACGAGGCTCGACAGGCCGGCGAAGGTGAGCGCGGACGGGTGCCCGCCCCACGCCAAGCCCGGCGGACCAAGGCAGAGCAGCTCGAGGCGCGGCCAGGAGGAGACTAGTGCCGCAAGCGTGGTGTTCGTGAACGAGCGCATGTCGGAGAATTCGAACCCGAACTCGTGCAGCTCGGTGAACGCCACGAGCGGGAGGAGTGCCTCTGCATGCTCAACAACTGGCACCGGGACGAACGCCGAGAGCGCCTCCGGGCCCGCGTCTGCGGGTGGCGGGACGGGTGGCGGGGGCGCGCAGTCCGCGATGGTCAGCGCGCGGAGCGTCGATGTCGAGCAGCTCGCTGCAAGCGTGCTCACGAACGTATGGAGCACGTCCGGCTCCGGCCGCTTCTCACCGCACACTACGAGCCGCTCGAGCCAGCACGCGCCCCAGAGGATGAAGAACGCGGTGCAGCATTCGAGTTCGACCCCGTGCAGCGTCAGATCCACGAGTCGCGCGAACGGCTGGCGTGGCGAGACGGCCTCGATCGCGTGGCTCATCCACGCGCAGTCCGTGTCTGCGACATATACCCGCGTCTTGCGCAAGTCCCGTAGCCCCGCGAGGATGACGAGGTCTTCCTCCTGCCATGCTTGAAGATTAATTGCGAAAGTGCGCATCGTGTGAGCGCGGGGATCGCGGATAAAGTCCTTGATTGCGTCGCGATAGAATTCCATGCCATCAAGGACGGTGAGCTCAATCTCTCTGCAGCTGAGAGATTGCTCAAGAATCGCCTTCAGCGTGTACTCGACGAAGAGTGAGTCGCAGAACGCTGCCGGCACCTCTGGTTCAGGAAACACGGGCTCTGGCGGGGGTGGGATAGGCGGCAGAGGCTCAGGCTGCGGCGGTTCGTCTCCTTGTTCGCCTTCGTTGCCCTGTCCGTCCCCATCCCCGTCCCCGCCTTCATCGCCATCGTCGCCCTCTCCGTTTTCCTCCCCATCTTCATCGTCCTCCTCCTCTACAGGCTCTGGCTCTGGCTCGGGGTCCGGCGGGGCGAGGATCATGTTGAGAAAGGAAAAGTCGAGCTTGATCGACAGGAGTGGCGGATTCAAGAAAATGCACACGTGCATGTACGTGTCGTCCATGTACTCATGCGTCGTCCACCGCACGCGTCTGACGTTCGGGATCAGCTGGAACGGCACGCGCGAGACCAACAGCGCCATGAAGGACATCATCGGGACCCCAGACTTGCGCCACGGCTCGAGCAAGTTGCGCGCGCCAAAGGGAGCGTACGGGTCGTACCCGAGCTCCCGGATCTTCGTTGCGTAGTAGTCGAACCGCGGCCAGTCTCTGGGTATAATGACGCGCTTGTTTCTCTGGAGGCATTAGACAGAAACGTGAACAACTACTCCTGGCGGAGCGAGCCGTATTCGAGTGACAATACTCACAATCAACTGTTGTCGCTGGCCCTCATAGCTCATGAACGGGCCATCGTAGATCTCCCACACGTCTTCCGGAAGCGTCTTGTAGAGGTTGAAGATGTTCAGCTGCCGACGCCACAGTTGGTCGAGGGCAGGATCGAGCAGCGCCCGGCAGGTGAGCCCAAAGGCGAGGACGGTCCGGAGGTCCAGGGGCATGTTCGGTAGGTTTCTGCCCCAATACGCATACGAGACGATGTTCGCGACAATCACTCTGTCGGTGAGCGCCTTGTGCGTGAGGGAATCAGTCGCGGTCGACTTGAACGCTGCCTGCATCGACATCTGGGTAGTGGTGAGCGAGGGTGCGTAGAAGCAAGCATGCGAGACTACATATAAGGTACGTGGATAGATGCAGCACAGGTTGGCTTGCTTCTGACGCGAATCGCCGGGTTCAGAAGCATCTTGGCTACACACGAGGTCTTCCGCGTATGTTGGTTGTTGTTCGTCGGCTGGGGAAAATCGAAGATAAGACAGACGCTGGACTGAAGCCATTCCAAGTTCTCACTTGAGCAGCACGTAGGCAAGCCCGTTCGCGTCAGCGACACCCTCTGTGTGTCATGGTCATTGTCGTAGACGAGAACTGAACTGAGACAATCGATAGGTGTACTCACATCAACGCTGTACATAGACCTAAGACGACGATGGGATGATCAAGAACGCTTTCTTGGCCTCGAGGTTCAGATAGCGCGGCCGTCAGTAAAGGGCCTGTCGCAGACGTTCGAGGTTAGGACAGGTGGAACGTAAGTCCAAGCACATGTTGCGGTCCTATACATAGTAGGTGCAATGGTGCAGGTAGACCAGAAGATGTCGCTTTGTCCCAGATGTACGCAACGGTCAAGCCATCATTTGGAGACGGCCATGAGGATGATGACGCGTAACCCAGTCATGCCGCGATCCAAGTTCCAAGGCACGCCATGAAAGAGGCAGTCGAGTCGAGCCGTCTTGATGTCAGGGTCAGAGCAATTGTCTGTGCGGAATGAACGCAGGACATGCAGTGCATTCACGTACCATACGCAATAATTTACGAGTCCGTTACGGCCTCCTCCTTCGCAGCTGGTGCGCCCGGTGTCGTGCTGTGCGTATCACCCTCCTTCGCCTTCGCCTCTGCTTCTTCTCGAGCGGCGGCATCCTCCTCCGCTTTCACCCGCTCCTTATCCTTCGCCTCCCAATCCTTCAGCCGCGCCTCATACCACTCCCACACCGCCCGTCCCACCGCCTCTCCACCCAGCTCGCCATCATCCTCCATCACGCTCTCCTCCTTGCCCTTACCCTTCGACGACGGCTTGTTGGCCTCCTCGACAGATTGTGCTGGCCGAGGGACATCGAGATGCACGACAGCGCATTCCCGATAAAGCGCGCCAGGCTTGAGCACCTCGACATTGCCCACCCGCCTCGGCACCGCCGTTTCCGCCGGAGATGCGTCTTCTTCCGGACCTGTCTGGGTCGTCTCGGCTTTGCGGAGCTCTTCGTCCGCCGCAGCGTCGACCTTCGCTTGGGCGCGCTTCAACGGCGTCGGGAGGAAGAGCACGTGCAAGAGAGTTTGCAGAGCCGCGTTTGATGACTTGGTGAACAGGAGCAGCGGGAGTAGCAGTGCAACATACGGGAGCGACCAGGCACGCTCGGTCGTCCCGAGGAACGGCGCGACGGTGTCTCGGCGACTGATTCCTGGGCATGCTGTCACAGACAGGATATTCGACGGATGAGGAGCTGGGGGTTTGTCAGACTTGATGTCGGCTGCTCGGTTCGGTAGCGAATCCAGGATTCGTTGTAGGTGGCGGGTGACGATGACAGTCCTCAGCGCTCGGTGTCCCTCGGAGATGAGCAACGGCTGTTGGCTTGGCGGTGTGGAAGGAGTCGATGCGAGGAAGGTCGGGAATGTCGGAAGCGCGGCGGCGTAGAATGGGTTCACGACTGACACAATCCGGATGTCGCGCTCAACTGGTGCGACGAGCAGCGCA
Organism: Daedaleopsis nitida; assembly: GCA_022606115.1. Taxonomy (NCBI): domain Eukaryota; kingdom Fungi; phylum Basidiomycota; class Agaricomycetes; order Polyporales; family Polyporaceae; genus Daedaleopsis; species Daedaleopsis nitida. The sequence continues at coordinate 3,024,566 of JABYQM010000003.1, read as the reverse complement.
GGCAAGAGAAGGGTGGTGAGGAGGAACGACGCGAGGGACGCGGACTCTCGCTCTTCCTCTTCCCGCTGCTCTTTTGCCTTTCTGGTTTGGCCGCCGAAGAACCATATACGCCCGATGCTCGGGTATTCGTGTGCATAGACAATTGCGTCGATCCGGGTGTCGTTTGCGGTAAGAAAAGCTGTGGAGAAGTTGCGGATGGAGGTTGCCGAGGTAAGATCGCATCGTTCCGCATATATGTGCTCGTTGTTCGTTGTTGAGCGGATGAGTGGAAGGAGGAGGGAAGGAACGGGGTGGGAGAGCGGATATGGCGAGAGTGCGATGATATGCGCACCCCGTTTGGCGAGGGCAGTCAATGTGACTATGCCTAATGGTGTGAATGGACCCTGCGGAGTATGTGAGTATTTGCACGGAGGACTCCCGTTCTGCACTAGGCAGAGACAGACCGCTACTGGCTGCGCCCATAGCAACGCCGGTGACACTACTGAGTCTCCTGACGATGGAGGTGCATATATCTTCCAAGCCCCAGTTCGCGGCATCAGATAACATAAGTCGTGCTCTTCGAACTACATCGGCACATCCAGAAAAGCCTCAGCCTCTCTCTTCAACGATGTATCTCATACTCAACGTCCTCATATCCTCCGATCTTCTAATCCTCATACTTCCCCAGCCACGCACACCACATCTATTTGAGCCAGAATATGCACTCACCGTGAGGAGGATGACTCGCGCATGCAAGTCTCGTTCTCGAGTGGTAGACCGGCCTTGAACATACGCGTAGATTACAACCAGTACAAACGCTCCGACGAGCGTATGTGGCCAGTACTTCGGTGGTACAATCGCCGCAGCCGCAGTGTAGACGAACTGTAGGACCATCAGATTGCCACGCTGACGAAGAGGTAGACAATCGAGTGGTTGTAGGTTGTTGTGGGCATAGGTACAGTTACATATGAACGCCACGACGTGGTGACGATTGTATTTCCGAGATTCTCGGAGCGCTGTATACTGGACTCTGTAAAGTCCATGACTCGACGTCGGCATGGCTTGTTTCTCGACCACCATCTCGACCTCCACCTCACTGCGACGTTTTGCCCATCTTCCGAGCCTCGTCTCTCGCATTCACATCAATGCTTCTGCGCTGCCCATAGTCAACATTCCCAAGTCTTCTATCTACGAGCTCGGCGAACAACACCCGATACTGAACGATGTCTCGCTGGTCGTTCAACCCCACGAATCATGGGCCGTCGTGAGCTCAGACGCAGCAGCGGGCAAGGCTGCTCTCTTTGGCGCGCTCATGGGCACCCATAGAATCACGCCCCCGGCACCTCCGCCCGGCGGGCTCTTCCCGTTCCTCCAGGACGCCGACCCGCACAAGTACGTCCAGATGGTCCGGTTTGCACACCGCGGTAAGGGCTCTGGGGACGGCTTTTACGACTTCACGGCGCGGTACGGCGCAGTGCGCGAGGAGGACAGACGTACGCTGCGCGAGACGTTCTTCCCGGACATGGCGCGACCTCTGCATCCACTGGCCATCGCTGCGCTATACAAGGCCGAACCGACTGAGGTCTTGGAGAGCGAGTCGGAAGAGGACATGCAGGCGAAGGAGCGACGGCGCGCGTTCTTCAACTTCCTCACTACGAGGCTGCGCCTGACGGAACTCTTGGACTTGCCAATGGTCGCGTTGAGCAACGGGCAGACGAGGAGGGCAAGGATAGCGAAGGCGCTGTTGGGAGAGCCGAGACTGTTGCTGCTGGATGAACCATTGAGTAAGTAACCGATCGTTGTTGCGGTCGTATAGACGCGTCCTAATAACCCTGTCCTATAGCTGGCTTGGATGTCAAGTCACGCACTATACTACTAGCGCTCCTCGATGAGATGAAGCGGACGAGGACCTCTCCGCATGTCATCGTCGGGCTACGTGCCCAAGATCCTCTTCCGGAGTGGACTACTCACGTCGCCTTGATCGAAGAAGACGGCAACGTGCAGACCGGCAAGAAGGAGGTCATCTTCCCATCTAGGTTCGACCCGTCTGCACCGCTCACTTCGGCTTCTGCATCATCTACCTCCACCGGTTACTACGAGCGCACTCATGGGAACACCTTGATTGACATGACCGGAGTGAATGTCGCGTATGGCTCCCGCAAAGTTCTTCAAGACATCCACTGGACGATCCGTGCCAACTCGCGGTGGCACCTCATCGGCGAGAACGGCGCCGGGAAGACGACGCTCCTCGCTCTCCTGACGGGCGAGCACCCCCAGTCCTACACGCAATCGTCCAACCTCCAGTTGTTCGACCGCGAGCGCGCCAAGTGGGCGACACCCCTCCTACACAAGCGCATCGGCCGTGTCTCGCCGGAGCTCTTCAACGCTTTCCCGCGCCGGCAGAATCTGACGGTCTGGCACGCAGTTGGGACCGGGTTCGACGGCGGATTCGTTCCCAAGGGCAAGCAGCGGGTCGGCCTCGCGGCGGATGGACAGGAACTCGAAGCCGGCGGAGAGGAGGAGACTTGGCGGCTCGGCCGGATGCGCGAAGTGATGAGTGCGCTCGGGCAGAGCCAATGGCACACGCACCCGTCCACGGTCACCGACGAGGCGTTCTTCCGACACCCGTTCGTAGACCTCGCGCCCGGGGAGCAATCGATGGTGTTGCTCATGCGCGCATTGGTGGGCGCTCCACCGCTGGTGCTGCTCGATGAGGCGTGGGCGGGGATGGACAAGGCCATGGTGCAGGCCGCGCATCGCTACTTGCGTGATGGCGGAGGGTTGACGGACGAGCAGGCATGCATCGTCGTGAGCCATTGGGAGGAGGAGGTACCGTGGGGGCCGGAGCACGGTGTGCAACGGTTCAAGCTGGGTGACGGGACAGGGCAGGCGATCTATCCTTGAGGTGAGTACCTTCGCTATGCGGTTCTGTTGCCACGATGCTCATTTCTTTCATGTTCTTTCATGTTCGACAAAAGTTACCCTGTTCATTGACCCGTGGAAGAAAAGTACATTGCTTGACCACAGATTACTTGGCATACTAGTCCATGATAACGCCCGAACGTGCCAATGACTCTTTCAGGGTATCCTCAAATGGCTTTAGATCCCTACCCAGAACCTTCTGAAATATTGGATCGACGACGTCCAGTTGGCCCCTCTCCAACGCCTTGAAACATGTTGCCCACTTTCGGATGAGCTTTCCTAGGTTCGTCTTCACGTAGTCGTCCTCCGAGCCTACCACAAGCGTGACTTGCGCCCAGAGATCACATCGATCTCCCCCGCGACCTCCTTGAGCGTGATAGAGCGCGATCCGGGGAGAATGAGTGTCTCGTTCTCATATCCACCCTGTGGCGGTCTCGTCCGTCAATCCCCATTCTGCAACACAAAAGCGAGACGTGCCTCGACCATGATCTTCGCAGTGCCCTCTCCCAAATCCTCGATGGACACCCACGCGATCGCACCGTCGCCGTGCGGGATGAGCACCTCGTCGCTCTGCGCCGCAGGGCTCCAGAACCCGAGATAGAGCGCGAAGCTCTCGCTTCATATGTCCTCCCGCAGCACGGTGTACGCCAGCCCGCTCTCCTCGAGATAGCGCTCCGTGGTCAGGTGCGACTGCATGACCTCCGCGACGCTGTCGCCGGCGAACGCGAGCGAGGTGTAGTAGACGTGTTTGATGCCGGGCCGCTTCGCGGCGTCGATCGCGTTCTTGTGCTGCGCGGCGGACAGTTCAGGTGCGATGGAGGGGTAGGAGACGATGAGGAGCTTGTCGGCGCCCGCGAAGGCGGCGTCGAGGGACGCGGGGTCGCCGTAGTCGCCGCGGCGGACCTCGGTGCCCGACTCTTCAATCGCGGCGGATGCGCCTGCTGGGTTGTAGAGAGACACTATGATGTCGGAGGCTACAAACCGTCCGGTGTCAATAGCGATGTGGAAGAATATCGCGAAGCGTTCAACTGCACCGGGTTCGAGCTTGACGAGGTGTTTGAACACTTGGGACCCGAGGCCGCCAGTTGTCCCCGACACCACTACGTACTTCGTCACGTCGCGATGGCCC